>CM066040.1:207732284-208932284 GCA_033557465.1 Ichthyophis bannanicus
TTTTGTGATCTTTTTATGTTGAGCCGCCAGTACCGTCAAAATCATCAAACTTTGAATACCTATTAAACTAACTAGATATCAGATAAAAAAAATCTGTATATAACACTTTTTGACATAACGATAATAGCTAAACATAGTTCCATTGAATTTATAACCATTAATTAGTAAACAGTTGAGTAGTAAGTATGGAAACCTTATGTATGTAAAACATACGCTAGCTAAATATGTATAAAAGACAATGGTAAAAGCTATAAGGATGCTTGGGTGCATAGGGAGAGGAATGGCCAGCAGAAGAAAGGAGGTGATAGTGCCTCTGTATAAGTCTTTGGTGAGTCCTCATTTGGAGTATTGTGTGCAATTCTGGAGGGCACACCATCAAAAGAATATAAACAGATTGGAGTCGGTAGAGAGGGTGGCTACTAAAATGGCTAGTGGTCTTCATTATAAAGCATATGAGGACAGACTTAAGGCTCTTAATGTGTATACTTTAGAGGAAAGGTAGGATAAGTGAGATATGATAGAGAAATTTAAATATCTCTGTTGCATAAATGCACATGAGAGTCTCTTTCAATTGAAGGCAAGCTCTGCTACAAGGGGACATAGGGTGAGAGTGAAAGGGGATAGACTCAAGATAGTATGCAGAAATATTTCTTTACGGATAGAGTGGTAGATGTGTGGATAGTCTGCCAGTGGAAGTGGTGGACACGAGGAACTACGAACACTAACGGAGATCATGGAACTCCGCAAAAAACTGAAAACTTATCTGTTCACCAAATACTATAACATAGATAACTCATTACCTGCTTTAGACAAAGGTTAAACAGGTATTTGTCTGCCTCAAGCAAAAACCCCTTTAACCCACACAGATAGCACACACACATGTTCATCTTACAGCTTATGTCCTTCACTCCCATGTATATATATACATGTATAAAATTGTATATAGTTTTTTCTGTTCTGTATTATCTCACATTGTTTAGATTGTATACTCTACATATAATATTATGTTCCTTGTAAATATGTTCTGTTATAATATGACGTTCCCTGTAAAACAAACTTGCTTTGTCAATTGTTGTTCACTGTAAACCGCAACTGAACTGTGGAAGATGCGGTATATAAAAATGTGTATAAATAAAATAAATAAATAAATAAATAAAAGCATGGGACAAACACAGACTATCTCTAAAGGTAAAAAGGGGACTATTGTAGTTGATATAAAAAGGCAGACTAGATAGGCCATGTGGTCTTTTTCTGCCATCATGTTTCTATGTTTCTATTAAGTGGATATGCAGTGGATGTCTGTTCTTGTATATAGTGGTTTTTAAACCAGATTGGTGGGATTGAGGTGGGAAATTTAACTTTTGGTAGGAAATTTGAATGTTGTCAGGAAAATTCATTGAAGATGAAGCAGAAAAAGTGCAATTTGAATTCTGGAATAGGGTTGCCAACCAGCCGGTTTTCAGCCAGCCTGGCCGGTTTTTCCATGGCCAGGCCAGCTGCTGGCACAGATGTAAAACCGGCCATTGAAAAGTCATTTTTTTTCTCTGGCCGCAAGATTGGGAGCAGCCAGAGCAAAAAAACGGCTTTTCTCCCGACTCCCAAGTCCGCGGCACGAACGCGTTTCCCCATGGCAGTGCAGCCGCTGCTTCTGCTTTGTACAGAGCAGCGCCTGCAATACACTTACTTTGAAAAGTAAAGACAAACTGTGTGAGGAGCCCTCCGGTCATCACAGCGCCCAAGGAAGTGATGTCATAGGGGGCAAGCTCCTCACAGGTTGTCGTTCCTTTTCAAATTAACTTTAGCTGCAATAAAGTTAATTTGAAAAGGAAAGACAACCTGTGAGGAGCCTGCCCCCAATGACATCACTTCCTCGGGCACTGCGATAACCGGAGGGCGCTTCATAGGTTGTCTTTACTTTTCAAAGTAAGTGTATTGCAGCCACTGCTCTGTACAAAGCAGAAGAAGCGGCTTGGGCAGGGGGGTGGTGTGAGTGAACCAGCAATGGAGCGGGGGGGGGGGGGGTGTAAATGACCCAGCAGGGAAGGGGGGTGAGTTAGTGACCCAGCAGGAGGGGATGAGTGAGTGACAGAGGGGTGGGTGAGTGAACCAGCAGGGAGGGGAGTGGTGTGAGTGAACCAACAGTGGAGGGGGGTGGTGTGAGTGAACCAGCAGGGGAGGGGGTTGGTGTGAGTGAACCAGCAGGGGAGGGGGTTGAGTGAGTGACCCAGCAGGGGGGGGTGAGTAAGTGACAGGGGGGTGGGTGAGTGAACCAGCAGGGAGGGGGGTGGTGTGAGTGAACCAGCAGGTGAGGGGGTTGGTGTGAGTGACCCAGCAGGAGGGGGTAAGTGAGTGACCCAGCAGGAGGGGGTGAGTGAGTGACAGGGGGGTGGGTGAGTGAACCAGCAGGGAGGAGAGGGGGGGTGAGTGAGTGAACCAGCAGGGGAGGGGGGGCAAGTGAGTGACCCAGCAGGGGAGGGGGGGCGAGTGAACCAGCAGGGAGGGGGGTGGGGTGGGTGAACCAGCACTAAGGGGGGGTGGGGTGTGAGTGAATCCTCGGTAATTTTTGTGGGTGGGGCGGGGCAGGGGTGGGACTGGCGAGCCACAGGTGTCGGGTTTCTCTCTGTGAAAAAGTTGGCAACCCTATTCTGGAAGGTGGGGAATTTTAAAATTTAGTGGGAAGATTCTGGAAGGTAGGAAAAACTATGGTCTTTGGGACTAGTCCTTGTAGCATTAGACCTTCTGTGAAAGAGGAGTTACTATTCTTTGTTTATGTAGAATCCTTTGTCCTCATTGAGGTTTTGTGGGTGTCTTGCTAGCTTCACCATCTCTTTGACCCTCCACAGCCACCAGCAATCTTCTTTTTCCAGGATTCTTATGTCATTAAATCTAATCATATGGGCCGTTTCCATTGTATGGAGGGCTACTGCAGATTTCTCTACCACTGAGTTTGTGATGTCTTTTATGCTCTTGTAGCCTTTCTTCTATGGTGTGGTCTGTTTTGCGTATATTTATCTATTTTATTTTATTTATTTATTTATTTGTTTTTATATACCGCACTTTTTCAGATCAGTGTCATTTTACATATAACATTAACAATAAACTGGTTTACATAGAACAGATTGCATAGGTTTACATAGAATATATGATTGACATCAGCTGCATGGGATTTCATAGACTCCAGCAGTTTAGAATGGGGGGATTTGATCCTTCACTCATGTGAGCGAGGATGCCAGCTTCTGTGGGAACGGCCTAACTTAAAAGCATTTTCCCAAAAGCAACATTCTTCCAATACTGGAAACAATACTAAACCCAAAGAGAAGGCACAGCAATGAACTTCCCTCTCTCCCTAATGGTAATCAACCTTTTCATGGATTCTTTTGAATCCATCCTATTGGACAATGCCCAGCTGAAACCCAAATTCTGGGTCTGTTATACAAATGACACATTTGTCATTTGGCCTCATGGACAGGACTGCCTCTGTGACTTTCTGAACTACCTTATGACAGCCACCCCAATATAAAGTTTACTATGGAGACAGATCAATAAATATCTTCCCTTTCTTGACATAATGATCAAAAAGTGGACAAATGGAAGCTTGAGCCACACCGTATACAGGAAAGCCATCCATGTCAACTTGTATCTATATGCAGAGTACCACAGTCATCTGTCCGAGAAAAATGGTGTCCTATACACTCTGGCAAATAGAGCATTAAGAGTCTGTGACCCAGACAGTCTTCAGGAAGAAAAGAACACTCTCTGGGACGTGTTCTTAGCCATAGTTACAACAAAATGGCTATTTTTAAAGTCCTAAAACTGTTGGACAAACCAATCAGCAAGAATGGCAACAACCAACAACTGCTGGATGAAAACCCCATGACAGAACAAAGATTCACGGTGCTCCCCTATGTCCAAGAAATAAAAGACCACATAGGCAAATTGATTAAAAAAAAAATAACACTATCAGAACAGCAAAAAGAGCACCACAGATGCTGGCATCCTCACTCATACTACTGAAGGGTCAAAATCCCCCATTTCTAAACCGTAGGAATCTATGAAATCCCATGCAGCTCTAGCCAATCATATACAGGCAAAACTGACCACACCACAGGAAAACAAAGGCTACAAGAGCATGAAAAAGACATCACAAACTCAGGAACACAGAGAAATCTGCTGTAGCCCTCCACATGATAGGTCATATAAACAAATTGTTGGGGGCTAAGGAGGATCAAAGAGGCAATGGAGATAGCATGACACCCCTGAAATCTCAATGGGGACAGAAGACTAAACAGAAACAGAAATGTTACAAGGACAGGTACCAAAGACCACTTTTTTCTGCCTTTCAGAATCAGAGATCATCACAAATCTTCCCATTAAGTTTCAAAATTCCCCACCTTCCAGAATTCATATTTGTACTTTTCCCACCTCATCTCCAGCAAAGTTTGCCATAAAAATTCTAAAATTCCTATCAAACTTCAAATTGCCCACCAATCCAGTTTGAGAACCACTATATATGAGAACAGACATCCATTGCATACCCATTTTACCCGGAAGAAAGCTACAGCACAATGGCTGAAATGATGGTTCCATTTACTAAGACATGGAATGACCCACAAAACTGCAAAGGTTGCTCACTTTTACACCTGTTGGTATTTGATAAGATGCTATTTATGCACATAGGTGGCTCTATGCATGCAGGCATAATTAGAATATAAGAACATAAGATATACCATAGTGGGTCAGACCAAGGTCCATCAAGCCCAGTATCCTGTTTCCAACATTGGACAATCTAGGTCATACGTACCTAGCAGTTTCCCCAAAAGGCACAGGTTCCACAATGCTTGTATTGGGCAAAGCATTGATATCCTGGGTCCCTTTTTAATGACGGTTTATGGACCTTTCCTCCTCCAGGAACTTGTCCAAACCTTTTTTAAACCCAGCTACACTAACAGCCTTTACTACATCCTCCGGTAACAAATTCCAGAGTTTGATTACACGTTGAGTGAAAACATATTTTCTCTTATTTGTCTTAAATAGTTGACCCTGTAGCTTCATTGCATGTCCCCTAGTCTTTCTATATTCTGATAACGTAAACAATCGATCTATGTTTACCTGTTCCACTCCGTTCATTAATTTATAGACATTTATCATATCTCCCCTCAGCCGTCTCTTTACCAGGTTAAAGAGCACTAACCTTTTTTAGCCTTTCTTCATTAGGGTATCCTTCCATCCCCTTTACCATTTTGGTGGCTCTTCTCTGAACCTTTTCTATTAACGCTATATCCTTTTTAAGATACGGCGAACAGAATTGCACACAATATTCAAGGTGCGGTCGCACCATGGAACGATACAGAGGCATTATCATATCCTTTGTTTTATTTTCCTCCATAAAGTTGATTTTCATGTCACAAAGTTTTGCATGCATTAGCAACTTTTTAACCAAAAGGTTTGAAACAAATCAAAAAGATGTTTGAAAAATCTGGAAGATGTATGAAAATGACCAGAAATAAAACTGACAAATTTTCTGTGCACAAACCTATTGTAAAGACTATGAGAAAAGCACATTGTTTTCATGCCATGTTTCTTTCATTTCAGCACTGTGCTGATCATATATGACATGGATTTATAAAAGAGTATTTTATTAAAGGATGGTCTGATACTTTTTCAGATTGTACCAATGTTCTCTGTATACCATGGAAATATTGATAGAGCACTGGCAAAGTGATTCCTTCTTCTTTTATTGATCTATCAATGGTCTCTGTGCTACACACTATCATTGTTACAATGTTCACAAGGTGAGTAATAAATTAAATTTGCAAACGAATTTAGAAAAATGAAATCATGTCATTCATTACTTAGCAATTAAGTTCCAATTATTATCGTACAGAAAATATCCCCTAAGGAAAAGTGCTAAGCTGCTGCCAGTTTTTCAGTTTCTCTCCTTGGATTACTCCATAGCTTTGAACTTGTTAGTTAACACAACTTGAGAAGAAAATGATTGTGTCGTCTGATAAAGCTCATTAGGACATGCTTCGCTTTGCATTGACAGAGTTAATATCTGACATTTATTTAAATTAAAGAAATCTTGATAAGACACTGACATTACTTCAACCCATGTGAGACTCGGCATTATTTGAATGGGTATAGAAAAATTGCTTAAAGATGAAGAATGGATTTAACCCAGCAGTGCATCAGTCTGCCTTTAGCTATCACGGCTTCCCTTTACAGCACTATTATCTGGGCTCTGCAATTTCCTATTTGACAGAGAGATGTTTGCTTTATTAAATATTAGGTAAAAACATGGGTGCAAAATCTGTATAGTGAGTGACAAAGTTATGCCAGCCTGATTTACAAGCCAGCTTGCTAATGGAAAAAAATAAGAAGAAATTGAACATGAAATTCAAACAGTGCAATGCAATGTGTGCCTTCAAGTCAGTGCTGACTCCTGGCGACCCAGCATCTCCTGGGTTTTCTTGGCAGTCTGACTAGAAGTAGATTGCCAAGCCTTTTTTCCAAAGCAATGGAGGGTTAAGTGACTTGCCCAAGGCCACAAGGAGTTCTAGTGGGAATCAAACCCTGGTCTCCTGGCAAAACTAGGCTACTCCTCCGCTCAACAGTGATGATGGTTTAAAAAAGCCATTATGCTGTCTGTAGTGAGCAGTCATGACAGCCTCATAAAGAGGAATGTAATTGGAGTTTGAGGAAGAATGAATAGCCTGATTTTTACTTTTTAGTACACATGCCCTTAAATGTGCAATACAGAATTCTATGGTTAGAGCTAGGGCTCTCCAATAAGAGACATTGTAAGCCACAGAATCCATGAAATCCCAGGACCATAGATTTCACACTATATTTTTTAGGTTCAAGAGATATACAGTAATCAGTATAATGACCAACTACATACTGCACAGATGTGGGATGATGCATGGAGGCGCATTCAAGTTCCTGAACGTCCGGCCGCATTGGCTGTGCAAAAAACGGTCGTGTGGGGAAATGGGCCGTGTGGGGAAATGGCCCGGGGCCTGGATGTATCTGTGCCAGGAGAATAGGGGACTTTGATGTCCGGGAGCTCCCTGTATGCCGATGAGATCAACATATGGGGAGCTACCCATCCAGAGGCCAGAACACCATGGCTGGGGAGCGGGAGCTGTGGCATCTTGGCACCATGGCAACAAGTCATCCACAGGACGGCTTGGAATGCCATGGCATGCATCTGCCCCCGCAACCCACTGTCCATTACTGGTGGCTCCTGTGGCCATGTTGTGCCTGCAGGGGCAGTGTGAAGAGAGGATTGATGTGCGGGACTGGGCGGTGCGCGATATGGGAGACACCCATGACTTATTCCACCTTTGGGGTGGAATAAGCCATGCGTCCAACCCTTTGCCGGGGAACATACAGCTTTCCACTGGGATTGACCTTCCATTACTTGTGTTTCAAAAAAAGTAGGTCTCTATCAGAGTGTAAAAAATCTAAAACAAAAAATTTTTGATGAACACTCAAATATAACAAAACACTTGGTATCAAGTAGTAAATCAGTAGTTTTCAACGCCAGTTGTCAAACATACAAAAGGGATTATTTTCAAGCATGAGCAGGTCTCAGTAATATCGGGCAGGTGTAATCCGTGATATTCAATCACAAACACCAAATTGTAATGCCCATCTCACATCAGTGACATTTTTTTCTTCAAATCCCCAAAGACATTGTCAAGAAAAAGCCATAAAAATCACAACAAACTTAGCTTGCACAGCCTTCACTTCAAACAAACTTTTCAAACTTTTGGGAACATACAGCAGCAATTCCAGTCATGCCACTGTATGTCCCAACTGGTGTTCCCTACCTTGCTCCGCCCCAGCACAGCCCCCTCCCGCCCAAGTCCATTGATCCCCGCACAACTGCTCTGTACATGCGGGGAGCACTAGGACCAGAACCGTGTCCCAGGGCTAAGTGCAGATTGGACGTCCAGCCTGGACATCCAACCCTGCTATTCGCTGTTTGGAATGACCACCATGACCACTTTATTCATTTCACTCCTGAATGGGGAAGATTGTATTTTTTTATCATAGGTTTGTAGCAGAATTTATACTGTGATTATAAATGTTTATTCATAGCTCACCTTGAGTGTACATTGATGTGATAAAGTGAAAATTTAAATAAATACATATAGAGAAGAATTCTAAGACTGTACATTGCCTTGGGTGATAAAAGTGGTTAATAAATCACAATTATAAATAAATAAACAGCAGCCAAATACCATTTTCAGATCATGCTGTGACTGTAATTATCTAGCAAAATGTGGTCCGTTAATAATAATCAAAGTTATTATTAATGAAAATGAACAAATCACAAAGTTAAAATTAAGCATGTCTTTTACACAATCCATTTTGTAAATATATATATATCCATAAAATAATTTATTTTGCATATTCAGAATAACTTTAGAATTCCTTTGAGC
The DNA here is from genome assembly GCA_033557465.1 of Ichthyophis bannanicus. Taxonomy (NCBI): domain Eukaryota; kingdom Metazoa; phylum Chordata; class Amphibia; order Gymnophiona; family Ichthyophiidae; genus Ichthyophis; species Ichthyophis bannanicus. Next base: position 207,740,735 of record CM066040.1, read on the forward strand.
TGACAATGAATGAAAGAGATGCAAATAACAGCAGTGGTAGGGAGTAGCCTAGTGGGTAAAGCCGTGGGCTGCGAATCAGGGTTCAAACCCTACTGCTGCTAATTTTGGCCTTGGGCATATCCCTTAACCCTCTATTGCCTCAGGTACAAAGCTTATATTGCATATCCTCCAGAACAGGGAAATAACCCCAATATCTGACTGAATCTACTAGAAAGGCATGTACTAAATACAATTACTTCTGTCTTCTGCTGCCTTGAAAGATTAACGTTATTTCTTTCATAAATGGTTTACAGCATGATCAAAAGGAGGAGAAATGATGAACTTCCTTCCATATCCCTTGAAACCCCTCCAGGTCTCTAGAATGAGATTTATTGCTCAGTTTCTGAGTCTTTCATCAGAGCTTGCTGGCTCTGGTATTGGAGCAGGAGAAGACCCCAGCAGAAACTCAATGTTAGTTTTCATCTTGATTTTCAAGCCATTTTCCTGGCCCAGATTAGCTTTGGACCACTGAACTGTTGATTTTTATCTGCAGTTTCTAGATTGCAGACTGCTGTGGTGATTATAGCAGTGGACAACTCATAAAATTTCCAAGTTCATGATAAAAAGCCTAAACAGTGAGAGTTTGGATTCTTTAAATGTGAGACAAACAGTGACCTCTGTGGGTACCTTTTCTCTTGGGTTTACCAGACAGAGTTGAATGTTATCAATAGCCTTGCTGCCGCTGTAAATCTGTTTGCTAGGTGGAGAAACATTCATGAAAGACCCCACCATTGTTACTTTGGAGGTGATATGGGTTGCCATCAATGCTTTAGGTGAGTGGGTCCCCTTATGTCTTGGACCAAGAATTGCATTGGACCTTTCAGGTCATTCCACTTTTAAAACTTTTGATAAGCTGGATGAAGGATAAGGATGTACAGATTGTTGAAAATCTGTTGCTGAAGAAATTACAGTTTGACAGATGAGTCTTTAAAAGTTCATACGGAGGACTATTTTTCTTGAATGGTGTTATCGCTGATGCAGAACTATGATATTTTCATGATTGGTTCAAAACACAATGTTGTGGCGGTTGACACCATTGGTTTTGACTACGGTTTGCAATGCAGTTTATGGAAGAAGTTTGTTGTTTTGAAACTAATTAAAAAGTGAACTTTAAAAAAACACAAAACTTTTTATATGAATAAAATTGACCTTTTGCTGAACTGGCTATATCTGGGCTAGATTCTATGTTGTATGGTCTGACAAAAAATATTTTTTTTTCTCTCAGGGGTTGTTGGACTTTGCATTAATGTGTGGTAACTGCAAATTTCTTGATTCAAACCTCCAGGCACTGCAGATTGCAAAGTTTAAGACTATGCCATGTCTTAGTAAGTGGAACCAACATTTTGTGCTTTTTTTCACAATTGCTGAAACATCGGTTCCACTTTCTAAGAAGCAGCATGACCCAGCAAACTGCAAAGATCATGATTCTAGCTGTGGAAGCCTAAGAGAACGTACAAAATTTAAATCCAAAATCATAATGTAGAGAATATCCTCAGTCCTCTCTCCTTTTCAGGAAGATCTCCTTGTCAGCTCTCCTGGTTGCACAGCCAGAATCCTCCCTACTGCTGTTCCTTTGCCTCTTCACTGTGGATCTCCTGGGAAGCCCTGATAGATCCTATAGTGGACTGGGCGACCCAAGGCTCTTCCTCATCTGAAGGCATGGCCCATCTACAGTTAAAGAAATAACAGCATGCTATCAATACCCCAATGCCATATATAGGCACACTCACAATGATTGCACAGGAGGGATAATATAGATATTCTCCTATTCCAGGATATGCAGAGAAAGTGAATCACGAGGCATCTATCACATAGTGTAATGGGTCAGCTGCCTGTAGGTCCATACCTTCAATTTGATGAATTACATAGTAAGTCACATCTCATGTCACACAGCACCAGTCAGGAATGCACAGCATGCAGTTGAAGCCACATGCACACTACACAAATGCTTACTGAGCACATACATGCAATGCAGCCTATGTCAGATATGTCAACTATATGAAGCCATGGCAACATTGCAGCGGCAAAAGTTCTTGCGGGGGGCCCCAGGCAAAATTTTGCTGAGGACCCCCTATTTCAGCCCCCCCCCCTTGGCAGTAGTGGTGCTGTGACACCCCCCCCCCCCCTTGTCAACCTTCCCCATCGCTCTGGCAGCAGTGGCCCTGCATGGCAAACTTTCTTTAATCTTTTTGCTGCTTCTGTTCCAGGCCCAGAGGTGTTCCTCCCGAGCTGAAGTCTCCCAGTACTCACAGCACCTCCATGCCTGGAACAGAAGTAGTACAGCAAACAGATTAAAGTAACTTTGCCACGCTGAGGTGTGGGCTCCCTGCATTGCGGGGGCTGCTTAGGCAGAATTTACGCTGCTGCCACATTTTAAATCCTCAATACTCTAGTCTTGTGAGAAAATGAAATGCAGCTCTAGATGTGTTTTGACCTTCATATAACCTGTGTAGGACCCATTTGGTGAAGTGTCAACTGATGTGTGTATTAGAGGAGGAACATTGCATGCCTATATACTGGCCATCCTAATGCACACAGCAGCACCAAAGTTATTACCTTATACACAAGGAGCCCAATTCCATAACATGCACATCCAGCCCTCGGGTACATCTAAATTGAAAACGGGCCCTATTTGAACCCAATTCCACATCTGCGGGTCTAGATGTGCCCACAGGTCCGGAATCAGTGAGATAGATGTTTCCGGTGTGACACGGGCAAAGTGCTATGCAGCTGGCCCATGCATGCATCTGGTGCATAGCCCATGCACTGGTGCAGGCATGGGCCATGCGATATAATGGAGAAACATGTCCCCATAATATTATGAGAATTGGGTAAACATTTTGGATGTCCTTATTTATTTATTTATTTATTTATTTAACCGTTTCTTCTATACCGCCCCTTCCAGAGATCAGGGGCGGTTTACATTAAACAGTGAACAGAACATTTGTATACTTCTGTATACATTTACAAGGAACGTTGTGTTTTAACTATATACAAGTGTAATTACGTTGCATCCACCGTATTCTTAAAAGGTGAACATTTCAGATCCTGGCCATCTCCAGGATGTACCCGCGGACACCACTCCTCCTCGGTATAATGTGCATCTCCTAAACTGCTCTTCATAATGACAGTAGCTTGTTGATGCAAACTAGATATAAATACCAGTGAGAAATGACTGCTGCTGCAATGTAGACCATATACCAGTCCTCCTCAGGCCCTGAAAAGTGCTAAGTAATCCCAGTGCACCCTAGTATGGTATGGGAGAATGTAAATATTAACATGTATATCAGGATATACCTTGCATCAAATGGTACATGGCATTATAAAACAGCCACAGCGATCCCTGCCATGGTCATCTCTACAAACACGCTTAAAACTGCTAAGGATAGATCCTTACCAAGTGCACAAAACTCGAAATTAACATTGCAGTTCCCCAAAGGATGCATAATATTGCTGAGCAACAAATGTATGCCCTTTTCGTGCCTCTGGCCTGTAGGTGCGCTCATTCTGCTGCTTTGCACTACTATTCCTCTCTTATCTCTTCCTATACCCCTCCTCAGGAACTCCACTCTTTGGGCAGATTGCTTCTATCTGTGCCCTTCTCTTCTACTGCCATCTCCAGACTTTGCTCTTTCACCTTGCTGATCCTTATGCCCGGCACAAACTACCTGAGTCTGTACATCAGGCTTTTTCTCTGGCCCTTCTCAAATCCAGGTTGACACTTTTGGATCTGATCCGCCTAGTCTCCCTTGTGTTTCTTTACCATGCCCCCTAAATTTATCCTTTCCATAGATGCTATGTTGTCTGTCTTGACTAGATTGTAATCTCTGCTGAGCAGGGACCATCTTTTACGTGTGTCTGTGCAGCGCCGCATACACCTTGTAGCACTATACAAATAATACTAGTAGTAGTAATATGACCTTATGGTTATGGTATCTGATTCCCACATATCTGAGTACTGGCATTTTTCACAGCAGTTACACTGTCCCATCGTGGCGTATGTCGGTCTCTATACATCTGCCACAGTCTGTTTTGTGGCACTGCTCCCTTGTTCAGGCCTGTGTGGGCATGGGAGGGGAGATCCCTGTGCCATTACACCAAGTAGCCAGACTCCAGATATATCACCACTCTCGCAGTTCTCATAGATCCTGGACTGGGTAGAAACGTAGGCCTCATGGATCAACCTGGGGATCTATGGCTGCCCTATCACACTGCCAACAATATATGATCTTATTAGAGTGCCCTATGAAAAATAATCCAGAAGGAATCTGAATAGGTTCGACATAGCTAAATGTCAAAACATATCCCTGTCAATAATAAGGGACACTCAGAAGAAGAGCATTCAGCAGTGCAACAACACTAATGCATGCTCAAAAGCAACATCATTGGTCTCTAAAAACTGTGCATTATGGGCATGTTTTGATATTTAGCTATAGAGAACCTTCTCTGTTTTTGTCTGCCCGATCACAATGGCACCTGGTGACACTGTGGTCATTTATACAGTCCAGGTACTGGCCAGACTTTCATGTCCCCCCTGAAATGCAGATGAGCACACCAGATCCTTCTATGCACCCCTCAAACCACACACACATACACACTCTCACTTTCAGTCACAAAAACATAAGTCTGCCAAAAAGATGCCCTGGACCTATACGTAACAGCTATATCATAATCCGAAGTACGCTACCTTGGTGTAACTATTAACCAGCAACTTACCTTAAAGACCCACATCAGCAACTCGACAAAGCAAATCTACAATAAAATAAGGACTCTACAATGGCTTTGCCCCCTAGTGGAACCACATGACTTCAGGACTATCTTCCAAGCGATGACATTTCCACATATCGACTTCTGCAACGCAATTCTCCAAGGATTGCCGAAATCCCATCTATTACCACTGCAACTTACTCAGAACACAGCAGCAAGAGTACTCACCAGGAGATCCAGGAGCTCACATATCACCCCTATCCGGAGGTAGGTAGTTGAGGGAAGTTAGGAAGGAAGGGGAAATTGTCTGTAGGATCATGCTATCTATCTTTACCAAGGGAGGGAAGGAGGAAGGGGAAATCTCTATACGTCTGTGCTACCAGATTTTGTATTCATGCTGTGGACCATCTCATAATGCATTGTCCTGGGCTGAAACTATCAGTTTCTCATCTGTGTTTCAGTTCCCTTCTCCCTAATCATTCATGTGTCCTGGTTATATCCATATATGGTTCCTGATGTAACACTTTGTATTTCCCACTATATTTATACACTTGACACTTGTCTTTCCTTGTCTTCTGATCTGATCCTTTAAACAACTTTTTCACTTGTTTGCAAATTCTGCTCCTTCCTTTCCTATGCATACAGATTTATTTATTGATTGATTTATTAGAACTTATATACCGCCACTTCCAAAGATCAGTGGCGGTTTTTCAGAGAACATAATAGGAACTTTACATTACAACATTGGAAAACGTATTTACAGGACTAAACATGGTTTTACAGATTAACAGTTAGCATAGCTATGTACAATAAGCAGAAAGTGTATAGCATACGTATGTGTTGGTGCATGAAAGGGAGGGGATGGAGGGGCAGTGGCTGTCAAGGGTGGTGGGATGTTTAGGACAGATTGTTATTGGTAGAGGGTCCATAGTACTCAACAAATAGGTGGTTTTGAGCTCTTTGATGGCTCTTAGGTTGTCTGTTAATGAGTTCCAAATAGAAGGGGCAATGTAAGTGAAGGCTCTATTGCTGCTAGTTTTGTTGGCATTGCGGATATGGGTTGGGATTGCTAGTGTATTCTGGGAGCAGACCCTCCTGGTTCTTGAGTTGTTGGGTGGGCTAAGAAGTGAGTTGAGGAAGGATGGGTCAATTCTATTACACAATTTGAAAGTAATTATGAGGTATTTAAATTTGGCCCTCTAGCAATGGGCAGCCAGTGGAGGGATTTGAGGAGCGGCATGATGTGGTCCGAGTAGTGAGCTTTGAGTATAATGCATGCGGTTAGGCTTTGAGCTAACTGGAGTTGATGGATGATGTTTTTGGGTAAGCCATACATAATACTGTTGCAGTAGTTAAGATGGGGTGTTATCAATGCTTGAAAGACTGATCTGAAGTCTTCACTGTCTAGTAAGGGTCGGAGATGCTGTAGCATTTTTAGTTTGAGGTATATGATCTTTGCGGTGGCTTTAATGTGGGGGACCATGGAAAGAGATTGATCTAAGATGATTCCTAAATATTTGATTTCTTTTTTAACTTCCAGCTCTGAGTTGCATAGGTGGAGTTTGGGGGCAGGTGTTGAAATTTTGATTCCGGGTGATGTATAGCACGTTTGTTTTCTTCATGTTAATTTTTAAGTTGTGTGTGTTAAGCCAGATGGATATGTCAGTGAGGTAGTCTTGGATTTGAGGGTAGATGGGGTTAGAGATATCTACTGGATGATACAGCATGATATCATCTGCATAGAAGTGATAGTGTACGTTGTGTTTTTTGAAAATGTGCCATATAGTTTGCATGTACAAGTTGAATAGAAATGAGGATAGGGAGGAGCCCTGGGGAACACCTTGGCCCTGTTTGAAAGTTGAGGAGGATGCTGTGCCTATTTGGATCTGTAGGGTGCGGTCAGTAAGGTATGATTTAAACCATTCTAGGACTGTGCCTTGAAGGCCGAGTTGTTGTAGTCTTGTGATCAATATGTTGTGGCCGATGCTGTCGAAGGCGGCAGCTATGTCAAGAAAGACGAAAAGGAATGCTTGTTTGGTGTGGTTTAATCCATGGTAGAGTTTGAAATAAGGGTGAGTAGTAATGTTTGTGCACTATGAAAAGGTCTAAAGCCATGCTGCTGGCCGTTGAGTGGAGCATTTAGATCTAAGAAGTCTTGTAATTGGATTTGCACAGTTGTCTTGATAGTTTTTGCCAGAAATGGTAGGCTGGCAATAGGCCAGTATTAGTTTGGGAGGGTCTTGTCTATCATATTGGATTTTAGGATGGGGCGTATGGTTGCTTGTTTTAGGGCAGAAGGAATTTGTCCTGCTTGAAGTGACCAATTGACTATGTCAAGGATAATCGGTGAAAACTCGTCTTTTGTTGCCTTGAGTCAGCTAACAGAGCAGGGGTATGATGGGGATGTGGTTGTATTGATGTTCGAGATAGTATTGTTTAGTTATTTGAGGTTTATGTAGTAAAAGGATGACCAGGTCTTTTGTTTGTGAGTTTTGGTCAAGCTGGGAATGTCTGAGGAGGTGTTGGAGTGAGTATTGGTGTGGTTGTTACTGGTACTTAGGGGGTCAGGTTTTTCCATAAGGAAATTTGCAAAAATTTGAGGTTCTATAGGGGGAAGTTCAGTGTTGTGATTGGGAGATTTAGTTAAGGATTTGACAATCGAGAACAGCTCTCTAGGTCTGTTGAGGGATTTTGTAAGGAGCTTGGTGAGGTATTCTTTCTTTCTATTGTTGATGGCTTCTTTATATGCTTTAAGAATGGACATGTAGAGTAGATTGTCGGTGTTTGCCCTTGCGATTCTCCATTTGGTTTCTAGTTTTCTGAGCTGCTGTTTTAGCTTTCTTAGTTCAGCGGTATACCAGGGTTTGGACTTTTTGTATATATTTGGGTGGGGGGTATAGTGGTCTGTGTGGCCCTTGGCAATGGTCAAGTTCCAATTATTTATGAGGTAGTTGAGTTCCATCGTGGAAAGGTTAATGTTTATGTTTGGAATTGTGTAATTTAAGAAGGCTTCTTTATCAAATGGCTTAAATTTGTTTTTAAAATGGTTGGTTTCCTTGGTTTCAAGGGGCGGTATGGTGGAGTTGATGGCGAACTCTAAGAGGAAGTGATCTGTCCAAGGGAGAGGGAGAGCTTTGGGGTTGGAGAAGTGAATGTCTTGTTGCATGATGTTTGGGGAAAAAGATGAGATCAAAGGTGTTGCTTTCTCGTTAGTGGGGGTTTGGACAAGTTGTTGAAATCCTAAGTCCTGTAGGGCATTCAAGAAGTGAGTGGAGTATGAGGGAGGGAGAGAGAATAAGTTGAAATCTCCAAGTATAATGTGATGTTTACTTGGGGTAGAGGTGCATACAGTTTCTAGGATGGAGGAATCTGGACTGGGGGTAGGGGTTCTGTAGATTAGGTTGATCATCGTGGATTTGTTGTTGATGATTAATATGTCCATGCCTTCTGTGGTGTTGTGTGAAAAGATGGAGAATTTGAGGTCTTTTTTTGCCAGGATTAGGATCCAGCCCCTTCTCTTGTTTGGTCTAAGACATTGAAATAAATCATAGCTGAGGTGGGCTAATTAGTTGATTAGGATGCTTTCAGAGTTGGAAAGCCAGGTTTCAGTTATGCAAAATATGTTTGGGTTGTTATCGTTGATTAGATCAATTATAGCGGGGATTTTGTTTCTAATGGACCTGGCATTGATGAGAGCAATTCTTATTGTGCATTTAGTGTTGTTTGTATGGGCATGGGGAATGGTGCTAATGGGGGTTAAGTGTATTAGCCTTGGCGGAGAGTTTTTTTGCGTAGGCAGAGAATGGGGTTTGGTGGAGGAACGAGAGAGTCTCTTTGGCGGTGTGGTAGGATAGGAATATGGTGGTAGTGGTCTTGATATTGTAGTGAAGTAGATATTGGCGCTAGTAGTAGAAGAGTAATAAGGAGGACTATGTGTTTTAGATGGGCAATTGTATGTAGTGATGGTTGTTGTGATAAGAACAGAGTTTGTGATAAAGTGGGAGTGTGGGTATAAGTAGTAGGTATCTACCATTCTCATTCATACTATACAGGAATGGCTGCCAAGTTTAATGATGGAACTAGATTTTGGTTGCTTACTTTCACATTGCAAACACTTTTTTGTGCATTCAGGTTGGTTAATGCTGTTAAGTAGGCCTGGAAGCCTGTGAAAGTCATGCTATATGTATAATTTCCATGATGCTTGATTCTTCCTTTTGCTCTAGGGATGTACATTTGCAGTATACACTGATTCTTATAAAACATCTCGTGGACATGAAGGGATGTTCTTATTCAAACATCCAGATTTTCAAGATATTTCAGAGGACAATCTGCAATTCTAAATCTATATCAAAGAATTAGGTGCTAAACAAAAAATAATGGTGACAAGGAGTTTCCCTGAAATATTCTTTGCTGGATCTTGATGTCAAGATTAACAAACTGTCCATCTTAGTACTGTAGATGGAATGTGGTTTGCCACATTTTCATGGTAAATTTGATATACTCATTCAATTTAGAATATATTCTGTACATTTCAAGGCAATTTATTATCAATAATTGTGAGATACTATTAATGGTTATCTTATATTCAGAAAACAAAAAAAGAAACAGTGCAATGTCCTTAAATTTTAAACATAAATTATTTAAAAAACCTTGGAGAGACATCAACAAGGAGGTCAAAAGAAAATTGATTAGCTATTACCAGCCCAGACTGTGCCTGAAGTTCATCATCTGTCTCTTGGACAAATCAATAATAATGTTTTTAAATTCCATGCGAATATCACCTTTAACAAAAACTGTGTGCCTTTTTATTCTTCTACAAAAACTCTGTGTGGACCCAAACAAGCTATTGATTCAATTAAATGTTCAAAGTGTTTGCTATACAAGAACTGACAACTCCTGCTAACCACAGTACAGTGTTACTTATCTGCTCTGTCTGCTGTCCCATGTTGGCATCTGCATGCTGCCTCTTATGTGCAGGTTGCTTTTTTTAGATCCTGTTTGGTATCAGCCACTGCAGTGCGATGCTCCCCTCAGCAGGATGTTAACTCCCAAGCAAAACGTATCTTACACCAAGACTCAACATCAACATCAGTGAAACACTGTTTTCTTCAGGGGTACTGATGAAAAAGATTATATATTGAGATTTCTACTTCTCTTAGCACCTGCCATAGTGACTTTATTTAGCAATATTCAGCAAAAGAGGGAGGAGTGGCCTAGTGGTTGGGGCAAGGTACCACAAGCCAGAAGGTTGGTGGTTCAAATCCCACTAGAGGACAGCAACCTTGGGCCAGAAGGACTGGGGTTTCTAGTCCCACAGGTGCTCCTTGCAGTCTTGGGCAAGCCACTTAACCCTCTATTGCCCATGTTCCCTTGTGTTTAAATGTATCCCCCCAACCGCCTTGACCCAGTGAAAAGCAGGATATAAATGCAGCTAAATAAATAAATAATTGGTCTTTGGTTCCATAGACACCCTTCTGTTCTACTGCCATGTTGTTATTGGAGTCAATATGATTGTATATTCTGCCAGCATTTATAGCAGTGAGGAGCTTGTAGATTATAGGTATTCAAGTTATTGGTCTATAATTTTTGGATCTTGGATCTCCCTTTGGAAGTAGAAGTGTTTTTCCTGTTATTAGTCACTGCAATGTTAAATCTGTGGAATAGCCTAGTGGTTAGAGCAATTGCCTAGTATACTGAAGATCAAGGGCTCAGTTCCCACTGGCACTCTTTGTGACCTTGGGCAAGTCACTTTACCCTCCATTGCCTCAGAAGAAAAGGCTGGCAATCTACTTCCAGTGATACATTGCCAAGAAAACCTAGCTGGGTCACCAAGAGTCAACACTAACTTGATGGCACTAAAAAAAAAAAGTTAAATCTGACTTCCTGATCAATTGAGGTTTGCCAGGTCTTGGTGAGGGGGATGCTAACTGAACCAAAAATTTTTCACTCCATCTGGGCCAAGGATCTTTCAGTTTGTGCCTCTTTTTAACCTATTTTCCAACTCTGTTATTATCTCAGGCCATTCCATAGCATTGATATTCATTTCTTCCGTACACTGGGTAACCATTCTGCCTCTTGGTTGTGCTTTACAGGGTTCTCATATAAATTTCTCTGGAAAAATTTTAGTGTTAAATTTAGTTGGCAGTATTTTCATTTCACTGATGTTCTTTCCCAGTTCTTTGTAGACAGAGCTGGCCCAGGGGAATCTGGTAGCCTATGTAAACCTTCACCAGTCAAGCATCTCTCCTTCTCTCCCCCCCTCCTCCGTAGTGCAATTTTTCTCCTTACCTCCCTAACACAACATGTCCAGTGTCCCTCTTCCTCTTTTACTCCCCACATGCCCAGCATCTGTCCTTCTCTTTCCTATTCCCCCTTATGGTATCCAGCATTCCCACTTTTCTTTCACTCCCCATCTGTCCAGCATAAGTCCTTCTCCAGTTGTCTTTTCCAGTTTTTCTTTTGAGATTTTTCATCTTCCATCCATTTTTGGCAAGCTTTCTTTGTGTATCCTCTGTAATCAAATATAGGGATGGTGGCATAATAGTAGCAGCACATTAGCTCCTTTTTTTTCTTCAAGAGTCTATCTAGCAGTTTTTAGTCCTGCTGCGGGTCTATGAACTAGATCACCATGATCTACGGCTGCATCAGAGATGTTATCTTCTCCTGAAGGTTTTGTACTATTGCTACCACTACCATTAGCCCCAATGCATAAGCTATGGGTGGGCACACTTTTATCCCTGCAACATACAACCAGTATATATCCTTCTTTTTCCTTCCTTACCATAGTGTCGCCTTGCTGAGATTTGGTATAGATTTTATACAATAGAGTCAACACATGAAGGTACTCGGCAAGATTCAGTGAGAAATAGTATTCCCTCCCCCTCAGATATACATCAAGTCACACCAGTTTTCCTGCTGAATTGTTTGTTGTGTTCCCTTTTTCCCCAGAGGAAAAATTCATAATCTGTTACTAAGGCAGACCTGGGGTAAGCCATTGTTTAGTCCTATGGATAAATAGCATGGAATCTAGCTACTTTTTAGGATTATACCAGGTACTTGTGACCTGGACTGGCCACTGTTCAAAACAGGATACTGGGCTTGATGAACCTTTGGCTCGATCCACTATGGCAATCCTTATATTCTCATAATTTATGCACATTCTTGAAAATTATAGCTGCGGGCATTTATCCCAGCTCTAGAGCTGATGTAAGGTGCATGTTTAGGCCACTTACAGTAATATTTTAGAAAGATAAGTAGGCGCTCCCCATGGTGCCCAGTTATGAAATTACCCTCCACATCTACTGTATATATAGGGCCCAATATTGTGCTGGGCAGGCTATGTGCCGCCACGGTGCATAGGTTGACCACCAACCTCTTTAATCTAGATTTTCAGTTCCGTGCCAGTGGAAGTGCAAATCCAGGTAAGCCTGCATGCCCCGACAGCTGCAGAAGCTACACGGGTAGCAGTGATTTTTGATGCTACCCGCATAGCCTCTGCATCCTAAAGATAGGCAAAGTAAAACCTCGTCTATCTTTAAGGTGCAGAGGGCTATGCGGGTTGCATCAAATATTGCTGCTACCCATGTAGCCCCTTCCTCTGCCCCCTGCTCCACCCTGGAACACCTCTAACATGCCCTGATGCTATGTGGATAGCATCTGGGTGCGGTAGGGACTTAGCCGGGATATTCAAAGGGCACTACCTGTGTAGGTGCCCTTACATGGGTACTAAGGAAGTTACCCGTGTAAAGTCCTTCGAATATCGGGCCCAGAGTACTTTGTAGTATGGATGCACATTAATTATCACATATTTGCAGGTTGATGCAGAATCGTTGCACTAGAGGCCATCACTAACGTTCTAGCGCAGGGTTTTCAAATGCAGGTTTAGTGCAGATGTTTTGCGCAGTCATTCTCTGAGAGAGAGATTCTATCCTATGTTTAGTGGGGATGTATGTCTGGGTTGGGAGCAGGCATCTGCCAATGATTAGGCTTGCGACAAATCCATTCCTGAATTCTGCATTGATGCTAGCATAGAAAAATTGTACTCACATCCTACACTGATACCCATGCTAAGGGCAGTGACCTTTTCTGCATCGGCCACTTGGTTTATTAACATGCCTTAAAATATTTAGGGCTAGATTTACTAAAGTGTGTTACCCTCTTAGTACACGCTAATGGAATTTATGTGCCTTATTAATAAATAGGTCTAATTGTTTAAAAGGGAACCACAATAAATAATGTATGTTATTGCATGGTGTTGCAGAGTCACACATTAGCACCTTCCAGTGAATCTAGTGCACACCAAATCAATTTAGTACATCTTAACTTCAGAATTAACATTTATTATGTCAATTAACTTATGTTAGAATATTTTAATGTGTAAACTGAACTGAAAAAACTCCAGAAATAACCCAGAAATAGAACAAAACATTTTCCATGGATATTCCTACTTTTAACTAATTTTGAAAAGATACCTGCCCAAGCATTTCATTTCATTTCATTTTCATTTATTTGATTAACCGCCCTACACAATTAAAAAGGATGCACATTTTCTGTTTATGTTTGGGTGAAGAACTGATCAAAGGTAAGATTGCATGCATACATTAAAAAACTGAATGTACAAGTGCTGTTTTCCTGCCCTAATGCAAACCTACCTTTGGGAATGTCTCTTTATAACCCAACTAAAATTCCGTGCACCGTGGAAATCCATGCATCCAGGCCAGTAAATAGCTTTGAAATTATCCTCAAGATGAGCAATGGCATGTTTCTTCACTGCTCTGTTATTGGTTTAATCCCACTCTCCTTTCTCGCCATTAGATCATACATGTCAGAAAGAAAATGATGGATATAGAAAACAGAGGAATACAAAATAATTTGCCAGTCTGCTGGTTTAATCTAAGCTAAAAGGAAGAGCAGGAACAGTAAGGAAAATATGAGCAAGGGTGCTTTAAGGAATTGACTTCTTTTACTGGGATCTCTCGTTGCAAAGCCCAGATATCTTGAAAATTAAACCTAACTATACTTTGGGTGTGTGTTGTCTATAACATCAAGAACCATACTGTAAGCAAAAGCTTATTTAGCTCCTTGGGGTGCTTACTCATCGAGCAAGGCCATAAACCATAAATAACATCCTAGAAATTGCAACTGCAGGGAGCGAGAATAAAAAGTTAATGAGCTATTCAGTGCTTTAACAATGGATCCATATTCATAAAGTTTAGACTTCTGCTGACAACTTGAGTCAAGCAGGCCCCCATTATAGCAAGGGCTATGAAAACTGATCTGTGTTTTTATAATGTGTGCTGTAGCATTTGGAAATTAAGTAACACAACAGAAGTAATAGACAAATATTTATTTTCTTTACTTTTAATATATTTGTACTGGTAAAGAGCACTTTTAAAAAGTGATTGATGCAGACAATCCGCTATTTAAATTCATAAAATGAGTTTCTGAAAACTGCCCAGTGCCTGTACTGGTAATGGCCAGCCTATGGTTTCATATCATGTAATGGTGGTATGGTGTGGTATGTGGTGGGATGGGATTTTCTTTAAACCACAGACCAGACAGCAGCCCAGGGAAAACAAAAACATTTTTTATTCAGTCCCAGCTTGTTAAACCTCCACAAGCTTGTTTACCCGGCCCTTCTTCCAGCCCAGTCAAAGTTCCTACCTCAGAACTCCTTTACATAGCTTCCCTTGAAAGGACTCTGGCTCCACGGGTCTCTCTCTCTCTCTCTCTCTCTCTCTCTCTCTTGCAGCCTGCTGGGTTCTTAACCTCTACCTGCCCAGCTGGAGTCTTAAATGAAACCTGTGCCATGGGTTACTGTCTCTGGTCTCCATGCACACAGGCCTGTGTTACCATCTTTGTATAGTCAATTTGAAGTCAGGTTATGATTTCCAGGTGAATGAGGCAGGTTCCCTCAAGCTCCACAGGAATCACAAAGTCCTGTGCCCCTGGGTGAGGAGTGCCCACAAAAACGCAGGTGTGAGGGGTGGTTAGACTGACATCCATGGTTTCCCCTGTACCCAGGTGGCATTCCCAAGCAAAGTGTCCCTGGGCCCCACACATAAAACAGGTGAAGGGGTCATAGCTGGGACCATACCCTCACCCAGGAGGTGAGGTTAGGGGTCAGAACATGGGAGCCAATATCCATTCTGGCTTCCCCTTCCATCTTCCTGGGCTAACGAGTGACTTCCCCTTCTCACTGTCCACTTCAGTCACCAGTTGGGCTTCATAATATCCCTCGGCTACTTCCAGTGCACTCTCCAGTTTAAGCTTGGGGTGCTGGGTGCTGACGTACTCACTGTTTCATTGAGGCAGTCAAGCCCTCCAAAAACTAATCCAATAGCACAATCTTGCCTACCTCCGGCCCAGTCTCTCTCTCCGGTTGCAGCCACTTCCATGCAAGTTCCTTCAATCGACAGAGGAACCTTTGAGGGCTCTCTTTCATCTGCCCCCCTTTCTGAATAGCTGGCAGTACACCTCTGGTATAGTCAGCCTATTCCAATATGGCGGCCTCAACAGCTGCATATGTAGATTGCCCATCAGGCTTGGCATCCTGGAATGCAGCCTGACTGGTATTTGTCAGCAAATTCTTCAAGTAAGTAGTCCACATGTTGCTTCCAAACACCAGGCTATGCTGGAGGTTCATTCAAAGTTCACCAGAAAGTGGTCAGATTCATCTTCTGTCATCATTTTCAGTAGAGCTTGTGCTGGACTAGCGGTCCCTGTAGGACTTGAGTCAACTGAGTCAAGGAACCCTTATGTAACTCCCCTTGCTCTTGAATATGATCTTGCTGCTGTTGATATTGTCATTGCTACTGCTGCTGAGATTGTTGTTGTTGCCATGGCTTTCTAGCAGGGCTTGTTGAAACTGCTGCTGACATTGTTGCTCTTTCTACTGATACTGTTGTTGTTGACCTTCTGCTAGAATTTGAGGAGCTGCTCCATCCTGGCTTATCACTGTTCTCTTGCAACACCACCACTGCTTCCTCTTCTGTAGCTGAGTTAACCCTGCAGTATTCCAACTCCAATAAACTTTAAGCAGCCTCTAGTGGCCAAAACAAAGCCTGCCTGTCTGGCACTGACTATACCTTCTTCAGCTCCCTCACTAGGGCAAGGCTAACCCTCTTAGCCCATACAAAAAAAATAAAATCCTGACCTGCTGTAGAGGCCCAGTCCTGGAGGGACATGGATTTACCCTCAGTCACATGGTTAGAAAAAATCCCCAAGCTACCACCATGTGTGGCATGTGGTGGAAAGGAGTTTTCTTTAAAACACAAGCCGGAGAGCAGTTTAGGGATAACAAAAACAGTTCTTATTTGGTCCCAGTTTGTTAAACCTCCACAAAGCAAAAACTGGAACAGACAGCAGTTCAGGGCAAAGAAAATCAGCTTACTTCTGTTCCAGCTTGTTAAACCTCCACAAGCTGGTAGTCCTGGCTCTTCCTCCAGCTCCAGTTAAAGTTCCTACCTCAGAACTCCTTTGCACAACTTTCCTTGGAAGGACTGACTCCACGTGTCTCTCTCTCACCTGCCGCCTGCTGGGTTCTTAAGCTCTCCCTGTGAACCACACCCTTCCAGCCCTAAACTCTGTGCTGCATCCTTTCTTGAAGGGGACTGTTAATACTCCCTTTGGAGAGGGATGAGTAACATTCTATAGACCCCATCACATATACTTGAAAAGCTTGTCTTCACGCAACTCGCTGCACATCTCGACTCTACCCTTTCACTTCACCCCTGTCAATCCAGCTTTAGAGCCGGCCATAGCACTGAAACTACCCTCCTGGCACTCTTCAGTGAGATCTATCACTCTCACAACCATGGTGATCTCTCTTTCACTGTCTCTTTAGATCTCTCTTCCGCCTTTGACGTTGTCTACCACCGCACCCTCCTCACTTGTCTATCTGACCTTGGGATTCACAGTACTGTTTTTCAATGGTTCCAGTCCTATCTATCTTCCCACACTTTTGCTGTCCAATCAGGCTCCACCATTTCCCCTTCTTTCCCCTTGCACTGTGATGTCCCCCAGGGCTCTGTCCTTGCCCTTCTTCTCTTCAATGTATTCCTTGCACCACTTGCTCTGCTCATCCAACAGGCCGGAATCTCCGCTTATTACTACATGGATGACATTCTCCTTCTATACCACACTAACCCCTTGGCCCCTGACCTCACCACTCTTAACACCTGTCTTGCTCTCATCACTAACTGGTTTACCAATAACTTCCTCCATGTTAATCCTTCCAAATCTGCCGCTATTTGGCTTTCCTTTGGTGCCTCCTCCCACTCCTTATCCCCCACTCTGTCAGCTCTTCCCATCCCTCTTGTCTCCACTCTCCGCTACCTCAGATCATGGATGCCTCACTATCGTTCCACCAACACATTTCCACACTTGTTTGTAGCTCCTTTTTTCATCTCCGCAGGATTCGGGCCATTCGGTCATTTCTCCCCTCATCCTCCCTCACTTCTTTAGTCCTCTTGCTTGTTATTAAACTGACTAGACTATTGTAACTTAGCTCTTGCAGGTCTCCCACAATACCAGCTATGGCGCCTCCAGCTCATCCAAAACACCGCCGCCTGTCTCATCACCTACTCTTCCCCCTTCGATCATGTCACCCCCCATCTTCTTACCCTTCATTGTCTCCCTACCAAAGTTAGATTTATTTATAAATTACTTACTATCACCCACAGAGTCCTCCACACCGGCACACCCCAATACCTGGCCGATCTCATCCACCTCCAGCCAGCCCCTCTTCTCCTCCACTCTGCACATGGCAATTGCCTCTTCCTCCCCTCTCCTTCCCAGGCCCATCTAGAACTCACGCGTTGTCACTCACCTACTACCCCGGAGGCGGAAGGCCTGGGGCTTCAGTGAGGATCCTCTTATGTAGCAAGGGCGGAATAGTGCCCCCTGGGATTTTGAGTCCCAATAGCTATTCTAATAAGAAGGTAGCTGTGGTCGAGTAGCTATGCTTAAAGAGGTATTTATTTCCCTTCCCGGGAGAATTCTTGCAACAAGGGTCAAAAGAAATTAAACCATAAAACTGGTACAACACAAGTGGGAACTACAAATTACAACAAAAATGCTTCTTGTCAGCTTTAAACAAACAATAAAGAAAAACAGGCTTTTTCTCTCACCAAAAGCTTTCCAGTGAAATCTGTGTTCCTCCACAGATTTCTCTTAGGCAGGGTTTTACTCAGGCTTCAACAAAAAGAGGTCACGCTGTCTGAAAACACCATTGTACAGTCCATTTTACAAATATCTGAGCTCTCTTCACAGAAGTCACATTCCATGTCCTCGGGTGCTTCTGGGGAATTATATTTGGCAGGGCTGTAATGTGTATCAGCGTTTAAAAGTTCCCTCTCTTCTTGGCTAGAGCTTCTCTCCCCTCTCCCCCTGCAGAAAGGCTGGTTACCGTGCACTATGGATTCTCTCCTTAGAGGGCCATATCCTTCATGACCATAGTAGTTAAAATCCAGTGCCCCTCTATTCAAGGTACTATGCCTTTCTTCAGGCTGAGCTCTGACTCTCCGTTTTGCAACCGGGAAGTTAAAAGTTTCTCCCTTTCATTTCCCCTTAAGGGACGTCTTTCTTTCGGGTAGGAACTCACTTCTGGATAATAGCTTTTGCTCCCCAGGTACCTGCTCTCGTGGGTATTTCCTCTCCCACCACCTCGTGGTTTGCGGCTTGGAATCTCTCTCTGTCCCCAACCAGACTTTGGCTTAGTGCAGCCCAGGTTTCCAGCACTAACCTCTGAGAATTCCTCCTGAGCAAACCCCTCTGAGGTACAGATGGAATCCACGTCAGAAGCTTGCAGGTATGGCTCCTGGCTCTCCTGAGCTCTGCTCTTTCCTCTCCAGTGAATCCTCTCAGGGTCTCTTTCCCCCTCGTCATTAGAGAATGAGTCTGACTCCCTGCTCCTGTCTCTGTTCCTTTCTCGGTTCCCTTCTCGATTCTGCCCTGCTTTGCTCAAGACTGACTTTTTAAGTGCGTCATTCTTTGAGACTCTTGTTAGCTCAAACTGCTGCAGCTGTTTCTGCTTCTCTGATGAGCTATGACGTAATTCTCTATCTGGGCGTTTACCTACAGCCTGTGCTCTTGTTTTGCTTGGTTGCTCATAGCAACCTCTAGCCATGTGCTTTGCACTGCCGGTTTTAAAACTGCCCTGTGTGTTTTCATCTACTTTTATAGGCACTATCTGCCTTGCTCCATGACAGCGTTGATCTGCTTTCTTTTTCTTAAGCCCCACCCTATGGAACTCACTCCCACACTCCCTTCGCACCAAATCGTCATTTCCCCGGTTCAAAGCTCTCCTTAAGACTCACCTTTTCTGTCAGGCCTATGACCTCCCATCCTCTTCAGATCACCTAGTCTCTCCCCCGGTTGGAGCCCTTCCATAAGGCATGAGATTACGCCTTCCGCATAGACCATCACCCCCTCCCTCCCCCTGTCTTCCCCAACCTACTCGTTTGACAGTTGTGTTCAGTGTCTACCTCTGTCCCTTTTCCATACTTTTCTCTCTCTCTGTCTTTTACTATCACTTTCCTATAAGTTAATGGCATTCTTTTCCTCTCTTGCTCTCTTATGGTAGCCTACATTTTTTATTGTTCACCACCCTGACGCTCCGGCACTGGCGGTATATCAAGCTGTGCAAATAAAGATAAAGATACGCACACTTTAAAGCACATCAAAGAGATAATCAGGGGAGGAGATGGGGTTGAGAAGTCTGAGGTAATGAATATATGTGTAGAGATTTGAATGTAGGCGTATGTTTCCTCACACACGTGATCTATACAAATGACTGAAAAGCTTGCAGGTATTTTTGTCTTCATGGACTTTGCAGGTCAAGCTTTCATAGGGAAATTGCAGGTAGTTTCTATTTGAAAATGAGCTTTGAAGGCTCATGGGTGTAAGGTGCTTATGGATTTGCAAGCTCCATATGAAACTGAAAATTGCCTTATAATATTATAAAGACAGTTGAGAGTAATTGTATAACAAGGTGACATTGGTGACCATGTTGATTTTCTTTTATAAGGACTAGTAGGTTCCTACCTGTCTTTATAAAATGCTAGCACAAGTGGCATAAGACACACCTATGTTACAAGTGTGGACATTTGCATCAGCTCCAGAACTGGTGTAAATGCCTAAACTTATATTTTCAAGCATGTGCTCATATTATAGTATTTTATAGTCTACCTGCATACTTGCGTGCTCTACCCAAACTCTGCCCATGTTTATGCCCACTGGCAAAGTACACGCCTTGATGCCAAAGTTTATACTTTTGCACTGACTAATATTTTATAAGTGGTCATTTATGTCCATACGTGGCTACTAATACATGATCATGACTTTAAAAAATCACTACTTTAATGAACATTTAATTTCAAAACTTGACATTGTCTGTGTGCAGATCTACTAAATTTCACTGAAGGACAGATAAGTACTCTGTGCAGTTGATATAGTGCACACATTTTCAAGCCCATTGCTCCCAAAAGGACAGGAAGAATTGAATTTAACAAAAAAAAATTATTAAGAAAAACTACAGAAGTATAAAATGGTGTACTCCCCTCTTACCAGTTCTGAATGACAACCACATTGGACTTCTAAACTCAGTGAAGGAATAATAAGAAAAAAAACTATTTGCTACCCACATGAGACGATAACATTACCCATCTGTTCGGGGCTAAAATGTTCTCACTGCTAGATGCTACATTCATGCTCATTGAAAAGAAATAACATTTGTAGAAATGAGTGAGATAAAAGGAATAGAATCTATGATTAGATGCATAGAAGGAAGGAGGGTATTAAACAGAGGTCCCAATTTAATTGGCAGCTGGGCATTTGATTTTGCTGAGTTGCTGCCACTGAATATGCTCCCCTAGATTTTTAAGTGAGCAAATGAACATAAGAGATGCCATACTGGGTCAGACCAGAGGTCAATCCAGTATCCTGTTTCCAAAAGCTGCCAATCCTGGTCACAAGTTCCCAAAAAGGTACATGGGTTTCACAATGCTTGTCTGGAGTAAGCAGTGAATTTCCTGGGTCTTCTTTAATAATACAGTAGTTTATGGATTTTTCCCCCAGGAACTTGTCCAAACTCAGCTACACTAGCAGCTTTTACTATATCCTCTGGTAATGAATTCCAGAGTTTGATTAAGTGTAGAGTGAAAAAAATATATTTTCTCTGATTAGTCTTAAATGTACTATATTGTAGCTTTATTGCGTGTCCCTCAGTCTTTCTATTTTTTGATGGCGTAAACAACTAATCTATGTTTACCTGCCCCCCCCCCCCCCCACCCCCAGGCCCCGTTGGGGCTCTTCTCTGTACCTTTTCTAATTCTGTTATATCCTTTTTATGATATGGTGGCCAGAATTGCACACAATATTCAAGGTCTAGTCACATTTTGGAATGATACAGAGGCATTAAAATATCATTGGTTTTATTCTCCATTCCTTTCCTTATGATTCCTAGCATTCTATTTGCTGTCTTGGCTGCTGCTACACACTTGGCAGAGGGTTTCAATGTAATATTCATGATAACGCCTAAATCTTTTTCCTGGGTGGTGGTTTCCTAGGTGCATAACTTTGTACTAGTCCATATTAAATTTCATCTGCCATTTGGGCATCCAGTCTTCCAGTTTATCTTGCAATTTTTCACAATCCTCTTGTATTTTAACAACTTTGAATAATTTTGCATCATCTGCAAATTTGATCACCTCCCTTGTTGTTCCCATTATGAATATGTTAAACAGCAATGGGCCCAGCACAGATCCCTGGGGTACTCCACCTTTCTCCATTGAGAAAATTGGCCATTTAGCCCTACTCTCTGCTTGTCGGGAATGCTAAACAACAATGGAGCTCCTCAAGAGGAACAAATCAACACTTAGGAGTCCCATCAGTCCCATCCAAATAAGAGGTATCCTAGCCCAATCTGCAGTTGGAATTCAAGAGATCTTATGGCCATCAAGAAATTCTTGCAGTTTAGATGGTTCCATGAATGAAGTTGTTTTATTGCAATATGTAACTTGCATACGTGCCGGGTAAAAAAGTCCATATTTTGCTCCCAGATCACGAAGCAGAGCCCTCAGAGGCAAAAATTGTTTATGCTTGGAGGTCATTGTTCTCACCAGGTCTGGGATGAACATAATGTTGTGCCCTTGGAGTAGCAGGGAGGTTTTATTTTGAGTGGCCTGCAGAATCTGTAAGGCCTGAGGATATCACAGGAGTTTAGATAATTGGTTGAGGCTTGCGGGATGACTCTACCACTCACGAGTGGACCCAGTGTGCTCTTTCATACTCCAGAGATGGTTGAAACTGTATTTTAAGGAGCTCCAGTATCATGCGTTACAGGTAGGCTATCATGTCAATGCCCTCTAAACCTTCAGAGACCCTGAGGTTGCAAAACTTGTTGTGTCTATTCCCGTTAGCCAGATCTTCTATGTCTAATTGTAGACAGCGATGGTGCAGTGTTCTTATCAATTTGAGTGCAGTTGACATCCACTAGGCCTGTCTGCTCCTCAAAGGCCTCCACCCATTGTTGAGAATCCAGTAGGCAGCCATTCAGAGCTTCAAGCTCCCCTTGGACTGATTTGGTGGTTTCGAGTTGAATATGCATCAGATCTTGAGATGCATCAGATCTTCAGAATTTCCACCATCATGAGATCCATTTTGCTGTTTTTTTCCCTAGGCACCATCTTTTCCGGTGTAAGCGTCTCAGTCTTGTGCCATTTAAGTTCTGACAAGACAGAAAAGGAGCCATCTTTCTTAGCGTTTTTGCTGGTAGCCATCTTAAACTCGGACTCAGAACCAAAATATCAGCATGGCAGTCCAAAACACAGCTAGATTCTTTGCATTAAGCCTAAATCCTAACACACACAACTGTTCCAATTGGGCTTCAAAGTGTCCCCCTAGAAATATTTTTGGAGATAGTAGATAAATCATAAGAAAATTAAAGATCTTAAGGTTCTTTCTTGTTGTATGTTATTGAGTCTATGCTGACTCCTGGAGACCCATCCCCTTAGTTTTCATTAAATTTTTCAGATTCCATCTTCTAATGAAGGTTGAAACTGTCCTTAATTCCCGACTCCCCACTGCCTGCAATGACTAAACCAGAGGTTTCCAAACATGTGAAGTGGCATTTTAGAAAGGACGTCCAAGGCAGAACATGTAGAAAAATATTAGCGATGTCTGTGTTACCGGATGATTTTTGTAACATGGACATCCCCGATGGCAGCCGCATAGATATCCCCCTTAGGAAATCATGGGGCAGGGATATCCATCTCATGCAAGCTAGGATAAGGGGACATGCAGTAGCATAGCAAAACAGAAAAATGAGTCCTCATTCCCCATCAGTGTTCATTGTTGTATTGTAAAATAAAGGGGGTATTAGTGTAGCTCCTTCTCCACATCCTCCAGACAACACTATTACTTTTCAGATGCCTGTTCATACCTGCGGCAGCAATAACCTTCAACATGACACCTGGATATTTCTGACATCAGGCGGAGATCTCCAAGTTCTTGAGCATGCCCTGGCCATGCCTCTACCATGCCCTCATTCAGACTAGGATATCCTCACACTACGGATGTTCACAGACCCCGGCTTCTAAAATGGCTCTGGAGACATCTCCATATTTTGGTTATCTCTATGCCTGTTTCCAGATGTCCAAAGCATGAATAGAGCTTCCAAAATAACCACCTTAATTTTTAAACTACGGACCCGGTATTGAGCTGTGCGCATTTTGGAAGGGCTATGTGCCTCGTTGGCACATAGCCGTCCCCACCGACCTCTAACCCAGATATTCAATGCTGTGGCAACGGCATTGAATATCCAGTGATCGCCGCAGACACAGGAGGCCACTGAGGCTAACCATGCAGCAGCAATATTGGATGCTGCCCAGTTAGCTCCTGTGCCTCCTCACCTATCTTTTAGGTGCAGGAAGTATTGCTGCTACCCAGTTAGCAACAGTCTCTACCTCCGCTCCATCCCAAAAAGCTCCCAACATGTCCCAATGCTAAACGGATAATAGCAGGGCATCTAGGGGGCTTAGAAAGGTATTCAATGGCACTAACCATGCAAATGCCATTGAATATCCCTATGAAAGGTATTTATATGGTTTACTGGGCTGTACATGTAAATGCCTTTCAAAAATTGGGCCCTACATCTTTCAAGTCCATATTCCAAAATTGATCACTGCCCCTTCAATGAAGCTGCATTAACAAGACCACTGTTCCCGTCAAAATCCCCTCTGTCTTGGTCACCACTCACCAAATGTCTAATAAAAATATTTCTTAAGCAAAAGTTACTTCTAATTGATCAGTCTCACTAAAAATCGGTAACTACACTTCTTGTGGTAAGAGAGGTGAAACTAATTCCATCAAAGTCTCAGAGACCTCCCTCCCTCTCTTCTGTCTCCATCCAGGAGGAGTGTCCACTATATGAGACTTCAAATCAGTATTCAAAGATATAGTCATAGTTGGGGACAAAGGTGGAGTCCTTGTGCTGAATTAAGGAAACTCCCTCTACTGTAGATTAGAAGTGCACCTTTTCCTTTCTGCCAGTTACAGCCTGAGACACTAGATGCTTATCCATAGACTCTTTATAACCAGGGCAGCCACAATAAGAAGCTTCCTCTTAATCTTACTTTTACCCATTAAGTAAGCCAACGGATCAATAAAGAAACAATTCCACTTACCAAGATAGTAGATTCCCATGCCCCCAAGTCTTCTCAGGTGCTCCGAAGGTGCTTTCTCCTTGAGGCACTACCCTTTGGGCATGTGCCTATGGCCTCACAGCTGTGACTGCACTGCAGGACAACTAGCTTTCGAAGGAGGCAAGCAATTAAGGATGCTCGGCACCAACCACTAATCTCCTGGTTCGGAGCAGCAGGCATTTGCTGTTCTATCCCCTCCCTTGACTGGCATTATTCAGGGCACATGTTAATCTTCAATCAAGGCGCTCTATTATTATTCACGATTAGGTTACAGTTTGTGACCTCTTACATACTACTATGTTTCTAGCTCTAAGTGTTAGCACTGGGTTGTAAATTATGTGTCCTCAGTAATGATTGTGTTAGAGGCTGTAATGTTCTTGGTAAGGGGTACACAATGAGGTCCATAGATATTCATTTATCTTGATAAGTAAAAGCTGAAGAGCTAAAGAGAACAGTTTGGAATGCATCATAACAAAATGAGAGTAATTTGCAGAAGCCTTTTGGGCTGCTCTAGCACTGCTTTACCTGCTTTTATAAAAATTGTCTGCTGCATATTCAAGCAAATGAATGCCTGCCCTGAATAATGTAACCTGCCCAGACTGAATGGATGTGTTCCTGGGGACAGGTTTGGAGAGGGGTTAGTGTTTACATGCATACTTCAGAAATTACGCTCATATGTATGTTAATTAACCCAAGAAAGTTGTGTGTGTGCCACAGAACCGGTGTAAATTTCAAGGCACATAGTCCCTGAAGTGATTTTCAAAATGAAAGTATGTGTATACTTTTGTTTGGAAAATTTGCAGACATGGACCTAGGGAAGTTATGTGCATACTGCTTATGCATACCCACGGTTCTAGAATTACCACCAGATTACCCCCCAGTTTTGCTAAACAGTTGCTGACTTTATTAAATGTTGGCTCATGCATTGCTTCTACGGCTTAGTTGTATTTCCATTACAATAGGGCCTAGTGTTTTATTTCTATTAACAATCAAATGTTTTATTCATTTATGCGGTACCTATATAATCATACAGCATATACAAGATTCATCATCAGTCTTAGGAAGCATTGCTATTTAGCTGATATGAAAGTGTAACGGGCTCTTCAGTCCACTCAAACAGCTGTAGAACTCATTTAGTCATTTTGATTCATGCTCATTGTACTGAACTATTCTTGCATCGCGACTGAAATCTAACTTATAGTTAGAAACAGTAAATGCAAGCCATATGTCTCTTTCTAACATAGTAGATGTCAGCAGATAAAGACCATGTGCCCTATCCACTCTTCCCAATTTCCCTGGCTACTTTGCTATAGCTAACTAGAGTGTACAGTCATACAAATTTGACCGGCTACAATGTTCCTGCTCTTGTCATCACCCTTACCACTATTCTTTATGTTAAGGATATCTCCTAGCTGTCAGCCATACGAGCTTAACAACCTGTGCAATATCATTCCTTTAATACCTGCACTTTCTGGTAGCATTATATGCCAAAGATAATCTGACATTAGTTACAGTGATATGGGTCATAATTATTGATATTACCATTCCTATATACTATACAATGAAAGAAATATCTGTTTTAAATATCACAATAATTATTGCTTTCTCAATAGATACTTTTCAGCATCATATATTTCCATGTCCTTCATTGGTTTTCCTAAATTTTTGTTTTGATTTAATGTTTTTTTTCATTAATAGGTTGCACTTTTGTGGAGCAGGTACAATATTCTCGAAATAGATGCCTACTGAGAAATAGTGTATATTCATGACATTGGTAAAAAAAAACAAAAACAATTTTGGGTTCTTTTCTGTCACTCTGGATTAAAAGCTTTAGGAAACAACATGGAAAATATTGTTATTTATCATGTTGTTTCAAATAAATGTACATATCCAGCGTATAAATAAAATTATGTTCTTTGCCACTTTCATAATGATGGCTACAAAATTTCTAGTTGAAAACTCTTCTCACTATAGCACGACTTGCTAGCATGAGGACAGTGAAGTTTCCTCGAAGATTAGCCTCCCTATCTGATATTTAGATGGGTTTTCATCTCCCTTTCATCCCAAAATCTCAGCTTGGTCATATCCAAGATGCAGGTCATTCTCATGGGTCTTTTGAACCGAGTATAAAACCGATATAAAGTTATGATATCAAGATAATAAGAGAGAAAGAACTATTGAATGTGCATAGAGGTTAAACGGTACCGAATAAAGTAGAAAGTGTCTTTCAGTTTGCTGCTTGTCAATGTAACATGATGCAGACTCTCTGCCTTAAATATCTAATGCTAGAGCCTCAGACATCCATCCATGTCTAACTGCTGTAACAAATCAAATGGGAGTCTAAGATATTTCAGATGACAGTGAGCTTAGAAAAGTAGAGAATGAGTTTACCAGGGAACTGACTAAAATGGAAAGCAGATGGAATTGAGGGCTGTGTGAGATTCAGATCAGGAGACTAGTTAAGGGAGATATTGAAAGAGGAATGCAACCATTTTAATTCTTAAATATTACAATTATTAAACACTAACAGGGTCATTCTGAGGCACGAATAGCGAGGGTGGATGTCCTGTTGGGATGTCCATCCCCACTATTCAGGCCCTTTCCCAACCCTATCTACCTTCCCAACGCATTGTACAGGGAAGGTAGACAGGGACAGGAAAGGGGCAAATCAGGGGTGGCGTTAGGATGGGCAGTGGGTGGTCATCGGCCTCAGACATACAAGGCCGATTCTAATGTCGGCCCTGTATGTCCAGGGCCGGCGGTTTGTACGGGGAACTTATTCCACCTCGGAGGTGGAATAAGTTCCCCAGTCGAGTGGATCTGACAGGCCCAGAGCTGGGAAGCAGCAGGAGGGGGCAGAGGAACTTCCCCACAACCTGACCCTGGCCTTAGGAGGCCAGATTGGGGGTCGGGCTATGGGGAAAGCAACTTTGCAGCTGGAAGCCGGGGATCATGGCTCTTCAATGGAACCACAGTGCCATAGCAACTGGACGCCATGGTGTCTCGGCTCCATTGAACTTCCCTGACTGTGTTAGCAGGGGAAGGCCTATATGTGTAGGCCAGACAGAATCCGGGTCCCAGCCTGCACGCACAGGCCTGTTTGTGATTCCAATACCATGGGGCCAGACGTATCCTGCAGGATCAGAATCACAACTCCCTCTGTGCATTTGATTTGAGGAACACCAGATAATAGTGAATTATAATAATCTAAGTTATTGATGACAAGGCAGTGGAGGACAAAGGTTAAAGCTTGATTATCAAGAAAGGACTTCATGGACATAATCTGTCTCAGAGAGAAAAAGCAACTGTGTATAGTATTAGAAATATGAGGGCCAAAAGTAAGTTGATCATTGATACAGACTCCGAGCAAACGGACTCAATTCTTGAATGCAATGGGTGTGGAAGAGATGTAAGATGTTGGAGGGTGGGAGGGGAGGAAGGGGCGGTGATTGTGAGATATCCAAAGAGCTTCTGTTTTGAGAGGGTATCAATCTGTATGCTTGAAGCCAGGGCACAATGGAATCAAGTTTGGAATTAAATTCTATCTGAAAAGAGGGATCTTGACTGATGTGCAATAATTAACTGAATATCATCTGCATAAAAGAAGGCACTAATATTGAGATCCTGAATGAGTAGGGCAAGAGGTGAGATAAAGAGAGTGAACTGAATAGAGGCAAGGATGGATTCTGAGGGATGCCCAATGTTTGAGGATAAGAGGCAGATAGGTGATTAGTAACTGAAACATGGAATAATCGATTTGACAAATATGAACGGAACCATTTTAGAGTGGCAAAGGAAATACCTGAGGATCTTAGACTGCCTAGTAGAAGTGAATGATCAATGATGTCGAAGGCAGAGCTCAGGTCAAGTTGGACAATCATCACATTCTTAAGATTATCTAGATGGGTTACAATTTCATTTAATATTCCTAAATGTGGTCTCAGTAGAATGCTGTGGTTGGAAGCCAGATTGCCTAGGATGAAAAAGAGTTATTTGCTTCCCAGAAATGAGAGACCTGTTCATAAACTGCTTTTTCTAGCAGCTTTGTCAGAAAAGTGAGATTAAAAATAGGATGATAATTGCCAAGTGAAGTAGGGTCCAAATTGTGATATTGCAGTAGAGGACAGACAATAGATTTGCTTCCATGCAACAGGAAGAATGCTGCTGTAGAGGCTTTCATTAATGATTGTTAAAACAGTTGGAGTAAAATAATCCCAATGATCTTTTAATAAGGAAGAAGGAATAATACCTGCCTGTGAGTTTGTTTGGTTAAGTGAGTTATAAGAACTTGGTAAGATGGAGTTGTTTGAAGGCTGTAAAATTGCTAATACAAATTCCTGGAAAGTTGCTAGGACTGTGTTTTGGGGGAGATAATGGTAAGGGAGAAAAATGTTGAGACACCAGATCATGTTCACCATGGAATGTCAAGGTTTTAAGGGTCAAGGAAGAGGCCATCAGATTCGAGCTAATGGGGATATTATCTGGGGAATGGGGAACCTTTGACTAATACAGTGGTTCTCACCCTAATCATCAAGGATGACCAACCAGTATGGTTTTCAGGTTATCCATAATGAACATTTGGAGGGGAATTTTAGAAAGGAGGGTGAGGGTGTCTACATAGACATTTCCAGAACCATATTTGAGAACCTGGACATCTAAGATAGCCTACTACTCTAACTATTAGCTACGAAAAAGGCACCCAGAGTTCAAACCCCACTGCTGCTATTGTTGACATTGTGCTGTGGATAATGGAATACTTCTTTCTCTACACACTCTGGCTATTTTTCAGCCATAGAAACGGCAGAAAGAGACTGTATGGTTTATCTAGTTTGCCCTTCCATACCAACTACTATAGTCCCTTTTTTCCTTTAGAGACCTTTTGTGTTTATCCCATGCTTGCATGAATTCAGATACTGTCCTCGTCTCTACTACCTCCACTAGGAGATTATTCCATGCATCTACCACTCTTTCTATAAAGAAATATTTCCGCGTATTACACCTGAGTCTATCCCCTTTCACACTCATCCTATGTCCCCTCATTGCAGAACTTTCTTTCAATTGAAAGAGGCTCTCCTCCAATGCATTTATGCCACAGAGGTATTTAAGCATTTCTATCATATCTCCTCTCTTCCACCTTTCCTCTATAGTGTACATATTGGGATTCTTAAGTCTGTCCCCATATGGCTTATAATGAAGACCACTGACTGCTCTCTGCACAGACTCCATCCTGTTTATACCTTTTTGAAGAAGTGTCTTCAGAATTGCACACAATATTCCAAATGAGGTTTCACCAGAGACTTAAACAGAGGCATTATCACCTCCTTTTTCCTGCTGACCATTCCTCTCCCTATGCACCCAAGCATACTTCTGGCTTTCACCATCTCCTTTTCTACTTGTTTAGCTACTTTAAGATTGTCAGACACACTCACACCCAGGTCCTGCTCCTCTTTTGTCGATAGAAGTACTTCACCCCCTTCATGGGTGTCTACTCTATTGCAGATCTTGATATTATCTGCTAAGAGGCAAACCTCATCTGACAACCCTTCCGCAATATCACTAACAAAAATGCTAAAAACAATTGGAACAAGGAAAGATCCCTGCGGCACACCACTGGTACCATCCTTCTGCTCAAAGTGAGCTTCATTTACCTGTTCCCTTTGTCAGCTCTCAATCAACCAATTTCTAATCCTGTCAGTTACTTTAGGGTTCATCCCTAGGGTGCTCAATTTATTTATAAATCGCCTGTGTAGAACAGTGTCAAAGGCTTTACTGAGTACACCACATCTAGGGCTTCCCCTCAGTCCAACTCTCTGGCAAGACCTGCCTCTAGTAAACCAATGCTGCCTCAGTTCCAGCAGTCCATTAAACTTCAGAAACTTTACTAGTCTCTCTTTTTGCAGCATTTCTATTAATTTACTCACCAAAGAGGTCAGACTAACTGGCCTGTAGTTCTCAACCTCATTTTCACTTCCGCTTTTGTGAAAAGGGACCACATGTGCCTTTCTCCAGTCTTCTGGGACCAGTCCAGATTCTAAAGAAGCATTGAAAAGGTCATAGTGGAGCCGCTAAAACTTTCCTCAGTACTCTCAGATGTATCCCATCCATCCCCATCTCTTTGTCTACTTTTAGTTTAGCTAGTTCATCATGAACACAATTTTCTGAAAATCTTTAAAGACCCCATTCACTTCTGTTCCAATTTGTGGGTGTTTTCTGAGGTTCTGCTCCTGGCCCTTCATCTGTGAACACAGAACAAAAATATTTGTTAAGCAATTCTGCTTTATTCTCATTAACTTCTACATATTCTTCCCCTTCACCCTTGAGTCTGACAATACCACTTTTGCATATCCTCCTCTTGCTAACATATCTGAAAAATGTATTGTCTTCCCATTTTATTGCATTGGCTATTTCTTCTTTTTGTATCTTTGCTTTCCTGACTAATTTCCTAGCTTCTTTAAGTTTTTCCAAATATTCCTCTTTCTGTGGTCTCTTCTATTTTCTGAAGGCCACCCTCTTATTCTTCACCTTTTCAGCTATTTCTTTTGAGAAACACAGTGGCCTCCTTCTCTTTTTACTTTTATTTATCTTTCTAACAAAAAAATTTGTTGCCCTTAAAATATTCCCTTTCAGTTTTGTCCATTGTTTTTCTACATTTCCTAACTGTTCCCAACCCACTAACAACTCCTTGAGCTATCATTCCATCTTGGCAAATTTAGGTTTCCTAAAGTCTAAGGCCATCACTTTTGAATGGACTTTATCAGCCTTGGTACTAATACTGAACCACACCATCTGATTGCTAAGCACCAGATCCAGTATGACTCCTTCACGTGTGGATTCTGTTACCAGTTGTCAGAATAGTTCTTCCTATAGAACATCTAAGATCTCCTTACTTCTGGATGACACCACGGCAGGAAATGACCTCTTCTTTCACACTATTTGTGCCTCAAAATCTCTCATTTCTCCTTCTTTTTCTGTAAAATGGCCTTGCAGGATCTCCCATATGTACTTCCACAGATCTTGATTTGGAGAACAGGAGGGCAAATATTGAATAGGATAACCTTCCCTTGTTGAAAGTCACTGGATTCCAGCAGGGGAGTAAGGATGCTAGAGGACTGCCTGGTCCCTCCCTTGGCACAGTGTGTTTTCTCTCTGAAGCCAGGAGAATTGCCTAGTACTGGTAACAAATCATGATGTTCTGGAAAAGCAGAGACCAATTAAGGGGGTCATTTTAGAAGAACTATTTATTTCTGAAAATGCCGCTTTAGACTGCCAATCACATCCACGGCCCAAGAGCATTTTATGAAATGACTGAATTTGCACCTGTCCGGCATGAACATGTCTATGTTGCATGGGGGTGTGAGGGAGGCATCTCAGGGTAGCAATAAAAAAGATGCACGTGTATCTCTGATTCCAAAATGGTGCCATGCATTTAAAATATCCACATCTATACCTGCTGCTTGGCACAAATAGGAATTTGAAACGTGCTCATTTCAGCCACACTGTGGATAAGAGAGGCATCCTCTCTTGTCTCTGAATACTGCTGTGGCGCTGACCATCTCTGTTTCTAGACTGGCAAGCTGGTATATGTATGTGGTGACATGTACACAAGCGCATGAACGTCTATGTTGCTGTTCCCAGGGACGTCCATATTCTGCACATGAATATTTCTAAGATAGTCCATCTCTCTGCATGTATCTGAGCCCTTATTCTGCACCTCCCCATTTTCTTTATATGTTTGTGGAAATGTTTATCTTTTGGGACTGAGACAGATTGATTTTGGAACACATTCATATGTGCCTACCTTCTCTGCTGCCCCTCCTACAGAATTACAGACATTTTGACATGGATGCCCAGGTGCACCTTAACAGCCTTTCTAAAATGTGCCTTTGAACCTGAATTGATACATTGCAAAGGCCTCAGTGCTTTCTCCAGAAGCAAAATTAGAACTTGGCTCTAAAAGGAAATGTCTCATGCTTTCCTCAATGTGCTCCTTCTCATCGCCAGTACTAAGCCTGACCAGAGTCAATAGATGAAGCAGGAGTCAATTTGGTTTAAACAAGAGAAAGCCCATGCATACCCTAACCACTTCCTCTCTCCTTGGCCCAACATCAGCTGAGCTGTGTTCCTGCATAGGTACATTTCTGCCATCTGCTTGGTTGATGTCTCTCCTTATTGACATCTTCTTCAGTTTCCTGGGTTTTCTCGAAGGGTACATTATACTAATATTCAAATAAAAAGTGCTTTTCAGTGCTATTTCAATGTGGAAGAATTACCTTGTGATTTACAAAACAGTAGTTTTTGAATAATTTTTAATCATCATTATTATTATTACTCATTTATAAAGCACTACCAAGCATACACAGCACTATACAGACACAAAAGAAGACAGTACCTGCTCAAAGAGATTACAATCTAAAAGACAATCATACAGGACAAAATAATATGATAGGAATAAAGGCAATAAGAGTTGAAACACAAGGGAGGAGATTAAGAATCAAAGGCAGTCTCAAAGAGGTGAGTCTTGAGCTTGGACTTGAAGAGGGCGAAGGAAGAGATTTAACGCAGGGACAGGGGCAGGTTGTTTCAGGCAAATGGAGCAGCGAGGTTAGAAGAACCAAGACTGGAGCAAGAGAAAGAAGAGAAAGGCATAGAGAGAAGGGATGAAGAAGAGGGAAATCATGGGGAGTGGTATAGGGAGAGAGGAGAGAGGAAAGGTAAGGAGGAGCAGCATAGTAAATGCATTTATGTGTCAAGATAAGTAGTTGTACGGAATGCGGTAACAAATAGGGAGCAAGTGAAGGGACTTTAGAAGAGGAGTAATATGACAGTTACATGGCTGACAAAGAATTAACCGTGCAGTGGATTTTTGAATGGATTGTAGAGGGAAAAGATGAGATTGAGGGAGACCAGCAAGGAGGTAGTTGCAATAGTCATGCTGGGAGATAATAAGGGAATGAACAAGAGTCTTAGTAGAAGAGGCAGAAAGGAAAGGATGGATCTTGTTAATGCTGAAGAGAAAAAAGTGACAGGATTTAGCAATTTGTTGAATATGACATGAGAATGACAGGGAGGAGTCAAAGATGACCTCAAGGTTATGAGCAGAGGAAACAGGAAAAATAGGAGCGTTATCAAAAATGATGGAGAAAGGAGGGTGGATTAGGGGAGAAAACTAGAAGCTCAGTTTTGCCATGTTCAATTTTAAATGGTGCTGAGACATCCAGGCGGCAATGTCGGATAAGCAGGAAGAAATATGTGCCTGAGAGAAGGAGAAAGGTCAGGTGAAGAGAGATAAATTTGAGAATCATCCACATAGAAGTGATACTGAAAGCCAAGGGATGAGATAAGGGAAACAAGTGATTGTGCATAAAGAGAGAAAAGGAGGTGGGCCGAGAACGGACCCTTGGGGAACACCAACTGAGAAAGGGATAGCAGAGGAGGCCGTACCTTGAGAACAGACACTGCAGGAACAATTAGAGAAGAAGAGAACCAAGACAGAACAGAGTCTCTAAAGCCAAGGGAAGATAATGTAGACTAGCAAGGAAAAGAGAGTGGTCAGCAGTATTGAAGGCAGTAGAAAGGTCAAGAAAAATAAGAATGAGGTATAGGCCTTTAGACCTTGCCAAGAATAAGTCACTAGAGACCTTGGCAAGGGCTATTTTGGTTTAATGAAGAGGGTGGAAGGCAGACTGAATGGGATAAAAAGGAATGAGTGGAGAGAAAGTCAAAACAGTAAGAAAGAATGGCACACTCAGTGGGTTTGGAAATAAAGGGAAGAAGGAAGAAGGGCCAATAACTAGAGGGAGCAGTAGGGTCAAGGGATGTTTTTTAAAGAAGAGGAGTGTAGGCATCTGGGAAGGTGGCAGTGGAGAAAGAAAGGTTGATAATATGGGATAACGGATGATATAGAGTTGAAGAGATTAGTGGGGATGGGATCAAAGGAGCAAGTGGTAGGTTTAGGAGAGGAGAGGAGAGAAGAGGTTTCCTCATCAGAGATGATAGGAAAAGAAGAAAGGGAAGGTGAGTTTTAGGGAAATTATTGAAATTGAAGTGAGGGAGGAGCAGAAGAAATACCAGGGAACTGAATGGTAATCTTATTGATTTTATCGCGGAAGAAGGAGGCGAAGGATTGGGCTGTGAGGGAAGGAGGAATTGAAGGGGGAGGAGCTTGAAGTAGAGAGTTGAGTGTAGAAAAGAGACTGCAAGGGTTAGAAGCCAAGGAGTTGGTCAGGTGGATGAAATAGTTTGTTTGACGAGTGAGATGGCAAAATTAAAAGGAGTGAGCATGAATTTAAAGTGAAGGAAATCAGAGTGGGAGCAGGATTTGAGCCAGGTGTGCTCGGCAGAGCAGGCACATGAGTCTAGGTAGCGGGTTGTAGAAGAAAGCCAGAGACAGGGTGATGTACGCATCACAAGGCACAAAACTGGGGGAGTAAGGGTATGGAGAGTGGAGGATACACCAGTGTTATAAGTGGTTACAGCCACATTAACAGACTTGGAGGAGAGTGTAGAAGAAAGAAGAGAAGAGACAGATGATGAAAAAGACAGAGGATCAATAGCTTGAAGATTTCTTAAAGGAAAGGAGGTGACAGGGTGAGAAGGCAGTGGAGAGTGCTAAGAAAGAAGCTCAGGAGGTGGTCAGACAGTGGAAGAATTGAGTTGAGGAAATTTGAGGGTGAGCAATTGGAATGGAAAACAAGGTCAAGGCAGTGACCGAGCCGATGAGTAGGGGCGGTGGAGCAAAGCTGGAGGTTGTAAGAGTAAGCAAGGGAAAGAAATTTTGCTGCATAGAGGCCAAGGGGGTATCGATGTGAAGGTTAATGTTGCCAAGAATAATAGAAGGGGATGATAAATCCAAAAATAAAGGAAGGGAAGAATGAAAGTCATTGAAGAAGGAGGAAATGGGCTTGTCAGAAGGTCTATAGATAATGGCTATGCGAAGAGGGAAGGGATAGAACAGACAAATAGAATGAAATTCAAAGGAGGGGGAAAGCATGAGATTAAGATGGGAGGAAGGGATGAAACGCACAGGAGGGAGAAAGTAAAATGCCGACCTAACACCATGGTTGGTGGCATGAGGGGTGTGGGAGAAATAGAGGTCCCTAAGGGAGAGTGCTGTGACAGAGGAGGTGTCATCAGGATGGAGACAGGTTTGGTTAGAGCTAAGAGCTGAAAAGCATGGGAAGTGAAGAGATCATGTATGAAGCAGCATGGATTCACCAGAGGCAGGTCTTATCAGACAAATCTGATTGATTTCTTTGACTGGGTGACCAGGGAGTTGGACCGAGGGAGAGCTCTAGAAGTGGTGTATTTAGATTTCAGTAAAGCCTTTGACACTGTTCCTCAGAGGCGACTTATAAACAAACTGAGCACCCTAGGGATGGACCCTAAAGTTACTGCTTGGGTTAGAAATTGGTTGGGTGGGAGGCAAGAGTACAAGTAAATGGAGCTCACTCTGAGGAGAAGGATGTTACCAGTGGTGTGCCCCAGGGATCTGTCCTTGGTTCGATTTTTTTTTAACATCTTTGTTAGTGATATAGCGGAAGGGCTGTCGGGTATGGTTTGCCTCTTTGCGGATGATACCAAAATCTGCAATAGAGTAGACACCCAGGAAGGTGTAGATAACATGAGGAGGGATGTAGTTAAGCTTGAAGAATGGTCTAGAATTTGGCAGCTGGGATTTAATGTTAAAAAATGTAAGGTCGTGCATTTGGGCTGCAGCAATCCAAGGGAGCAATATAGTATAGGGGTGAAGTACTTTTGTCCACTAAAGAAGAGCGGGACCTAGGCGTGTTGTGTCTGATGATCTTAAAGTAGCTAAACAGGTAGAAAAGGCGACGGCAAAAGCTAAAAGGATGCTTGGGTGCATACAGAGAGGAATGGCTAGCAGAAAAAAAAGAGGTGATAATGCCTCTCTATAAGTCTTTGGTGCGACCTCATTTGGAGTATAGTGTGCAATTCTGGAGACCGCACCTTCAAAAGGATGTGAACAGGATGGAGTCGGTGCAGAAGGTGGCTACTAAAATGATTAGTGGTCTTCATTATAAAGCATATGAGGACAGACTTATGGATCTTAATATGTACACCTTAGAGGAAAGGCGGAATAGAGGTGATATGATTGAGATGTTTAAATACCTCCATGGCATAAATGTTCAGGGAGAGAGCCTCTTTCAATTGAAAGCAAGTTCTGCTATGAGGGGACATGGGATGAGGGTGAAGGGAGATAGATTCAGGAGTGATATGCGGAAATGTTTCTTTACGGAAAGAGTAGTGTATCCATGGAATAGTCTCCCAGTGGAGGTGGTAGAGATGAGGACAGTAACTGAATTCAAAAAAGCATGGGACAAACACAGAGTATCTCTAAAGGTAAAAAGGGGACTGTTGTAGTTGTTGATATGGAAGGACAGACTAGGTAGGCCATGTGGTCTTTTTCTGTTATCATATTTCTATGTTTCTATGAATGAATGTTTATTGGAAATTGAATGAACATTCCAAAGAGCACAGGAAAAGGGAAGACAAGAGGGGGTGAGGAGAGGGATGCTAATAAGAGTGTGGTTGTGTAGAGAGGGAGACAAAGGGGGGCCAGGATTAGGACTGATGTCACCAGAGGATAAGAGCCAGAGAAGAAGAAGGAGGCGAGGGAGGGCAGAGGGTTCATGGTGGAAATGAGAACGAGGCTGAGAAGGTGAGGAAGGAGAGGAGAGAATATGAAGGAAGAGATGGTAATACTTGAGAGCAGAGAACAATGAGAAGCAAATGACGGCAGAGGAAATAGGGAAGGAGGACGGGTGGAAGGGAAGAGGAGGGGAAAAGGGTCTGAGGAAGGAAGGGGTAAGGTTGGGAAGGAGAAGAAAAAGACAAACCAACTAAGAGGTGACATAGGATGCAGAAAAGAAAGTTAGCCGTGGTGCACAAGAGAATAAATGGAGAACAAAACAAAACGCAGCATCAGTGATCTGAGTTATGTGATACAGACTGACACAAGGCTCACAGGAATGTCCAGAGCAGGGCCGGATTTACCTATACGCCATGTACGCCATGGCGTAGGGCCCACAGCTGGCAAAGGCCCACAAAAATAGAACAAATTAGCTTTTTTTTTTTAAATAAAATTTAAAAAAAAACTGCTGGCTGCCGCCGCGGGGCCCCCTCTGCAAGCTGAATCCGTCGGTCCGTCCCTCCCTCCCTCCGTGCAGGCTGTGAGAGGCGCGAAGGGAGAGTGTCTCCCTCACGTCTCTGTTAAGCCCGCAGGGGCTGATGGGAAATTTCCCATCAGCCCCTGCGGGCTTAACAGAGACGCAAGGGAGACACTCTCCCTTCGTGCAGGCTGTGAGAGGCGCGAAGGGAGAGTGTCTCCCTCACGTCTCTGTTAAGCCCGCAGGGGCTGATGGGAAATTTCCCATCAGCCCCTGCGGGCTTTACAGAGACGCAAGGGAGACACTCTCCCTTCGCGCCTCTCACTGCCTGCACGGAGGGAGGGAGGGAGCAATGGACCGACGGATTCAGCTTGCAGAGGGGGCCCCCGCGGGTCAGTCATGCTGCCGCGGCAGAAGAGTGGGCCCCGCGGCGGCAGCCAACAGTTTTCTTTTTTTTAAATTAAATTTTACTTTAGGCCGATGGGGGGGGGGGGTAGGACTGGTAATGGGCTATTGGGGGGGCTGGGGCTGGGACTGGAAATGGGCCGGGGGTGTTAAGGCTGGAGGTGGGCTGATGGGGTTAGGACTGGTAATGGGCTGTGGGCTGTTGGGGGGGGGGTTAAGAACTGGTAATGGGATTTGGGGGGGTTAAGACAGGTAATGGGCTGTGGGCTGATGGGGGCTGTCTTGTAAAGGGCAATGGTGGGGCAAGGACTCGCAAGGGTCTGGGGGGGTTAAGACTGGAGGTGGGCTGATGGGGTTAGGACTGGTAATGGGCTGTTGGGGGGGTTTAAAACTGGTAATGGGCTTTGGGGGGGTTAAGACTGGTAATGGGCTGTGGGCTGATGGGGGCTGTCTGGTAATGGGCTATGGGGGGGCTAGGACTGGAAATGGGCTGGGGGGGTTAAGACTGGAGGTGGGCTGATGGGGTTAGGACTGGTAATGGGCTGTGGGCTGATGGGGGGTGGTTAGGACTGGCAATGGGCTATGGGGGGCTGACTGGAAATGGGTTGATGGGGTTAGGACTGGAAGTGTGCTGATGGGGGGGTTAGGACTGGTAATGGGTTATAGGGGGGCTTAAACTGAAAATGGGTGATGGGGGGGTTAGGACTGTAAGTGGGTTGATGGGGGGCTAGGACTGGTATTGGGTTAGGGGGTTGCTAGGACTGGAAATGGGCTGATGGGTGGCTAGGACTGGAAATGGGCTGATGCAGGGACTAGAAGGGAATGGATGCTGGGTGAGGCTGGAACTAGAAGGGAGCTGATGTTGGGGGAGGATTAGAATGGGATGGGGCTGGAAGAGTAAAATGGAGAAGGGAAAAAATATTTTGTGTGGGAGGGACAAAAAATCTACAATTGGCCGGGTATTGGGAGAGTAAGTGGGGATTGAGGATGGAGGGGTAAAATTTGAGTGGATGAAATAGGAATGAGGAAAGAGCAAAAGGAGAAAGATTAGTATGTTAAAGCAGATGTAGAGAGAGAATGGAAAAAAACTAGAAGAGAGAAGAAAGGACAAATGGACAGCAGACGATGGAGAGTTAGCAGAAGACACGAAGAAACCAGAAGAAAGTGGCTGGAGCAATTGCAGCTGAAAAAAATGCACAAAAGGTAGAAAAATATCTCTTTATTTGAATTTATTAATTGGAATATGTCAGCTCTGGTAAATGTGCATCATTAACGTCTGTGCTTTGTTTAGTACAAGAGCAAATTAATGTATAGTTTTATTTCTACAGTGTTGTACATTCCAAGTTTGGCTTTTGGGATTCCCAGTTTAATTATTGTCTTCCTGTTTCTAAATTGTGATTACTTGTTTGGTGATGGTCTATGTTCTGCATGTGTAACTGAGCTGAGGTGTTCTGTTTATATAATTCCTATTTGACATTGCCACTTGTTCTCTTTCCCCAGTAGGTCATGTATTATTGTTCTCTGAAATGTATTGGTTTAATATTTGCAGTGTTGCCTTTTGATTGGTCGAGTATGGTGCTTTGTGAGTCCTGGTAGTGCTGTTAGGATACGGCGGGTTTGCTATGGGTTCTAAATGGGCAGTGTTTGTAGTAGTTCCTAATGTGTCTGGCAGTTGGCACTGGATTATAGTAATGTAGAAATCTTTTAGTCTTTCTTTATCCATACACTCATTAAGAGGCACGTTTACTAAAAGTTAGTATATGGTAACATTATGCAAATATTTATGCAAATGAGGCCCCGCACCCCCCTTGGGCCGCCCCTGCTGGGGGCCCACAATTTTTGTTGGCGTAGGGCCTCACTCAAGGTAAATCTGGCCCTGGTCCAGAGCACAGCAGGTTAAAGGAGTAGCAATACTCGGCAAGCATAAATGAGAACGGAGATGGCCAGGAGGCAAGAAGATGATCGAGTCATTGCAGTATATGCAGAGGTCTAGGCCTTAGGCCACGCTCCATGGCCCACGCTTAAAGGCCACGCCAAAGGGCCCTCAGGTGTGGGCTCACCAGGCACGGACATGCCGAGGGCGCTTAGCTTTAAAAGTTTTTCGCAGACGGAGGTGATTGTCAGCTGATGGGAGCAGGGAGGAGTTAACCCCTTCACTCCTAAGGCAGATGGTGAGCCTGTCACACGACCATGGCTAAGAACAGTACATTTTCCAACTGCAATAAAACAGAACCAACCTTCTTTTAAAGAGAATTGACAAGTAAACAAATGAGCTCCTAGTTACAACTAATCCTTGGTGGCCTAGTGTTAAAAAGGCTGATCTTATTCCCAGATCCTCCCCTACCCCAGTGTCCCCTGTAGGATATCCTACCTCTGTCCCTGTGACCCAACCCACATTTATTTCAAAATTATTGCTGGTCTAGGGGGTGGGACAAGAGCAATCCACAGATGTGCCTTCCCCAACAATGCCATTCTTCAAAATAGTACAGCTTGACTCATAGCAATACATTGGAACCACAATGAATATTAATAATGCATATTTGCATATATTTGTTTGCCAAAAAGAGTTAATTTGTACAGATTGGTCACTGAAAAGCAGACCCATTTTCAGCTCACCAGAACTGGTTGGGCATTCCTGCTATATAGTAAAACATATCGAAAAGAAATGCAATTGCGCATTTTGGCACATACATACAACACAGTATTTTTCCAGTACTAAATAAACATGAAGCCCTGCATTCCAGTGCAGGAAGGTTTTATTTTGTCTGTGAGAAAATGATCTAACTTTGCTGAAAAAAAAGGAAAGTGCAAGTCAGAGGGCCAGACTAAAGGAGATATAAACACCACAGTGTCTGCAGGCATGTCGAATTCTTCTGCACCATTTGGTAGTCTATTTATAGTACAGTTTCTACTGTGTTGTCCAGATCTGCAGAATTGCTGATTTCCCGTGTAATAATGCCAGAAGACCAACGCCGTTTATATCATACCCAGTAGTGAGGCAAGCGGTGTCTTGAACTACGGTTGGTGCGAGACATATCTGACACTTTTACGTTTGTCAGGATATGGTTGCAGTGCAGTATGTCACGGCACGTCTAACTCAGAAAACAGTTTCATGCATATTCTCAAGCATTTCATTCATTTACGTATTAAGCACAAAGCCTATGTAATTAAAAAGATGCTTATACTGTTTAAGTAAGAGGTTAAGAAAATGCCTGGTATGAGATATTTTCCGACAATAGCTTATTAATCTCCTTGAGTTATTTTGTGCTAGAGGGGATGTCGTTCCTTGGGTGGATACACCGGATGATGAGATTGAAAAGTACCTCATAGTATTAGAATGTTACACTATCAAATACCAGCACAGGCTGTACCCTAGCAGGAATGCTATTTAATTGTTTAGCGTTTATCAGGAAGCGGACACTTCCCA
Organism: Ichthyophis bannanicus; assembly: GCA_033557465.1. NCBI lineage: Eukaryota > Metazoa > Chordata > Amphibia > Gymnophiona > Ichthyophiidae > Ichthyophis > Ichthyophis bannanicus. The sequence goes on from CM066040.1 coordinate 207,782,143, forward strand.
GATTTCGAACGTGATTCACTGGGACATTTTCCAGACAAACCTGAAGCCATCTTTAGTACTATCATGAAAAGTTCCCAGAGAGAGGCAATTTGTTTTAGAAGTTTGCAGAAGACTTTCCAAAACTTGATGATGCAATATTTCTTCTGTTACCCAGTGCCACTGAAAGAATCATTCTGAGTTTTATTCACATTGCATATGTAGAAATAAAACCACAGATGAAAAGAGTCTTCCAGGCTACTGCTGCTATCAAGAGCTATGATCAAATTAATATGTAAAACATGGGGGACCATTAAATAATGAGTCTAGGTCTATAGCATCCTTATTATAGTTCCCAATAGCTTTATCATTGGCGCCCTGGACAGGACTGATCCCTGAAGCAGAAAGGAGAAGCTGAACTTCTCGAAACATGAATTCATGTCCAATCTGATAACTACATGACTTGAGATAAGTTTTAAATTTTTTCAATAAATGTGATTATAGCTCTTGATATAATCGGAAGGAGGAGTGGCCTAGTGGTTGGGGCAAGGTACTACAGGCCGGAAGGTCGGTGGTTCAAATCCCACTAGAGGACAGCAACCTTGGAATGGAAGGACTGGGGTTTCTAGTCCCACAGGTGCTCCTTGTGGTCTTGGGCAAGCCACTTAACCCTCCATTGCCCATGTTCCCTGTAAGTATTAGTGTATGTATCTCATATCCCCTCATGTTAAATGTATCCCCCAACCGCTTTGACCCAGTGAAAAGCAGGATATAAATGCAGATAAATAAATAAATATAAGCAGTAGCCTGGAATATTCCACATTTTTTCATCTGTGGTTATATTCATAATGCTCAAGTATCAAACATTGGCGTGTGATTGTTACATAGAAAGGCGGGTAAGTGGTAATACTATTCATGGCCTCTAATTAATGTGGAATGTATTCGCCTATATACACCAGTCTATGCATGTTAAAAAAGAAAGAAACCCACATCTGATTTATAATCTACTTATCCTAAATTTCTAGGTGGTATACACCAAGTAACGTATGAAATTAAACCTTAAACAACAACAGAACAGACAATGCTCTACTAAAACATTAAAAATACAGTGGACTTCAGAGAGTACATGATATATTTGAAAAGCCACAGAAGAGCAAAGCTGTAGTTTGCTTCCAAAACTGTACTAAACATGTTTCTAGATAAAGTCTACAGTAGTGTATTCTAGGATTGGCATTTATGAGCATGCATTGGGTTAATTTGAGAACCAAAAATGTAGTGTGCAGAAATTGCATGTATGCACTATCAGAGATAGGGGGCGCTGTGGGTCAGATTTGAACCCCTGGAGTATCCTTCCAGGCTATTCTGCCTTTCATTCCAATCGTATGCTACAAGTCCCAGCATAGAAAACAGGGTTCACACAGTATTAACACTGCACAAAACTGCTTTATTTGTCAGGATGTATCAAAACAGAATATAGTCATTGCTTTTTCACAGAGCTCCAACAATTACAGGCAAAACATCATGAACAAACCACTTGTTACCAATTATTATGTGATCCCTTTAAGAGTACTACTGTGCTTGTCAGAGTTCATAACAACCTGTAGGGCATTTCATGCTCACTACTGCTGTGAACATTCACATTGCTGCCAAGTTACTCACTTCCAGGAGTGAGATTTTTTTTGCCAGTTCTGATTTCAATTTTGCATAGCAATGCAGTATGGTATTTCTGCTCCCCGATGCTACCCATCGGAATCAATGCTGCAGGTCCCATAATGGATCAGAATGAGATTGTCAGTAATTCAGCAGTGGCTTAAAATCTCACTCCTGGAAATGCATAACTTGACAACTCTGCAAACTATAAACCCAGTAGGCAGGACTGGCCCAAGGGTTTCTGCTGCCCTAGGCAGAAGCCCTGGCTGTGCCACCCCTCCCCTTGTGCTGAGCCATGCTGCTCTCCTCCCCATCCCCATACTGAGCCATGCTGCCGCCTCCTGCTGCCACTGATTCTGGCGACAGGGTCATGGGTGGCTCGGCGGCGGCAGCGGCAGCAGTATGCCATGTGCTTAGGCACATGTGGCCTGCCGCTTCTGACCCCTCTGACACAACTTCTGGGGGGTCAGAAGCGGCAGGCCATGTGTGCCGAAGCACATGGACTGCTGCGGGCCGCTGCAGCCAAGCCGAGCTGATCCCACCACCAGAATCAGCAGCAGGGGGGGGGGGGGCAGCAGTGTGATGCAGCTCAGCACGAGGAGGGGGGCAGCAGGCCATGTGTGCCATGCTGCCCATATAGGTCTGATGCCCTAGGCAGCTGCCTAGCCTGCCTAGTGGACGGGCCAACCCTGCCAATAGGTGAATGATTCAAGGAACTACAATCCCTATGTTTGCTTTTAGAAGAGAAGACTGAATGCAGAGCTGCCAAGTTACCTAGTTCCAAGAGTCAGATTTTAATCCATTCCTGGATTTCTGACAATCTCATTCTGATGCATTATGGGACCTGCAGCACTGATTGCAATGAGTTAAAATCAGGAACTACAAATACCATACTACATTGCAATGCAAATTTAAAGCCAGAACTGTCAAAACAAATCTCATTCCTGGAACTGGGTAACCTGGCAACTCTGAGTTTGTATCCATCTGAGAGTCTCAATGAGTCTGGGCTCTGCCTTATAGACTTCCCATTGACTTATGGGATTTAACACCTCTCACAAGATTTCTATGCTGAAGTAACACTAGGGTTGCCAATTGGCTCCAGATGTGCCCGACAGGCTTGATCCAGTCCTGGGTTTACTCCATTGCATGCAGGGACATGTAGTTCTGATTTCTCCATTGCACTCCATCAGAAAAGCAAGACTACAAGTCCCTGTATGCAATGGGGTAAACACAGGACTGGATCAAGACTGTTGGGCACATCTGGAGCCAGTTGGCAACCCTAAGTAGCACCAAAATATTCCTGAACCTGGACTGGATCCTCAAGAGGCACTGTGCCACCCCTCCCCTTGTAAACTCAATCCTGCTTTTTACTTGCAGCTGTCTCAAGGCCAAGATTCTGCAGTCTTGCCTGCTGGGGTAGAGGTAATAGCCCCCATCCCCCACTCATCATAATCACTCAGAGGCAAAACATAAATCTCGAGAGTTTTCAGCTCTGTATCACATGTTCATCCATCAGAGATGCCAAGTTACCCAGTTCCAGGAGTGAGATTTTAAGCCAATCCTGGATTTCTCTCACTCTGATGCATTATGGGACCTGCTGCAGTGATTCCAATGGATAACATCAGAGAGTACAAATACCATACTGCATTGCTGTGCAAATTTAAAAGCAGAACTAGCAAAACATCTCACTCCTGGAACTGGGTAACTCGGTTGCTCTGCATCCACATTAACTGGTCTTCTAAGCACATGCAGGGTTTCTCTTCCTGAAGCAGACTTCACAGTGAGTCTGCCTTTTTTCCAGCACATGTCCTTAACTGCAGACCTCACAGAGAGTCTGTCTTTTCCCATCAGACACCTCTAATCCCAAACCATTGTCCGTCTCAGCTTCTCTACTTCTGCTGGATTTACATTAATATTGTTGCAGGGCTACTTCCCAGCAGCAGGCTGACAGAGTAAGTACAAATGCAGACTTATTTTCAGCGTCTTCCTTCCCCGCTGGTCTGCAAGGGTTTCTCTCCTCACCCCAGGAACTCCTGGCCACATCCTGAGTTCTCACCAATTATCTCCTAGGCAAGGCACTAAGGTTTCCTGCATCCACAGGCAGGGTTTCTCACTCATTCCTGGCCACATGTTGGGTTCTTACTATTCCTCCGACAAAACACTAAGGCTTCCTGCATTACTGAACAGGGGTTCTCACTCACCCCAGGCACTCCTGGCTACACCATGTGTTCACCAGTTTTCCCTTAGACTTCCATCAGTGTATGTCCTGCCAGAAAACCTGGCAGGGATATATAAGCAGGAGTTTCCTTCCTCCATGGGCCTCTCTGATTATCTGCCCCTTAGTATTTTTATGGCACCTACTGTATCAGAGCAACACTCTTTTTGCTAGGCAATCTCAGCACAGTTCCCTTAACGTATCTCCCATTACATAACTCCTTAATGGATTCCTGGTTACTCCGCTGTACTTGCCTGGACCCAGGGGCGGCCCAAGGGGGGTGCGGGGCCATGTGCGTAGACTCGGTGTGGGGCCTCATTTGCATAAGTGGCCTTATTTGCATAAATATTTGCATAATGTTACCATACACTAACTTTTAGTAAACATGTCTCTTAATGAGTGTATGGATAAAGAAAGACTAAAAGATTTCTACATTACTATAATCCAGTGCCAACCGCCAGGCACATTAGGAACTACTACAAACGCTGCCCATTTAGAACCCATAGCAAACCCGCTGTATCCTGACAGCATTACCAGGACTCACAAAGCACCATACCCTACCTATCAAAAGGCAACACTGCAAATATTAAACCAATACATTTCAGAGAATACTGGGGAAAGAGAACAAGTGGCAATGTCAAATAGGAATTACATAAACAGAATACCTCAGCTCAGTTACACATGCAGAACATAGACCATCACCAAACAAGGAATCACAATTTAGAAACAGAAAGGCAATAATTAAACTGGGAACCCCAAAAGCCAAACTTGGAATGTACAACACTGTAGAAATAAAACTATAAATTAATTTCCTCTTGTACCAAACAAAGCGCAGACGTTAATGATGCACATTTCCCAGAGCTTTCATATTCCAGCTAATAAATTCAAAATAAAGAGATATCTTTCTACCTTTTGTGCATTTTTTTCAGTTGCAATTGCTCCAGCCACTTTCTTCTGGTTTCTTCATGTTTTCTGCTAACTGTCCATCGTCTGCTGTCCATTTGTTCTTTCTTCTCTCTTCTAGTTTTTTTTCCATCCTCTCTCTCTACATCTGCTTTGACATACTAATCTTTCTCCATTTGCTCTTTCCTCATTCCTATTTCATCCATACAATTTTACCCCTCCATCTTCAATCCCCACTTACTCTCCCAATACCCGGCCAATTGTAGATTTTTCATCCCTCCCACACAAAATATTTTTCCCCTCTCCATTTTACTCTCCCAGCCCCATCCCATTCTAATCCTCCCCCAACATCAGCTCCCTTCTAGTTCCAGTCTCACCCAGCATCCATTCCCTTCTAGTCCCTGCATCAGTCCATTTCCAGTCCTAGCCCCCATCAACCCATTTCCAGTCCTAGCTCCCCCATCCATTTTCAGTCTGAGTCCCTTCATCAGTTCATTTCCAATCCTAGCCCCCATCAGCCCATTTCTAGTCATTTCCTAGCCCCACCATCACCCTTGTCAAATCCTAGCTCCCCTCTACTCAGCCCAATTCCAGTCCAAGCCCCCCATGAGCCTACTTCCAGTTCTAGCCCCTCCATGAGTCCATTTCAATTCAAGCCCCCACCACAGCCCATTTCCAATCTTAACTCCCCCCAACAGCCCATTTCCAGTCCTATCCTAGCTGCTCCATCAGCCCATTTTCAGTCCTAGCTCCCTTCCCTCACAGCCCATTTCCATTCCAAGCTCCCTCCCCATCAGCTATTTGCAGTTCAAGCCTCCCCTTCCACTCAGCCCATTTCCAGTCATAGCAACCCCCCCACCCATTACCAGTCCTAGCCCCCCATCAACCCACTTCCAGTCCTAACCCCCCCCTCACCCCATTTTCAGTTTAAGCCCCACCCTATAACCCATTACCAGTCCTAACCCCCATCAGCCCACTTCCAGTCTTAACCCCATCGGCCCATTTCCAGTCAGCCCCCCATAGATCATTGCTAGTCCTAAACCCCCCTCCCATCAGCCCACAGCCCATTACCAGTCCTAACCCCTCCCCATCAGCCCTCCTCAAGTCCTAACCCCTCCCCATCAGCCCATTTCCTGTCCTAGCCCCCCATAGCCCATTATCAGTCCTAACCCCCCATAGCCCATTAGCAGTCCTAACCCCATCACCTCATTTCCAGACAGCCCCCATCAGCCCACAGCCCATTACCAGTCTTAACCCCCCCATAGCCCATTACCAGTCCTAACCCCCCCCCAACAGCCCACAGCCCAGTCCCTGTCCTCACCCCTCCCCATCAGCCCATTTCCTGTCCTAGCCCCCCCCATAGCCCATTATCAGTCCTAACCCCCCCATAGCCCATTACCAGTCCTAACCCCCATCACCCCATTTCCAGACAGCCCCCATCAGCCCACAGCCCATTACCAGTCCTAACCCCCCCCCAACAGCCCACAGCCCATTACCAGTCCTAACCCCTCCCCATCAGCCCATTTCCTATCCTAGCCCCCCCCATAGCCCATTACCAGTCCTAACCCCCCATCGCCCCATTTCCAGACAGCCCCCATCAGCCCACAGCCCATTGCCAGTCTTAACCCCCCCCCCGCCCATTACCAGTCCTAACCCCACCCCCCCCCCCCATCGGCTTATGGCAAAATTAAAAAAAAAAAAAAGCTGGCTCTGGCTGCTGCCACTGCCGCCATCGCGGCAGCGGCAGAATGAAGTGTCCCGCGGGGCCTCCTCTGCTCGCTGAGCCCCTCTGCAAGGGCTTTCAGATTCGCGAAGGGAGAGTGTCTCCCTCGCGTCTCTGTTAAGCCCGCAGGGGCTAATGGGAAATTTCCCATCTGCCCCTTTAGACGCGAGGGGCTGATGGGAAATTTCCTATTAGCCCCTGCGGGCTTAACAGAGACGCGAGGAAGACACTCTCCCTTCGCGAATCTGAAAGCCCTTGCAGAGGGGCTCAACGAGCAGAGAAGGCCCCGCGGGACACTTCATTCTGCCGCTGCCACGGCGGCAGCGGCGGCGGCAGCAGCCAGAGCCAGCTTTTTTTTTTTAATGTAATTTTTTAAAAAAGCAGAATGTTCTTTGCGCGGGGCCCCCTGAAACGCGGGGCCCTGTGCAAAAAACATTCTTGCTCAATGGACGGGCCGGCCCTGCCTGGACCCCCTGTTTTGCAAATTCTGTTGCTTCCCTTCCTGTGTGTTCTTGTGGATTCTCACTCATTCCCTCTAGTCGTTGGAATGCTTGTCCGAGTTTGACGATGGAGACAGATTCTGGGCATTTATTTTCATATATCAGTGCTTTTTGTGTATTTGGATCTGATGATGCTGTTACTGTAGGTAGGCCTGGAAGCCTATGGTAGTAGCTCTGTAGGTGTAGGCAATCTCTGAGTCCTAGCCCTCCTTCAGCTCTAGGAATGTACAGTCTTGGCATACACTGATTCCTGTAAATTACTTCATGGGCATGGAGGAGTTTTCTTGTTCACACAGACAGTTTTTCAAGTTCTTTAAAGGCCAATCTACAGTCCCAAAGCTCTATGAGAGTACTGGAATTGCCAGCTAATTAATTATCTTATTCTTTCTTTATCTTTATTTTCACATTTAATATACCACTTAGACTAAACAGAAACAAGAGGGTTTACAATAATAACAACAATGGTTGCAAAACAAAGAAAGGAATGCCAACTTATAGACAGGACAGGAAAGAAAAAAATAGTCATATGGAAGAGAGAAGGGAGGGAAGGATGGGGAAAGGGGCAGCAGTCTATGTTGGAGATGGATGAAGGCCAAAGGCTGTCTGGAAAAGGTGGGTTTTAAGCATAGTCCTGAGTTCCACAGTGCAGGTCCAAGGAAGAAAAAAGTTGAGGGATGGGTGGAATGCAGATGAGCTTGTGAAATAGAAGGGAGATACAAACCAATGGAGTGGATAGCATGAAGCAGAGAGGTTCCACAAAAGAGTAAAGTAGCCCAAATGCCCTCAAGTATGGAGCAGACAGAGCTTAAAGATCCCAATTTACCCATGTCTAACAATAGCCAAATTAACATGAATAAAATACATTCTCTAAAATGCTTGTATGCAAATGCTAGAAGTCTAAAGAATAAGATGGGAGAGTTAGAATATATAGCACTAAATGAAAGATTAGATATGATTGGAATATCAGAGACATGGTGGAAGGACGACAACCAGTGGGACACTGTGATACCTGGGTACAAACTATATCGTAATGAAAGAGCTGATCAAATTGGTGGAGGGGTTGCGCTCTATGTTAGAGAGGGCATTGACTCAGAAAGGATTAAAGTTTTGCAGGAAACAAAATCTGCTGTAGAATCTATATGGATTGAAATTCCATATAAAAGGGGGAAGGCGATGGCAGTGGGGGTGTACTATCGAGCACCTACCCAGAATGACCAAATGGATGATGAAATGCTCAAAGAAATCAAGGAAGCTAACAAAAGTTATAGTGCAGTAATAATAATGGGTGATTTCAATTACCCCGGTATCGACTGGGTCAATGTCACGTCAGGACATGCTAGGGAGATAAAGTTCCTAGATGAAATAAATGACTGCTTCTTGGAGCAGCTGGTTCATGAACCGACCAGAGGGGAAGCCATATTAGACATAGTCCTTAGTGGAACACCAGATCTAGTGCAAGAGATAAGGGTGTTGGGGCCACTTGGCAATAGTGATCATAGCATGATCGCCTTTGATTTAATTAGTGGAGGAGGGATAGTAAGGAAATCCACAGTACTACCTTTTAACTTCCGAAAGGGAGACTATGATAAAATGAGGAAAACAGTTAAGAAAAAACTAAAAGGAGCAGTTGCGAAGGTTAAAGACGTACATCAAGCTTGGGTGTTGTTGAAAAATACTATCTTGGAAGACCAGACCAGCTGTATTCCACGCTTTAAGAAAAGTGGAAGGAAGTCCAAAAAACTGCCAGCATGGTTTAAAGGTGAGGTCAGAGAGGCTGTTGTTGCCAAAAAAGCATCTTTCAGGAAATGGAAAAAAGAGCCAAATGACGAAACCTGGAAACAGCACAAGCACTGGCAAGTCAAATGCAAGGCATTGATAAGGCAGGCAAAGAGAGAATTTGAGAAGAAGCTTGCTGCGGAAGAAAAAACGCGAAATAAAGACCTTTTCAAGTACATTCATAGTAAAAAACCTGTGAGAGAGTCAGTTGGTCCATTAGATGATAAAGGGGTTAAAGGAGCACTAAGAGGCGACAAGGCAATAGCGGAGAGACTGAATGAATTTTTTGCTTCGGTCTTTACTGAGGAAGATGTAGGGATGTTACCCATGACTGAAGTGGTATTTAAAGGTGCGGAAGAATTGAAGGAAATATCGATACATCAGGAAGATGTCTTACAACTATTAGATAAACTGAAGAGTAGCAAATCACCTGGGCCGGATGGTATACATCCAAGGGTGTTGAAAGAACTGAAATATGAGATTGCAGACCTGCTATCAGTAATCTGTGAACTATCATTAAAATCATCTCTAATACCTGAAGATTGGAGGATCGCCAATGTAACACCAATTTTTAAAAAGGGTTCCAGGGGTGATCCGGGAAACTACAGACCGGTGAGCCTGATGTCAGTACCGGGAAAAATGGTAGAAACCATCATAAAGAATACAATTACTCAGCATGTAGATAGTCACAACCTAATGGGAGACAGCCAACATGGCTTTAGACAAGGAAGATCTTGTCTTACTAATCTGATTTGTTTTTTTGAAGGAGTGAATAAACAGGTGGACAAAGGTGAGTCGGTTGATATTGTGTATCTGGACTTTCAGAAAGCCTTTGACAAGGTCCCTCATCAGAGACTTTTGGCAAAACTAAAGAGTCATGGGATAGGAGGCAGTGTACTATTGTGGATCAGGAACTGGTTAAAAGATAGAAAGCAGAGGGTAGGGCTAAATGGCCAATTTTCCCAATGGAAAAAGGTGAATAGTTGTGTACCCCAGGGATCTGTGCTGGGTCCGCTGCTTTTTGACATATTCATAAATGACCTGGAAAATGGAATAACGAGTGAGGTTATCAAATTTGCAGATGACACAAAACTATTTAAAGTTGTTAAAACCCAAGAGGATTGTGAAAAATTGCAAGAGGATCTTGATAAATTGGAAGACTGGGCATCAAAATGGCAGATGAAATTTAATGTGGACAAGTGCAAGGTTATGCACCTAGGGAAGAACAACCCAAACTATGGTTACATGATGCAAGGTTCCACATTAGGAACCACCACCCAGGAAAAAGATTTAGGCGTCATTGTGGATACCATGTTAAAACCCTTGGCCCAGTGTGCAGCGGAGGCCAAGAGAGCAAATAGAATGCTAGGTATGATAAGGAAAGGAATGGAAAATAAAACAAAAGATATTATAATGCCTCTATATCGTTCCATGGTGAGACCGCACCTTGAATATTGTGTGCAATTCTGGTCACCGTATCTTAAAAAGGATATAGCTATTTTAGAAAAGGTACAGAGAAGAGCCACCAAAATGGTAAAGGGGATGGAAGGATACTCCTATGAAGAAAGGCTAAAAAGGTTAGGGCTCTTTAACCTGGAAAAGAGACGGCTGAGGGGAGATATGATAGAAGTCTATAAATTAATGAACGGAGTGGAACGGGTAAACGTAGATCGATTGTTTACCTTATCAGAATATAGAAAGACTAGGGGACATGCAATGAAGCTACAGGGTAAACTATTTAAGACTAATAAAAGAAAATATTTTTTCACACAACGTGTAATCAAACTCTGGAATTTGTTACCGGAGGATGTAGTAAAGGCTGTTAGTGTAGCTGGGTTTAAAAAAGGTTTGGACAAGTTCCTGGAGGAAAGGTTCATAAACCATTATTAAGAAGTGACTGAAGATATCAATGCTTGACCCAGTACAAGCATTGTGGAACTTGTGTCTCTTGGGGAAACTGCTAGGTACATATGACCTAGATTGGCCACTGTTGGAAACAGAATACTGGGCTTGATGGACCTTGGTCTGACCCAGTATGGCATATCTTATGTTCTTATGTTCTTAAGCAGGCAGGGGGAGCATGAACATGGCCCAGATCAGAAAGACACTGCAGAGTAGAAGTATGGAGGGCCCAGTGGACCATTGTCAGTACTTTAAATTAGAGCCTGAATTTGATGGGGGGCACAACTGTGGAGAATCACAAGACTGTACCATTGTATGGGAAAGGATAGGTGCCCTATGCTCTGGGCCATGTAAACTATTGCTGGTATGGCATGTTGCCAGTCATGTCAACATTCTACAGCTGGACACTCATTGGCCAAAAAGAAGAAAGATGGAGTGGAGTCAAGAGGTCTTAAGATACTTTGGGCATTAGCCCAGTCCTCTTTTTCCCCCTCATGCCCACTCACAAGGCTACACTTCAAGCCTTGCAGACGTTGTTCACAAAAAAAAACAATTGAAGCCTTTAAAGCGACCATCCAGCTGGAAAAAAATTGAATCCAACTGCTTCCACAAATAGTAGCCTAAAGTGACAGTTCAGTCATAAAATAAAGAAATGACGTCATGGATTCAATTTCTTCTGGATTTGTCTGCATTTGCTCCCCATCATCACATCATTCTCCACTTATTTATTTATTTATTTATTTATTACTTTTATATACCGCGCTCTTTAAAATCAATGTGGTTTACAGGTAATATTTGTGCATATCGATATATCAGATATGTCTTTACAGAAAACAGGGATACAACTTGGATTTCAACTTGGGTAACTATATACAATATCTACAATTCTGTACAACATAGCCAAGAAAACCTAAAATGTAAATTCAAGTGCTTGGACATAAAGACCCCGAGTTTCATTTAGGCAGGCTATGCGCCGCACTGGCACATAACCTGCCCGCCGATCCCCTTAATCGGTGTCAGAAATAAAAATCCAGGTCACACCGCAGAGGCTAGCAGCCGCCAAGGCTAAGCAGGTAGCAGAGATTTTTGATGCTGCCCGTTTAGCCCCAGTGCCTTAAAGATAGGTGAGGGTTTTTCTTGCCTATCTTTAAGGCGCAGAGTGCTAAGTGGGCACCATCAAAAATCACTGCTACCCGCTTAGTGTCATTCCCCACCTCTGCTCCTCCCTGGAATGCCCCAAACACAACCCGATGCTAAGCGGATAGTATCTGGGCACGTTAGGCCATGATTTTCCAATGGCACTATCCATGTAGGTGCTTTTGGAAAATCCTGGTTAAGGCATTTATATGGGTAACATGGGCTGTTATCCGTGTAACTGCCTTCAAAAATCGGGCTCAAGTTCTATTTGCAGTGGGCTCCTGTATCCACACAATGCCCACTCATCCTCACACTTTGCAAATATAATCATGCTAAGCGTGCTACTGAGCTAGCTATGGGGTGTATCACTTCTTGCCACCAGAAACTCTCCCAGCTCACCTCCTTCCAATCCTAGAGGAGCAGCATTCCAGTAATCCAGCTCCTTAGTTCTGCCATTGGAACTAGTTACATTGGAAGCAAGCAGGAAACACTCACACGGGGGAGGTTTAGAGAACTAAAGATAGGTGTTCTAAACTCAGAAAAATGTTAAGATGTTAAGCCTTCCTTCTAGTTTTCAGACTTTAATGTAGAAATCAGTTGAATCATGAAAGAGCTAGACAGTTGTCAATCCTAACCTCCCAATGGCTGAGTACACCTGACAGCACCCAAAGCAGGTCCCAGAGTTGGTTCAAGGTATTGGTATCTTAGGCAGACTTAGAGCCTTATGATCCCCTGGCCATCAGAATCTATTGCTTAGCTTTGAATGTCCTGCTTTGCAATCCCCTTATAAGCTTCTGCCCTAGGTGAATGCCTGGTTTGCCTAATAGTTGGACCGTTCCTGGCAGCACTCCTCCCCACAAACTTTGGACCCTACATATCTTCCTAGCCTACCAATGACTTCCTCTAGCCCTAGCCATAGCAACAGATAGTAGCCTATATTATGCATAGCAACCAAAAAGAAAGCAATATAATTCAGTCAGTAGCTTTTTCACAGTAGAAAGGACTGCATGAAAAATGAAATATATATGTCAATGTGAATGCAGTACATCATAGCTAGGGAATTTGTGTTTGTGTGTTTTATGTGTGTACTGTTCATATATTTGTGTATGCGCTGTGCATGTGTTGTATCTATGTGGAGGAACTGGGGGTGGTAGGGCATTTCCAATGGACATAGCTCTGGGTGTTGATGATAGTTGTGAGAGGGATATTTTTATGGGCGGGGCAGTTGCAGAGGAATAGTTAGGGGTGGAGCAATTGTGGTGCAGTGGTCTGTGGGGGTAGTTTGTGGGTGGTGGGCAGATGCAGGGGCAGTTAGCAATGTGCTAGGACAGTGGTGGGAGTAGGTTTTGGGGCTAGGAGCAGTTTGTAGGGTGTGAGGGAGTTGCAGAGGTTAGATTTTGGGGATGGGGCAGTTTGTGAGATGGTAGAACAGTTGTCAGGAGGTGTTTTTTTGTGGGGCAGATTGCAGGATAGTGGGGCAGTTGCAGGAGATAGTTTTAGAAGTTGGGAAGTTTGTGGGGGTGGTGGGGCAGATACAGGGGCCAGTTAGCAAGGTGGTGGAAGAGTTGTGCTGGTAGCTTTTTGGGGATGGGGAAGTATGCAGGATAGTGGCAGTTGTGAGAGGTATGTTTAAGGGGTGGAGCAATTTATGGGGTATCATGACATTTGCTTCAGAGTGTTTTTTATGTGTAGGGGCAGTGTGCAGGTTGATGGGGCAGTTGTGAGTGAGTAGTGTTTGAGGGTGGGGCTATTGTAGAACAGTAGTTTTGTAGAGTGGGGCAATTTTCAGGGTGGTGGAGCAGATGCAGGAGCAGTTGGCAAAATGCATGGTCAGTTGGATAGTTTTTGAGGTTGGGATAATTTGCAGGGTGGTGGGCCAGTTGTGGAGATATTTTTAGAGGAGGCATCAGTTTTTGGGGTAGTAGGACAGTAGGTAGGGAATATTCTCTTAGGGGTAAGGGCAGTTGAGGTAATAGAACAGTTGTGAGGAAGTGCTGTTTAAGGGGTAGGGGCAGTGTGTGGATTGGTGGGGAAATTCTGTTGGGTACGTTTTGGAGCGGGGAAGTTTGCAAGGTGTTGGGGAATTTTGGGGGGCATTTTTTAGGTGTGAGGACAGTTTTTGGGGTGTTAGAGCAGTTGCAGGGGATAGGATTTGAGGGTGAGGTTTGTGGGGTGGTAAGACAGTTATAAGGAGGTATTCATAGGGGACGAGGCATTTCTGGGAGGTACACACTGCACTATTTAATGGAAAGGGGACAGTTTGTGGTATAATGGGGCAGTTGCATGGGTGTAGCTTTTCGGGATGGGGCAGTTTGTAGGGTGGTCGGGTAGTTGTGGGAGATTGTTTTTTGGGATGGGGACAGTTTGCGGTATGGTAAAGAAGTTGTGGAGGGGTGTTGCTTTTGGGGTTGAAGTGGTTTTCAGAGTGATGAGGCTGTTGTGTGGGGGGTCTTTTTGTGCTGCGGACATTTGGTGTTTTAGTAGGGCAGTTCTGAGGGAGCAGTGTATGGGATGGTGGGAAAATTGCATAGGGGTGCAATTTTTAAGATTAGGGACAGTTTGGAGGGTTGGAAGAGTAGAGAATAGGGAGAGAGAGTTTGAAAGGAACAATTTTCTAACTGCTATGTTTCACTGTATATAAGTTTCTATGCTACAGATGTTAGAACTCCTTCTCCCATAGAAATGCATTGAGCCTTTTTGGGAGGGGAGGGGGGCTTATGCAGGGACAGCCCAAAAGTGATAAAGGGCCATTGCGGGCCTTATTTTCCTATCCACTCATTTGCATAAATTTCATTTATTTTATTTTAAAATGTATATGTTGCCCATCTAAAAATTTTAAGTGGCTTTCAAAGTAGGCCTTCACAAGCCTCTTTTTTTCTCCTGGCAATGACTTAGGGGCATGTTCACATGTGCAAGACAGGAGATGCCCCCGTTTAACTTCCAGGCACTCAGCGCACCAGCGGACTGCAAGTTAACAGTCATGGGAATGAAGGAAAACACGCTCTTCACTCCCGCGGTTGTGCAGAGGTGAGACAGTATGCCGGGCTTCATGTTTCCCCGGCTTCCTCTGAAGCTGGTCAGGCAGGTGCGGGGCCTCCCAAGGTACAGGGCCACGTGCGGGCAACATTCCCACACAATGGTTGGGTCGGCCCTGGGCTTATGTCTCTGCAACTCCCAGTCCGATTTGTCCCATTTTCAAACTTGATGTGACTCTTCACCAATTTTCCCACATGCTAAATTTCACTCTGCCCTGTTAAACCTTTGGAGAGTTATTTTTCCCCAGATGGACAGACAGCCCCATTTTACTGTATATAATTTTTTCCAATCACTGTTGGATTGGAAAGAATATAAAAGATCACCTTGTAACAGACACTTGTGAGCCCAGCCTTTGCATTCAGAGTCTTCCTCGTATGGCGTGTCTTTCTGCACAGATTAACACTAGTCACTGAGGGAGAGTGACTACCACCTCCATGAGGATCTTGCTATTGGAAGTTATTCTGGTAAGACTTTAATGAAACTTCTGTGCTGCTATGTCTGTCTCTCACATCCTAATCTTGAATTGATTCAGATAGGTCGTTTTCTATCTCTTATGACAGGGCACATAGTGAACACCATAATGGCTTGTGAAATGGGCTGAATAAGATGAGACCTACTGCATCGCCTTCCAGGAGCATTTCCCAGTTGTGCTGGTCCTGCACATATTTGACATTGAGCTGGCCTGGACGTGCTGTGGTTCAAATGGCAATAAAGAAATTTGTATAATAAACAAAACTAAACTGACGACAACAAGAAGGAGGTAATAGAGATGACTTTCTTCTTACATCCACAAAAGTAAGTGAATAAAGAAACACCAGCCCTCAAAGTGCCTGCTAGTGTGCAGTATTCTAACAGAGTTTGTCTTAAGCTCTTTGATGCAAAGTGGGGCTGATTTCATAAGGGCAGTGCAGACAGTTACGTGCTCTTTTGCGATTAAGTCCCTATTTTAAAGGATTTATGTGCGTTAATGGGTATTTGCGTGCTTTGGGAGATCATTATTCTCTAAGTGCCCGCGTACGTCCCATTGCATGTGCTGCCAGTTGGGCAATGCATGGGGTGCAGCTTGGGTACGATGTAGGTAGAGCTGCAATGCAGCCCGTAGGTTACAGAATATTATGACCAACCTACATGTTTGCACCAATCTAGGCACAGCCAGCTAAGCCTGGCAAGCGTAACTGTTGCGCCTACGTTGAGGCATGTATGTAGGTCGGTATTTTATAAAGCATACACTTGCTTCACTTTATAAAATAGGCCCCACATATGCACACAGAAACATGCATAGCCAGCGCAGGTGTTTTATAAAATTACCCTCAGTATGTCCCAGGTTCTCTCTATTGCAAGTGGTTCTTGTTTAAACAGCTTGTACCTGCAGCAGGAATGAATGAACCCTAGTCCCAATCGGCATTTTGCATCCAACAATGTAGGGCTTGATGCAAATATCTGTCACTCTATCCAGCAGGAGCTTATATATCTGTTACAACTGGTCTAAAACCCAGCAGCTAGACTAATTACGAGCTGTTGGTGTTTGGACCATATTACCCTCATTTGAAGGTAATAAACTGGCTGCCTGTTATGTGCAGAGTTCATTTCAAAATACATTTGATGATGTTTCAGGCCATTCAAGGGGTCGACTTTCTTATCTATGAAGGCTATTTCTGCCTTTCAGTCAACTCATGCTTTGTGTTTGATGGCTAGAGTTTGTTGGTGCAATGAGTATTCGCTAGGATGCCTGCATTCTTGGTCTACAGCCTGTAGCTTATAATATATATAGAAGAAGATAAAGACCGTAGCAGGTGATATTCAACCTGCAATGGTAGATTGCCCCTACACATAAAAACACCCAGATTTTCAGCACCAATATTCTGACAGTAGCTGCTGCTAAATATCCAAATAATGTAGCATTATCCGGAAAATGGCAATATGCAGCCATTATCCAGATAACCGATCTAGACAGCACTTAAGATAGCTTATTTTTGCTTTTGCTTTTCTAAGTTATCTGGATAGCCCTCAACTACTACTACTATTACCTATCATTTCTACAGTGCTACAGATAGTGGTAGTGAAAATTGCCACTGTATCTGCCCCTGGATAGCCCAGAGGCAGTCTGTAATTTTTGTTCAGCGGCACTACCCAAATAGTGCTGCTGAATATCTGTCTCCACAGTATTTATGTGGGTGTCAGGTGCTGCTACCCTGATACATGTTTTTGAATACCGTCCCCTTACTTTTTAAGGGAGTTTTAATAGGCTATACTGGTAGATTTTGGAAGGGGATGGTTTGGGATATTTTACTTAATAAATCCAAAACCATATATGTTGTACCGTTAGTAGCAAAGGTTGAGTTTCTCATGTCAACAGGATATAAATGTACAAAAGTAAATAAACAAAAGCTCCCGGCTCTCTGACACCAGAATTACGTTGTGTGAGATTATTCTATTTTATCGGTAGACACATTAATGCTTCGTTTTGAGGACAGTGCCAAAAATCAATAGGCAGGGGAAGTTCATTCAACAGTCAGTGACTTTCAGGCACACATGGTCATTAGTGGAATGTGCAGATTTGTACCAACAGGATGGTGTTCATCAGTCTGCCTTGGGTTGAAACTTATTAAAAGGTTATCATAGGAGTTGTTATTATAACAATTATATTCACATCAGCGTTGATCATTGGTTTTCCTGCCCATATTGCAATTTAGTTGGAGTTGCGGGAGGACCCAAGTTTGAGCTTCCAGGATCCTGTGGAGCATTATCATATACAGGTTGTCTGATGTTTGGGTCAGTTGACCCCAGTAGGGTATGGACAGATGATTCACAGTAGTAAACATGTCCAATCCCAGAGGGCTGGTAACTCTGCTTGAATGAGCCAGATCACTTGGAAAAAACTGGGTCTCTTTGCTAGGGGGAAATCATGGCCTTGTTTGCGACTAGAGCAGGCCAGAGGCAAGAAAATTCCTCCATCTTACTCCCTCCTTGTGATGCATGCTACCAGGATAATACTGTTGTCTAACAGAGCTTGGATACACAGGCTAGATGCACTTGCGGGGTATTTAATAAAGCTGTGACCTTATTTCCAATCTAAGCCTGTGTAAGCTTATTCAAGTATTAGTGAAAAATGGGCTGGGCTATCACAGCTGCACTGGCTAGTGTCCTGTAGTGTCTTTGTACTGAAAGAGCTGTCCAGATGTAATCCTACCTATGTTTCTGAAGAGGAGAGGGAATATGACTGATGAATTCAAAAGTATTCTATTTCTATTCTTTTTCTTGTTATTCTCCCTTTTTACTATGCAAATCCTTCTGTCAACCCAAATATGTCTAGCACATTTGCTTGTTAAATCCACCAACCACATAATACAAATCATGATTTACCCTTGAAACATAATCTTTGAAAGGAGAAGGTGAGAATTTAATATGACTTAAAAATGTATATTGTCTCTTAGTTTATTCATAGTAACATAGAATATGACTGCAGATAAAGACCAGTATAGTTCATCTAGTCTGCCCAGCAAAGTGGCAAGAGTAGGTGAACCTGCCTCTCGCCCCTCCCCATGCCTTTGTTTAGCGGTGTACCCACTGCTCCCTGTAGGTCACCCCTATTTCTTGAGCTATAAGAGATAGTTAAGTTTATTTTGATTTTATCCTGTTGCTATAAAGGGATCCACTGGGTCTGTCCTATGCCATTTTGAATTCTGTCACTGTATTTGACCCCACCACTTCCATCGGGAGGGCATTCCAAGCGTCCACCATCTTTTCAGTGAAAAAGTATTTCCTAACTATGCCTTTCAGTTTACCCCTTGCGGTTTCATGTTATGCCCTCTAGTTTTACAGCTTCCCCGTCTTTGAAAAAGGTTTGTTTGTTTATTAATACCATTTAAGTATTTAAAGATCTATATCATATTTCCCCTGTCCCTCATCTCCTCTAGTGTATACATATTTAGGTCTTCTGGCGCAAGTTCCAAATCATTTTGGTTACCTTCCTCTGAACAGTTTCAATTCTTCTCATATCCTTTGTGAGATATGGTCTCTAAAACGGAACATAATGGGCCCGATATTCTTCTGGGCAGGCTATGCGCCATGTCAGCGCATACCATAGCCCTGCCTGCTGACCTTTAAACCCAGATATTCAATGCTGGGGTTATATGGGGCCCCAGTATTGAATATCCGGGTATCACCGCACAACCCATAAGCGGACAAAGCTAACAGGAAGCAGCGATATTGCATGCTGCCTAGTTAGCGTCTGCACCGTAGAGATAGGTGAGGGTTTCTCTCACCTAATTTTTCAGCACAGAGCACTAACTGGGCAACAGGCAATATCGCTACTGCCCAGTTATCTAATGTCCCCGCCTCCGATCTGCCCCGATGCTAGCCGGATAGCACTGGGGCATGTAGGGGACATAGATGGGGATATTCAATGGCATTATCCATGTATGTGCCATTGAACATCCCAATCTAAGGCATTTACATGGTAGGCCGTAAACCGTGTAAATGCCCTTTAAATATCAGGCCCAATACTCCAAGTGAGGCCTCAACAGCGACTTCTACAGTGGCATTAATACTTCCTCCTTTCTGTTGGTAATTCCTTTCTCTAAGCAGCCAGCGTCCTTCTGGCTTTGGCCACTGCCTTGTCACACTGTTTCACCACCTTGAGATCCTTGGAAACAGTCACTCCAAGGTCCTTCTGGTCCATGCACACCAACCTCTTGCCCCCTATCACATACAGTTCCCTTGGATTTCTGCATCCCAAGTGCATGACACTACACTTCTTCACATTAAATCTTAACTCCACAAAAATACTCTGATGCTACATCTAAAAATGCAAAAGAAAGCAAGCTCCTTATTATTTTAGGTTCATACATTCTGATCTGTTTTTTTTTTGTATTGTTTCCTTAAGATTTTAGAACGTCAGTGATTTCAGAAAAAAATAATAATTTTTAAGTATCTTTTGGGATCTGACTTGCTTTCTATATAATTGCATACCATAATGTCAAACCATTCCTCCCAGGTTTTTTTTATTTTATTTTATATTTATGCAAATGTTAAATAACAAATCAAGAACACCTTTTTCCAGAAACTGAGATATGGTCATGAAACCTGCAAAAACAAAATACCAAAAAGATTAAAATAATTACTTAGGTACATAAGTCTTACTCTAGCCCACAATAAAAGGAGATCCAAGAAGGAAATCAATTATTATACCTGAAACGAAAGGAAATACAGAACATTTAAACAACTGGTACATTACAACAAACATTTGCATGGATATTTTAAAAAGAAAAGTGCTCCAAACTGCTGAACCACCGGGCACATAAGGAGGAACTTCCATCGCTTACACTGGGTATCACGAGCAAGGTCTGGAAACATATGGACTAACAAGCCCTTAAAGCGCAGGTTCCTCTTCTTGAAAAACAACTTCATCAGCCACTCTTTATCTGAAATCAAAGCTAAAGACACTAATAGCGTAGCAGGAGTAACCACTTTTTCTCTAGAGTCTTGAAGAATAACTGAAACATCCAGAACATCTACCTGCCCCATCTCCGGGGCAACCCCAGCTGTGTTCTCCTTGAAGTTGGAAGGTAATAAATCTTCACCATTGGTGGGTAAGATTCAGGTGGCATACACAACACATCAATTAAACAGCTCCGCCATATCTATCTAAGAGATATTAAAGAATCCCTAGGAAAATTAATAATCCTCAGATTAGCAGCCCTGATGGAGTTCTCCAATAGTTCCATCTTCACCTTATTTATAGACTGTTCTTTCACAACTGATTCAGAACATTTCTCCAAGCATCAACTTGAGTCTGAACACCAGACAAAACAGTTTGAAAAGTTACTACCTTGGATGCAGTCTCTTCAATAGCCACAGAATTAAATTGAACTTTCTGATCTAAAGAAGAAACCCGAGGAATCAGGGCAGCCCACAATTGCACTATTGCCACCCAGATAGACTCTAAAGTAAAAGTCTCCAGTCGCTGTAGCACAAAGGTTTCAGGGAGACACTCCCCATACTATTGCCAAAGGTCCTTCCATGCCACCAAGCTCTGCTGCAGGTGTTGGGCAGCCCAACCCGCTACCTGAACTCCTGCAGACAAACCGGAAAAGCTGGCAGAATCCTGCCTGTCTAGAGTGGAGACCACTCCCTCCTTAGGAGACCCCAGGACTCTCCCTTGCTGGACATCAAAAACCCCCTTAGCAGGGGATGTCACAAGCCACTGCTCCTCCAAGGAATCCTGGACACATGCCACCATAGCCGAATGCTGCAAATCCAGGGAGACAGAGTAACATTAGTGTCAAGTCACCCGGCATTGACGGCGGCACAGCTGAGCTTAACTCCCCGGACTCCACCAGTTGTTGAGCTGGGCGCAATACAAAGGAATCCAGTGGTCCAGTAAACACAGGTAATGGTGAAGAAGTTGAAGGGGCCAACGAGGGAGTATTAACCCCCTTTATCTTCCGCTTACTTCCCATTTAAAAAAACACTCTGCTCACACAGATCCCACCAGTGCCATCTTGGATCTCCTCCTCCTCCAAGTTTTTAAATATCACCTACTATAAATATGAAAGATAGTTTTATTTTAAGAAAAAAGTGTTTTTGTTAATCCCTATAAGGAGCATAGGAGATACTATATGCCATTTATTATATGTCTTCATGATGGGGCAAGTTTATTAAACCACAGTAGGCTTTTGCAGCTATTGTGGAGCAATAACTGCAAAAGGGCCTGTGGTAAGTCAAAAACCTAGGCGGTATCTGCAGGGAGTGTTCCCAGCTTTCCCCTTGCAGATACCATGAAGTTTCAGCTGTATCACAGAGACCTGCAATACTTGCATTGGCAGGCAGCATGGGAAGTCCGCGGTGCCTGCCAATGCAAATATTGCAGGTCTTCGTGATAAATCTAAGAGGAGGATAGGAAGCAATCAGGTGCAGAAATTCTAACTACCCCCCTCCCCCCCGTACCTCAAGTTGGCTCCCCTCTGATCTGACATCATGGCACCAACAATAAAAAAAAATGCCTTCCCCTCCCTTCAGCATAAACCCTTCCTCCCTCCCCCAGACAGCTATCCATTGGCAACTGTCCGGTGGGGATCGGTACACCTCCCAGCCAACTCAACTATCCTGGCTAGCTAGTCAGGAGCCCAAAGGGCCCCCCCCCCCTTCTGATCCTTTAAGAAAAAAACAACCAACCATTCTGGGTCCCAAATCTCCCCCCTCTCTCCCATTGAAAACAAGTACTTCTGACTAGCCAGTCCTGATGATAAGGGGCAGCACCACAAGATTATGACCATATTGTTAGCACAACAGAAGAGGGTAGGTCCTTAGCTACTGTCCTCTTCATTGGCGGATGTGGTGAAGGCTGTTAATGTAGCTGGGTTTAAAAAAAGGTATGGACAAGTTCCTGGAGGAAAGGTCCATAAAGCAATGAGGACCCGGGAAATCCACTGCTTGCTGCGGGACAAGCATTATGAAACCTGTGCACCTTTTGAGGAACCTGCCAGGTACTTGTGACCCAGATTGACTAATGTTGGAAACAGGATACTGGGCTTGATGGACCATGGTCTGACCTAGTATGGCATTTCTTATATTCTTATTTTGGTATTCACAAATATAGCCATTATCTCATGGTGCTGCCCCCTAGAATAAGGCTAGAGGGCAGCACTGCATGATTGTGGCCATTTTGAGCCAGGCCAACATGAAAACAGAGAATATGATGGCAGAAAAAGACCACATGGCCTGTCTAGTCTGTCCTTCCATATCAACAGCTACAACAGTCCCCTTTTTTCCTTTAGAGATCCTCTGTGTTTGTCCCATGCTTTTTTGAATTCAGATACTGTCCTCATCTCTACCACCTCCACTGGGAGACTATTGCACGGATCCACCATTCTTTCCATAAAGAAATATTTCCGCATACCACTCCTGAATCTATCCCCCTTTACCCTCATCCGATGTCCCCTCGCAGCAGAACTTGCTTTCAATTGAAAAAGGCTCTCCCCCTGAACATTTATGCCACGGAGGTATTTAAACATCTCAGTCATATCACCTCTATCCCGCCTTTCCTCTAAGGTGTACATATTTAGAAACAGGAACAGGAAAGACCTCTCTTGCACCCACTGACCACTAGACCACCAGGGAACTAGAAGTATGGATCAGGAAAGGGTTGCATGGGGGGGGGGGTCGGAGGAACTAGCTGGGAGTTCTTGTTTTTAATGGGGGGAGGAGGGGGTTTTAGGACCCCAACTGGCTTGCCAAGTTTTTTTTAACAAGGATCAGGAGGGGAAGGGGCTCTTTGGGCACCCGACTGTCTAGCAGGGATGGCTGACTTGGCCAGGAGGTGCATTGATCCTCCCCAGGATAGTTCCAGATAGGGATTGCGAGCTCTTGAGGGGGAGGGGTCAGTGCTGAAGGGGGACAGGCCACTTTCTTTTATTTGTTGGTGCTACAGATATGCACCAACAAAGATCTGAGGGTGGGGGGGGGGCCCGATCGTTGCTGAGGAGGCAATTGTGGCCACAATCAGCCCCACAGCAGAATTAGCTGCAGCTAACACCAACTCTTGAGGTAGCGTTATCTGCAGCTGCGATGAGGTCCGATTCAGCAGCCATCACGAGACAAAGTTTCATGCGATGGCTACTCACAATTAACACACCTACTCCCCACCCGGAACGGTTCCCCTGCTCCACTGTGCGAAATGCAGGTATCACAGAAAGTACTACAACTTCTGAACATTTGTATAGTGCTACAAGGTATATGCAGCATTGCACAGGCACATGTAAAAGACAGTTCCTGTTCATCAGAGCTTTCAATCTAGTCAAGAAAGACATCAAAGTAGCTTAGACATGGGATGCATCTAGAGGGAATTGTAAGGAGACATAAAGGAGATCTGGTGAGTCAAGATCTGAAAGCAGCAGCGAAGAGGTGAGTTTTCAGCCTGGGAAGGCACCTGACGTACAGACTCAGGTAGTTTAATCCAGGCATAACAGGCAGCAAGGTGAAAGAGCAAAATCTGGAGTTAGCAGTAGAGGACAAGGGCACAGATAGAAGCAATTTGCCAGAAAAGCAGAGTTCCTAAGGGGGGGTAGGGAAAGATAAGAGAGGAAAGGCAGTGAGGAACTGCCTAGTGAGTGCACTTATAGGTAAGCAGGAGAAGTTTGAACTGGATGCGGAAACGGAAAGGGAGCCAATGAAGTGACCTGAGAAGGGGTAATATGAGAAAGGTACCTGCAACATCTGCATTTCTCCCGTGTTAGCGCCTACCGCCACAGGATAAATCTGCATTAGCCCCGCGGTAGCAACTAACACTCTTTAGTTAGTATGCACCTATGAGTCACTCAGACGGAAATGAGCAGGTAAAGAAATGTCCAAAGGAGGGATTTCCATGTAAGCCGTACCATAATGAGAGTTTGCCACTTTACAGCAGTAATAATCTAACGATGTGTTGCTGTTGTTTCTATTCTATTTAGGTGGCTGTAGTTTTTGACAGTGTTCTAATAAGTTGCCCTTTAATTCATGTACTCTGTGAGCTTTTCCTTACTCTTGCTTCCCTTTTCACAAGCAGGATAACCCCACCCCTGAACTCCATTTCCCTTTCCTACATTCCAAAGACTTGTATCATAAATGGGAGACACATTCCCTACCTGGAAAGCTTCCAACTAATGCAGCACGATAACAGGGTGTTGATATCCATTACAACTGAAAATATGCTCTAAATTCACACAAATTTGGGATGGAGAAAATGTTATGGCAAAAAGATATTTGCTGATTTCAGAGAATAAAAACAACCACATCCTCTGCAAGATCAATGCCTTTTTTAGGGTCTGTGGATGTAAATATAAAATAAACACATTAGGATGGTCAATTTTAAAGGAATATTCCAGTGTACATGGGGGTTTGCCCACAGAAAAAAAAGCCTCATAAGAACTGCCGTGCACAGGTAATGCACGGCAGTTCTTTGTTGGTGCAGATCTGTAGCACCAACTAATGATAGGGAAAAAGGCTTGTGCAAGTACGTGGGGTAAAAAGAAAGCAGCAGCACTGTAGTCTACTTTATTCTCAAAAGGGTGTCTCTTTGAAAATCAGCTTGCACTGAAAATGTCACTTTTAATACGGGGTTTTAGGCCCTACCCTGCTCAGAATTGGATTAATGTACTGTCAACTTTATTACAACGTATATGATCCTCATTATAAATCTGATCTGCATATGACGTTAAAGATACCTGCATGCCTTCATCGTGATGCTGTTTTGAAATAAAGCCAAGAAGTAAAATATTGTATGTTTGCATTTACATTACTATACTAAGATAATAAAATATCCTCAAAATTCTATGGTAGCTCAGATCCATAAGAGCAATAGAAAGAAATGAAAACATCAAGAATAGTAGAAATAAATATACTGTGGGGTATGTTTACTAAAATGTGTGCTAGTTCTGTAGAGACACCAGTATGGACACCTAGGCCACTTTCCCTGCATTGGCATGTTGTTAATGTGCACAGCCATGATAACAGCAACAATCGCAGTTAGTACTCACCCATCACATCCATACTAACTGCAATGCACCATCAGCATCTACGTTATGCTTCCCAACCTGCCATGTCTTTGGCCATTTTCATGCTAACCTGTTAGCATGGAATTTTTAGCACAGGGCTACACACAAACTTTTAGTTTGGCTGGCTTATCACATGCTAAATCCATTGCTAGTAGTTAGTGTGGTTTAGAAAACATGCCCCAGGTGTATGAAGGACATTTAGGGGGGAGGGGTCATTTTAAAAGCCTTAGTTGCGATTTGGATGTCAGAAAATGTGCATGCGAGTTTCCAAATCACAGAGATGTCCCTGGAGGCATTTTATGCATGGCATTTTAAAACGTCTACACTAGAGAAACATCCAAATAGGCAGAGGTCATGACGGGGATGGGTTTGGAGTGGACTTAGATGTTCCTGCTTGATTTCAGAAACTTCGGTCATCTGCAACCCCATCCAAGTTTAGACCTGCTCCAGGCATGAATAAGAATAGGAGCAGTGGAATTTGAACCCTGGCTTCCCTAATCCTAGCCCATTACTCTAACCCAGTGGTTTCTAAACTTGGAGTCAGGACCCAAATGGAGTCACATCAGCGGGGGATTGGGTCAAGAAACATGGCCATTTCCCCTTCTCCATGGACTTTCACTGTGATCTATGCCAAGTACTGGCAATCACCACTCAGCATGTGGCCTGTGAGCTAGTGAACATTCAGGGAATAGTAGCCTAGTGGCTGGGGCAAGGTACTTCAGGCCAGAAGGTCGGGGGTTTAAATCCCACTAGAGGACAGCAACCTTGGGCCAGAAGGACTGGGGTTTCTAGTCCCACAGATGCTCCTTGTGGTCTTGGGCAAGCCACTTAACCCTCCATTGCCCATGTTCCCTGTAAGTATTAGTGTATGTGTCTCATATCCCCGCGTGTTAAATGTATCCCCCAATTGTGTTGTGACCGCTTTGATTGAAGGATAAGGCGGGATACAAAACTGTCTAAATAAAATAAATAGGCTGTTGCCCCTCTTGAGTAAGTTTCCTGTTAGACTGGAAACCCATGTTGAGTACTGGGGTCTGTAAGCATACACTGCACACTGACACAAGAGACCCTGTGCTGACTGCGACTGCTGCTGCTGTTGCCACTACTGTTGCTGCTGCCTTCCTGCTTTCAATGAGTAGAGGGAGGGGAAGGAGGGTGGAGACCTGCTATTATGACTTCATCATCTTCTCAGTTTACATGAATTTTCAATTGCTAAAATGGGGTCATACGGGATAAAAGTTTGAAAAGCAAACTTAGGCTAGTCTGGAATGCTATTCTGGGGATTCTGTAGACTTCTCTATTGGGCAGATCCACATTTGTGAAATCATGCCTTAACTTGGAGCTCAGAGAAGAGGTGACGAGGCTGAGGAGCATTCAAGACCATGAGAAGTACATTGATGAGATGCTTCTTGAAACATCCAAGCTCTTCAGCAGAGGAGAAGATGGGAGCCTACAAAATGACGAAGGTTGGACATAAGTCAACAGGGCCTGCAGAATCACCAATTAAACTCCTCCAGCCCTTGAATTGAAGAACCATTATGAAGTGCAAGAGGCGAAAGCATCCCAGGAAATAGAAGAACGAGAGCTTGAGCACCCCAATGTTGCAGAATCGGTGACCACAAGAAAGCGAAGGGTAGTGGTGGTTGGCGACTCTTCTGAGGGGTACTGAGGCATCCATCTGCTGACCAGATTTATTGTCTAGAATAGACTAGTGGTTAGAGAAGCAGACTGACAACAAAGGAAGCACAATTAGAATCCCACTGGTGATCTTGGCAAGTCACTTAACCATCCATTGCCCCAAACACAAACTTAGACTGTAAGCTCTCCAAGGATAGAAAAAGGTCTACTGTACCTGAATGTAACTCACCTTGAACTATTCCTGAACAAAGTGTGTGCTAAATCTAAAATGTCTCTAATATTCAAGTCTTGGGTACCCTGCCTGGTCTTAAGTTATGTGGAAAACCCTTCCTAGATTTTGCCTTATGAATCAATTGATCCTTGCTCTACAGACTTGCTACAATGACTTCTGTTGTGCCATGTTCCTAGCCTTGTAAGTTCTGATAAAAGTATTCTGGAACTTCTTAAAAATGTTCCCTGTTGAATTCCTGTATTTACAATCTTAAATCCTCATGTGACATTTCCAGTTACTAGTAAACTATCACCCCTGCTTGGTTTGTGGCTTGCTGTACCACAAAGGCTTGCATGCAACAGTGATGCTGAGAGCTATGCCATTAATATAATTATTGGCAGGGTCTCCCAAGATGTATCTCAGCTGAGGTGCCAGATTAAGACAAACTACTCATCTGAGAAGCAGCAGCAGCATTGGATAGTATTGGTAGCAGAGGAACACATTTCTGAGACAATGGCAACGATACTGGCATTACCTGTGCAGAAGAGAGGCCTGGCAATCTACAAATTGTAATTAGTACTGAAAGAAGAGCCCCCTTGAGTCAGAAGTTACTCAGCGAGCCTCTGGGAAAGAGCTGAAAATGCTTCAGAGTAAAGCTGCCATTTATGGTGCAGCTGGAACAAAGCCCTGGCACGTTCACATGAGTTTCTTACAGAAGAGGCCCCGGGAGGATTTATTTCCCTCTTCCTCCAAAGAAAAGCGTAGCACTAGGTTATTCCCCTGGTGGATGAAAACAATCCACTTTTGTGCAATCTCAAAGACTTTGCATTTGCAATAACCCTCGGGTTTGTGGTGTTCTCACCTGCTCCAAAGATTCCTATATGCAGAGTTACCAAGTTACCCATTTCAAGGAGTGAGATTTTTAAACCAGTCCTCGATTTCGGACAAGCTCATTATGATTCATTATGGAGCCTGCAGAACTGATTTCAATAGGTAAATCAGGGACTACAAATACCATACTGCACTGCAATGCAAATTTGAAACCAGAACTGGCAAAAAATCTCACTCGTGGACCTGAGTAACTTAGCAACTCTGTAAATCTGTGGCTTAAGCCATGTTTCAAAGCCTATGGCTTCCAAGATTCTAATCCTGGTATTCCAGTCCTGGTTATCCGGCTTCCAAAGCTCCAGGTCCTGGTATTCCAGGACAGGCTACAGCTACTTTCATTTCAGTGTCTCCAGTCTTGGTTTCAGGAGCTCTCATACTGCAGACTTCAGTTCCAGAGATTGCAGTACAGGCTGTTTTACCTCCTGTTCCAGAGAGCCCTGCTCCAGAGACTCCAGTTTCCATTGTTGTTCTTGCCTCTGCATCAGAGAACTCTGCTTACTAATCTGTTATATTTTCTTGAAGCTGTGAATAAACAGGTAGACAAAGGGGAGTCGGTTGATAAAGTGTATCTGGACTTTCAGAAAGCCTTTGACAAGGTCCCTCATGAGAGACTTGGCAAAATTACAAAGTCATGGGACAGGCGGCAGTGTACTATTGTGGATCAAAAACTGGTTAAAAGATAGAAAGCAGAGGGTAGGGATAAATGGCCAATGTTCCCAATGGAGAAAGGTGAATAGGGGCATACCCCAGGGATCTGTGCTGGGTCCGCTGCTTTTTAATATATTCATAAATGACCTGGAAATGGGAATAACAAGTGAGGTAATCAAATTTGCAGGTGACACAAAACTATTCAAAGTTGTTAAAAACCAAGAGGATTGTGGAAAATTGCAAGAGGGCCTTGATAAATTTCAAGACTGGGCATCCAAATGGCAGATGAAATTTAATGTGGACAAGTGCAAAGTTATACACCTAGGAAAGAACAACCCAAACTATGGTTACATAATGCAAAGTTCCACATTAGGAACCATCACCCAGGAATAAGATTTAGGTGTCATCATATATAATATGTTGAAACCCTCTGCCCATTGTGCAGCGGCGGCCAAGAGAGCAAATAGAATACTTGATATCATAAGGAAAGGAATGGAGCATTAAACAAAGGATATTGTCATGCCTCTGTATCGTTCTATGGTGTGACCGCACCTTGAATATTGTGTGCAATTAGGTCGCAGTATCTTAAAAAGGATATAGCATTATTAGAATAGGTACAGAGTAGATCCACCAAAATGGTAAAAGGGATGGAAGGATACCCCTATGAAGAGAGGCTTAAAAGGTTAGGGCTCTTCAACCTGGAAAAGAGACGACTGAGAGGAGATATGATAGAGGTCTATAAATTAATGAATGGAGTGGAACGGGTAAATATAGATTGATTGTTTACGCCATCAAAATATAGAAAGACTAGGGGACATTCAATGAAGCTACAGGGTAACCTATTTAAGACTAATAAGAGAAAATAATTTTACACTCAACGTGTAATCAAACTCTGAAATTTGTTACCAGAGGATGTAATAAAAGCTGTTAGTGTAGCCGGGTTTTAAAAAGGTTTGGACAAGTTCCTGGAGGAAAGGTTCATAAACCAATATTAAAGGGGACCCGGGATATCCACTGCTTGCCCCAATACATGCATTATGGAACCTGTGTATTTTGGGGAAACTGCTAGCTACTTGTGACCTCAATTGCCACTGTTGGAAACAGGATACTGTGCTTGATGGACCTTGGTCTGACCCAGTATGACATATCTTATATTCTTATGCTCCAAAGAATCTGGTTTCCATTGTTGTTCTTGCCCCTGCTTCCGAGAGCCCAGTTCCAGAGATTCCACTTTCCATGATTCCAAACCTGTCCTCAAGGGATCGGGTGTTCCTGAATCCTGCTTCCTTGATCTTGAGGCTGACACCAAAGACTCTAGTACCAGAGATTCCAAGTATGCTCTTTATTTGGCATCTTGACCCCTAGTGGGATGAGGCTGACACCTTGGGGGTGGGAGGTAATATATTACGTAATTGTTGTGATGGGGGGATTGGAAGGGGGTAAAGTGATTCTACAGAGTTCAGGTTGTGATGGGGGGGGGGGGTGTTGTCACGAGGTTGTTGTTTTTTGCCTTGAAATGAAAATTTATAAAAACAAAATGAAAATGAAAAAACAATGGGAAAAAAACCCTGCAAATGACACAGGAAAGTAAACAAAACTTATTTTTTCCCCTGCTTATCCTTTCACTCTCTGCCTATGTTTGCAGCCTACATGCTTAAGTGTTACTATTTACACATGTAGATGCTGCTGGCCTCCATAAAGATTAGATATTTTACATGATTCACTTGCGAATTCACCTTTTCTGAGAAACAAATGACTATCTGATTATACAGTAAGTTTTGCTAAGGATTAGATTTGTTTAAAAGAAAAACGTAGAAACTAAAATATAAAATGCTTGATAGTAATAGTCCTCTAGCTTACGATTTAAGATTTTTTTCTTCGCCATTTCCAAAGACCCTGTAAAGTTTTCTCACAACAGTCTCGCACTTTAGATCTTGTTTTCGGACCCCAGAGCGTTTCCCAGACAATGGCCTTTCAGATCACTGCTCTGCTTGAAGCAATCTGGACAGTTGCAGACGCTAAGTGTTCTTGTAGAGAGGGAGAAACATGGATGCTGTTGATGGCCTTCTGCACCTGCACAACGATGAAAGCGACATATTGTGGCACTTATAATGAATAAAATCAAATGGCTTTCTGTCAGACCTCACAGATGAATTTCGAGGGTAAGAAGCACAAGCAAACTGCTAATGTTTTCAACTCATCTTGTCACTGCTCATATATTGTAAAGGAAAAAAACGTGCAATAGGTCACACCATGGTGCACAGCTGGATAAATATATCTTATAGATAAGACAAATATAACCACAGTTCTCGCCTTGGACCTGCATGCATGTCTTATATCTAGTATGATTCATAGCATTCCCCCTAACAACCTTTCAATCACAATTTTACCATATCAAATAAAGGCATGTTTAATATCCACATTCCCCTTTTAAGTACTTGTCTTTTCATGCAGAGAAAACAAAGCCAAACCTACAAAACATGTGCTTTCATTTAACCAGTGAATTCCACACACAAGTGGAAATGTCTCATGTACAAAAGTGCAAGTGTAAATTTCAAGGGCAACAGAGCTCTCAAGGCACAGCTTGAGATGAATGCAGTGCTGTGTGCTAATGCCCCAGACCTCCATCTTCCTGCCATTACCATATGTCAGCTTACACAAACCAGAGAGTATCACTGCAGGCAATTCGATCGCAAAGGGAATATCAACAAATAACTTTTCAAACAACAAATTACATTACATTTAGTGGATCTTGTCCAGTGACTTGGTAAAGCTTAGGTTCAATGAAGAGACGTGAGGATTTATTTGAGCACAGATTTGGAAAAGGGTATAGGCAGAAAATATGTGATTTGCCCCATTCAATATTTTGGGGCATATTTATTTTCTGCTTATACCCTTTTTCAAAATCCATGCTCAAATAAATCCTCACATCTCTTTAACGTTCATTGAACCTCAGCTTTAGAGTCACTGGACAAGATCCACTAAATTTAATGTAATTTGTTGTTTGAAAATTTATTTGTTTAATTGCATTCCACTGCAGCTTTTCTGTTACTAGTTTTATAGGACAATAAAAGAAAATATCCTCTTTCATGAATGCATACTAGTGCACAAAAGTTGAACACTACTTATTTTTCTTGCTATTCAAAGAAAGCTTTTGAGTATAGAGAGCCTGCTATTCAAAGGAACTGCAGATAAACCCCACTGAGAGGGATATTAATTGTCTGGTTAGTATTGCTTAAGTAAAAAAATGGTATAATAAAAGTGTATGCTAATTGGGAAAAGTGTATTAAAAATGCACTTCAGTAAAAGTATTACAGTGCCCACTTTTGGTAGCAAATCATAGTCAACCGATAGAACCCTTCACATTGGCAATTTCAGCTCTTCCCAGTGTATTCACCGCTGAGTGTATGGGATGTACTTCCACATATGTTTTTTTTTTTCATGGCCTATAGTCTCTGACTGAAATATCTCAAAAAGATGACTGGTCCATTCAGCCAACAATAGCCACTTTTTTTCTGGTTTGAGCTGTGAGTAACTTCACCAGCCCAAGTATGGTATGCTCACAAGTTATCAATAGATTATCTCATTATAAATCTTCTCATAAAAGGCCAAAATTGTCCTGGAGCTCAATTTATACTTGTGCGATACATTCATCTTAGGTAGTTCCAGCAATCTTGCCCTAGGCCGATATACTGTATATGCTGCCAGCATAAACTCCTGAAGACTCAAATCTAGCCAGCCTATTTGTCTTCCATCTTTGCATTTTATCAACTCGTTCTTTTTCTGGCCTTTTCTCTTACTGTTGGTTGAATACACTACATTTCAAGCAGTACCTTGGAGAACTGTAGATAAAGTATGCAAGTACCGCAGTGTAACCTTTTCTGCTAGAGACTAGCCCCTTGTTCTTCATATCCAGTCCTCATGAACTGGCAATAAGCCAAGTTTTCAGGATAGCTTAATGAATATGCATGAGATAGATTTGTAGACAACAAGAAGAGAGGTGATGATCCACACATAGCAAAAACAGCAGCAGCACACGAAGAACCTGTGTATCAATAAATAATACATATACATATAAAACAAAAAAGTTAAAATAAGAACTTTATTAAAACCCACCATGGCCATATTTTGGCAAAGCCTGCATTAGGCTAGAAACTGAAAAACATAAAAGATACAAATTAAAAGGCAAAACATTTAACAATAAACACATCGCTAAAACATTACAATAGACACTGCAGCACAGGGGTAGCCAACTCAATCCTGGTGCACCACAGTCCAGCCTAGTTTTCATGATGTCCCTAATGAATATATTTGCATACAATGGGAGGCAGTCGATGCAAATATATTTCATGAATATTCATTAGGGACATCATGAAAACCAAGCTGGATTGTGATGCACCAGGACCGGAGTTGGTCATCCCCACTGTTGCATAAATCCATTGGTCTTAAATGGAAGTTATTGCAAATTCTCAATTTTTAACTCAGTTTTATTGCCCAGTATTTTTTATGAATATAAATAGAGATATTACACTCAATCGGTATAATAAAAAATATTTTTTTACAAAACCCAAAGTAATATTATAAAAATGAAAGTGTTCGATGAATGAAATATTTGAAATGGCATTTCAGAAAGGATGTCCAAGTCAAATCTAGGATAACCAAGGCAGACTATGCAGAAAAATGCCAGGGACCTCTATGTTGCCATTTGAGTTTTGTAACATGTATGTTCCCAACATGGACTTCCTTGTCAGCGGCCACATAGATATCCTCCTTAGGAAAGTGTGTGGTGGGAATGTCCATCTCATGCAAGTAGGATAAGTAGATGTCCAGCAGCATAGAAAAATGGAAATGTGAGCCCCCATTCCCTGTCAGTGTTTGTCGTCATATTGTAAAAAAAAAAGGGGTATTAGTGTAGCTCCTCCTCCATACCCCCAGACATTTGCCTGATAAAATAATCACTTTTCAAATGCCCGTTCATGCCTGAAGCAGGTAGAACCTTTGACATAATGCTGGATGTCCAAGATGTCTCTGAGATCAGGCTGGGATGTCTAAGTTCTTGGGAAGGCCCCTGGCCACACCTCTACCATGCTCCCTTTCAGGCTTAGACATCCTCATGCTGGGGATGTCCACAGACCTGGTTTCTAAAATGGCTCTGAAGATGATGTCTGTATGCTCATTTCCAGACATCCAAAGCATGACTAGGACTTTCAAAATAACTCTCTTAATGTTTTTCAGTTTTCTACCCCTAATGCAGACTTTGCCAAAACATGACCCTGTTGGATTTTAATAACGTTTTTATTTTCTTTTCAGTGTTTTATTTTATAACACAGATTCTTTGTAGTCTGCAGTGTGCTGCGGCTGAGATAGTTTTGCATATCACACAAATCTCTCCCATTCATATTCTTCAGGGATATCTTATCTGTCTGGTATCTTAATTGTCTGGTATCACATAACTCTTTCCCATGCATTTTCATTAGGGATATCTTAAAAACCAGACCTGTTGGTGGTCCTCAAAGACTATGTAGTGGTGAAGACCAAGGGTCTAGCACAGTGGATCTCAATCTTTCTTC
This sequence comes from Ichthyophis bannanicus, assembly GCA_033557465.1. Classification (NCBI taxonomy): domain Eukaryota; kingdom Metazoa; phylum Chordata; class Amphibia; order Gymnophiona; family Ichthyophiidae; genus Ichthyophis; species Ichthyophis bannanicus. Next base: position 207,816,448 of record CM066040.1, read on the forward strand.
TGTTGTGACATACCTAATAGACTGTGTTTCATGTATACACTGCACACTACAATTTGTAAAAAAAAAAAAAGCCCAAGCATTAAAAATGATACAAGAAATATCTAAACACTTAACAGAATTTCGTTTTTTTGTAAACTTTTTGAAATCAAAGTTATTTAATTTTTTTTTCTTAAAAGTGTTAATTTCTGCTTACTTTATCAGTGAGAAATCTGAAACTGATGTGCTATACATAACTTATCAAAATTACTTTGAATGGTAGACAAATTCACACTAAACTTGCTGTCAACATCAAGAATATTCTTGGACCTAGCTAAACTAGGATGTTTCCCTACAGCTTGCCATATAAAAAAATATATTAAAATTCTATCACTTCAGTGTACATTCTGACCCTCATTCATTGGTAATTCTACTCCCTACGTCAGATCCGCGCAGTCCACCTCTTTCTGTCTGCCTCCTCCCTGACCACACTCTTCCTCGTTATTACTAGGCTTGATTATTGTAAGATTGCCCTGGCAGGTCTCCCTCAGTACCATCTCCAAAGACTCCAGCTTTTACAAAATACCGCAGCCCATAGTCTCACTCGTGCTTCTTGTACAGATCATATCACCTCTTTACTCATTCACCTTCACTAGCTCTCCTTCAAATTTAGAATCCAATAGAAAATACTCTCCTACACAAGGTCATCCACACTGGCACGCCCCAATATCTGTCTGATCTCATCCGCTTTCACAATCCCCACTTTCTTCTATGATCCATTCATGTCCATTTGTCCCTTTCCTCTGCTACTCAGGCCCATCTTGAAGTTACACACAACTCTGCCTTTTTCTTCCTAGGTCCCACCCTCTGGAACGCTCTCCCTCCCACATTGCGCTCAGAACTCTCCTTTCAGAACTTCAAGGTCCTATTAAAAACTCACCTCTTTCGTGTTGCCTTTGATCTACCTCTCCCGCAGTCCTGATTTGACTAGTTCCTCCCCCTTTTTCTGTCTACCCTAAGTGCTTTTCTCTCTGCTGTGTAACCTTTTTTCTGTCCTGTCTACCAATGGTGTTCCTTTCACTTTCTAACCTGCAGCAACTATGTTATTCTATTGTAAACTGCCCTGATGCTTTCGCCTGGGCGGTATATCAAATGTACAAATAAAGATACCTAACTATTACTAGTATGACTTCAGTATACATGAATGTAACATAGCTTGAACTACTACTGGAAAGGTGGGAGCTCATGCCAAAAGAAATGAATTTAAATCTTTCTCTTTCAGAATTTTTTCTGTTTTCTTCTTCTGTCCACTCTATAAATTTCACTACCTAACTTCACCTTCCGGTTCTCAATCTGCCTTTGTTTACCTCTTACCTACCTACCAACTTTTCATCTTCAACTCTCACTTCTCCCGAGTCAACTCATTCCTTCCTCAGCCTCTCTCTCCTTCCCCATCCTTCTGTTCCCCTTCATTTAGTCCCCGTTGCCAAACATCTGTACTCAACCACCTCCCCAACCCTCATACAGCTTTCTCTGCCTCGGCATCTTCTCCAGCTTCTACTCCTTCTTTGTCACTCATTTCTCCTCCCTATCATTCATCCTATCATTTTGATATCTGAATTGCTCATAGCCAAAAAATGTTTGGTTCGTGCTTTTAAAATGTTTTATTCTTGATTTTCAGGCATTTTTTCATGTTAATTTCACTTTGTTCTGTCTCTTATTCCCATACCCCCTTTTATCATCTCTCCAGCTCCTCTATTTCCACCATTCCTCATTCCTTCACAGATCCATCTATTTCCTCTCTTACCCCTTCCCCAGTGCCTCCAAGACCTTCACACTCTCTATCCCACCCCACCATTCTATGCCTTGTCTCAAATACCTCAGCCCATCTAATACATCCTTCCACATATCCCTAAGCAGGTGTCTTGTCTCTATTTCCTCACAATCCTTGAATTCCTGCAACATTTCCAGCTTGGACTGGCGATAAAAGTGATCATTTGGGGTGGGGGATGCAGAATTAGGGAGCAGTGATGGGGATTTTAAGTTTGGCTCCTTGTTTTGCACTCTTCCTAGCCTGCAGGCACATGGTTGTTAAGGAAAGCATGTGGCTTACTGTCAGTGTTAAGTTCTGATGACACACCTTCCGGCTCTTGGTGACATAATGGCTGAGAATCATTGGTCTATCCTATTCTCCTTTAGTTTTAACTTGTCACAGTACTGTGACCTTATTTCACCTCTAACCTTGAATTAAAATGTTTTCCATTAGAAAAAGTCTCAAGTTAAATAGGTTTAAAACTTTTTTGCATTGGACTTACATTGGACTTGCATTGGACTTACTATCTAATTGTGCTTCAGATGTTAAAATGAGTATTAGTTTTAAGTTTAGTACCGTGAAGGACATCTGGCTGCAAAGTGGGACGTCCAAATTAAAATGTCCGATATACAGTGGGAGGAGCAGCCAAGAATGTCGTCATATGTAAGTGCCTTGTAAAATCAGCCTTTCTCTACCCTGAAAAATACACGTCTGCTACATAAAGTGAAAATGGGGACACACAGAGATATTGGTTAGACACATTTAAGATGTCTCCGTATTTCAGAAACTTGCACATGTTGTATATGCTCATCTTAAGAATAGGTGACATAGACATGCACATGTGCCTGTTACAGAATGTGACCGCGGATCTCTCCTCCTAACATGTCCTGGCCTGCCGCCATATTGCTAATGGGGACATGCAGAGGCATGAAAGCCTGGAGAAATGCTTTCTTTACTTACTGGCAAGTATCTTTGAAGTATCTGTGCCCACTCATCTGAGCACCTTTTGCTCAAATCACGTACTCTTGCTGACTCTACATTTCATATTCTTTCTAACCTCCTTTCCATCATCCATAGCACTTGCCAAGCAAGAGTACTATATCCATCTGACTAACTCTCTTGCCTCTGACCCTTGCCGTCTCTTTGCTATGCTTAACTCTCCTCAAGGTCCCTTCTCCCCCAATCCCTCCTTCACTTTCTGCCCAGACCTTGGCTGACTATTTCCATGACAAAGTCCAAAAGATTAGCCTTGAATTCTCCACAGGTTCACCACCCCCTCTTCAATCCCAAATCCTTCCCTCAGATTCTGTCACCCTCTCATCCTTTTCTGAAATCAATAAGGAGGCAACTGCAAATCTCCTCTCTTCCAAATTGACTACCTGCTCCTCTGATCCCATTCCCACCTGTCTATTAAGCTCTATCTCTTCCACCATCATCCCTTCCATCTGTCATATACTTAACCTATCACTTTCCACTGCAACTGTTCCTGTGGCCTTCAAACATGCACCGGCCACCTCTCTCCTCAAAAAGCCCTCATTAGACCCTGCCTGTCCTTCCAGTTATCGGTCTATCTCTCTCCTCCCCTTTGTTTCAAAACTACTTGAATGAGCAGTTCACTGCCACTTTCTTGACTTTCTTTCCACTCAAGTACTTCTGGATCCACTGCAGTCTGGCTTTCATCCTCTACATTCCATTTAAATGGCTCTTGCCAAAGTCTCCAGCAACGTGTTCCTCACCAAATCCAAGGGCCTTTACTCGATCCTCATCTTTCTTGAGCTTTCTGCTGCCTTTGGTACTGTTGATCACCATCTTCTCCTTAATACCCTGTCCTTGCTTGGATTTAGGGACTCTGTTCTATCCTGGTTTTCTTCTTACCTCTCCCAGCACACTTTTAGTATATGTTCTGCTGGATCCTTCTCTACTACCATCCTTTCAGTTGGTGTACCTCAGGGCTCTGTTTTGGGATCTCTGCTTTTCTATCTCTACACTCACTCCCTTGGTTTTAAGTACCATTTTTACGCTGATAACTCTCAGATCTAGTCTGTGTACCTGAAATCTCTCCAGGAATCCAGTCTCAGACCTCTGCCTGCTTATCCAACATTGCTGCCAGGATGTCTCACTGTCATCTGAAACTGAACATGGCCAAAACTGAGCTCCTTATCTTTCCCCTTAAGCCCACTTCCCCCCCCCTTCCTCCCTTCACTATTTATGTGGATGACGCTCCCATTTCCTCAGCTCACAACCTTTGTGTCATCTTTGACTCTACTCTCTCTTTCTCTGTGCATATCCAACAGATAGTGTATCCCTGTTATCCAAGTTCTTAAACTGTTATCTGTAAACTCAAACTTGTTTAAATGTACTGAGATGTTTTTGTTCCATGTAAACCGCGCTGATGCCGAATAGTGCGGTATAGAAGAAACTTTAAATAAATAAATAAATAAAATAGCTAAAACCTGCCACTTCTTTCTCTATAACATCAACAAAATGTGTCCCCTCCTTTCTACCTGCACTCCTAAGACCCTTATCCACTCACTAGACACCTCCTTCCTTGACTATTGTAAGCTGCTCCTTGCTGGTCTCCCTCTGAATCATCTCTCTCCCCTGCAATCTGTTCAAAACTCAGCTGCACGGCTTATCTTCCACCAGTGTTTCAATGTTCATGTAACCCCTATTCCCAGGTCATATCATTGGCTCCTTATCAGTTTCCACATCCAGTTCAAACTTCTCCTACTGACCTACATGTGCATTCATTCTGCAGCTCATAAGATCATAAGATATGCCATACTGGGTCAGACCAAGGTCCATCAAGCCCAGTATTCTGTTTCCAACAGTGGCCAATCTAGGTCATTGCATGTCCCCTAGTCTTTCTATATTCTGATAACGTAAACAATCGATCTACATTTACCCGTTCCACTCCGTTCATTAATTTATAGACTTCTATCATATCTCCCCTTAGCCGTCTCTTTTCCAGGTTAAAAAGCCCTAACCTTTTTAGCCTTTCTTCATAGGAGTATCCTTCCATCCCCTTTACCATTTTGGTGGTTCTTCTCTGAACCTTTTCTAAAATCGCTATATCCTTTTTAAGATACGGCAACCAGAATTGCACACAATATTCAAGGTGCGGTCTCATCATGAAACGATATAGAGGCATTATAATATCTTTTGTTTTATTTTCCATTCCTTTCATTATCATACCTAGCATTCTATTTGCTGTCTTGGCCGCCGCTGCACACTGGGCCGAGGGTTTTAACATGGTATCCACAATGACGCCTAAACCTTTTTCCTGGGTGGTGGTTCCTAATGTGGAACCTTGCATCGTGTAACCATAGTTTGGGTTGTTCTTCCCTAGGTGCATAACCTTGCACTTGTCTTCATCTGCCATTTTGATGCCCAGTCTTCCAATTTATCAAGATCCTCTTGCAATTTTTCACAATCCTCTTGGGTTTTAACAACTTTAAATAGTTTTGTGTCATCTGCAAATTTGATAACCTCACTCGTTATTCCACTTTCCAGGTCATTTATGAATATGTCAAAAAGCAGCGGACCCAGCACAGATCCCTAGGGTACACCACTATTCACCTTTCTCCATTGGGAAAATTGGCCATTTAACTCTACCCTCTGCTTTCTATCTTTTAACCAGTTCCTGATCCACAATAGTACACTGCCTCCTATCCCATGACTCTTTAGTTTTGCCAAAAGTCTCTGATGAGGGACCTTGTCAAAGGCTTTCTGAAAGTCTAGATACACAATATCAACCGACTCACCTTTGTCCACCTGTTTATTCACTCCTTCAAAAAAACATAACAGATTAGTAAGACAAGATCTTCCTTGTCTAAAGCCATGTTGGCTGTCTCCCATTAGGTTGTGACTATCTACATGTTGAGTAATTTTATTGTTTATGATGGTTTCTACCATTTTTCCCGGTACTGACGTCAGGCTCACCGGTCTGTAGTTTCCCGGATCACCCCTGGAACCCTTTTTAAAAATTGGTGTTACATTGGCGATCCTCCAATCTTCAGGTATTAGAGATGATTTTAATGATAGTTCACAGATTACTGATAGCAGGTCTGCAATCTCATATTTCAGTTCTTTCAACACCCTTGGATGTATACCATCCGGCCCAGGGGATTTGCTACTCTTCAGTTGATCTAATAGTTGTAAGACATCTTCCCGATGTATCGATATTTTCTTCAATTCTTCTGCACCTTTAAATACCACTTCAGTCATGGGTAACATCCCTACATCTTCCTCAGTAAAGACCGAAGCAAAGAATTCATTCAGTCTCTCTGCTATCGCCTTGTCGCCTCTTAGTGCTCCTTTAACCCCTTTATCATCTAATGGACCAACTGACTCTCTCACAGGTCTTCTGCTACAAATGTACTTGAAAAGGTCTTTATTTCACGTTTTTGCTTCCGCAGCAAGCTTCTTCTCAAATTCTCTCTTTGCCTACCTTATCAATGTCTTGCATTTGACTTGCCAGTGCTTGTGCTGTTTCCAGGTTTCGTCGTTTGGCTCTTTTTTCCATTTCCTGAAAGATGCTTTTTTGGCAACAACAGCCTTTCTGACCTCACCTTTAAACCATGCTGGCAGTTTTTTGGACTTCCTTCCACTTTTCTTAAAGCATGGAATACAGCTGGTCTGGGCTTCCAAGATAGTATTTTTCAACAACACCCAAGCTTGATGTACGTCTTTAACCTTTGCAACTGCTCCTTTTAGTTTTTTCTTAACTGTTTTCCTCATTTTATCATAGTCTCCCTTTCGGAAGTTAAAAGGTAGTACTGTGGATTTCCTTACTATCCCTCCTCCACTAATTAAATCAAAGGCGATCATGCTATGATCACTATTGCCAAGTAGCCCCAACACCCTTATCGCTTGCACTAGATCTGGTGTTCCACTAAGGACTAGGTCTAATACGGCTTCCCCTCTGGTCGGTTCATGAACCAGCTGCTCCAAGAAGCAGTCATTTATTTAATCTAGGAACTTTATCTCCCTAGCATGTCCTGACGTGACACTGACCCAGTCGATACCGGGGTAATTGAAATCACCCATTATTATTACTGCGCTGTAACTTTTGTTAGCTTCCTTGATTTCTTTGAGCATTTCATCATCCATTTGGTCATTCTGGCCAGGTGCTTGATAGTACACCCCCACTGCCATTGCCTTCCCCCTTTTATATGGAATTTCAATCCATATAGATTCTACAGCAGATTTTGTTTCCTGCAAAACTTTAATCCTTTCTCCCTGCAGGCACCCCCAACACCCATGGCTCCAGCCCCCCATATTTCCACTACTCAACCCAAGGCTGACCTGTTGTGGTCTGGATCAGGCAGCGGGGATGCCCCCTCACCCAACCCTGGCCTCGGAGGGGGGAGGAGAGGATTCTCGTGCCCGATCGCCAAAGTGTCCTTTTCTAAAATTACACTATAAACATTAATGTGCTGTGTTAATTGTTGTTGTATGGTAATTCCCACATTAAACACGGTTTAGTAAAAAAGTGTCCTTTTTTACACGGGCCCTTAAGAAACTAATTACATTCTGATTATTACTATCTGCAGAATTTCTAACATTACTGCATTCACTGGGGTCCTCTCTCTGTTGAAATGTTTTGAATACATGAGAACGCCTGCTATTGAAGCTGTGTTTGCCTGTTTAGCAGTCCATCCATATTCATGTGCTTCTTTCTGCATGCGCAGCTGTCACAGTCCATTAGTGAATCAGAGGACATGAGTCAGGAGGACAGCAGGGAAAGGAGTGCAACACAGAAGTGAGGAGCACAGTGTGTCCCTTTCCCACCACAAGCAGACAATCAGGAGGCAGTGAATTGTCAGTTGTGTGACTGGCAAGGAGCCCAATCCTCAGAGAAGACCCAGAACTCCCTAACTGAGCTGTGGTGGTAGAAAGAAGTGCATCAAATGGCAATGGTTAAGCCGAGAGCAGTGATGGGAAGGGATAAAAGTGGAAGAGTGTGTGGGGGGGGGGGGGTGGATAAGCTTGAAAAAGAGGAAAAGGAAATATGCAAGGGAGAAGATAATAGAGAGTGGAGAGAGGCAGGGGGAGTGTATCCTCTACTAGGACCATAGCATTTAGAGTGCACCCTGTTCAACTCATGATCATGGCTCTCTCCACCCAGCCAGATGTAGGAACCTGCTCTTGTCGGGCTTCCTGTAAGCCCAATGAGGAACATCAGTGCCTCTTTCGTACTTGTACCCTGTGTAAATACATCACTCAAACAGCCCTTAGTATTGTCCTGCCTGCTATATCCCTTGTAACATATACACAGACACACCATACAACCCTTTCCTTCTTACCTCACATACACCACTCTACTAAACAAACACATGGTAACATTGCATATCATCTCCACCTACACGCGAACACCTCCTAGCACTGTTTTCTCTCTCTCTCTCTCTACACACACAGGGCCAGGCTAACCATCAGGCAAACTAGGGCAACAGCTTCTAGGGGGAAGCAAAGAACAGGGCACTCAAAGCTCAACAACAGCTGGGTGTGGGTGTGGGTGTGTGTGTGTGGTGTGTAAGTAAGGCTTAACGTTTGCCTAGGGTGCCGACACCTTGAATCATCTCTGGGGCCAGCCCTGCACACACACACTCCACGATACTCTCAAACAGACATATATCCTACATACCCCGTATGCAAACACACACCCCAAAGAGAAACTGAGAACTTAGTTTCAGCACGTCCACCACTTTGCTTCACCCTCTGCAGATGGGCATGTATTAAGCAGAATAGCAGTCCTGTGATAACTTTTAACAATCATCTTTTCTTTTTATTTCCAACATCAATAGAGAACTAGAAACATGAGAACATAAACATTGATACTTATGACTTTCTGGTTTATATAAAAAAAGCAATTGTTACATTTGCAATATCCTCTATAGCTCTTTGACAGGAAAAATGTAGCATTTTTCAACAGTACAGTCTCTGTAGTAGTGTTCTCAGACTATTTTACCATTTTCAGTCTGTTTTGTTTTATTCACTGACATGGAGAGGATGAAATAAAGTATAACATTTCCTTTCTTTGGATAATGTGATTATGCTCTCAACATTACTTTTTTTTAAATATGATATTTCAATGAATTTCCTTATTTATGAAGAAAATCACTTTTATAGATTATGGGGGGTAATTTTCAAAACTTCCAGAACTGATGAAAAGTCTGTGGGTACATTTACATGTGAACTTTTCATCAGTTCTCAAAGGGAAAATATAAACATACTATCCCTTGAAAACTGATCCATGGAAAAGTACCTGCAAAGATTTGCACCTGCTTTTTCTGCAGATGCATTTCCCAGACAAAATAATGTGCCTACATTTGAAAATGTAATCTATGTAAGATATTCTCGTCCCCAACATAAACATCCCCTCCCCTCCCGCAACCTGCTTTTTGCCTGACTCAAAGCAGGCATGTTGGTAATGTCGGGGCAATTTACAGGCAGCCGATATACCTTGGTAAATCACTATTTACCTGCATATATAGGTCCTAAATAGATCCCGTATATGCTGGCATGATGGGGGTTATTATATAATGGGGCATCTAGAACAGGAAGGCATCTATTTTATTAAGATACAAGGGGCATGGGGGGCGGAGCCTGATGTCCAGCGGGATGGTCGCATAACGCTGAGGCTCCCGAGAGGCCTACTCAGAATCCTGAATTAACACCGTACATACTTGGAACTTCTACTCTGATCTTGCCGGGGCACATTGGTGAGATGGCGGGGACCAAACCCACGCGCCTGGAATTTGGATCTCCAGCGGCTTCTCACGGCAAACGTTCCAAAACTGAACCTCCGTCCCCGCAGAAGGGGCTGGCCTTGCGCGAGGGCCCCGAAATGCAGCAGGAAATCCTCGCAGAGATTAGAGGGGTCAAAGACCTCGTGCAGTCAAACGGTGAAGCACTCCGAGCGCTGCGGGAAGATTTTGGTGTGCTGCAAAGCAAGCTAGAAGGGCTTTCTTCGCGTCAGGACAAAATGGAGAGCATATTGGACTCCCATGCGGCCCGGTTGTCGAAACTCGACAAAGTTGAACGTCAGGTGCGGGCCTTGCAGAAAGAAGTGGAAGATGGCAATAATAGAGCGCGCCGCAACAACATACGACTCGTGGGCATGCCGGAGGGAGCGGAATCGGGAGACATGAAAGTGTTTTTATGCAAAATCCTCCCTTCCCTGCTCCAAATCACCTTTACCAAAGATTTGGAGATCGATCGCGCTCATCGTGTACCCACAAGCATAACGCTCAACAGGAAGACCCCGAGGCCTATCATTTTTCGACTTTTGAGATATCAACACGTTGAGCAAATTCTAAATGCCTCTCGGGCAAAGGGCCATATGGAGTTTGAGAGCCACAAGATCTCCTTCTATCCCGATTTGGCTAAACCCACGGTCGACCGCCGAAAGCGCTTTCTGGAATTCCGGCCGAGGCTTCAACAACTACAAGCACGCTATGGCCTGATGTACCCGGCCAAGCTCCGAGTCACGCTTCACAATCAGACAAGAACATTTGAGGACCCTGATCTACTAGCGGAGTTTTTGGATTCCAAAGAAGCCGACTTGATGCGCTGACTTCCAGAATATTCCTGCAAGTATTCTCATATCCGCTGTACCTGCCATATTGGATCTGCTGCAGCCCAGCAAAGAGTCTGGCGAGGGCAGTTTGTTGCCTTACTTTTGATGATATCTGTGACCCGACTCCATCTCCCCACAGTAGCCTCGATGAGTATCAGAGACAGTGTTAATTATGGACTCTGGTGTTTCTCTTCTTTTTTTTTCATGTCTTTCTATTCCTCTCTAGGGCCTCCTCCCGCAGACATATGGTCGCCATATTCTTTGGGGGTTTTGCTTCTTCTCTAAGATACTTTGGTACATACTTTTCAATATGGGGTGTATTAGCCAGAATACTCGGTGATTATGTCATTGTTGCACAGATTCTGATTATGTTGTATGTTTTCAAGTGCCCTTACCTAAAATGTCTATTACTGATTGATGGCACCATGTAAGATTTTCTCATTGAACGTAAAAGGAATTAATAAACCGATAAAACGGAAGAAAATCCTAAGCTACCTAAGTCAGGAAGCTGCGGATCTGATTTTTCTCCAAGAAACGCATTTAAATTCGAAGGAAACTCTTAAACTCAATATTAAACCTTACATGGTGGCCGCCTATTCCCCAGCCGTTTCTAAGAAATGTGGGGTTGCCATACTGGTTAGGAAATCTTTGCATGCTACTATTATTGCGACTAGCTCAGATACAGAAGGTAGATGGTCCAGAGTTCACCTCAAGATAGGTAGCCTTGAAGTTACATGTATATGCCTTTACGCTCCTAATGTGGATGACCCTGCCTTTTTTGCTACCATTGCTCAGGTTGCGCAGGCCTCTGCAAATACTTCATTGATAATTGGGGGGGATTTCAATCTAGTCCTTGATCCCCTGATTGACAAACAGCCGCCTAGGACAAGTGGTCCCCCCAAGAGTCACACCACGCTTACCTCCCTGATCAAAGATCTTGCTTTAGTTGATCTATGGAGGTTATTACACCCCAATGAGCTTGACTTCACCTTCTTCTCTTCCCCTCATAAATCCCAGTCTCGCATAGACTTCTTTCTAATATCAAAACTGTTAGTTCCTCAGGTGGACACTGCAAAGATTCACTCCCAACATATTTCAGATCATGCTGCCATTTCCTTTCAATTACACACTACTGCACCCCAAGGGAATTCGGGGGCCTGGTTCTTTGATAGAGCCCTGTTAACTCAGCCAGAGTTCCAGTTAGAAATTCGAGCAGCCATACAGGATTACTTCCATTTTAATCTACCCCAGGATACTGCGAATTGGGCTTGGTGGGAGGGCTTCAAAGCGGCCATTCGAGCAACGATCACTAGCTATCAAATCCGCCTGCGGAAACAACGCAAACAGCAGCTACTCATACTAGACCAACAAATAAAAGCAGGCGAACGAGTTCTAACTTCACGTACTGATCCATGTGTATTAATTCGATTACAGCGTCTCCGTTTTCAATATAATTCAATCCTCTCAACTGCAGCTTCTAAGAGTATTGAGCTTCAGCGAGGGACATATTATCGTGAAAATAACCGAGCCGGTCGACTCTTAGCCAACGCCTTGAAAGGTCAAAAAGAAGCCAAACGCGTAGCGGCCCTTCGAGCTCCACAGGGAGGGGGCATAGTGACCACAGACTCCGACATTGTAGAGCTCTTTCGGGATTTCTATACCCGCCTATATCAATCTGAATGTGAGTTCTCGTCAGAGACATTCGAGCGATTGCTTTCTGGCATTCAGCGGCCGACTCTCTCTGAAGATGATAGGGATGCGATGGATGAACCCTTTTCTATCTCAGAGATCCAATCTGCCCTAAAACGAACAGCCTCGGGCCGTGCCGCAGGGCCCGATGGTCTCCCGACCGAATTCTACAGAACGTTCAGTGCAGATTTAGTTCCCTATTTAAAACTCTATTTTACTGCCCTTGCGGTAGATACATCCTCTTTGGGATCCTTTTCTGCAGCTAATGTGGTAGTATTTGAGAAAGAAGGCAGAGACCCGCTACTAACCGCCAACTACCGTCCAATCTCCCTACTTAATGCCGATTATAAGATCTTCGCAACGATCTTGGCCACCCGGCTATCTGACAGGATGGCCACCCTAATTCACCCCGACCAATGCGGTTTTATACCCGGCAGATCAACTGCTGAGAATGCTCGGACCTTGTGCCATGTGCTATCCAGTGCTGCCAATCTAGATCATCCATGGGTGGGTCTTTCCCTGGATGCCGAAAAAGCCTTTGACCGCCTAGAATGGCCCTTCTTATTTGCAGTTCTCCGATGGTATGGCTTTGGGGAGGGCTTCCTCCGATATCTCCAAGTCATGTATACTCAACCCGTCACCAGTATTTGTGTAAATGCCATCAAGTCTCAGCCCTTTAATCTCCAAAGAGGCACGCGTCAAGGTTGCCCCCTATCACCAATGCTCTTTGATCTAGCTCTTGAACCCCTAGCCCTCCTTATTAGACAGTCCGCACGTATTCGAGGTGTCCCCTTCAGTCATAGGGAGATTAAACTCTCTGCATATGCAGATGACCTTATGCTTTTCGTATCCCTCGATTCGGTTCCAGCTGTCTTGGATCTGATTGACGGATACTCACAATTATCGGGCTATAAAATTAACTGGACCAAATCTGTAGCATTCCCACTGAACCGCTGGGTACATGAGGCTGACATGCAGGCCTTTCCCTTCCTTTGGCAATCCCGCATGGTGAAGTATCTCGGGGTCCATTACTGTTCTCCTTTAGAAGACACTATCAGTTTTAATGCCAAAGAGGTAGTCTCCAAAGTCCGTGAGCTCACGAATCGTTGGTCTCCCTTATCTCTTACATGGTGGGGTCGCTTAGAAACTGTGAAAATGATGATAGTCCCCAAAGTGAACTACATTTTAGAAATGCTGCCATGCTTACTCCCGCTACATACTTATAAAGATATTGAGGGCCTTCTCGTCCGTTATCTCTGGCAGGGCAAGCCACCAAGGATAGCTAAACAAAAACTACAGTCTGCAAAGGAAAGAGGGGGTACCAGATTTCCTGATTTTCTTAGATATCATCAAGCCTTCCTACTTAAGCAAGGTGCCCGATGGCTAGATGCCTCAGCAGACAGCAGACCAGTTTGGCTTGACATAGAAGAGGAGCTTAGTAGCCCAATTCCGTTGACCCATCTCCCCGGTATGTCCTATCAAGTAGACACCCGCCATCCACCAATGATTGTCGATACTCTTGCGGCCTTTAACACTCTCATTCTATCACTGGGCCCGAACGTATGTCCTCAGGACGGACTCCCGCTATGGAATAACCCCAGAATTCAAGTCCTAAATAGAACGATAGCATGGAAACCCTGGTACTCAAGGGGGATCTGGACACCCCAACAGCTTTTCTCTGCAGCTCGTTGGAAAACCTTTTCTGATTTACAAAAGGAATTTGCGTTACCAGCGAAACACCACTTTCAATTGATGCAGCTTCAACACTGCCTCAAAAGTGCTCGAATCATGCCGCCCTCTGCCCCTACTGAGGACGGGCTATTAGACATAGTTCACTCTATTAGTAGTACACATGGGGTAGCCTCTAACTTTTATAAAATATTATGTCAGGGTACAGACATGGCCACTTTTAGAGCCCAACAAGCCTGGGAGCGCGAACTGCAAACCACTTTAACCCCTGTGCAATGGAGCGTTTTCTGGAGCAAAGTAGTGCGGGTTTCCCGGTCTGCCTCTGTTACCCAAACTCTCTTCTTTTTTGCACACAGATGCTTTTATACCCCAGAAAAAATAGCCAAATGGAACACAAATGCTAGGGACCAGTGTTGGTCTTGCCATACTGCTGTGGGAACCTTCGCTCATGTTATTTATGAATGTCCTCAACTACAGGTTTATTGGGGGCGGGTCTGGGGTGTTATTCAATTTATCTTACACCTTCACGAACCTCTCTCTTGGAAGATCGTGGGACTCCGCTCTGTGGCGGAGGTCCCCTCTCTTCCTAAGAAGGGTCGCTTTCTCCTTGATTTCATGCTGGGTATAGCCATATGCTTAATCACGAGGAATTGGAAGGATAGCTCTCGACTTACTGTCAATGAATGGTGGAACCTCGTCTGCTTATATAGTAAATATGAGCAGATACCTCGGAGAGCTATTCCCCATGCCCAACCGCACTCTCACTTGTCTAAATGGCAGATGCTTAATGATTATGTACAATCTGCTCATTGCTCCAACATGCCTGTATAATGTGCACTCATCATGTTTCAGATCACCGTTAGGTTTTGTAACACAATAATGTAAGTACACGCCCGTTTCGGGAATGATTAGTTTTCTAGAGAAGAAGCAGGGGGGAGGGGGGTGGCAGGGGTTTACTTTGGTGTATGTATTACACTTTATGTATCTGTCTTTTAGCTGTATGTCTTCCTTTTCCTTTGTTGTTATAAAATGAAAATAAAGAATTTAAAAGATACAAGGGGCATGTTTGTTAAAATGAGGCAGTGCACTGCACGTTAAGCTCTGAAACTTAGCACAGGAGCAGTGCTGGATCTGAGCAAATACATGGAGGTGTGCCCAGCATGTTTCCATATCATTAATGTCACAATTAATGCAGGTGCACTTAAAACCGCCCTTTGAGATAGCAGTAAGTACATTCAGACTAAATGCAACATTGCTGGTCAGCGTGTGTTAAAGATGCTTGTGCTAACCGCAATGTATATGTTCTACCCCTGAACTGCCCAATCTCCGCTCCCCCAACCCACGTTAAGTAGTCAGCATGGGATTTTTTCTGCTGATGCATTTTTGGCACACGGTAACGGATACCACAGCATGCTTAGTGCGTGCTAAGCCCCATGCTAACCATTAGCATAGTTTAGCGCACTTTAGTAAATTGGTACCTATGTGACTTTAGAAAATATGAGCAGATCCAGCAGCAATAGCACCTACTCTGAAGACATGAACACAAAGCCTGATGAAAAGTTAGTGTAAACGTCAACATGCTCTTTACATGTGTAGATCACAGCTCTACCCCGTGCACACCTAGTGTGCAAGCACATGCCAGCTTGCATGGCACATACTTTTAGGGATGACCTAATTTAATAACAGCCCTTATACATGTATAAACAAAGCTTTATGTACCAAAATATTCATAAAATTACCCTACATATCTTTACTAATGATTATATAAAGCATTATCAACAACTTTCTATATATTTTTATAATCGAAAAACATCTCTAAATGCTGTTCTGTCATTGACAAACAGAATTTCACTGTCAAATTTTGTTTCAGTGGACACATTGCCCACTTTCCAACTCAGGCAAAAAACAAAAAAAAACAATACACAAAGCAATAAATGAGACAAACATTTTTCAGTAAAAAGTAAGCTTTAAAGCAAGAGGCCATAGAATCCAGGTACATGATGACAGTCTCAGAATTAACAAATGACACATTTCCTTACAGAAAGGATGGAGGATGCATGAAACAGCCTTCCCGGTGGAGGTGGGGCTGACAAGCAAAGTAATGGATTTGAAGAAAACGTGGAAAGACACAGAGCATAAAGTAATGGATATAACAATAGAAACGCCTGCAATAGATTACTTTAGATGGACTGCACAGCCTTTGTCTCAGTGATTCCCAAACTGTGGATCGGGACCCCAAATGGGGTCATGTTATCAGTAGATAGGATCGCAGAAAGAGGGCTGCTCCCCCTCTCTCTGGAACACTACATTGTCTCTGCTCGTTAATGGTAGTCAGTATGGTGCCTGCAGAGTGGAGGAGTAGTCTAGCGGTTAGAGCAACAGCCTAGTACCCAAAAAGATCAAAGCTCAATTCCCACTGGCATGTCTTGTGACCTTGGGCAAGTCACTTTACCCTCCATTGCCTTAGAAGAAAAGGCTTAGTAATCAACTTCTGGTCATATCTTGCCAAAAAACCCAGGGGCTGCTGGTTGCCAGAAATCAGCATTGACTTGATGGCACTTAAGAAAAAAAAAATGGGGCCTGTGACTGTTTAGATTCTGTGGCCCTCTTCCTGTGTGGGCTTCCAGTTAGACCGAAAGCCATGCAGAGTAGTGGGGAGTGTGAGTGCAGACAGGGTGGTATGCCGACTGCTACGAACATCACTGCTGCTGCAGGGGGGAGGAAAGGGGACTGCAGGTCTGTTACTTTGTTCTCACACGGGGTCATATGAACTTCTACATGTTAAAATGTGTCCATATTGGATAAAGGTTTGGGAAGCAAATAGTCTTTGGTTCCACACACCTTCAAGCACAAGTAAGAAAATAAGCTGGGGCTTCATAGTCATCCTATTTTTCAAAATTCTGCTCTTTCTGCTTTAACCTTTGACAAAATGTGTGCGTTTTTTCCCAAAGAATATATTGGTGTGATTGTCGTCAACTTTCCAAGCAAGTCACATATTTCAAACTCTTGTACAATGAAAACGACTTACCCAAATGTCATCAAATGCAGAAAGTGTGATCTAGAGGGTACTTCCTATAGATGAGATGTCAGCATTTTATCTATTACAGGTTCTCAGGTATAAGGTCAGGAAAATTAATGGAACACATCCTAAACCTACTATACCAAGGCTGCAATATGCACAATATAATGAAGCAAAAGGAATCAGACACTAGATTCCTGTTACTCAGTGGGTTTTAAGAGATAGTTTAAAACAGCAATAATGACTGACTATTAATATTGTAATTATCCAGCCTTATCACAACTATCCACATAGTCCAACATTGCCAGAGTTTTAGATGCTACTGTTGCTATTAAGGTGCCGAAACACAAATCAAAGTCAGGAATTGTGCCTCAAAAAAAAAAAATTGCATGAATAATGGAATTAGTTCCTACATATAATTATGTTAAGATATTTCACCAATGCTAGGTAGGAAACTGTTGACCCTCTATGCGACCTTATCCATAAACCCCCTTTTTAACAAAAGGATGTACAATTGCATTGTTTGAAAATTGTTATTCTTAAAATTAAAAGCAGAATTTCCGTTCTCTTGGTGTGAGGACTGAACAGGGAAAAATAATCAGCCTCGTTTGTTCTGGATTATATCAGTTCCTGGCCACATACAGAGGGGCTTTGAATATAAAAGAGACTGGCCTATAGGAAACATAAATAGAAAACCACATTGATAATAAGATCAGAGAACTGTGACTAAATGAAACCAGGTGAGCTGTACTATTGTCAGAACAGAAGAGTACCTATAGAAAAGCTTTCTGCTAATTTAAGCTGCAAGCCTCCTTTATATTGATACATCTGTCAGATAGAGAACTATATAATTTCAATAAGGATTTTTAATTTGAATAAAATTAAGACCCATCTGTAGAAAAGGCTTTATATTGTTTGTGCTCTTAAAGTTCTGCTATTGTTTAGACATCTAAGAAGCAAATGTACATTTTCATTTGGGAAAGCAGTTTATAGTACATCTGTTTTATAGAACTCTACCCAGAAAGCAAAAGTGTCGCTATCAAAAACATATTGTGTTGAATCCTTTGCAGATTGTGAAGTTTCTAATTGAGATGCAGAGGGAAGGGGAACCACACACTAAAATGTTTCTCCTAGTCCTATCTAATCTATGTGCATAAAGAGTTATAAAGAATGTTATGCTATTGGATCCCAAAAAATTATAAAACACAAATAACAACGTCTGCATAAAAGGGTATCAGAAACAAGTCATTGAAAGCTGTGGTATACTGTGGTATCTATCATTAATCTTGTAAGTGTGCAAATACTTCCGTATGATTTAATGATAAATCAAGATGTAAGGGCCCGATATGGAGTTAGGAGGGCTATGCGCACCTTCAGCACATAGCCCTCCCCACTGACCTCTATCTCTGGATATTCAATGCAAAGGTCATGTGTGGCCCCAGTATTGAATATCCAGGATTGCCGCACTGCCTCTCAGCTGCAGTCGATAACCAGGCAGCAGCAATGTTGCATGCTGCCCAGTTAGCTCCTGTGCTTAAAGATAGGCAAGCTTTTGCCTCACCTATCTTTGAGATGCAATATTACTGCTGCCTGGTTATCGATTGTTACTACTCCGCTCCTCCCCAGAACAACCCAGCATTCCTTGATGCTAAGCGGTTAGTATTGGGATGTGTAAGGGAAAAAAGAGGTAATATTCAGCGGCAATAACCATGTTGGTGCTATTGACTATCCCAGATAGTGTCATTTATACGGTTTACAGGGCTGTAAACTGTGTAAATGCCTTTCGAATATCAAACCCTAAGTACTTATATTACAAGCTGACTAAATATTAGGTGGGAGAGGCATTTGCTTGACACAAAATGATAGGAAAACATTCAATTTCATCTTATCTAGAGGGCAAACAATTTTTTAATAGCATATCCTATTTCTCAATAGGGTGCAGTACTAAAAAAAATAGTGTATACTATTAAGAATAGTGGGGTATGTTTACTAAAGTGCATTAATTTTTGGAAGCATGGAGGCACATATGGACAGCCAAGAGATGCAGCCAATTCTGCTCCCATGGGGACTAGACATCCCCATGGGAGCAGAAACACAGTACAGTTGCTGGATGTCCGGAACGTGCCCCTATTCACTCACCCCAGACATCCAGTTGCTTACCCAGTTAACTCAGTCAGGCACCTTAATGGAGCCACGGTGCCAGGGTGTCATGTTGCCATGTCACCGCGGCTCCATTAAGGAGCTGTGATCCTCAGCCACCACAAAAATGTTCTTTTCCCCGCAGCCCGATCCCTGATGCAGCCTTACAGGATTCACCTCCAACCCCTCGACCCACTAACCTAGCCCTGTGCCACCATCCCCCGATGTCCAGGGGGACGTATTCCCATCTACCCATCCAACTCTGGATGTACAGGGTCAACCTCAGAATAGATCCTGTACAACCTGGGAGATGATCCGCCCTCACTCCACCTTCTCCTGCCCCCATCTGAGGCTCCCTGTACAACTCAGATGTTCGTAAGGGGAACCTTTTCTGGCAGCCACATTTGGACAAATATCAGGGATGTATGTCCAGGCTGGATGTACATCCTCATTATTTATGGTTGGGAATGACCCCCTTAGCATATGCTAAGTGCCAAAAATTAGCACAAGAGGCATGGCATACCTATTCTAATATTGGGGGTTTTCCCAGCATAACACCATGCAGTTAGTGTAGTCTGGAGAGCCTTGCCTCAGTAAAAGTGGCATTTTGGAAGAGACGTCTAGTAAGAATCTGGAATATCCAGAGCAGAACATCCAGAAACTGGGGGGATAGTAGCAGTGGAGGGAAGCACATATAAGTGCCTTCTGACATTGCTCCATCTCTACAGAGCTGGCTCAAGGGTTTCTGCTGCTCTAGGCAGAATCCCTGGCCATGCTGCGCCCCCCCCCCCACCTGCCCTCCAGTCACCACTGATTCTGTCTTGGGGGGGGAGGCAGGGAGTGGCAGCATCAGTATTTCAAAAGGTGAACATAAGAACATAAGATATGCCTTACTGGGTCAGACCAAGGTCCATCAAGCCCAGTATCCTGTTTCGAATAGTGGCCAATCTAGGTCATACGTACCTAGCAGTTTCCCCAAAAGACACAGATTCCACAATGCTTGTACTGGGTCAAGCATTGATATCCTGAGTCCCTTCTTAATAATGGTTTATGGGCCTTTCCTCCAGGAACTTGTCCAAACCTTTTTTAAACCCAGTTACACTAACAGCCTTTACCACATCCTCCGGTAACAAATTACAGAGTTTGATTACACGTTGAGTGAAAAAATATTTTCTATTATTAGTCTTAAATAGTTTACCCTGTAGCTTCATTGCATGTCCCCTAGTCTTTCTATATTCTGATAATGTAAAAATCGATCTACGTTTACCCGTTCCACTCCGTTCATTAATTTATAGACTTCTATCATATCTCCCCTCAGCCGTCTCTTTTCCAGGTTAAAGAGCACTAACCTTTTTAGCCTTTCTTCATAGGACTATTCTTCCATCCCCTTTACCATTTTGGTGTCTGTTCTCTGAACCTTTTCTAATATCGCTATATCCTTTCTAAGATACGGCAACCAGAATTGCACACAATATTCAAGGTGCGGTCTCACCGTGGAACGATATAGAGGCATTATAATATCTTTTGTTTTATTTTCCATTCCTTTCCTTATGATACCTAGCATTCTATTTGCTCTCTTGGCTGCCACTGCACACTGGGCCGAGGGTTTTAACATGTTATCCACAATGATGCCTAAATCTTTTTCCTGGGTGTTGGTTCCTAATGTGGAACCCTGCATCGTGTCACCGTAGTTTGGGTTGTTCTTCCCTAGGTGCATAATTTTGCACTTGTCCACATTAAATTTCATCTGCTATTTTGATGCCCAGTCTTCCAATTTATCAAGATCCTTTTGCAATTTTCCAAAATCCTCTTGGGTTTTAACAACTTTAAATAGTTTTGTGTCATCTGCAAATTTGATAACCTCACTTGATATTCCACTTTCCAGGTCATTTATGAATATGTCAAAGAGCAGCGGACCCAGCACAGATCCCTGGGGTACACCACTATTCACCTTTCTCCATTGGGAAAATTGTCTATTTAGCCCAACCCTCTGCTTTCTATCTTTTAACCAGTTCCTGATCCAGATTGCACTTGGACAACCGTTCTAGAATTCCCCTCAAAGTGAATGCCTGCAGTTCACAAACAAAACATATAGGGGCTTAAAATCCTTGGTATATTTTTTTAATAAAAAGTTGACCATGCAACCACATTTTAATATCATAGTTAAATCTGCTTTTTCAGATTAGATTGGCCCATAATTTAAAGCCTTGTTTATCAAGTGACAATTTTGACCCAGTGATCCACTTTTTGGTGTTTGGCCATCTTGATTACTGCAATATATTGCATATGTGAAGAAGTAGCCTAGTGGTTAAAATAGCATGCTAGGAATGAGAGAAGCTGTGGTTCAAATCCTACTGATACTCCCTGTGGCTTTGGGCAAGTTACTTAAACCTCTATTGCCTTAGGTACAAAGTTAGGAAATCACAGAGCTGTGCTGGGACATTTGATGATCTAAAGCTTGCAACAAAAGAGATTATGGGCTTATTTAGAAATTTATTTCAACATATAAATTAGTTGCTGGCTAGGCTTAAAATTCTAAAAGAAGTTTTCTGAAAACTCAGGATTCAATAGAGACACATTATTCACATGGCCTGACATTTGGGGAGAAGGCCGTCTTCTCAGCCAATACGCAGCTGTAGGTGCCTCTGGATTCCGTGTGTTGCTCACAAAACGCTTCCAACCTTGGCGATCAGTGGCAACATTTCTGGCCTCATTGATGGTCAGTTGTTGGTTCCTTAGGTCTTCCTCAATGTGTTTGAGACACGTTTTCGTTGGTGCTGCTCATTGGACCCTCCAGTGGACAGGTCGCCTTCACCGACTGGTGTTCATTCTGCAAACATGGCCAAACCAGCGCAGTCTGCGTTTTTGGAATGGAAGTTAAGTGAATGTGGTACTGTAGGTGTTGCTTGGTTTCAGGAATTTTTATTAAAGAGGATGTGTAGAGTCAAGATAGCTAATGCAACATTATTCCCATGGCAGTTGTTTTATAGAATCCCCCTAGACTTATCACTATTGCCTATATTTAGAATTTCTGCTAAACACTGATAAACTAGTAAACACTGACATAACATCCAAATGCAAGAAAATCTAAATAGAAATTTATTGCATAAACACCAGAAAAACATCACTTATCCAAATACCTTTTACTCCTCTCCTGGTTTGTCTTGTCTTTTCTATGTTAACGACTCCTAAGTGACATAAATGTTCTTTTTTTATTCCATCAGAAATAGTTCCCAACTGATTTTTAATACCTTCAAACCATCTAATTAGCTGTGAAATACCTAAATTTACAACTTATAAAGTCCTAGGAATAGAAGCTCTATCTATATTTCATCACTAGGGGATTTCTTTTGGAAAAGGGGCCCTGTCTCATTGTTCATATGCATGCGGCTTCCAGTTTTTGGACCCATTGAATCACTCAGTAGTACACGTATGGATCACTTCAAGAGGTGGGTGCAGTTGCACCTTTAAAATTAACCTAGGGAAGACAATGTTGTTATGGATATAAGGGAGGCAAAAACAGATGCCAACAGAAGGCCTAAGATGAGGACAAGTTTGTCACTTCTGCCACATACAGGGGGCTAATTACTAAGCTGCAGCAAAATATTGCATTTTACCAAAACTTAGTTTATCATGGGAGTCGCTGGCTTGGGGTAACTCAGTAGCATAAGTTAGTAACTCCCCCCAATAAAGGAATAATACAGCTTGTGCTGAACTTTGCAAGCTATGTTATTCCTGGAAAAATGACACCACCTCAGAGTAGGCTTTATTTTTCCTGCCCAGGAGGATCAGGAACAATGTTCCCAGGTGGCATCTTAAAGGGACTAGTGAGGTAGGAATCAATGTTCCCTCTAATTTTCTGTAGGCTGTGTGCGCATAAAATATCAGCTGTGTGCAGCTTTTGAAGGAAGGTTAATTTTTGTGCGCCACATAATGACACTCGGAGTTAAATACTTTAAAATTTGACTACACGTCAGAATGCAGTATGTACACCACATTGATTTTAATCAAATTAAATGAAAATAGACGATTACTAAATGAAGCGGGAAATTTCTAGTAATTACAATCATAACTTTTAAATTTTAAGATATCTGTGTTGTTTTCTATCAAAATCAGAGCCGTAATTTTTGTGCGCTCTGTTGTAAAGTATGTGCGCTCGCTCGGTGAGGTGTGTGCGCGCGCACACACGCACAGCTTAGAGGGAACAGTGGTAGGAATTGCAGCTTGGCTCCTCCTCCCCTCCTCCATAAACACTTTCCCCCGCTAAAGATATCCCCCTGCAGACCCCCACCATCCCCAAAGACACTTTTGATACCCTTACAATAGTTCAATCCCTCCACCCCCTTAGATCCTGCCTCTTCAATTGCTGGTGGTATAGTGGAATGGGGAAGGAGTGATCCCCAGTCACTTCTACCACATCAGACCATGAGTTCTAAATGGCAGCTCATAATACCTAGCAGCAGCCTTGTGATACTACCACTAGGGATCAAGCTGCCATATATGGGGAGGTCTACAAGAGGCTCAGAGTAGAACTAAGAATACTGGATGTGTCTTCAGGAGAGGAGGGTATCATTGGCAAGGAGGAAATGATGTGGAGGGGATCCAGCTACTATTCCTATCTCACCAGCCCCTTTAAGACAGCACCCAGAGCTTCAGGCCATGTGTCAGTGGCCCAGTGCTCCAGGGCAAGAATAATAATGCCATCTTTGAGATGGCATTATTTTCTCAGCAATGACACGTCATGTGAAGTTCAACGCAAGCTGCGTTATTCGATTTACGTGAAAATGAGGTGCTTTGCATCTCATTCTTTGCTAACAGACATCGTGGAAAACTAAATTATCATAAAATAATGCACAATTTTGACTTTTGATGCATGTCAAGAGGCAAAAATCATGTGCACATTAGTAGCTTTCTCTCATAATGAGTTTGGGGGTTATAATAGATTTGTACCTATCTACGGGAAACCAAATTTTATCAGTGGTTCAAAATTCTTTCGGGGCATTACGGATAATACATCAGATACATTCCTTTCTATCAGAAGAACACTGAAACAGATCATGCAAGCATTACTCTTAACTAGATTAGATTATTGTAATATGTTTGCTCTAGAGTCTCCAAAAAGATATCATCCCCCTTGCAGATAATACAAAATACTACAGCTAAAAACTACATAAATGTAAAGCCCTTTTGTGACTGGTAAGTCTTGACAGACATGAACCTATCACCATATATCTTTAAAGAAAATAAAATTAGGGAACTCCAGCTTTTGAAGGAGAACAATTTGATTTTCACCTACCAAAGAAATTCAAACTCATGTTAGTAGTAAGGTATTCTACAGTGAAAGACGGCATCTTCTAATGCAGTTAAGAGAGAAAACCATCACAATTTTGATTTACCTTCATTTTGGAACTTTTAAAAAATTAAGATCTGTATTTATTTACTACAGCAAGCAAATACATTATTCATATCCTGTATCTGAAATAAAGCTGCCGTGAGGGCTCTTGCATCTTATGAGAAGTGGAATAAACTCCATGGGCTCGATATTCCGGCTGCGGCGGTTGACACTTTTAAAGCTCCTGGCTGCTGGGGGCAGAAATGAAACCAGATATTCAGCACCGGATGTCAGATATCCTCCAGCACTGAATATATGGTTTCACCGCTGACCTCAATAGCTATCTAGTTAGCAGCAGCAGCAACTCTGGGCATGCTCTTGGTACTGTCACCAGGCATTCTATTCTGGTTGACCATTATGATTAGTACATTTTGAAAGGAGGATATTTTTCCTTCCTCCTTGAGTTTTATCATGCTTATATCAATCCCTAAGGATCAGAATTGTGACCTAGGGGATCCTGCAAACTATCGCCTGGTTGCTAGCCTGTTTTTGCTAACAAAATGATGCAAAACAGTAGTAGCAGTGCAATTACAAAAATATTTGGATGTGCATGATTTATTTCACGGAAATCAATCAGCCTTCCACAACCAACACAGTGGGAGATATTACATCTGACGCTGAGATTGGGAATTACCTTGGATCAGGGCAATCAAGCCATTTTAATGCAGTGGGATCTTTCCATCTGATTGATCATAAAATTCTTATGAATCAGCAAAACGAGATGGTATTTCCAGTGTTTGGGATTGGTTGTGTATGGGTTTCTTCCTAACGGCACTGTTAGGGTGATACAGAAGAGAGAATTGTCCTCAACCTGGCAACTAAAATGTGTTATAGCACAAGGCTTTACCTCATCACTTATATTATTTGAACTCCTTAGCGGGCCTTCATTCGTAGGCCTTCACTTCCCTACATATACAGATGATATCATTGTGTTACTTCCGTGCTAACCAGATCAAATGTCGGATGCCAACATGAGACTTTTACTCATCTTTCCAGTACTTTTGGTGCTACTAACTCATGGCTGGGTTGTCACTTTATAAAAATTAACTTTGAAAAAATTAAACAGTCATAAGTGCTTCATGGAATGGAGGAGTAGCCTAGTGGTTAGAGCAACAGCCTAACACCCAGGAGATTAGGATTCAATTCCCACTAGCACTCTTTGTCACCTTGGGCAAGTCACTTTACTCTCCCTTGCCTCAGAAGAAAAGGCCTGGCAATCTACTTCCTTCCTTGCCAAGAAAACCCAGGGGCTGCTGGGTTGCCAGGAGTCAGCATTGACTTGACGGCACAAAAAAAAGGAAGTGCTGCGTAAGCCTCATAGTGCTTTACAAATAATAAGTAGTTGTAGTAATTTACTAAAGTGCAGTGTTAGCGAAGGGCTTAATGTGTGGCAAGTATGCCACATTAACAGCACAGGGCCCCATGCAAAAGATCTCACAATAAACAGCACATAATTAGGCAAGGACTGGGCAGATGGGGAATGGAATGAGAGCGTTGTCAGTGCAGTTAGCACAGTCATCTTGGGTATGTGCTACCCACTCCTGTTGCTGTTAGCAGGGGTGCACAATGCCACTTCGATGGATGGCATTATGTGTACCTGTGTGCCGGTTAGTGTAGGACTGCGCAGTTGCAATGTTCTAATGGACGCACATACCTCCTGAGATTATCATGGGCCTTTGCACTAGATTTATGGTGTAATCACACTCTAACTTAGCTCACTTTAGTAAACATGCCCCTAAATTATTATGGGTAAGACATGATATACAGTAGACCTGTTTCCATCAACATTGCCAGCACTGGCCGGGGTAAAAATACCTCTGGTTGATTCTGCTAAAATTTTACATATAATCATTGACTCAAATGTACTGATGGAAGAACAGGACTTTGTTTTGATGAAGAAAATACTGTTTAAACAATGCTTCACCAGATGCAAATGCATGCTTTTTTCAGGAGGGAAGAATTTCAGATGATAATACAGACTCTAATCTTGACACAGATAGATTGTAATATTCTTTATTTGGGTATATCTAATAAATCTTTATCACAGCTTCAGGTTTTGCAGAACACAGCAGCAAAGCTTAGAGGTCATGGGTGGGAAAAGACATCCCTTTTTGATCCAACTACACTGGCTTCCAGTTAAAGCCGGGATTATTTTTAAGTTACAGTCAAACCTCGGTTTTCATGATTAATCCGTTCAAAAAAGTCTGACTATAACCGAAACGGACTAAAACCGAAGCAAGATTTCCCATAAGAAATAATGTAAATTCAATTAATCCGTTCCAGACACCCAAAAATATTGACAAAAAATACATTTTATAGAGAATAACTATCTTTTTACATACAGAAAACAATGAGAAATACATATAAATGACTAATGAAATGGATAAATGAGCATGTAACATCACTTTTACCTTTATTGAAGACTTTTGTTGGCATATGGGACGCACTCCAGCCAGCTCCAGCTGCTCTCCCCTCTGGGGATCGAGCAATCACCACCAGCAGCGGAGGTGGGAACAGCCATCTTGGCCGTCTGCACAATCGGGGCTCCAGCCTGCCTTTTAACTTAGCAGCCATCACACCCAGTTACCAAGCTCACAGTGTCAGGAGAGGTAGTGCCAATGTCAGCAAAAGTAAGGGCACCAGAAAGAGGACAGTGCCCGAAGTCACACCAGCCTGTAGGGCAGCCACTCCTACACAGTGTCGGGAGAGGTGGAGAGGCAGTGTCAGCCAAGCAGCAGGCAGTTGAGAAACAGTGGGACAGAGAATCTTAGGCTGCCTCCGGCCCCCCTAAGGTAGCAGCCTGACACAGGTGAGAGTCAGAGAACAGCGTGGGGCTGTGCCAGCAGGAGCCTGCAGCTGCAGACTGCAAGGTTTCAAGGAGAGGCCGCGTGTGCAGGCCTGCAGGACACCCCGAATCCAATCGGGAGGGCAGGGGCCCCGGCGGGAGACTGGGCCGCCAAGGAGAAGCAGATTCGGTCACCAGCTCCTGTCCCGGTTCAAGGGATGTGCAGGGGAAGAGGCAGCAGGCAGACGTCAATCGGGGGAGAGTCCGGGGCAGGAAGCAGTTTCGGGCAGGCCACGCTGGAGCGTTGAACTCCTCGGCTCCCCAGAGGTCCCGCAGAATCGCTGGCTCAAGCTCCGTGGGAGATCGCTGGCTCACGCTAATCCATGGCAGGTACGGGGGGGGGGGGTAAAATGCTGTACGAAAACCGAGACAACGTACGAAAACCGAAACATAATCTTGATGAAAAAAATCAACGAAAACCGAATCGTACGAAAACCAGGGCATACGAAAACCGAGGTTTGACTGTACTATGGAGCATATTTTCTAAAGACTGCATGCTTACCACATGATTGGCCATAAAACTAGCGCAGAGGATCATGCCACCTTCACGGGGCATGCGTGCCCATCCCCCTGCCATTGTCACGTTCGCAAAGTGTGGTAATGAGCAATCTGTCATGCAGGTGCACTTAATGTCACCTGTTGATATAGTGTACAGTGTGCATTTATGGTTAGCGTGCAACCGAGGTGACTGCACAAACCATGCTGCATCATGAGTGTTCACATTTCACTCCTAACCCACTCAGCCCCCACACAATCATGCACTAAACAGTTAGGTGGGACTGTTACTGTAAGACCCACCAGCACACTTAGCACACAGCGAATCCTGCCCTTTGTTTTACTTTTAAGAACTACCAAGATTTGATTCCGAAATATATATCCTCCTTAACCGATGTAATATCTCCTTTAGAATGCAACATTTAACAAATAATCATTTTTGGTGAAGGAATAGCAAACATATCTTTATCTGTAGCACATGATGGACACGAGGTTAACTATTGAGCTGCAATAGAGTGGAACGCTTTATTTGTGAAATTTAGAGAAGCTGCTAATTACATGTATTTTAGGAAAATGCTAAAAACTATACTATTTAGTGAATTCTTGAGAATCTGAATCACATCTGTGAAGATGTATGGAAAATTAGGAGTAGTGAACAGGGGTAGATTGTATTGGAGTGAAATTGTAATTTAATTTATTGTTTCAAAGGACTGAAGCAGTACTGCGTTTAGTAACTGGTGTGTAGGGGGATCTTGACTGAATATATATTGTTTTATGTTGTAATCCATTTAGGACTGCCTAAATA
The DNA here is from genome assembly GCA_033557465.1 of Ichthyophis bannanicus. Classification (NCBI taxonomy): domain Eukaryota; kingdom Metazoa; phylum Chordata; class Amphibia; order Gymnophiona; family Ichthyophiidae; genus Ichthyophis; species Ichthyophis bannanicus. Next base: position 207,844,891 of record CM066040.1, read on the forward strand.
AGCAGAATCTCAATGTTTAAAATTAAAATAATTTACATTAAATTAAATTGGAAGGAAGCCAGGGAGGATGGAAATGCCCAAGTTAAAGCTATTAGCAAGAGTGTTTTAAACTGACTGAATCAGGTAGTCTATTTTTAAAAACCTCTAAAGAATTCCACTGATTTTTATCCTACTTTCTGAAGAAAATAAGGAATGCAGAATAACTCTCCAAGCAAGAGAGTGTGTGTGTGTGTGTGTGTGTGTGTGTGTGTGTGTGTGTGTGAGAAAGTGTGTGCTTCTGTGTGTTTATTTGTATGCGGGTGTGCACAGGCACATGTGTGGCTGTGTGTCAGAATCTTTCCCTCCCCAACTTTTGTGTCTATTGTTATATTGACTTCAAATTTTCAGATGGTATCAGCGGTTCCAAGAGGATCCTGACAGAAGGTTTATTTACATAGAAACATGATGGCAGAAAAAGACCACATGGCCTATCTACTCTGCCCTTCTGTATCAACTACAATAGTTCCTTTTTTCCCTTTAGAGATCCTCTGTGTTTGTCCTATGTTGTTGTTTTTTTTTAATTCAGATACTGTTCTCATCTCTACCAACTCCACTGGGAGACTATTCAATGCATCTACCACTCTTTCCGTAAAGAAATATTTCCGCATATTACTCCTAAGTCTATCCCCTTTAACCCTCATCCTATGTCCCCTCATGCCAGAGCTTGCTTTCAATCAAAAAAGACTCTCCTCCTGTGAATTTATGCCACAGAGGTATTTAAACATCTCTATCATAACTCCTCTATCCTGCCTTTCCTCTAAAGTTTACATATTAAGATCTTTTAGTCTGTCCTCATATGATTTATAACGAAGACCACTAACCATTTTAGTAGTCACCCTCTGCACTGACTCCAACCTGCTTATATCCTTTTGAAGGTGTGGTATCCAGAATTGCACACAATACTCCAAATGAGGTTGCACCAGAGACATATACAGAGGCACTATCATCCCTGCTTCCTGTTGGCCATTCCTCTCCCAGGGCACCCAAGCATCCTTCTAGCATTTGCCGTTACTTTTTTTACCTGTTTACCAGTTTAAGATCATTAGACACAATCACGCCCAGATTCCGCTCTTCTTTTGTGGACAGAAGTACTTCACCCCAAACACTGTACCGCTCCCTCAATTTTTTTTTAACCACATATCAGTATTGATGTGCATATGCATTGTGTTCTGAAAAGTAGACTTTATTAATTTTCTGTGGAATTTCTTGTTTTTTTTCTGGGTAAGATCTTCTAAATAAAAGATTAACCTGATGTAAATATATTATGTTTCAATAAAATGTACCATATTTATCTATGAAGGGGAAATTTTAAATTAAGAAATGACTTAGAGGTCTAAGCACTAAAGATTAGCATGCATCCCAAAATTGTTTAATATGCATAAAAATTAGTATGCTAAGCTGATAGATAGTAGATAAGACTATTGTTTACCTTTGTAAAAAGCCATACTGAAAATTTCTATCTCCATCCCACCTAAACTGTGATTAAAGGTATTGGTACTTACACCTGTATCTAAAAAGGATAAGGGAAGGGGCAGGGGTTAGATTAAAGCATGCATGAGGTTTTGATTTGGAAACCCCACATGGACCCGTTTATGTTTGCTTCAAAGCAATCACAAAATGATATGGGTTCCTACCTCTGCCTACCTCCCCTCACCCTCCATTGATGGATTTTCAAAAGGAAAGTCCATGAGACAGACATTCCTGAATCCAGATTAAAGACATTAGAACTGACATGCTAAAATTAGTGTTTTCTTGAATGTATTTGAAGGAATGGCAGGTGTTTTCGTCTAACCATTTTTTTACCCTCTGTTTGCTAAGGCTAAAGATTAAACACCTGCCTTGTTCCAGATGTTACGTTTTTAGCCTGAGTACAATTAAAAGGGTTCAGCTGTCAGCAAACAATTTGGCTGAAAGATAAAGGTGATGTATGAAAGAATACACTGTAAAATTTAACCCACAGGTCCCCGAGAGATCACACATCGTCCCACACTTCTCTTTGGAAACAAAAAAGAGATCATTTTATATATCTTGCTGGTTTATAATTGCTTTTGCTTCTTAATCTCTGAATGATCTATTTATATTTGTATCCTGATTTAATTTTTGTTATCAGGGCTTGATAGGTATGAATTTATGTAAGTAAGTCACAGTTTCCATGTCTTCAAATCTGTTTTGACAGTTTTGTTGTGCTTGCTTAGCTAATCTGTTGAACTCACTGTATTATAAGTTTATAATTTATTTTATGTTCTGTAACTACTTTAAGCCTTCAGGAAATATAATTTAATTTCATTTAATTAGGCATTTATAACTCATTTCTGTTTCTATAGAAATTGGAGGCAGTTTACATTCAAACATTTAAAAAAATACTTTTCACATTACAATGGTAACAAAGCTATCTTATCAGCTCTTATATCTGATTTGCCTCAATAAGGAAAGGCAGTTTAGAAACTCAAGAATAAGTAGTTATTGGCTTGAAGTTCATCTTCCATCTTGTAACATTTAAAATATGCCTTTTATTTTTTATGATGTGAAAATACAATTTTTTGATGGATGCCAGTTGGGTAATGGTTAGGCCTACTCTTTGCTACTGGAGGACGTCTCATTGGTTGTCCTTTATTTCAGAGAATAAACAGCAAAAATGTGTTAATTCAATGCCTATCCAAGCAGTGAAATAAGTGTGAAATTCCAATCAAGTAGCACTCATCTCATATAAAAGGTGTTTTAAGCCTCCATCTTCTATTAAGGGTCACTGCAGCATGACTTAGGAGCTTGTTTGCTAAAGGTTTTAGCGTGCCTGAATGGAATTAACACGTGTTAAGTGCCCATAGTCCTTTTACAGTATTTCTATGGGCACATTTGTACACATGTTAACCTCATTAACACATATTAACTTTTAGTAAACCTGCTACTGGGGCAAATTAGTTTTGTGCTTCTTTTCAGGGGGGTCTAGCCAAGTAAGAGACGTTAGCCCATAACATGGCCACTGCCAAGGAAGGAGGGCAAGCAGAACGGGTGGGACAATTCAGGGAATAGAGACTGAGTGAACGAAGAAAGCAAGTGAAAGGAACAGAAGAGACTGGAAGCGCACAGCAGGGGTGATGTAGAGGTTATAAGTTACACATGCTCCCTGAGATAGAAGCCGAATACATCATGAGACAGAAGCTGGAGAGTTGGATCACTCAGCTCAGAACTAGGCCTTGAGTTGCACCTGGTATATAGAACATAATGGGGAGGAAAGATACTCTGATAAGTTGTTCTTGGGGGTTTTGCACAGCCAAAGTGAGAGACAGCCTCAAATGTGGATAAGGTAGGATATAAAAGCAATTCCATATGTGTGCACAAGAAAATCCCTCATTGTTTAGAGAATGGGGCAATTGTGTGTATGCTTAGAACCACATCCAGTACGGTAACCTCTTAAGCAGCATGCAATCAAGTTGGGCAACAATCTAACATCCCCTTAAATAGCCTTATAATCAAGGAAGAGCACCAAGGCTAACAGCCACACAGGCAAGCATTACTTGGGGTCCAGCTATGGTTTCCTCACTTGTTGCCAGTGGGAAGGGACTGCATGTTTTCCAACCGAGAGCCGGGGACTTTCTGTGAAGGGAGTGTGCATTGGTGAAGCGCAGGCCCAGGCACACAGCAAAGCCTTCATTTTGCCCTCCCCTTGCCCCCCTTGGTCTATCTGGAGTAGCTTTGCAAGCTGGGCAGCGCACCTATGTGCTTGAAGTGATGCCAACAGGATCCAGGAAGTTAAGCGGATGCAGCCACAGTTATATCATAAAGGCTACAACGAGTCAAGGGCATTATTTGGTGCTGCAAAAACATCCCAGCTGCCACTGAGGACAAAACGTGGCCACAGTGGCAGTGAATAATTTAAAAGCCCAAAAAATAGAATGGCTTCAGGAAAATAAAATAAAAACAGTGGATCAACAAGAGGGGACAGCTGATTCAAAAAAAAGATCCAAGAACTGGAAGAAGAGAGGATAGCCAGTTAGCAGTCATCAAGAAAAACAAAAAAGGAAACCACCAAAAAACCCTAGCATGCTTTGTAAGAAAGATGGACCGGATAACACACATCAGGAGAGTAGCAGGAAAACGAATGGTGTGGTGAAAGAGGAAAGACATGGAAGAGCAGCACGATGAGGTATCATTGGCGGTGGGGAATTCAAAGCATCGTAGGCAGTATGTTAATAGTCTAGGGACTAGCTGCAATACGAATGTAAAATGTACATAATTCCTGCAATGTTTAATGTAAAAACAGATATGTTATCCTGTTTCCTTGACTGTTTTATGTAAACCGCACCTGATCACTGGAAGGTTGCGGTATATAAAAGATGTTTAAATAAATAAATAAATACAACAGCACGGCAGCACATAGGAATGCAAGAAGAAGCAGGTGTGTGAGATCTGGAAACAAAGTCAGAGTAATGGCAGCAATCCACAGAGCAAAACACTTGCAGGCTCAGATATCCACCGTTCAGAACCTGCAAGACCACGTACTGCAGGAGACAAGTAGATCTCCAGTTCTCATGAATGAGCAGTCACAGAACAATGGGGCGCAAGCAAAGAAATCAGTAGGTAAGTACTGAGAGGCACATGAGACATTGGGAGGCACATGAAATAAAATGCTGCAGAAGGTCTGGTTTTAGACATGCAGGGATCCAGGGCAGAAACTGGTGATGGGGCCCATCTGCAGGCTGTGCCTCCTTCAGTTTTAGGTGGCATAGGGCCCCCTGTGGCATGGGGGCCCAGGGCAATTGCTTTGTTTGCCACCCACTAACACCATCCCTGTTCACAGAAAATACAAAGATAACACAAGGAGATAAGGAGGTGTGGAATGATGCCACTGCAAAACAAGTGTGAGGAAAAACTGATAGGGACCAAAAAGGGGGGGAGGGAGAGAAGGGATTATTGGGATGCTGGAAAAAATTATGCAGGTAGTGGGAACACCCAGTAGGCAGACACATTGGTCCAATCCAGGGCCAGCCTGTCCACTAGGCGATCTAGGCAGCCACTAAGGCAGCCGGTCTGGGTGGGCGGCAGCAGCAGCCATGCTGCCCTCCCCAAGCTGCCGCACATTCTGTTTTGGGGGGAGGCAGGCAGCGGCAGTATTTCCAAAAGAGGAAGCAAAATCTGTCGCTTTTGGAGATACTGCCGCTGCCTGCCTCCCCCCTCCCGAGACAGAATCTGCGGCATCTGGGTGGTGGCAGCAGGTGGGGGGGGGGGGGGGAAATGTCAGGTGGGGGGGGCAGCAGCAGCCGGGGGGGGGGGGGGCAGAAACCCTTGAGCCAGCCCTCATCCAATCAGCCCTTTCGGAGGAAGGTGGAAACTCAAAAGCACAACCCAATTCAGAAGCGATGTCCGTAGACTCTTCAATAATGGATCATGTAGATTCCAAAACAATTATAAGTACAAGCATACTTGTCTTATCTGTGGGAAAAGCCACCCACTGACTAAGGCCCCGATTCTATGAGGAAGATAGCAGCCTCCCACTATCCACCTTGCCGGTATTCTGCCTGCCACTCCTCTTGCAGCATCGGTTGGTCCTGCCCATGCTGCAGGGGATGTGGGTTGCATGGGAGCAGAGAGTGGGTGGGGCATGGGCGGGACAAACCCCATACGTACAGGGTCAATTCCAGTAATGGACCGACAGGGGGATGCCCTGCTTTTTCCACCTCTGAGGTGTAATAAATGCAGGGCAGTCCCCTGATCCTGCCCAGAAGCCCCCTAGGGATCGGCAGCTTCCCCCCCTCCCTAGAGCAACAGGAAGGCCAAGGTGTGTCCCTACCACCCAGTTGGGGCACCGGCTGCCCCTGTCAGGGCCAGGAGGTGGGGAATCGGGATCCAGATGGGCACTGGGTAGGTAGTGCTGCGTCTTGCTCCCGCAGTGCAGAATCAGGTGCTGACGGCTCGGACATGCCTCATAGTAAATTGGGCTCTGTTTCAAAAAGTGAGGATGGGAACAATTAATTTTGCAGTTTCAAGGAACAATACAGAAGGTTGCAACAAAGAAAGGGCAGATTGGCTGATGGAAGATTTTAGGAGAGGTTTTACTATCTTGTACCTCAGCCTCACTGGGCTAACAACAAATCCCTGACCAAGTACTTATATATGTTGAATTTTTGCTTATCCACACCCTACACTTACACTGTAAATAATTCAGAGTGTTAAAGTGTTACTGTTCTACTGTTTGATTCACTGTACAACAGACTGCTTCCTAAGGCCCCGTTACTTCTGTTGGTTATTTGTAAACCATTTTGAATGGTAGAAAGGTGGTATAAAAATAAGTTTAAATAAATTAATAAATACATTGTTGGGCTAAAAACAAGATATAACACAAGATAAAATAGATAAGGTGGTTAAGTTGGGCAGTAGCATAAGCCAATCTGGGATTTAGTATTCTCCCCAATGGGTCTGGTACCCAATAAGAATCCCGGGTAGTTTAACCTTATTCACAATCTCTTATAACCCCGGGGGCAAGTCTATAAATAATTTTCTGTATCAGTCCCTATGTATCTCTAGATCAGTCATTGGACATAGGACACATGGACAAGGAACATGATTGGCTAAGACAGATAGGGCCTGATTCTCTTCATGACGTAGATCTCCTTTGTATATCTGGGCTGACTCGGACATACAAAGGAGATCGCGATTCTGATCCCATGGGGCACGTCCAGCCCCGCAGGATCAGAATTGTGAACAGCGCTGTACATGCAGGCCAGCACTGCGATTCAGTCCCAGCCTGCACATACAGCGCAAGCCCGGCTAACTCAGTCAGGGCTTTTAAATGGAGCTGTGGCACCATGGCATCCCGTTGCCATGGCACTGTGGCTCCATTTAAAAGCCGCGATGCTGGTCACTGCCACAAAAAGTTAATTCCCCGCAGCCTGACCCCCAATCCAGCCTCCTAAGGCCAGGGTCGGGCTGCAGGGGATTAACTTTGTCCCCCCCCCCCAGCCCCTTCCATGCCCCGAATCGAAAAAGAAAATATCCCGGGGGTGGAATAACCTCCCCAGCCAATTCAAATCGACCCTGCACGTCCAGGGCTAGCAACCGCCCACTCTCCTCCCCCAGGCTTCCTCTTCCCCGCCCCCAACTAACTTCCCCACACAACCGGCAGGGAAGTTATTCAGGAGCTTGCAGCCACACGAATAGCAGGGATGGACGTCCTGTTGGGACGTCCATCTCCGCTATTTGTGGTTAGGAATAACCCCCATATTGAATTGGCCTTTAGACTGGTGTAGGTTTATCCCAACAGTTTTCATTTACTGGAATTCAAGTCTAGAGGCCTCTATCATTTCTACAAATACCTGCTCATGGGTTACTGTGTCATACTCATATTTCATTTAGTAAGTCGTTACTAAAAGGGAAGGTAAAAGGGGAGATGGGATATGGCAAGCATCCTGATATTAGAGAATAATAATCACTCATGTCAGAGAGATTTAGCCATCTTTCAAAGGAAGGTCAAGGGGTATCCCACTGGTCCAAAACAAGACTGAGGAGCCGAGTCAACAGCTGTCATTTCTGGACATCAAAATAGATATGGTAAAAATGGTTACTCAACTACTGTGCAAAAAAATGCTAAGGGAGGCAGTTCAAATGATGATTAAAACAAAGAAGACTGTCTTGAAACAGCTGCAATCACTAATACAAACCTGAAGAGCAGTGTAACATGTAGCCCGTTTAACAGAGTTTATAACATGGCGGGAGAGGGAGCGGAGGATATCCATAACAGACAAGCTAAGTTAATACTATTAAGGATTTCCTTTTTCCTGAAAATCAAGAGGAAAGTGCATACACATTTTGTAGTGCAGAAGATAATGGCAGGATGTTTATGTTTATGTTTATGCAATTTCTTGATTTGCCGCCCAGACTGAAGGGCATCAGAGTGGTTTACAAGCAGCTGCTGGATACATTCCCTTGTCCCCAAAGGGCTCACAATCTACATGTGAACCTGGATGGGCTGTGGGACCCCAAAAAGAACAGATACAGCTGTGGTCAACATTTTTGGCACCCTTGCATTTTAGGTATGTTGTATACAATATCTTGAGAAATAATTGAAAACATTCCAAATGTATGTCACATATTTTTATAGTATGTTCAAAGATATACAACAAAAAAAGATGCCTGTGCAACATAGATGTAGTAATTTTTGAGAAAAAAAACACAAAATATAACCTGGACAGGATTAATGGCACCCTTCACTAATATTTGGATGTACAAACCATGTTAATGATGACAGCCTCGAAACGATTTTTGTAGCGATCTATAAATTTCGTACATCTGTCTGCTGGTAGTTTCTCCCACTCTTCAATTGTGAATGTTTCCAGGATTCCTTTTACCAATGGCAGATTTCAGCTTTTTCCAAAGATGCTCGATTGGACTGAGATCACAACTCAATGCTGGTCAGTTTAAAACAGTCCATTTGTTCTTTTTTAACTATTCTTTTGTACTTTGGGATGTATGTTTTGGGTCATTGTCCTGCTGGAGGACCCATGACCTTTGACCCGGACCTAGATTTCTGACACTAGGTAGCACATTTTGCTCCCAAATACCTTGGGACTTCATGTTTCCTTTAATATGTTCCAGGTCTCCATTTCCTGAGACAGCAAAACAGCCCCACAACATTATGGAACCTCCACCATATTTAACTGTAGGAAGGACATTTTTTCCTTATAAGCTTCATTTTTTTTTGCCTGTAAATATATGGCTTGTCTGCTTTGCCAAAGAGCTCGAATTTGGTTTCATCTGTCTATAGAACATTTTCCCAGAAGATAGAGCTTTCTCAAGGTGGGTTTGGGCAGAGATCAAGCATGCCTTTTTATGTCTGTCTTTGAGCCTTTTTATGTCTTCCTTGGCCTTCAGCTGTGAAGTCTTTCTTTGTTTAGTGCATGGCATATGGTACAGATTGCAACCACCACTCCAGATTGCTCCAGGTCAGCCTTTAGCTGTTTGGATGTTGTATGAGGTGTGTTTCCAACAGTTCTCACTAACCTTTGAATGCTTCTTGGATTAATTTTCCACTTCCCACCACATCCTGGGAAGCTCTTGACAGTTCTATGAGCAGAAAATATCACCTCCCCCCCCCCTACAAATAGTCCAGAAAACGGCTGCCCGCATCATTACCAGTGCTTCAATACAGGACCATATAACTCCAATACTACAAGAACTACACTGCCTACCAATCTCTTCAAGGGCAAAATATAAATCAGCGCTCACCATCTTCAAAATCAAAAATGACATCTCAGCAGGTATACTACAGGAACTCATTGGAACCAAAACAAAAAATAGACCAAACAGAAACAGCACCAAAAACAACATACCAACACCTACTCTATTCACAAGAACGAACAAATCCATATCCATGCGAGCCTTCTCTCTTGCTGCCCCTGCTATCTGGAATGTCCTCCCAGATAACCTAAAATCAACAACAGATATAAAAGAATTCCGGAAGCTACTTAAAACCACCCTATTCATTGAACAATTCAATGAAGACCATCAATCCACACTAACCACCCCACAAAATGAGTTACACAAGGCATGACATCCATAACATAAAAACATCCCATTACTCTTACTAAAATGTATATAGCCCAATGTAGATAGCCCAAACTGTATATATTAAAATGTACATAGTCTAATATAGATAGCTCAACCTGTATATATTGCACCCCAAATCAAGATTTTCCTATCCACACACTCATGAACACTACATTCACAACCACTGCATGACAACACCCCTGCACTACCCTACCTGATTGGTTTGCAGTGAAATTCGCTTTGATTCAAGGATAAAGCAGGATATAAATACTTTTAAATAAATAAATAAATAATAATAAAATAAAATGTCTTTATAACATTGCAAACTGCAGACACAGGAATCCCAAGGTCTTTGGAGATGTTCTTGCATCCCTTTGAAGTTTGATGTTTGGTGATAATGGCTTTTTCTGAGGGCCTCAGGCAGCTCGCTTGTTTTCACCATAGTGAAAATGAAAAATGGAGTGAATTTGGCCATTTCAAACATTAGAGCTATCTTTCATTGGTTGATTCAAGTCATGTGAGTACTGACAATTGATCACAGGTGGGTCTACTGTTCAAACGGATTTGAATTGTTTATAAGGGTGCCAATAATCATGTCCTGGCATTGTCACAGTTTTTATACTATTTCTTTTTTTAATGGGTCTTCTTTTATTTGATTCTTTTATGTGTCAAATATGTGTGTATACGCAGTCCAAAGCCATCACTGGCCACATTTTTTTATACAAGACTTCAGAACATTAAGGAGGTTGGACATTAAGGAATTGAATTGCAAGGGTGCCAATAATATTGACTACAACTGTAATTGAAAACCCATAATCCTAACCACTTTGGCCAGCCTTTTAGCTGCCTAACTTTATCCAGATAAGGATAACGAGTTATTGACTGAAAATCGCAGATAATCGGTTATCTTTGGGTGCCGCGCCGTTGCGCCCCTGGAAAGCCCCGATGCTAGATGGTTAGTGGCACTTACAGGTTAGTGTTGTGGAATATCTTCTTCTAGCCCAGGGTGTTTAGATGGACCAGAAGGAGATATTCCACAACACTAACCTGTAAGTGCCACTGAATGTGACATTGAGCTGCATTTATGTTGTTTGCGGGTCTGCAAACCACGTTAATGCTTTTGAATCTGCCCTCTTTAATTCTTAAGGGACAACTTTGAGCAAACAATTTTTTAGGTTAACTTTTCTTATTATGTCCTTTGCGGTATTCAGAGTGAGGGAGGTAGTGGCCAAATCAAAAAGGGACATGAAAGACCAGCATTAAAGGTAGAAGTGGTAGGAAGAAGAAGACAGTCAAAATCGGTTGACTAATCAAGAGATGGAAAACAGACCAGAAGGTGCATGGCCTGGCTTGAAAAAATGAGGGTAAAAGAATTGTAGCCTATAGCAGTTCTGGATGAATACGTGCAAATTAGGTCTCAAGCACTAGGAATCCTACTACAACATACAGTAAAGATGGAAGCTACCTATCACAATACCAATTCAGGATAGTATGGTCAAGAGCGCTGGTATCAGTGAATGACAGTGTTGAGGACCTATCCTCACATTCCTTTAGGATAGTATAGGCCAGAAACCAAAATGATCAAGGAAATAGGAAAGTGGACATTGACCAGATACAACAGTTATATAAGGATCCCCCAAAAAGGAGAAAACATAACAGTGATATATCTTATTTTTCTGGTGCCAAAAGAACCAAAATATGGGTTACTGGGCATTTATATGTTTACTGGGCAAGGAGAAAAGCTATAGGTAGCCACTACGGCAAGCAGCTCGGTTTCCCATTGGACAAAATAGAAGTACAGTGGCTAGATAAGTGGAGCAAATTGAAGCCAGCACTGAACAATTAAATCAGAAGTAGATAACCATCAGACTATGTTTTGCTGCATCTGGGTGGTAACAACTAGGTGAGTAAGAAGAGAATTGATTTAATTATCAGAATAAAAAAGGATATTGTTTGGATTAGATCTTGCTGGAAGAATAGTGTCATAAGTTCCCAGATCATCCCATGGCTAAAATAGCCAAGATCCAAAAAACCCCAAAGGGATTGAGAAAAGTAGATAAAAGCTCAATATCAAAATAGGGAATTTTGTTAGGGGATTAGGAGGAAGCATAGTGAAACATGAAGATATTCTAGCTGAGGGTCACACGGTATACAGGGACAATAGGGTTCACTTAAAAGACATCAAGCTCAATTTTTTTTTAATGCTGACTTACACAGGTCCATCGGTTTGGTGTGACAATTTTGGTTTTAGTTGGGACATCCCATCCCTCCTGGTGTCAGAATATCATCGATAATGAAGGGTGTACAGATGTTTGGGGGGCTTAGGTGCAAGAAAGGGCACCTAGGTCAAAGCACTATTAAAGGGAAGCTCAGAAACATAGAAATATGATGGCAGAAAGAGACCATATAGCCTATCTAGTCCGCTCTTCCGTATCAACTACTGTAGTCCCTTTCTTTCCTTTAGAGATCTTCTGTGTTTGTACCATGCTTTCTTGAATTCAGATACGGTCCTCGTCTCTACTGCCTCTACTGGGAGACTGTTCCATGCATCTACCACTCTTTCTGTAAAGAAATATTTCCACATATTACTTCTGAATCTATCCCCCTTCACTCTCATCCTACGTCCCCTCATTGCAGAGCTTGTTTTCAATCAAAAGAAGCTCTCCTCTTGTACATTTATGTACTGGTTTGGAGTGCCTGGACCCAAAAGATGGGGAGACTAGATACAAATTTGTGATGACTGGCCTCAAGTGGTCCTGGTACATGACCCTTAATGAAGGGGGTGGGGCAGAAGGATGATGAAAATAATACTGGAATGAGCCTAACCTGAGTAAGCCATTAGCACGGAGTGAATGGAAACTACAACGAGTGCTCTTGGTCACAGAATGGGCCTAGACCAGGGGTCCCCAAAGTGATCGATATTGACCCCCAGGGGTCGATGAGGCATTTCCGGTGATCAAAAATCACTCAAGGGGAGGGGCGGAGCTAGCCACTGAACAGAATGGACGCCTGAATTTTTGCTCCCGTTGCTGCCCAAGAATCCTGAACATATCCCGGTATTCCATTGAAGTTTGTACCCCCTACCTACATCAATAACACCGCAATACAGCTGGATGGCATCCCTGAAGCCTGCCCGGCTGGAATTTCCACAGGGATCCGGCTCAGCAGCGAAACGATCCAAACCCGAAGTGGGTTCCCCGCAGAAAATGGCCGCGGGAGAGAAGGAGGGAGTGACTGCCGGTGGCCTACGTGAAGTGCTACAGGAATTGAAATGCGTTAAAGAAATGATTGCAGCCAATTCTAGTTCACTGAACATGATTCAAGAAGACTTGCTGGAGGTAAAAGAGAAACTCCTCACCATCACCACTCGACTTAATGCAGTTGAATTACAAACCCAGAAGCATGGCGTTGCATTAGAACAGCTGGGCCCTTTGGCCAAACGAGTCCGGCACATAGAAAATCTGATTGAAGATCAAAATAACCATTCCCGTAGAAATAATATCCGCCTTGTTGGAGTCCCTGAAGGCGCTGAAGGTACCGATCCGATTGGATTTCTGGAAAAAACCATACCGGAGATGCTGCAGCTTGTCTTTGCAAGGCCTTTTGAACTAGAACGGGCCCATCGAATCCCAGCACACAAAGCTGAAAACACACGATACCCGCGCCCACTCATAATGAAGGTACTGAGATACCCACAGGTCCTACAGATCTTTCAAGCTGCACGGAAGGCCAGATCACTGCAAATCCAGGGACACAAAGTAACACTTTATCCGGATTTGAGCAAGCAAACGGTAGATCGGAGAAAAGCGTTGCTGGCCTGTAGACCCATGCTACAAAGTGCACAGGCAAGATACGGGCTATACTACCCAGGAACCATGCGGGTCACGCTGCATAATGAAACGAGGAATTTTGTTGATGCTGAAAAACTGAAAACTTTCCTACAAGAAAAATGCGGTATGGAAACCTGAGGTCAATATTCTGATCTCTCACGCAGTGTAGAGAACTCAGCATATACTCAGGGGGTGCGGCCGTGCGTTCTCACAAATTTTAGAACACCTTAAGCCTTGTTAAACACCTCATTGATTGTATTTCTGTTGTTCTAAATAGTTTTAATTAAACAGATATTTCTGCTTGAAATGTAGGGGTGGCAACGGGAGGTCGGGGTTGGTTACTGTTTCAGTGGATTGTGTTCACCTTAGCGATACAATGTTTGCCAGTTATGCAGTTGTTTGTGTCAGTCCAGTCCAGTACAAAACCCTCCACATACACGCAAATGCAAGTACGCGGCAGGCCTATCCATAGGATAGCTTTCACCTATAAGACAGCTTATCCCAACGTTGATGTCTAGTGATCTTTTAATGCTTTCGTTAAATGTAAAAGGTATTACTGGCCCTGTCAAGCGAAAGAAGATTTTAGCGTACTGCCAGCAAAAAAAAGCAGATATTGCCCTCTTACAAGAGACACATTTAACAGATACTGAATCGCAGAAAGTAACCTCTAAATACTTCCTGGTGGCGGCCTCGGCCTCTGCCACTCAACGCAAAGGGGGGGTAATAATATTAGTGCGCAAATTCCTGCAATCCGCCATTACCGACACACGGATTGATCCGCTAGGTCGATGGGCCAGAGTGACGATGAAAATAAATCAACAGCTTTACACATTCTTCAATATTTACGCGCCCAACCTCGATGACCTTAACTTTTTCAAACTGATAGCTAAAGAAGTTACAGCCGCGGCTCACACCAATATCATATTAGGGGGCGATTTCAATGTCATCTTGGATCCACTGTTAGATCGCACGCCCTATCGGGCTGTAGACAAAGTCAAATCGCAGGCGATTCTTAAAGGCATCATAACAGAGCTACACTTGGTAGACCCCTGGCGCCTACTTCATCCCCAAGAAAGAGACTACCCATTTTAGTCCATCCCACATAATACCCAAACAAGGATCGATTTCTTCCTACTGTCCACAGAGCTGATGCCCCAAGTGTTGTCCGCAGAGATATATGCTACAACGGTATCGGACCACGCCGCTGTCTCCCTAGTGTTGAATACCAACGTTACACAGCATGTTCCACCAAGATGGACATTTGATAAATCCCTACTAGCAGATGACTCCTTTGTACAGCTACTGTCAGGGGAAATTGAAACCTATTTTAAATATAATACACCCACTGATACCTCCATCTGGAGCTGGTGGGAAGGTTTTAAAGCGACCATACGAGCTCATATTACCACCTACACCATTAGACGGCGTAAAGCCAGGAAAAAAGAAAAAGATGAATTGGAACTCCAAATAAAAGCTGGGGAAAGGTTACTAGCCAAAAGAGCTGACTCAATGATATTGATTAGACTCCAAAAATTGCGATACCAATATAATGCTCTCCTCAACAAAGAAGCACTGAGTAGCATCCAGCTACAACGTAGTATATACTACTATGACAGCAACCGCTCAGGATCCCTCTTAGCTCGGCAGCTCAGACCAAAAAACCAGCAAGACCGCTATAGCGGCGTTGCAGGACAATTCCGGGGCCTTCTCCTGAGATCTGACAAAATACTAGACCGCTGCAAAGAATTCTATGAGGAACTATATCGCTCAGATACCCAATGTAGTGACAGAGCCTTTGAAGATTTTGTCTCCAAGATAGTAGGACCCACATTAACCAGTCATCAAAGTCGAACGCTGGAACAAGAGATCTCAGTAACTGAAATACAAGATGCGATCAAACAGATGGCTCGTGGCAAAGCCGCCGGTCCAGATGGTATCCCGTTGGAATTCTATAATAAATATTGCATTCAATTGGCTCCCATGCTACAGATCTACTACAGTGGCCTGCAAGATGAATCTCCAGAGATTGGAGCCCTGGCAGAGGCTGTGGTGGTAATTCACCCGAAACCGGGCAGGGATACACAAAAGATAGAGAATTACAGACCCATCTCTCTCCTAAACTCTGATTATAAAATCTATGCTAAAGTGCTTGCTAACCGATTAGGACGGATCTTAAAAGATTTGATACATGAGGATCAATGTGGATTTATACAAAACAGATCCACTACAGATAATGGAAGATTATTGGCACATGTACTGGCATCTGCCAAGACCAAGGCCGAGCCCCTGATAGGGCTAGCATTGGATGCCGAAAAAAGCCTTCGATCGACTGGAATGGTCCTTTCTATTTCGATCCCTACGGTGGTTTGGGATAGGAGAAAAGTTCCTAAAACGCGTTGAATTGTTATATACCAAACCCACAGCTCGAATAGCGGTCAACTCACACCTCTCAGCCCCTTTTCAGTTGCAAAGAGGGACCAGACAGGGTTGCCCCCTGTCACCGATGCTTTTTAATTTAGCCCTGGAACCCTTATTAATAGCGCTCCGACAGAAGGAAAACATAAAAGGAATTGAGTTAGCTGATGGTCCCTGTAAATTGTCAGCATATGCCGATGACCTGCTCATTTTTCTACAACCATCAGACCTTCCTGAAACACTGCAACTCATAGATGCATACTCAGCGATATCCGGATATAAAGTAAATTTGAATAAAACAACAATTATTCCTCTGAATGAACAGGTCAGCGAAGAAATGATGCGTGGATACCCCTTTCAATATGAGAAGTCATCCTTTAGATACCTGGGCGTGACCTATGGCACCACCTTGGAAGAGACTGTCGCAATCAACATTAAGATGTGTCAAGAAATTGTACATGATAACATCTGCAAGTGGACCCCCCTTCATTTGAGCTGGTGGGGCAGGCTAGAAACGATAAAAATGATGTTGGTACCAAAACTCAGCTATATATTAAGTATGATACCCTTACGTTTCCCGACAGCCTTCTATAAGAAAATGAATAGTCAACTGATAGCCTTTCTATGGAACAACCGAGTACCCCGAATAGCTGCCTGGAAACTGAAGTTACCTAATACACAAGGCGGTGTCCATTTCCCAGATCTCGGCTGGCTACACACTGCCTCTCTTTTAAAGCAGGGTGCTCAATGGGTCGACTCTGACGACACGGATAAAGGACCTAGATGGCTGAGTGTGGAGCGGGCCCTACATTCCCCCTGCCCACATGGCTACTGGTAGGCACAGTAGTAGACCAGACTGCACCACATAATGCTATTATCCGAGAAACACAGCATGCCTGTCGATTATTGGCATCATGTATCGATGGAGGGGATGACTTTGCCGCAGATATGCCCATATGGCTGAACCCGCGCCTTATCATCGGAGGGAAGCCTGTCTTATGGAAAAAATGGGTGGAACATGATCTTATCACCATTGGACAACTGATCAATGGAAGTGCATTTAAAACCTTTGACAGATTAAGAACGGAATTCCGATTGCCTAATACATGCTATTTCCAATGGTGTCAGCTCCGATCCTGCATGAGCAAAGCGGGTGTGTCACCTGTCTTGATACGTACAGGATGGCCACTGCGACAGAAACTTCAAGAATTACAAACAGATGCTAAAGCTGTTTCAAGATGTGTTGCGATTCTCCGATCCAAAAGTGACAAGACATGTTCTAAGATACAGTCGGTGTGGGCTACTGAAACCGGTCAAGATCTACCTCCGGAAAATTGGGACACTTTTTGGGGAACTCAAATACGTGCCACGAGAGCAGCGTCTCTCACACAATCTATGTACTTTATAGCACATCGAGCGCATATTACACCGGCTAAGAAAATGAAATGGACACTACAGGAGGGAAATCGATGTTGGTCCTGTAACATGGAAATTGGGACACTGGCACATATGTTGTTCCATTGTAAATCCCTGGAAATATATTGGAACAGAGTTTGGGAACACATATCACAGATCCTCAACTTACAAACTCCTATCACTTATCGGATAGTGATATATAAATCCATAGCTCTGGAACCTACTCTGATGAAATGGGATGGTAAACTGCTGGACTTAATGCTCGGGATAGCGCTTAAAATAGTTCTAATACACTGGAAGAATCTCGACAAAGCTTGTTTCGAGCATTGGTGGAGTCTCTTAATCCTACATAAGACCTACGAAGAGATCTATATAGCCAAGAACCCATGGTCTGGTAAACTAAGTAAGAAATGGTCAGCTTTACAAAATTATGTTTGATGAAAATGATTGCTGGAGGCTGCCTTGTGGAATGGTCTCTGCTGTAACCACATTGAACGGAGAGAGGGAGGGTGGCGTGCTGGCATGGACTGATACTAGTTCTTGTTAACGTTATTGTACTGTCTTGTTCAAGTTATTATATTCTTTTGCTATTTTGATCAATAACATCTGCTTGTATCCTGCTATATCACGATCGTTTGTATTGTTATTTTATATGTTAAAACTGAATAAAAACTACTATTAAAAAAAAAAAAAATCACTCAAGGGTCGATTGGAGGTCGATCAACATTACACCATTGCATTGTTCATTAAAAAATTGTTTGTCAACTCGGCATATCTTGTGTCGATCAGCTAGAGTCATATAATTTAGGATTCTGAAGTCTTGTATAAAAAAAAAACAGCTGTAACTCAACTGTACAAAAATGTATGAGTAATTTATGTGTCTGGACAAGAGATTTGCTTACATAATAGACTAGTGACAACTCTCCGCTCATCCTGCTGAAGGTTGTGCCAATCAGAAAGCGTTGTGATCGTGATGTACTCACTCCATTTATATGAATTTCATTCTGGATTTCATTAGTGTTGTTTACTGGTGATAGTTTTTGTTGTTTCTTTGTGTGAATTTGGGTTGGTAGGTAGGCCTAATATTGTAGCAATTTATCCACTTTTGTTTATGTTTTAAAATTGATCTGTGCTTCTTGTAATTTGTTTATACAGTTCATTTACTTTAATTTTAGGTAGAACCCCAGAAACCATAATGGCAGCCGCAGATCGTAAAAAGAAATTCCAACAATATTCATTTGATTATTTGAAACTTGGATTCATACCTTCGCTTACAAATGAAATGAGGCCTATATGTCTCCTATGTGAAAATACAGTTCAAAGATGTATTGATGAGATGGCTGACGATGTGGAAAAAACTTTGTTATCTGAGCTTATGCACTGTAAGTTTTCCATCCAAATTGATGAATCAACTTTTGGTAGTTCTAACATTCTCATGGCCTATATGAAGTACTTTAGTCAAATTAAAAAACAAATTATTGACGCGCTTTTGTTCGCAAGTATCTTAAGTGTAATAAAAAAGGGATGACACTTTTTTTAAAGGTTGGAGGAAAATTTAAACAAGCATGATATTCCACTCAGCAATATAACTGCGGTGGCCACAGAGAGTGCACCTTCCATGATTGGCCATTACCGAGGATTTGCTACCTTTCTTAAGGAAAAGGTTCATGATGTGGGCACTATTCACTGTGTGTTATACAGACACCATCTTGTTACAAAAAATCTCAGGGATGAATTGCATGATGCCCTAAAGGTGTGCATTAGAACTATAAATACAATTAAAACACATTCACTTAATTCACAGCTATCAAACTATGTGATGAAAATGATGCATTAGTGAACCAATTACTCTTGCAGAGGTATTAGCTTGCAAAAACTTGTTGAGTTGTAAGATTCAATAGTGGAGTTTCTTACAGATGTTGATTCCTTTCTATGTGATAAGTTGAAAAAGAATAAGAAGCACCTTTACTATTTGGCAGACCTATATTCAAAATTTAATGATGTATGGACCCATCTGCAAGGTAAAGATGTAATTATTATTCAAACTCAAATTATCCTTTTAGGCTTCCAGGTCAAACTAGACCTGTTTAAATCTTCATTCCTATGAAGAGATTTTCGTTACTTTTTGTACCTATGGCAACTAGAAGATGAAGACCATGTTCTTTCTGATGATGACTTGGATATATACATAAAGCACCTTTAAAAGTTGAATGAAGACTTTAAAATGCGCTTTGAGGACTTGGAGAAAATGCACATACCTTTATCTTTATCTTTATCTTTATTAAGACATTTGATAAACCGCCCAGGCCGGAGCATCAGGGCGGTGTACAATCGTAAAAAGGTGACAGCTGCTGAGAAAGGAAGGAAAGAAAAGAACGCCAAATGATAATAGGACAGCAAAAGAAATAGCAGAGAGTAAAGAGGGGCAAAACAGAAAACAGCAGAGCAACAAAATTAAAACAATAATAATAATAATAAAAACTTAAAAACAATAAGAAATTAAAGGAGTGGGGAGAGGAGAGGGAGACTCGAACCAGATATAGGTGGAGCGAGAGGCGAGACTAGGGGAACATGACACCAGCGGTGAGGGGATAATAGGAAAGTGAGAGGGAGGGAGGGAATAAAGGGCTAGGTGGGAAAGACATCATCAGTGGGGGGAGGGAGATTGAATGCTTGACAGAAAAGATGAGTCTTGAGAAGGGCTTTAAAACGAGTGTAGGATGGTTCTAAACGGAGAGGTAGGGGAAGAGAATTCCAGAGGGCGGGACATAGAAAGAAGAAGGCAGAGTGTCGGGTGGATTCGAGACGGGCCTGAGTGGGTGAGGGAAGAAAGAGACGATTACCATGGGCAGACCGGAGAAGGCGGGGAGAGGGCTGAAGATGGATAATATTGGCTAAATATTGGGGGGAGTCAGAGAAAAGGGCCTTGTGTGCAAGGATGAGTAGTTTAAACCCAAACCGAAACTTGATAGGGAGCCAGTGTAAAGAAGAGAGACAAGGGGAAACATGGGAGCGGAGAGGGGATAGAGTAATAAGACGAGCGGCGGCATTTTGAACGATTTGAAGGCGGTGAAGTTGGTGAGAGTGAAGACCGGCATAAACAACGTTGCAATAATCAAGTCGCGAAATAACTAGAGATAAGACCAAAGTGATAATAGAAGAGTGTGAAAAGTAAGAACGAACAGCTTTGATTCGACGTAGGTGAAAGAAGGAGGAACGGACAACAGAGGAGATATGGTCATGAAAAGAAAGAGATGAGTCTAGAGTAACACCCAGATAGCGGAGAGTGGAGGTGGAAGGGATAGAACCTGACAGGATTGTTAAGCCATTTTATTCAGAAAACGTAAATATTGAATCTAACTTACAAGATGAACTCATTGAACTCCTGGTGGATCTTGAAGCTAAATTACTATTCAAAAGGATGAGCCTCAGTAACTTCTGGAGTAATGTATATATTGTCAATAAGTATCCCAAACTTTGCACAGCAGTGAACCATTTCTTACTTGCATTTCCAAGTTGCTATATGGTTGAATCTAGTTTTAGCCATGTAAATTCGGTCCTAACAAAGCAGAGGAACAAACTGAATATAGAATAATGTGGTGAATTGAGACTAAGGCTCACCAATCTACAACGAAATATTAGTGTTTTTGTCAGAGATCATCAACTGCATCCCTGTCATTAACAAGCACTAAAGAGGTTTATTCAGTTTATTTAATTAAAGATAATATATTGCCATTTTATAAATTTTTATAAGGTGACAAACATCCTTTAATGATGATTTCTATGGAGTTTTATTAATTTAAAGAATGGAGATGTTGATAAAAGGTCAAGGATTCCTTGAAGGGGTTGACAGTAAAAAATGTTTGGGGTCCTCTGGCTTAGACCATAGCTAAGGAATTAGAGTTAACATCTAGAAAAGATATGCAGTACTACTTCATGTACTAAAAACTGGTCTCTTTTGGTTGCTGGTCAGTGGCTAGCATAGGGTCTCTTTGTTATCTATGTTGTTTGTTTCATTGCATTAATTATTGCATCTTGATGAAGTTATGGTCTATTATGCTCACAAAATAAAGGGTTTTGCTAAAATAAACCCTGTATCTAAGGTTTTATAAGTCATTACTACTACTGCTTGTCATTTGTACTAATCATATGCAGTGAAGTATACATACAGTTTATATAAGGGACAGTCCCTTCTCAATAGAACTTACAATCTATACAAGACAAACAAGGGATAGGGGCAAATCATTAAGTAAATCTGATGGTCAGCAATATATACATAAGCTAAGCAAGTTTTAAGTCCGTGCTTCTAATGGTAGAAGGGGTTAATCTTTCCTGAAGAATCCAGTGGGAGGGAGACACAGGGCAGATAGCAGCAGCTCCGGTCAGTGCAGGGGGGCGTGGCCAGCACTGTGACGTCTCGTGTACAGACAGAGTTGCTCTCTCCTGCATGCCACACTTGTGCACGAATCATCATCAAGTTCTTGGTTCTAGGCTGTTCACACTTTTTCATCGCAATTCGTGTTAGCTCGTCATTCTTCAACCGTTATGTTATGGCTCCGCGAAAGTCTATTAATTCGCCAGACAGTTTCTGTTTCATCTGTGGTGAATATACAGTGTTGAAGCAAAAGCAGAATATTACAGACTTTGTAAAAAAAGTATACTTTGCATACTTTGGACTAAAAATTGGAGATCAAGATAAAGTCTGTGAGCCTCATAAAATGTGCAAACGGTGTGTTGAGGACCTCCGAAACTGGTTCAAGGGTAAGAAAAAATTACCTGATCTAAACTGCTAACAAGCTACTAGTCTTACGTTTTGAGCCATTCTGATTTTTCTGACTACCTCACCATTCCATTCCATAACTTAGCTGGTTAGGCTGAAAATACTTGTCGGTTACTCTCACTAGCCAATATCGTTACTGTGGTTTACTATCCATACTATTCACCATGATATCTCACTGTGTACCCACATACCCATTCTCAATCCTCATCTGCTTTATTTTAATAGTCCTGACCTTCGACACTCTAGCCCTTAACGTACCTCATAACTCCATACCTGTCCTCCGAAGATCCTGGAGAAGATTCCCTGACTATACCAAATATCAAACCGAAACACCTCGAAGCATACCAGGCCCACATGTTATCTATGTGAAACCTACAGCAGCACAACCTAACTCGGCGTGTACAACCCCACTCTTCCCCTGACCTTAAATGTGCACTAATAAACGCACGATCCATAAGGAAGAAATGGCCAGCATTAACTGATATGCTTTCAGCTCATAATCTTGATATCTTATGTATCACTGAAACATGGTTATCTGCATCCGACTCCGTGATTCTTCACCAGAGTGTCCCTCCCAACTTCTCAGTTCACTCATGCCACAGAACCGACCATCGTGGTGGAGGAGTACTCATCCTAACAAAAGCGGATCTCAAATTTCAGATTGCTGCCTCAAGCAGCACCTCGTCCCTTGACTCCCTTACCATTACAAACAAACAAATAACCATCAACTTGCTATATAGAGCACCTTCATCATCTCCAGATGACTTAGCCACAATAATCGATCTTGCCTGCAACACCACAAATCTTCACACCATGAACTGGGTTTTAGGAGATTTCAACCTCCCATCCATTCAAGACAGCCATACCAATGCCTTTAATGATGCCCTCAGTGAGCTAGGCTACGTTCAACTTGTCGATACCACTACCCATATAAAAGGGAACATACTAGATTTGATCTTTGCACCGCAGCTAGCCTTCCTTCATGGGCACAAGCCTCTCCTAAACGTTAGCCCAGTCCCTTGGTCAGATCATCTTCTGATACGATTCCAGATACCAACTTGTGCTACATCTGTCAAAGCTAAAACTGATGATAATCCTACCCCAGAACAATTTAAGCGCTTCCATCCTTTCGATAGAGAGGATTTTTTAATGAAGACACTGATCCTACTTGACCTACCTGAACAAGGACTAGATGACATGGTCGACTCCTGGAACTCAAACCTAGATGCCGTAATCCATAGACCTCCAACATACAAAGCTTCACATAAGAAGAAGAATGCTCCTTGGTACTCCCAAGAACTACGCAAATCGCTTCTTCATCTCAGACAACTAGAGAGGAACTGGAGACGATCTAGAACAACCGCGAGCCATGAAGCATTCACAGCACAATTAGTAAAACATCGTTTAGCCGTTGCATCAAGTATGAAACAATATCATGCAAACAGACTACAACGCTCCCTGAACAAACCCCACGAGCTCTTCCAAATTGTAAAATCCCTAGCAAAGGAACCATCTCAGGGAAACTCGTTCCACCCAGACCCCCAGGAATATGCCAATTACTTACGCAACAAAAGTAACCAGCTTGCTCAACCTACTAAGCCCCTCATCTCAACTACTCCACCCATTTCCACCCCTCATCCCTCAGTTGATCATCTCTTAAGTGAAACCCAACACACCCTCACATCATTCTCTACCCCAACCAACAGAGTCATTCAAGACACCATTTTAAATATAAATACCACTACAGCACCCGCTGATCCGTGTCCAGCTCCCTGGATAAAATCCTTACGTGCTGAGCTCAGCCCATTCTTATCCAAGCTTATAGAAGGATCCTTCTCTACTGGAACATTCCCCTGTAGCCTGAAACAGACTGCGATCAGACCTCTCCTAAAGAACAGTAAGCTGGACCCCTCATCGATGGATTCCTACAGGCCTATCTCCAGCATACCTCTCCTCTCGAAGATCATTGAAAAGATTACACAACGTCAATTACAGGATCATATAGATTCCAACGCACCCCTTCATCCCTGCCAGCATGGATTCCGGGAAGCACATGGTGTGGAAACGCTACTGACAACCCTATTCAACACCCTTTCCATAGGGTTGGATAACATCAGACAAGGCTTTGTTCTAATATTCATGGACATTGCCGCTGCCTTTGATACAGTAGACCACGAAATTCTCCTTCATCGCCTCAGAGATAAGGGAGTTCACGGCTCAGCTCTATCTTGGTGCGCATCTTATCTCACAGACCGTTGGCAACATGTACGTTCTGGTCCTTCCACCTCTGACCCCTTCCTTCAAACTAAAGGTGTCCCGCAAGGCTCCTCCTTATCGGCCTTACTATTCAACATTTACATGCAACCCATCTGTGACCTTATCCACTCATTTAACATCAACTGCCTTGTCTATGCCGACGATGTCTTGATGTACATGCCAATCTCGACTGAGCATCTTGACCTCTCTCCTCTAATCAAATGCTTTGATGCAGTCACCGACTGGATAGACGCACAAAGGCTTAAATTAAACTTCAAAAAGACCGAAGCCCTCTTCGTCACCAGGAACCCGGCTTTTATCCCACCTCTATCCATCAAAGTTCGGGACGCAGAGCTCACATGCAAGACTACAGTAAGATACCTCGGAGTTATACTTGATCAGCAGCTTAATATGAAGGCTCACATCAATAACATAACAAAATCTGTCTATCACAAAATCCGGTCCCTTCGCCATCTTCGTCAGCTGTTAGAACCTGAAGACTTCCGAACTGTTTTTCAGGCCCTAATAATGCCCCACCTTGACTATGCTAATGCGATATTACATGGCCTACCAAAGAATACGACCAACCCCTTACAACTTGCTATGAATTCTGCTGCAAGAATCCTTCATGGAGCTTCCAGAAGATCCCACATCACTCCAATACTAAAACAGTTGCACTGGCTGCCCATACAGGCCAGGATCTCCTACAAGGTTCTAACAATGACCCATAAAGCCATCAAGAAATTCCCGGCTACTGCTATCACCGACCTAGTATCCATCACACCTCCTAACCGGCTAAGGAGATTGAATGCTGCAAACACCCTCATTCTACCTAAGGCAAGTACTAAGTGCTCTCAAGCTACCAGATCTAGAGCCTTTGCCTTTTTTGCACCATCTTGCTGGAACGCACTCCCGGCGCCTATCAGAACCATCAGCGATCTCTCCCAATTCAAGAAGGAACTGAAGCATCACCTTTTTCTCCTTTACTACAATGCCGCAGCCCCCCCTCCACAGTCACCTACTTCCACACCTCATGGTAGCTCCTCAAGCCCATACATCATACACTCCTAGTCTGAATACCTGCAACCACACCTTAACCGCCTCCATACTTAACTTACTCTGAGAAGCTCGTGCTGTGCACGTAACCATGTATATAGTTACATTAACTGGCCTGTATATAGTTATTGTTCTCCCTGTTCTCCCTGTTAAGAAACTTGTTCATTGTACATCCGAGTTATTTTTACCTGTTTATTGTAAGCACAAATCACTAAACTGAGATGTGTAGATTCAATGTTTTATTGTAAACCGCACTGATCTTAAATAGCGCGGTATAAAAGAAAATGTAATAAATAAATAAATAAATAAAATGGGATTCCTATGGTATGGCGAGAGCAAAAGAACCATAGTGATGACTGTTACTTTTGTTCATGCGATGTGAAAGGGTTTAATTCCAAATGGAAGCATTCCATTTCATACCCCAATCTTCACTTTGCAATTCATCCCATCCCCCATGGCACAGATATACCAGTACCCAAGCCCCCTGCTACCTTGGAAGAGATACCTAGCTCCGATGAAGGTGAAGTCATACCTGAACCAGATGACGAATCAAGTTCTGACTTTGAAGATGATACAAGACCAAAATTGTTTTCTCAGAAGGAGATGAATGATTTGGTAAGAGACTTGAATCTTCCCAAAGATGCCGCTGAGTTACTCGGATCAAGGCTGAAAAGCAGGAATTTATTGTTGCCGAGTGTCATCTTCATGGTTCAGATATCGTGAAAAGGAGTTTGTTCCTTACTTCGCCCAGGAAGACAAGTTGGTTTATTGCATCGATGTCGAAGGTCTGATGGGTCAATTTAAAATCCAATATGATTCAGAGCAATGGCGTCTTTTTATAGATTCTTCAAAAAGAAGTCTCAAAGCAGTTTTACTCCACAACAGTTTTTACGCTTCCATACCTGTAGGTCATTCTGTACACTTGAAGGAAACCTACGAGAACTTGGAATTGGTTCTTCATAAACTTAAATATGAAGACCATGGTTGGCAAGTGTGTGGGGACTTGAAGGTCTTGTGCATGCTGCTCGGGCAACAAGCTGGGTATACCAAATATCCTTGTTTTCTGTGTCTATGGGACAGTCGAGACCGACAAAATCACTGGACCAAGAAGAGTTGGCAGCCGAGGGTGCTAACAGTCAGTGAAATAAATGTCCTCCGAGAAACTTTGGTACCTTCCCATAAAGTTCTTCTACCACCTCTCCACATAAAATTGGGATTGATGAAGCAATTCGTAAAATCACTTCCAAGAGATGGAGAATGCTTCAAATACTTGGTCATCAAGTTTCCAGGCCTGTCAGAGGCAAAATTGAAGGAAGGTGTGTTCATCAGACCAGACATTAGAAGGCTTATATTTCATCAAGAGTTTGTCAATACGATGATGGATCCTCAAAAAGAAGGGTGGATTGCATTTAAAGAAGTCGTACAGAAATTTTTAGGCAATAACAAAGATCCTCACTACAAAAAGATTGTCGGATGAATGCTGAAAGCATTTCAAGCTTTAGGTTGCCTGATGAGTTTGAAAGTGCATTTCCTCCAGTCCCACCTTGACTACTTTCCTGAAAATTTGGGAGCTGTGAGTGAGGAACAAGGTGAACGATTCCACCAAGACATTAAAGAGATGGAAAGGAGATACCAGGGAAAATGGAGCATTACAATGATGGCAGACTACTGTTGGATGCTTTAGAGAGACATTCCAGATGCTACTCAGAAGTGTAAATGCACCAAGAGGAGCCTCACAAGGAAAACGAATCGAGTTTAGTGTGTGTAGGTGAGCTCATTTCAGTTCAAAAAAGGATTTTCATGAAAATATTGTAATAAAAATTTAATTTTATAAGTCTATTTCCATTTATTTTGAGGTATTGCCTTATTTAACATAGTTACCTAAATTGTCAGGAAACGTGATGTCCTATGACAAAATGGAGGTCATTTTCGGATTCAGAGCACCAAAAAACATAAAGATTATGTGGAATAACCAAAACAGCTCTCGAAACAAATTTTTTTGCAGACCTGTGTTTTATCAAACCTTTTGCCCTGCACCGGGATTATCAGCATTTGGGCAACTCACCCACCTAAGCTTTCAGGGTCTTTAGAAGGGAGGCCCTTTGACACATGAGGAAACACTGCTTTACTAAGGGTTTACTAATGTTGGGAAGGCATGGTAGGGGTATCAGTTTTTAAAAAAAGGTAATGGTCTCTTTGAGTTTGTACTATGGAGTATCAACTCTCATGTTAGGAGGGACGATTCTGCCTGGGGAGCAGCTAACTATAACTTCTGTTACTGACGATACAATAAAGGATTAATACAAGTTGTATGACCCATTTTACTTATGAATTAACTACTTTGCATGAATTTTCATATGAAGTAGCTCGGTAGTTTACCACATGATGCACATGATTTCAGGGCTAAATGTCACTCTAATGTTGTTTAAATGCTTGTTTTAATTGTGACAAAACCCATGTTAACATATTAACATAGAGTAATAAAAAAAACCCCTCTTATATGTAGCTTATTCCTGATGGATCCAGAACCATAAACAGAGAGTGTCCCCTCTCTGAG
This sequence comes from Ichthyophis bannanicus, assembly GCA_033557465.1. NCBI lineage: Eukaryota > Metazoa > Chordata > Amphibia > Gymnophiona > Ichthyophiidae > Ichthyophis > Ichthyophis bannanicus. The sequence goes on from CM066040.1 coordinate 207,872,780, forward strand.
GACTTATATTTCAGGAGGAAAGATAATCCTGAAATGAGTTACAGGCATGATTGAAGATAGCAAGGAGAAGCAAGAAGTGTGTGTCAGATGCATCTCTAGAGGTATCCAGCAATGTGAAAGGGAACTGGATTGTCCAGGAGTCCAAGGGAATTCAGAGAAGTAATGGTAAAACAGAGCAAAGATGAGAGATCCCAGTATTTGGAGAAATAGGTGCAAGGGTCCTTGGGAAGTCAGGGATCTCAACACAAGGCAAAAGGATACTGCTATTCTGATCAATAAAAAGCTGGATGTAAGGAAGACAGGTATGGTGGTAAGGAGAAGAACACCAGCACAGCGTTGATTATAGAGATGTCAATCCCAAGCAACCACTCTGTGAATCACAGGCTTGATTACGAAGAATTTCCCATACATGTTACATCTTATAAACTCCAAAAGGAGGATCTCTTTGGCATGATGCAAGTACTTTGACAAGCATTAGCAGTAAATTTGAGAGACTGAGATCATATTCCACATACTCTAGCTTAGAATGAGGTCTGTAACTATAATGGTCTGCACAAAACTAATGCAAACAAACCAAATCCCACCCAGGTAGTACTAAAACCCACCAACCAAAAAAAAAACCCTTGTCACATACACATAAATTATAACTCTAGCAATCAATTATAACTTTAAAACAAAGATCTCTGTTTTGCCATTCTTGGCTTTATCAGCGAAACAGACATCTTTGTTTTGGAGTTCTAGTTGATTGTTAGAGTTATAATTTATGTGCATGTGACCCAGGGTTATTTTGGTTGGTGAATGCACAAAACTAAACCATTTGGAGAAAATTCCCCCAAAAGAACCTAGCGCTCGCTATTCAGTTGTGACAGCTATGTGCCTCTAAAATGCATAGCCGTCGCCACTGAACCTTAACCCCAGATATTCTAAGCTGGGGCTATATCCAGCCACCAGAATTGAATATCTGGGTCTACTGCAATGCTCTGCATGGTGTAGAACGTAACAGAGCAGTGGTGATATTGAGCCGCTGCCTGGTTAGCTCCCATGGGTAAAGATAGGCCAGCTTTTCCCATACCTATATTTACTCACAGGTTGCTAACCGAGCAGCAGTTCAATATCACCGTTGCCCGGTTAGCAATGGATGCCGCCTCTATTCCACCCCAGAACACCCACAACACACCCTGATTCTACACAGATGGCATCAGCGCATGTAGTGGCAAAACTGGTTGATATTCAGCAGCACTAATCGTGTTAGTGGCCCTGAATATCCTTCTATAGTGGCATTTACATAGTTTACAGGTTGTTTAACTGTGTAAATGCCTTTGAATATTAGGCCCCTAGAGTCAAGAGGAAGAAAGGACTGGCTTCCAGAAGAGTGTAACACTTCCCCCCCCCCCCCAAAAAAAAACAACACATCCCTATTTTGCTTTGTAGTCCTGTCTTGTGAAACTGCAATCAAAATACTTACAAATACGAACATAAGAAAAGCCATGCTGAGTGACACTAAAGTCTACTGAGCCCAGCATTCAGCAGATCCCAAAAAATAGATCTATTTTCTCATGTTTCATTTCAGGGATGAGTAATGACTCTCCCAAGTCTACCTAGCTTATAATTTTATGAACCTTTCCTCCAGGAACTTGTCTAAACCTCTTTTAAACTCTACTGTGTCAGTTACCTTGACCACGTCTTTCAGAAACATGTTCTAGACTTAATTATGTGCTGCATGAAAAAATAATTCTTTGAATCGTTTTCAATCTGCTGGTCATTAGTTTCATGAAGCGTCCTCCTATTTTGTGTTATTGAAAAGTTAAACATCTGTTCTACCCCTCTCATGATTTTATAAACTTCTATGATACCTCCATCATATTTTCTCAGAGTTAAAGAGCTCTAACCCGCGTAGCCTTTCTTCATAAGGGAGATGTTCTGTCCCCTTTATCATTTTGTTACTTTTCTGTGAACTTCTTGTAGCTCTACTATATCCTTCTAGAGATCGGACAGCCAGAGCTCCACACAATGTTTAAGATGCAGTCATACCATGGACTTATACAGAAGCATAATTGTTCTCAGTTTTGTTCTTCACTCATTTTTTTAAATAAGCCCTAACATTTTATTTGCTTTTTAGCAATAGTGGCACATGGGGCTGGAAATTTCAATGTATTCTTCACAATAAATCCTAAGAAGCCTACATTTATTTGTTTTATTAATTTATTTATTGTGGTTTCTATTCTGCCTTATCATAGTTTCAAAATGGTTTGCATTTCAACTCAAATATAACATACATTGTAACAGTTTGTGTTTCAACTTACATAACATACATTATAACAGGGAGTTTAACTTGGCTGTTAACATTGGGGTTCTTTTCACTAGGGGATTAAGTTTAGGTTGATAACAATAGTCTGTTATTACATAGGGTATTGGTGTGTGGTATAAGGGTTTACAGTTAGGTTTGATTGCCATCATGTCAGTCCATAATGATCCTTGAAGAGATGTGTTTTTAAGGCTTTTCTAAAGTCCCATAAGTCCTTTATATCCCTTATGTTTTCTGGTAAGCCATTCCATAGTGTTGGTGCATAGATGGTGTATGCTCTGTAGCATGTTGACTGGTTGTAGTTTTTCTTTGCGTTTGGTATAAGGAGAAGATTTCTATGTGTGGTTCACTTTGCCCTGTTTCCTGGGTCCTTAATTAGTAATAGTTGTAATGTGAGGATAATTTATTTATGATTTTGAATATGTTCAGTATATTTTTGAATTTGATGCACACTTGTATCGGGAGCCAGTGAGCTGTAGCAGAGTTGCTGTTGTGTGTTAGTTTCTGCTGGTTTCTGCCATCATGCTTGCTGCCATGTTCTGAGCTGTTTGGAGTGCTGTTGTTACATATGTATTTGGAGTAGGCATTGCTTTTCCCTATGCAGATCACTTTGCACGTGTCCACATTAAACCTCATTTGCCATTTAGATGCCCAGTCTCCTAGTCACACAAAGTCCTTCCACAAATCCTTGCAATTCTTTGCCATTTAAATTATTTTGAATAGGTTTGTGTCATCCAGATATCTGAATACCTCACTGATCATTCCTATCTCCATATCAGTGCAGACTGTTGGGGCACTCCACTACTGATCCTTTTCCACGTGGATAACTGACCATTTAGTCCTCTACTCTGTTTCCTATCTTTTAGCTAGTTCACAATTCCAAAAAAGGCATTGCCTCATATCCCATGACTGTAATTTCTTAAGTAGTTTCTCATCAAGGATTTTGTCAAACGCAGGCCTGCATTTAGGCATAGACAACATAGGGAATTGCCTAAGATATCAAATTGTGAAGGTGCCAAATACCTGAGGTAAAGAGGAGTCTGCTCCAGCTTATTTTAGGGTTGTACACATATGCTTTCACTGTTGCCTTCCTCTCCTGTTCTCCATATTTTCAATCTCTGACTCATCGCGCTCCCCAACTCCACCCTCTGGGATTTACTCTCTGTTCTTGCCTGTAGATGCCAAAATCTTAACTCTGGATCTGATCAAATGTCATCTGAAAATCCAAATAAACTATATCAATGTGACTCACCATTTTATACGTGCTTATTTACACCTTCAAAAAAATCAAATAAATTTTTAAGGCAAGACATGCCATTAAGTCATGTCTATCTATACATGCAACCATTTCACCTGGCACCAACATCAGGGTCATCAATCAGTACTTTCCTGTATCACCTGTGGGGTCCTTGGTATTACATTGGCCACTCTCCAGTCCTCAAGTATCATGGCCACTTTCAGTGATAGGTTAGAGATTACTTGTAACGGGTTAGCAATTTCATTTTTCAGCTCTTTCGGGGCTTTGGGGTAAATGACATCTGCTTCTGGTGGTTTGTTACTCTTGAGTTTGTTCATCTATTACATTTTCTAGACTTACAGTGATGTGTTTTTAATGTTGAATCTAATTTGATTTACTGTCTTCCGATACCAAGAACATGGTGGTTTACAATGTAACACAACAGTTTACAATGTGTTTTTGTTGCTCCAAATTATCACCATTGAAAAAAGTTTCTAATATGAGTATGACCTCTGACATCCACCTCAGTAAAGGCTGAGGTAAAGAAATAATTTAGTTTTTCTGCTATTACATTATTCTCCTTAAGCATTCCTTTACATCTTGGCAATCCAACAATCCAAGTAAGAAGAAAAAATCACTCCACTATATACACAAACATTACATCCCAGGCTTACTGCATCATGCAACTTCAAAAAAAGGAGAAAAGGCCTCAGAGTTCATAGGGTTCCAAACATGGGCATATATCATATTGATGGGTGGGAGGGGTGGTCTTTGAATCAGATTGGTTGGGATGACTTTTGTATATCAACTGTCTTCAGTGGAGAGTGTCTGCATATATGTGGAGGGGTTGGTAGTGGGTTATCGAGTTCCTTCCTTCTGCTCTACTTGTATATATATATATAGATAGTATTGAGTGGCAGGATGTATCTGTTTGCTTGATCGGGTCATTTGGGTGCTGAATAAGCAGGTATTCTGGCTCAAATGTTTCTTTTTTGAGTACGATGTTGCCAGCATTTACATTGCATGGCTGTGTGGGCTAGTGGTTTTGGCGCAGAAAGGAACAGTTTGCTTGTTGTGTGAAGGGTGCATCACGTCTTCGTAAGTGTGCACCTCCATGGACGATATGGATTGGAAGTTGGCATTGACGGGTTTCTCCATGCATGTGCTTTGTTGTGGTTTGGGAATCTGTGGAGAGGATATAAATGAGTGCACATGTGTGGCGTTTTTGTGAGGAATGTGCAGAACCACGGAGTATGCCGAATTGAGTTCATGATATCTCAGAAGGTATGTGTGAAGACATGGTTTAGGGACCAGGGGATTGACCATTTGGAACAAAGAGTGATGTCTGCCAGTAACTTTTCACACAGGCATTTTGAAAGCTGATGACAATGGTTCTCTTTCTCCTCTACAGCATTTTGGTTTTGATGTTGATCCCCTTGAAAGGATACCCCAATTAACCTCCAAGTTGTATATCCCTGTTCTATGTAAAGCTAGTTGCTGTAATTGTTCCATGTAAACTACTTTGAATGTATGATAAGGTGGTATAGAAGACCCAATTAAATAAATAAATAAATACTTGAGCCAATGAATGGAATGAATTACAAGCCTATTTGAGCCAAGTTGCGGCATGCTCTAGAAGAGAGTTAAGAGCATAGTCAATTTGAAGTTATGTTGGATGATTGGATGATTGAACAGTCAGAGTTTTAAAGATACAATGTATAGTGCGAGGAGTTTTTTCTGGCTATTGATGTGTTGGGAGTGAGCAAAGGGCTGATATATGCCCATGCTTGGAACCCCATGAACTCTGAGGCCTTTTTCTCCTTTTTTTGAAGTTGCATGATGCAGTAAGCCTGGGATGAAACGTTTGTGTATATAGTGGGGTGATTTTTTTTCTTCTTACTTGAGTATTTCAGTTCACTCTGGAAGTGACACTATTTGGAAGTCCAGCCAACTCCCTCACAGGCATTTTGCTTTGGATGTACTTGAAAAAGATTTTAGTATGAGTTCTTACTTATACAGCAAGCTTCTGTTTAAAGTCTCTTTTGGTCCGTCATACGACTTTTTAAATATAACTTGCTAGTGCTTGTGTTCATCCCTATTTTCTTTATTAGGGGCTGCTTTCTATTTTCTGAAAGTTGCCCTTGAGGTGAAATATTTGCATTTAACTGAAAGAATCAATCCCAGTTTTCTGTTTGCTTTCAAGACATTACTAGGGTAATTTTTTAAGGAATATTCAACATACTATTCCACTCATCCTTTTCCAATTAACTGAGAGGAGTTGCATCTGCAACCAGATTTATCCCTTTTCCACCATCCTGTAGTTGATTAATCTTGTATCCTCTGAAGAAGCTGTTATTTTTTTTTTAAAAAAATTTTATTTATCAATTTTTCCAAAACAATCAAGTAATATACTTGTACAGAAAAGATGCACCACAGGATAATATACAAGAAAAGAAATTCTGTAACTCCCAAACAGTGACACATCTATAGTCCTCATATTAAATGAGGGGAACAGTGGACAAACAAAATCACTAGGGAGGGAGGACTCCCCAGGCCATACATAGAAATATATTCAAAGCATAAAGGTGGGGGCAGAGAGAAGAGAGCATCAAACACACGAGAACCCAAACTACCTCATGTGGGCGAAGATGTTAATAATTGAGCACTGACAAAGGAAGATAAATCCCCAGGTTGAAAGAAAATATACTTAAACGAATTATGTAATATAATACATTTACATGGAAATCTTAAGAAGAATGTAGCGCCCAAACTAAGAACCCCAGGTTTTAACAGTAGGAAGGCCTTACGCCTTCTCTGAGTATCCCTCGAGATATCGGGAAAAATAGAAATCCTCTTCCCCATAAACAAAATATTCCTCTTCCTAAAATAAATTTTTAAGAGCCAATCTCTATCAGAGGAAAGGGCTAAAGTCACCAATAATGTGGAAACTTTCACTTCTTCCATTGGAGGGGATTGAAGCAATGCAGACACATCCAGTGAGTCCATCTGTAACTCCCCAACATCACATTTCCCCTCTTTTTTTTTACCAAGGGGCAGATAATATGCTTTCGAAACAGGAGGTAGCAAGTCAGTTGAAATCATCAGGGACTCTTGTAAGTATCTTTTAAACAGTTCCACCGGAGCAACCGCAGGCACAACAGGGAAATTCAATAGACGTAAATTTGAAGCGCGGGAAGCATTCTCCAGAGTCTCCACTTTGCCTCTCAACATAATATTATCCTTCACCAATGTATCCGTTGTATCAGAAACCTGCACAAGCCTTTGTTCGAAAGCCCCAACTTGATTCTTAGTTTCCACACAGTTAGTGTTCAACTCCAGTATCTTATTGTCCATATTAACAAAAGTAGAAGAAGAATTGGCCAAATGCTGATTCATGAACTGGGAAAGCTGACTTATCGCTTCCCAAATATTCTCGAGGGTAACTTTAGCTGGGCGCACTAGTGCTATCGCCGGAAGGCTAGCAGGAACCGCCAAACCGGGGGTCACCCTCCTCCTATCAGGCTCAGTCCCCAAACCACTGGTAGAATCAACCTCCAGGCCACGATCACCCCCAGGATTTACTACCTGGATCTCAGCTCCGGACTTCTGCTCGCCGGCCCCAGCCTCTGGAGCGTCCCACTCCGGACTCTCAGAAAACACCTTGCCTGGTGGAACTGAAGATCCACGCTCCGAGGCACCGACCGAAGAAGCTGTTATTACCAACCTCAACAGATCTTCAGCCAGGCAAGACACAAGCCCAGCCTCTGGAGAATCTCCCACTGTGATTTTTGTCACTACTCATCATCATTATCATCAGTTTATTTCTATTCTGCCTCATAATTTACTAATGCATTCAGATTCACCCCATCGCAGTTGATCCTAGCAACCCACACAAGAAGAATCCAGAGATGAGTAGATACCAGCATTAACGTTTGAAGGCCTCAACATATAATCATGGCAGACTGCAAATCTCTGAACTGAAAGAAACTTCAACCAGAGAGTCCTCCTGTACCTTGTTCCCCTCTACCTAGGTCTACCTAGTACTGTCATTGATGAAAGCAAAAATTAGTCCATCATAACCCTCACTGTTGGCTAAATAAAATTTTCAGAACAGTAGGTCTAAGACTTATTCATTCTTAAGTCTATCAGTGAAAAAACAAAGGGATAAGATCAACTTATCTGAGAAATGTTTCACAGCAAAGCACACACCTAAAAAGCATCAGAACAACATGGATCATGTTGATTCTCTGCATGTTCTCTTTCCTGAATGCTACCCATAGTCATCTTTTGACACTTAAGGGTATGTTGACTAAGCTGTACCAGCTGTTAATGCACCCACAAGCAGGCGCACTAACCAGCATTCATGGGGCATGCTAACAGCATATGTGCTAAACAGAGCATGTAGTTAATTCCAAACTATCTGCTTATTGCATGATGAGGAGAAAAATGGGCAGTGTAGGTGTGGAGAGTGGACTTCACTGCACATTGCAGTTATCATGGGGGGCGGCGATAACTGTATTCATGTTAAGCATGATTGCTTCCGGTTAGTGTAATGGTCTAAAATAATTCAATGTGATATCTTCTGGGGTCATGCTGTACCCGCTCCCAACAGGTAGTACACAACTATTGTACATACTGTGCACTGATTTCTATTTTCAACACATGATACCTTAGTAAACATGCCCCTTAGACAAGATAAGACAAAATCGTTGAAGTTATACTAAAACACAAAATGACTGACCATATAGATAGACATGGCTTAATAAGAAGAGGGTTTAGAAAAGGCAAGTCTTATCTTAAGTGTCAAAATATGGCTATGGGTAATTCTTTTAATGTGAGGGCTTAGCACATTCTTTGAGTGACTACTTAATTGTTATAAGGTAATTGTTTTACCTTTAATATGGTCCATATGACCTGCCATATCACATGGATAAGAGCGTGGCTTATGTCTTAATCTGTCTTTCCCACTCAATACTTTATAATAAATAAATAAACAGAAAAAAAAATAAATCTTATTATTTTATATTGTACCAGAATCTGTAGCTTAGACAACTCTTGCAGAATTATAATAGTCTGAGTGACAGACATTTTTGCTGAAAAGGCGTTATACATATTTATGTTTTGTTTATAACACCTTCATTTCTGAAAAATATTGACATTTTCAATGAAAAAAATAAAAGAATATGGTCTAGCCTCTAAAGCTTACAAATCCTGGTTATTGGGGTTTCAAGTTTTAATATAAACTTTATTAAGTTTCTAAACAGATAATTTGGTTTTGCATTGATGGAAAAGGCAATCAATTATTTAACAGAGGGAGATGGAAATGTTATTGAGAACTATAGAGTGGAATGCTCCAAAGAGAACAGCTGAAAGAAAAGCAGCGAGCGTGAAAATTTACATGACTAATGAAATGTGCCTATATGATGCAAGGCAGACCAGCCTTATACTACGACATTTTATAAAACAGCTATACTCATACTAGTTACTAGTGTATGCCATTTCAGTGCTCAGAGTAACCCTCATACTAGTTACTAGTGTATGCCATTTCAGTGCTCAGAGTAACCCTCATACTAGTTACTAGTGTATGCCATTTCAGTGCTCAGAGTAACCCTCATACTAGTTACTAGTGTATGCCATTTCAGTGCTCAGAGTAACCCTCATACTAGTTACTAGTGTATGCCATTTCAGTGCTCAGAGTAACCCTCATACTAGTTACTAGTGTATACCATTTCAGTGCTCAGAGTAACCCAGAATTGATTCATTAACTAAAACCAACTCAAGGATATCATACATGAGACTTTTGCAATTAAGAATATCTAGAATCCGTCTTTCACAAAACAGAAGGCAGTGTTCATCTTATGAGGCAAAAATGCATCCATTATAACAAATCAATTTCAAACTCTGACTTTCTTTTGAAGAAATCAAATGCTGTTTGTGATATGCATGAGATTTTGAATGTTTGCACTTTCTTTCCAGTCCCATTTGACCACATCTCAGTTCCTTGCAGAGTAGCAGATGTAATGGGTCATATATCCTGCATAAACAAAGCTCTCTACCAGGATCTGCAGCGTAGGCGAAATACTGTACGGTCCCTTGCCAATAAAATCATGCTCTCTCTTCAATTATACCAATCTGTAAGTTGGCATTTTGCATTATGTGCTTATTTGTCAAGCAGTAAATGGATTTGTTCACCAGAGAGAGAGAAAGAGGAGGAGGAGAGCGAAAGAGTGAACCAAATAAGGTACACATCAGTAGGTTTTAGCCACTGCAAAATGTAATCTGCATGCACTTAAAAACGCAGTCTCATTTTAATTCAGAAACCTTTCTGAAAGATTTTTATTTATAAAATTATCACATGTAGGGGTCTTATATATTTTCCAAGGAACAAAAGAAGGAATGCAAAAAGGAACTACAAAGCTATACATGACTTACTGAAACAATTTATAATTCACATTGGATTTCTTGGGCTCTGTAACACAAAAGAGCTGATACTTCACCGTTAAGGATATAACTCTTTCTTGGCACTGTCCTTCTGGGGACTCATTACTGGGGTTGAGACCCTGATTCACTTTCTCCCCCCTCCCCAATCCCCCCCTCCGTGTGAATTTTTCTCGGGGAAAAGGATTAACCTTCAGAATCAAGCACGTGGACTGGTATCTCCTTTAATAAGTGTCAATAAATAGTCAACACTCTATCATGGAATATTACTGAAATACTTCTTCACCATGGATAATTTGATACTGTACATCCTTCTCTTTCATAACATTTCTGGTGCACACTGAAACTGTAAATGATGAATCTATGCTCTCTTATTCCTTCCCTTGGGCTTTCCTTTGTTCCTTGTTGCCCTTTAGGTTTGCCCATGGGCAAAACATTAACGTTCCTCATAGCTGATATGGATTTCCTTTAGTACCTGAGATCTGTTGCTTGAACTTTACTCATCTTCTCTCTCTCTCTTGCTTGTTCCTTGTTGGCACATCCTCTGTCTTCCTCAGGTAGCTCAGCCTTTTTCTCTTCCCAAGAAGCAGCGTTGGAGCATCCACTCCTTCATAAAAATGTTTTTGTGTGTAGTCACTGAGTTTCTCTGTCTGAATAACAAAAGGGTGAGCTCAAGGTTTCCAAACTTGTATGCAATCACTAGTCATAAAAAAAACAAACAAAGGGGGCATTTCCAAAGTGTTTTAGGCAGTTACCAGACCTGCTAACCAGCTAAAATAGGGTTATTATGATATTCAGCAGCACTAACCTGTTAGTGGCACTGAATATCCCCACAGACCACTGAACAAAAGCCCGGAGCGATCTATGGATGGAGTCAGGGCGGTGACAGTCATTATCTGGTTAGCAGTGATCTCTAGCTGCTAACTGGATAGTTCAACAATTAAAGTTAGGACAGATGAATGACTGTTCTAACTTTAACCATGTAGCGCTATTCGTTAGTGGCTGAATATCGCCGCTAAATGGCTAATGTCTCCGGTGTCCTGCCAGCTCAGATGTTCAGTGGCAGAAACAGGATGTTTTGCCACTGAATATCCAGTCTCAATTAAAGTGGTGACAGCTAGAAGCAGTAGCAGCAGCTAGGCTTATGCCCCTCCAAAACTCCTTATTAAAGGGGAAAAAAACACTACTAGATTCTCTTCCACAAGGAATAAGTGCCTAGAGGAATTGATGCCCTCTTACTGTTCTTTAACTACATCTATCCTCTTATTGTGGGAATAAATGGTGAATAAAACTTTCCTTCCAAAACAATACTACATGAGAGAAAAAAAACTCACTGGCTGTTGGGTGTGGACTATCAGTTATTCTTAAACCAAGCAGCAATGATCAGTCTCCAAAGTATTCAAACTGCAGGGGGAATGGAGATAAAACGTCCCTTTTCATAATCCAGTTCAAAAATTGACACAAACACCAGAGGTCTCTCACAAATAAGAGGACAATATTTTGCCCCCATTTATAAGAACTGCTTCCCGTTCCACATGCCGGACCCAAAAGGCAGGCAGAGCTCCAGAGTCTCAATGTGAAGATGAGACGATGATGCAAGGAAGAGAGTTTTGAATTTGTTAGGAACTGGGGAACATTCTGGGGAAAGGAGGGGCTCCACCTTGACTGGGATGGAACCAGGCTGCTGGCATTCACCTTTAAAAAGGAGATAGAGCAGCTTTTAAACTACATAATAGGGGAAAGCCGACGGTTGCCCAAGAGCACATGGTTCGGAACAATGTATCCATGAAGGATACCATGAAAGACTGAAGTTAGGGCATATCGACAGAAAGGTTCCAATAAAGACAAAAGTAACCCAAATGCCCTTGAGTACAGAGCAGAAAGAGCTTAAAGATTCCAAATTACCTCTACCTACCGAAAACCAGATTAATATGAATAAAATACCACCTCTAAAATACTTGTATGGAAATGCTAGAAGTCTAAAAATAATAAGATGGAAGAGTTAGAATATATAGCATTAAATGGGAGGTTAGATATGATTGGTATCTCAGAGACATGGTGAAAGGAGGACAAACAATGGGACACTTTGATACCTGGGTACAAACTATATCCTAATGATAAAGCAGATCAAATTGGTGGAGGGGTTGCACTTTATGTTAGAGAGAGTATCGAGTCACAAAGAAATAAAGTTTTGTTGAAAACAAAATTCACTGTAGAATCTCTATGGATTGAAATTCCATGTGAAAAGGGGAAGGTGATGGCAGTGGGGGTATTCTATCAATCGCCTGGCCAGAATGAACAAATGGATGATGAAATGCTCAAAGAAATCAAGGAAGCTAACAAAAGTTACAGCATAGTAATAATAATGGGTGATTTCAATTACCCCGGTATCAACTGGGTCAGTGTCACGGCAAGACATGCTAGGGAGATAAAGTTTCTAGATGAAAGCTGCTGGTTCATGAACTGACCAGAGGGGAAGCCATTTTGGACCTAGTACTTAGTGGAACACAAGATCTGATGCAAGAAGTAAGGGTGTTGGGGTCACTTGGTAATAGTGATCATAGCATGACCACGTTTGATTTAATAATTGGAGGAAGGACAGTAAGGAAATCCATAGTACTACCTTTTAACTTTCAAAAGGGAGAATATGATAAAATGAGGAAAATAATTAAGAAAAAACTGAAAAGAGCAGTTGCAAAGGTCAAAGATTTACATCAAGCATTGGTGTTTAAAAATACTATCTTGGAAGCCCAGACCAGCTGTATTCCATGCTTTAAGAAAAGTGGGAGGAAGTCTAAAAAACTGCCAGCATGTTTTAAAGGTGAGGTCAGATAGACTGTTGCAGCCAAAAAAGCATCTTTCAGGAAGTGGAAAAAGGAGCCAAATGAAGAAAACTGGAAACAACATAAGCACTGACAAGTTATATGCTAGGCATTGATAAGACAGGCAAAGAGAGAATTTGAGAAAAAGCTTGCTGTGGAAACAAAAACATGAAATAAAGACTTTTCCAAGTACATTCGTAGCAAATAAAACTGTGACAGAGTCAGTTGGACCATTAGATGACAGAGGGGTAAAAGGAGCACTAAGCGGGAGAAGGCCATAGCGGAGAGATTGAATGATTTCTTGCATTGGTCTTTACTTAGGAAGATGTAGGGATGTTACCCATGACTGAAATGACATTTAAAGGTGATACCGCTGAAGAATTGAAAGAAATATCGATATACCGGGAAGATGTGTTACAACTATTTCATAAACTGAAGAGTAACAAATCACCTGGACCAGATGGCATACATCCAAGGGTGTTGAAAGAACTGAAATTTGAGATTGCAGATCTACTATTCGTAATCTGTGAACTATCATTAAAATCATCTGTAATACCTCAAGATTGGAGGATGGGCAATGTAATGCCAATTTTTAAAAAGGCTTCCAGGAGTGATCCAGTAAACTACAGACCGGTGAGCCTAACATCAGTACTGGGAAAAATTGTAGAAAATATCAGTACTGGGAAAAATTGTAGACACCATTAAAGAACAAAAACAACATAAAGAAACATAAACATAAAGAACAAAATTACTGAACATATAGATAGTCACGGCTTAATTTGACACAGCCAACATGGCTTTAGACAAGGAAGGTCTTGCCTTACTAATCTGCTATGTTTTTTGAAGGTATGACAAAGGTGAGTCAGTTGATATAATGTATCTGGATTTTTAGAAAGCCTTTGACAAGGTCCCTCATGAGAGACTCTTGGCGAAATTTAAAAGTTATGGGAAAGGAGGCAGTGTACTATTATGGGTAAGGAACTGGTTAAAAGATAGAAAGCAGAAGGTAGAGCTAAATGGCCAATTTTCCCAATGGAGAAAGGTGAATAGAGGAGTACTCCAGGGATCTGTGCTGCTGCTTTTTAACATATTCGTAAATGACCTGGAAATGAGAATAACGAGTGAGGTAATCAAATTTGCAGATGACACAAAATTATTCAAAGTTGTTAAAACCCATGAAAATTGTGAAAAATTGCAAGAGGACCTTGATAAACTGGAAGACTGAATGTTCAAATGGCAGATGAAATTTAATGTGCACAAGTGGGGAGGAACTGTTTTTTCAGCAGCTGCAGGTCATCGGAGCGGCAGGCTGTGGGCAGGACGGCCCCAACGCCCTCGGGGGCTTTAAAACTCCATCGGAAGAACTCTCACTTGGGAGGAACTGTTTTTTCAGCAGTTGCAGGTCATCAGAGCGGCAGGCTGTGGGCAGGATTGCCCAATGCCTTCGGGAGGCTAGTTGTATGGTATTTAACATCCCATAGTTTGTCCTGCGCAGGTGAGCGCACACGGGTGGCATGCATCAAAGGGGCATGCTACAAGGGGCATTTCATTCCCCTTGGAGCACCGCAGAAGCACCTGGAAGCAATATACGTGAGGCATGCATGGGGAAAAGGAAGAAGAAAGCAGCACCATTGATTTCCGTGGTGAGTGGCCCTATGGATAGATGGGGGTTGTTACACACTCTGCTGTGGTTTCTCCCTCAGAGACGTCTCTGGGGGCTTCCTTAAGCTCCATTGACCGTACTCCACCCCCTTCTCCTTTGGGATCTACTCCTACAGACTTAACTTGTGACTTTCCATTGGAACAGAGTGCCCCAGTTGCTGTGGTGAGATCTCTTGTGCCTGTGGTATGGACTCCCCCTCTGGTTGAGGCCATGGAGATTTTAGATTCACAGGTCTCCCTGGCTGATATCTGGAGGGTGGTGACATGGACTGAGCGCACTTTAGTTTCCACGGTGTCCCAACTCTTCTTATTCATGTGGGATGTGGTGGCAGGCTTGGCTCAGGTGGAGAAGCAGGTAGATTTGCTTGATGTTCAATTACCTAAGTGTGAATCTTTGTGTCATTCCTTACAGGCAGGTCAGACAGCTGTAGTGAAGGATAATTTATTGCTTAATCATAAATTGGGGATGTATGAGAATGTTGCTTAATCTAAGAATATTATGTTTTTGAATTTCCCAATGTGTCATCTGTTATCTTCAGAGATTTTATTATGGAAATATTTTCGTGAGATATTAAAATTGCCTAATGCTGAAACTATTTCTATTTCTAAGATGCATTATCTTTCTGGTCGGGGTGCTTCTGGAAGGTGGTCCGCTGCTGATAGTCGGCAGCAGTTATCTCCAGGGTTTGATTTAACTGAGTTTCTGGAGGACACCCAGGATAATATCCCTACTAGAGCTACCTTACTTGTGACTTTTGTTTCAGATCGTGATAAAGTAACTGTGTTTAAAGAGTATCTTAAGAGTAGAACTATTTCCTTTTGTGGGGCCCCTATTCAATTATTTCTTGATGTTTCAAGAGCTACAGAGTTTGGGAGGAAATTTTTTTGGCTCTGGTGCCTCGTGTTTTTGCTCTTGGAGCTTCCTTTTTTGTACGATATCCTTGTAAATGTTTGGTCTCCCTCCAGGGGGTCAGATATGCTTTTTTCGATCCACTGCAGTTAGAGAATTTTCTGTCTAGTAAGGAAGACACGTATTCATGAGGTTGGTTGGTGGATGTACTGCGTTTTTGTTTTGGCTGCAGATATGGAGTTTAGTCTCCTTGTGATTTCTTTAATTTTGTATATTTATATTGGGATTGTTCCGCCTTATTTTTGTGGACTATAATGATTTGTTTCTTTCCTTTTTCTTTTCCTTATAATGTTTTAGACTTTTGGGATCAGTGTTCCTTTATTTGTCTGTAATTTGATGCATTATGGAAAATTAATAAAAAAATATTTCATCTAATGTGTGCAAGTGCAAAGTTATGCACCTAGGAAAGAACAACCCAAACTATGGTTATACGATGCAAGGTTCCACATTAGGAACCACCACCCAGGAAAAGGATTTAGGCGTCATCGTGGATAACATGTTGAAACCCTCCGCCCAGTGTGCAGCTGCAGCCAAAAGAACAAATAGAAAGCTAGGTATCATAAGGAAAGGAGAATAAAACAAAGGATATTATCATGCCTCTGTATCGTTCCATGGTGCAATGCACCTTGAATATTGTGTGCAGTTCTGGTCACCATATCTTAAAAGGGATATAGCATTATTAGAAAAGGTACAGAGAAGAGCCACAAAAATGGTAAAGAGGTTGAAAGAATACCCCTACGAAGAAAGGCTAAAAAGGTTAGGGCTCTTCAACCTAGAAAAGAGATGCCTGAGGGGAGATATGATAGAGGTCTATACATTAATGAATGGAGTGGAACGGGTAAACGTAGATCAATTGTTTACACCATTAAAATATTGAAAGACTAGGAACATGTAATGAAGCTAAGGGTAAGCTATTTAAGACTAATAAGAGAAAATATATTTTCACTCAACATGTAATCAAACTCTAGAATTTGTTACCGGAGGATGTAGTAAAAGCTGTTAGTGTAGCTGGGTTTAAAAAAGGTTTGGACAAGTTTCTGGAGGAAAGTTCCATAAACCATTATTAAAGGAACTCGGGATATCCACTGCTTATCCCAATACAAGCATTGTGGAACCTGTGTCTTTTGGGGAAACTGCTAAGTACTTGTGACCTAGATTGGCCACTGTTGGTCTGACCCAGTATGGCATATCTTATGTTCTTATTGAATTAGACACTGAGCAGTAGATTCCGAACAACATTTATCAAGGATGGATGTTTGGTTCAGATATCCATCCCCGCTAAACTCCCAGGACTGAATTCCCTGCCCAAAGCTCACTGCATATTCATTGGAGATGTGCGGGGAGCTCTGGATGGGGCGGTGATGGGAAGGAGAGTGGGCGGACTGGGGGCGGGGCACATAACCCAGATGAAAACTACATGCCGGTTAGTTTAACTTTGGTGGTGAGTAAATTATTGGAAACGCTGCTGAAAGAGAAAATAGTGAGGTTTCTGGAGTTCAACGGATTACAGGATCCAAGGCAGCATAGATTCACCGGAGGCAGATCTTGTCAAACAAGTCTGATTGATTTCTTTGACTGGGTGACCAGGGAGTTGGACCGAGGGAGAGCCCTAGATGTGATGTATTTAAATTTCAGTAAAGCCTTTGACACTCTTCCTCACAGGTGACTTATAAATAAACTGAGCATCCTAGGGATGGACCCTAAAGTTACTGCTGGGTTAGAAATTGGTTGAGTGGGAGATGACAAAGGGTACAGGTAAATGGAGCTCACTCTGAGGAGAAGGAAGTTAACAGTGGTGTGCCCCAGGGATCTGTTCTTGGTCCGATTCTTTTTTAACATCTTTGTTAGTGATATTGCGGAAGGGCTATCTGGTAAGGTTTGCCTCTTTGCGGATGATACCAGGAAGGTGTAGATAACATGAGGAGGGATCTAGCTAAGCTTGAAGAATGGTCTAGAATTGGCAACTGGGATTTAATGTTAAAAAATGCAAGGTCATGCATTTGGGCTGCAGCAATCCAAGGGAGCAATATAGTATAGGGGATGAAGTACTTTTGTCCACTAAAGAAGAGTGGGACCTCGGTGTGGTTGTGTCTGATGATCTTAAAGTAGCTAAACAGGTAGAAAAGGTGACAGCAACAGCTAGAAGGATGCTTGGGTGCATACGGAGAGGAATGGTTATCAGAAAAAAGGAGGTAATAGTGCCTCTGTATAAGTCTTTGATGCGACCTCATTTGGAGTATTCTGTGCAATTCTGGAGACTGCACCTTCAAAAAGATATAAACAGGATGTACAGAGGGTGGCTACCAAAATGGTTAGTGGTCATCATTATAAAGCATATGAGGACAGACTTAAGGATCGTAATATGTACACCTTAGAGCAGAGGTTCCCAACTCCAGTCCTGGAGGCCCAAACACCATTCAGGTTTTCAGGCTGTCCCTAATGAATATGCATGAGATATATTTGAATACCATGGGGGCAGTGCATGCAAATGCATCTCATGCATATTTATTAGGGACAGCCTGAAAACCTAAATCGTGTTTGGCCCTCCAGGACTGGATTTGGGAACCTCCGCCTTAGAGGAAAGGCGGAATAGAGGTGATATGATTGAGACGTTTAAATACCTCCGTGGCATAAATATACAGGGGGAGAGCCTCTTTCGACTGAAAGCAAGTTCTGCTATCGGGACATTGGATGAGGGTGAAAGGGGATCGATTTCTGGAGTGATATGCAGAAATATTTCTTTACGGAAAGAGTGGTGGATCCATGGAATTGTCATCCAGTGGAGGTGGTAGAAATGAGAACAGTATCTGAATTCAAAAAAGCATGGGACAAACACCGAGGATCCCTAAAGAAAAAAGAGGATGTTGTAGTTGTTAATATGGAAGGACAGACTATATAGGCCATGTGGTCTTTTTCTGTCATCATTTTTCTATGTTTCTATCTACAGGGCCGATTCGGGTCATGGCCCTGTATGTCTGGGTCCACCAGGATAGACAGGGGATTTATTCCACCACGGACGTGGAATAAGTCCCCCGGACATCAGGGGAAGGCAGCGCCAGGGCGCAAAGGAAAGATGAGGGGCTGCAAGGGATTACCCGCAGCCTGACCCTGGCAATGGAAGACCCGATCGGGGCTCAGGCTGAGGGGAAAGAAGGCTCTGGTGGGTGGCTGGTGATCACGGCTTCTGCATGGAGATGCAGTGGCATGGAAATAGTATGCCATGTCATTGCTGATCCATGCAGGAGCTTGGCTGAGTTAGCCGGGTAGTGTTCCAGATTTCCAGGCGCTTGGAACCAGGGCCTCACCTGCACATCCAGACTGGGCCTGAATGTCCAGGCCAGTTGCACCCGATTCTGATCCCGTGGGGACTTCTAGCACCTGTGGGATCAGAATCGGGTGCAATTCCTGGCTGTCCCGATTCTGAATGCCCAGACAGGCCAGGCACGTACAGCATGGAATTGACCTCTGACCATCTTGGTTTTCCAATTTTAACTAATTTACAATGTTACTTAACTGTAATTTTACGTATTTACTATTTGCTTTCATTCCTCTCCCTTCTCTTTGATAAATCATCACCCTTCTATACAGCCACTTCTTAAAGGTGGATTTTTACCACTTCTTCTCCTAGTTGCTCCTTATCCCTTGATCTTTTCCCATCAATCCCTCAATCATGCCTCTGTCTTCTGCTTTCCTTTCTCTTCTTATGTCTCCACATCATTTTTTCTTCCTATTATTGACATTCCCTAACCTTCTCTCATACCAGCATCTTCAAACTCCCCTCCTTTTTACCCTCTCTCTACCTTCCCAAGTTTTTCTCCATTCTTGCCTTCCTCCCTTTCTTCACTTCTTGATCTTTACCATTTTCTTCCCCTCATTCTTCCCTCTCTTTTCTCTCTGAAAGAACCTCATCCTCGTTTCTGCCGTACCATTACTCTCTGCCTCGCACTTTTCTATTCCTTCTCCTTCTGTCATTTGGAAATATTAATCCCAACCATGCCCCCCCCCCTTAGACTTTTCTCCCAATCCCATGACAGTTCTTCACTCAACCATTCCAATCTCATTTTCCACTCCTATCTCTCCTTTTCTTATGTGCCTTATGGAATGTTCATTCCATATCTAATAAACTCCCCTTTACTCACAATCTCTTCATCTCTAACACTTTCCATCTTCTAGCTTATACTGATTCCTCCCTGATGACACTGCTTTGGTTGCTGCCCTCTGTCACGGTGGCTACCAATTTTCCCACACTCCTCATGTAAATGGCCATGGTGGTGGTGTTGGGCTTATGCTTTCTTCTTCCTTCCAATTTCAACCCCTCCTTCTACCTCAATCTCACTCCTTTTCCTCCTTTGAAGTCCATGTCATCCGTCTTTTTAATCCCTTACCTATCTGGATAGCTGCTATTTATAGACCTCCTGACAAGTCCATCTCTACCTTTTTCACTGACTTTGACTCATGGCTTTCCATATTTTTGGATTCTTCTTCCCCCTCCCTTCTTCCCCATCTTTGGTGACCTTTATATTCATGTTGATAACCCTTCTGACCCCTACACTTCTAAGCTCCTTTCCCTTACATCCTCATTCAACTTCCAGTTTTGCTCTTCTGCCCCCACTCATCAGCATGGTCACTGCCTTTATCTTGTTTTCTTCTCTAATTGTTTACCCTCTAATTCCCATACCTCACTTCTTCCCTTCTCTGACTATCACCTGCTAAGCTTCATCCTTCATCACTCCCCACCTCAATCTCACCCAGTCTCCTCCTACCTATTTAGGAATCTTCATGCTATTGATCAATTGGCTCTCTCCACTGTTGTCTCATCATCTATTTCCTCTAACTTATCTTCTAAGTCTGTTGATGAGACTATAGTTTACTATAATACTGCTCTCTCCTCTGCTCTGGATGCTCTTGCTCCACCCATACCATGTCTTGTGAGGGGCACTATACCTCAGCCTTGACTGTCTTCAACTATCCGCCATCTGTGCCTACTCAGCTAAGTGCATTTGGCTCAAATCCCGCTCCCTTTCTGACTTTCTTCACTTCAAATTCATGCTTGCCTTCTTCCAGTCAGCCATAGCACTCACTAAGCAAAGCTACAATGTCCATCTGACTAACTCTCTTGCCTCTAACTCGCACTGTCTCTTCTCAACTCTCTCCTCTCTCCACCTCCGACTCCTCCTTCTCTTTCTGTCCAAACCCTAGTTGACTATTTTTATGACAAAGTCCACAAGATTACACTCCAATTCTCCACAAGATCAGCTTTGTTGTTCTCTTTCATTGGCCAGCTACAAAACGCATATTTTAAGGACTTTCTCTGGAACATAAAATTAACATCACTACCATTGCAGAGTTCTGGGCCCGTTAGCACAGTGCTCAGAATCAAATGTAATATTGCAAATTCCTTTTTCTTCTGCAAACATAGAACTCTCCACAATAATATCTAACCACAAAAAGAGGAAAGAAACAACTAAAACCCAACTGGGTCTAATTTTAGCAATTAAATTTTCATTTACCTTTAAAAATTCAGTTAAAGTGCCAAATCACCTACATAATTTTTCCATTCAAAAATATTAACTTTTTTTTTCCTGAGCAAAGGATTTTCTATTTCAAAACTGTATTAGTAGCATTCTGCATTACTCAGAAATACCCAACAATAAAGGCATTCTTGAAATGGTTCTTTAAAGCAAGCAATGTAAGCCCAAGCCATAGGATGATAATGGTAAGCAAAAGAGCAATGGCATTTCAAGCCTGATTTCACAATGCAAGTCCTCATGCACAATCAAACTCCGATTATAAAAGAGCCAAAAGTATTTACAGAAAAAAAATGTTCAGAATGATAGAGAAAATTTACAAATTATTTACTCTTGTATGAACTGGAACGTATGCAAAGAAATCATCAACATAAAACAGTCTGTTCTAATTACCTGTCAGGGAAGACAATTTTGAAAGCCATTTACCTTGCTAAGGAGATTATTTTATAAACAATTTGAGTGCTTAAAATAGTGTTTATATATTTTTACACGCTTAACTAAGCACTTATAAAATTATCCAAGTAGATAGTCAGAAAATATGGAGGGGAATTTTTAGAAGAACCGCCCAAGTGCTATCTGGGAGGTCTAAGCCAGAACATCTGAAAAAAATGCAGGCTTGTCCAGCTGCAGATGTGATTCCACAAACCTGGACATGCCCGATAGGGGCATTTGCAGGGGCGCCTACTTAGACATCTCCAGAACCCAGACCCAGGGCCGGATTTACCTATACGCCATGTACGCCATGGCGTAGGGCCCACAGCCGGCAGGGGCCCACAAAAAAAGAACCAGTTAATTTTTTTTAAACTCAATTTAAAAAAAAAACCTGGTGGCTGCCGCCGCGGGGCCCCCTCTGCTGCCGCGGGGGCCCCGTCTACAAGCTGAAGCGGTCGGGTCCGGTCGGGTCGGGTCCGGTCGGGTCTCTCCCTCCCTCCCTCCCTCGCTGCAGGCTGCGAGAGACGCGAAGATAGAGCGTCTCCTCGCGTCTGTGTTAAGCCCGCAGGGGCTGATGGGATTTCCCATCAGCCCCTGCGGGCTTAACACAGACGCGAGGAGACGCTCTCCCTTCGCGTCTCTCGCAGCCTGCAGCCTGCAGCGAGGGAGGGAGGGAGAGAGAGAGAGAGACCCGACCCGACCCGACCCGACGGCTTCAGCTTGTAGACGGGGCCCCCGCGGCAGCAGAGGGGGCCCCGTGGCGGCAGCCACCAGGTTTTTTTTAAAAATTACATTTTACTTTAGGCCGGGGGGGGGTAGGACTGGTAATGGGCTATTGGGGGGGCTGGGGCTGGAAATGGACTGGGGGGGTAGGGCTGGTAATGGGCTATTGGGGGGGCTGGGGCTGGAAATGGACTGGGGGGGGGTAGGACTGGAAATGGGCTATGGTGGGAGGTAGGACTGTTAATGGTCTATTGGGGGGTAGGAATGGTAATGGGCTATTGGGGGGGCTGGGGCTGGAAATGGACTGGGGGGGCTGGGGCTGGAAATGGGCTGGGCTGGGCTGGGCTGGGGGGGGTTAAGGCTAGAGGTGGGCTGATGGGGTTAGGACTGGTAATGGACTGTGGGCTGTTGGGGGGGCTTAGAACTGGCAATGGGCTTTGGGGGGGGTTAAGACTGGTAATGGGCTGTGGGCTGATGGGGGCTGTCTGGTAATGGGCTATGGGGGGGGCTAGGACTGGAAATGGGCTGGGGGGTTAAGACTGGAGGTGGGCTGATGGGGTTAGGACTGGTAATGGGCTGTTGGGGGGGTTAGAACTGGTAATGGGCTTTGGGGGGGTTAAGACTGGTAATGGGCTGTGGGCTGATGGGGGTTGTCTGGTAATGGGCTATGGGGGGCTAGGACTGGAAATGGGCTTGGGGGTTAAAACTGGAGGTGGGATGATGGGGTTAGGACTGGTAATGGGCTGTGGGCTGATGGGGGGGGGTAGGACTGGCAATGGGCTATGGGGGGCTGACTGGAAATGGGTTGATGGGGTTAGGACTGGAAGTGGGCTGATGGGGGGTTAGGACTGGTAATGGGTTATAGGGGGGGCTTAAACTGAAAATGGGGTGATGGGGGGTTAAGGACTGAAAATGGGGTGATGGGGGTTAAGGACTGTAAGTGGGGTGATGGGGGGGCTAGGACTGGTATTGGGTTGGGGGGTTGCTAGGACTGGAAATGGGCTGATGGATGGCTAGGACTGGAAATGGGCTGATGCAGGGACTAGAAGGGAATGGATGCTGGGTGAGGCTGGAACTAGAAGGGAGCTGATGTTGGGGGAGGATTAGAATGGGATGGGGCTGGAAGAGTAAAATGGAGAAGGGAAAAATATTTTGTGTGGGAGGGATAAAAAATCTACAATTGACCGGGTATTGGGAGAGTAAGTGGGGATTGAGGATGGAGGGGTAAAATTTGAGTGGATGAAATAGGAATGAGGAAAGAGCAAAAGGAGAAAGATTAGTATGTTAAAGCAGATGTAGAGAGAGAATGGAAAAAAATCTAGAAGAGAGAAGAAAGGACAAATGGACAGCAGACGATGGAGAGTTAGCAGAAGACACGAAGAAACCAGAAGAAAGTGGCTGGAGCAATTGCAGCTGAAAAAAAATGCACAAAAGGTAGAAAAATATCTCTTTATTTTGAATTTATTAATTGGAATATGTCAGCTCTGGTAAATGTGCATCATTAACATCTGCGCTTTGTTTAGTACAAGAGCAAATTAATGTATAGTTTTATTTCTACAGTGTTGTACATTCCAAGTTTGGCTTTTGGGATTCCCAGTTTAATTATTGTCTTCCTATTTCTAAATTGTGATTACTTGTTTGGTGATGGTCTATGTTCTGCATGTGTAACTGAGCTGAGGTGTTCTGTTTATATAATTCCTATTTGACATTGCCACTTGTTCTCTTTCCCCAGTAGGTCATGTATTGTTGTTCTCTGAAATGTATTGGTTTAATATTTGCAGTGTTGCCTTTTGATTGGTAGAGTATGGTGCTTTGTGAGTCCTGGTAGTGCTGTTAGGATACGGCGGGTTTACTATGGGCAGTGTTTGTAGTAGTTCCTAATGTGTCTGGCAGTTGGCACTGGATTATAGTAATGTAGAAATCTTTTAGTCTTTCTTTATCCATACACTCATTAAGAGGCACGTTTACTAAAAGTTAGTATATGGTAACATTATGCAAATATTTATGCAAATGAGGCCCCTTATGCAAATGAGGTCCGCACCCCCCTTGGGCCGCCCCTGCTGGGGGCCCACAATTTTTGTTGGCGTAGGGCCTCACTCAAGGTAAATCCGGCCCTGCCCAGACCTCTAGGTTAGCCTAATGGTTAGAGTAGTGGGTTAGGAATAGGGTAGCTATGGTTTAAATCCCACTGCTGCTATAGCTGAAATTGGGCTGAGTACTAGGGATGATGGAATGGTTTCTTCTCTACACCCTCCAGATCCCAGGAATGCTGTGCCTCCTCTGTTTTAATTTGGACATCTTCCCTGCTGGGGATGACTTCAGATCTGGCTAGGTTTTTAAAAAATCACCAAAAAAAGCAATATTCACTTTTTCAACCCTTTTATTTTCAATTTTGATAAAAAGAACTGTGTGATTACATATTCCTTCCAATTAAAAAATAGGGGAACAGACTTCAGAGATGCCCCTCCAACCATCTGAAAGTCAATTTATTTATACTTAGGGCACTCTTCCTCATAGGTCGGAAAAACTCCTTACATCAATACATGACTTTATTGTTTTGGACTCTTCTCAATAATTCTAACAATCATCAACTTATCTGAGAGCATCTTGCAGATGATATTCTCACACTCGACGTGGCCACACTTCACAAGTGAGCTGCATCTGAGCAATAATGCTAGTCATAAGGAATATGCAACATTAAGTTTTGCAGTCCCTAAGAATTCTAAAAAATATGAAAAAGCTTCTAAATAATGGCAGGATAACATTTATACAGTATTTGATAAGTGTCTTAAGGAATATTGACTACTGACTGAGTAAAAACATGCAATGCTGCCTGGATGCTACTACAAACAAGCTGTAACAATTTACCTCTTCAAATGATGTTTCTTATCACCCCTTAGTATCAAGCCATTAAAACTGCTGAATAGCATGCTGCTATCATTATAAAAAGGGGCCTGATTAAGGGCAGAGCTAGGGTGGCCACAAAGGTTAGCCAGATAATTGGCTACTATTGAGATAAACTATATATTTAGTTTAGGTCTGCCCAATACATCACCTTTTACTAAGCTGTACTATAAGAGCTATTGACACAATAATCAAATTTTGCAGAAAGTTTAAAATATACCTCTTCACAGAATACTTTGGATATGACCCCTAACATCAAATATGAATATGTACAATGTGACATTAATGACAATAGGCACAAGCAACATATGCAATTTTCCCGTGTCATTTACTATCTCATAGTTTTTATGACAAGCATTGTTGTTTAATGCTCAGTCCTTCCTGTTTATTGTTAATACATTATAAAATGATAGGGCTCAATATGCCAACCCTTAGACAGAGGTAAGACAGTGAAAAAACAGTGTTCCCTGTATAAGTGGTGCATATCCATGTATTCAACATCGTCAGTCAGCTGCAGATGGCCCAATACCTCAGTGTATCTGGCGGTAACAGGATATCCGCAGGGGTGTAATGGGGTATGGCGCCACATACTCAGTTAGCAAAGATATTCAGTGGCACACAGTGCTAAGCTGGATACCATAAACTGCATATCTTTAGGCCAGATTTTGGGCGGATTTGGCCTAGTGATACAGTAGTACATGTCACACCAGCATCAGCAAAATAGATGTACCCAAGCATGAGAACGGCCCATGCAATATGGGGCCTGCACATACTGCAAAGGAGGTGGAGACGTTACTGATGCACCAGGGGACAGAGGTGGCAGCACAATGTGCAGCAGCAACAGCAGCTACTGACCCAGCACAAGAAATGCACATACAGACCGAGGGTAACGTACCTGCAACTATTGAAGAATGAGGTGTACCAACACTGCCAGCTGGACAGTGACACCATAACAGAGCCATGTGGAATGCTGTACAGGGAGCTGGAGTCAGATATCACCTGAAGCCACACTCTGCTAGTGGTTCTGAAGGTAACCACAGTGCTGGGGTTCCTGGCCACAAGAAGCTTCTAGCATTTGGTAGGTGCCACCACTGGCATCACCCAATCTACCACATGCCACTGTATTGATGCCTTCACCACTGCCCTGATTAGAAAGATGCAGACATACATTACTGTCCCCTCCATACCTGAGCAAAGCCATGAGACTGTGCAAGCATTGTTTGATATAGCTGGCTTCTCATCTGTCGCTGGAATCATTGACTGCACACATGCTACACTGAGGGAACTGGGTCAGGACCAAAGGGCATTCCAAAACTGCCATAATTACAATTCCATGAATATGCAAGTGGTAGTCAATGCCCACATGCTCATTACTGATAAGAACATAAGATATGCAATTCATTGATTTATAGACCTCTAGCATATCTCCCCTCAGCCATCTCTTTTCCAGGTTGAAGAGCCCTAACCTTTTCAGCCTCTCTCCATAGAGGTATCCTTCCATCCCCTTTACTATTTTGGTGACTCTTCTTAATGCTATATCCTTTTTAAGATACTACTCTCATCTGTGTTACACTACACCCACACCCAGGTACGTGTGCGTCAACTCACCCACCCACATGTTCAGGTTCCATCAGCAGACTGACATCTCACCAAACTGCACCTGTACCCTGGCTTACAACATATTCCATACCCATATCTCCCCAGCCTACAAATACATGGTGTCCCTCAGCCTTGCTCCCATGTGACTGATGGCCTAGCCACCACCTTGGCCTGTGCCCTCAACATACCATGTGTGCACACTCAGACCCCCAACATTGGCCTAGCAGCTGCTACAGGCCCTGATTTATACAATGCAAACCAATATCTGCCCCCCATGTGCCAGACACGCACCTATGTTGCAGGAAGCAGTGATGACACATTGTGTTGCAAAAAATGGCCTTTATTAAAAACAAGGCACAGAGGGCAACCAGTTTACCTGCAGGTCCATAGAGAGGTCCTACCCTGAAGAAGGCTTTGGCCAAAACACATGTAGGGTGAGCTCAGGACACATAATAAAGCTCTCTACGCTACTCCTCAACGTTGCCTTCTTGCTCTTTTTTGCATGCTTTTTGAAAAACAAGACATTAACAACACCTCCTTCCCATTCCTATCCCTCCCTCATTAGCCCTGCCAACAACACTTCTCTCAACTTTCCCACATGTGCCACCACCACCCTTCCCCAGATCAATTTAGGGCCACGGCTGCAGCTCTGCAGGACCTTGGCTATGCTCTATAGCCATGTGCAAATGTCCCCTGCAGACTCCACCACTGCCTCCCTCAGGAGCCACAACTCCTCAACCAGAGTGTCCATGACCACCACCAGCTCCTGAGGGGGGGGGGGGGAATGAGGTGCCCATGGCAGGGTCTGCAGGGTCATCATTGGAGCCGCTGGTGCAGGGGACCCTAGATGTCAACAGAGCCTCCAAGACTACCTGATACCACCCATGATGACGTGTGATGGCGCAAAGGGGCATTGAGGTTTGCTCATACACAAGAGTCTCTGCTGACATCCCACATCCCTCCTTGCCCTCCTCCTTAATGACCATAGCTGTCCTGACTTGCTCCTTGTCCCTACAGAACATGTGTGCCAGCATCTGCAGATCCACCCCCCTCTCCAGCATCTCCCGCCACCTGGTCACGTGCACATCATGCAGCCCCTCTCTGGTGCTCTTCCCAACTCCTCCTGTGCCTCAGCCTCCTCGTCCTCATCATCAGTCTCTTCCTCTCCCTCTGTTTGGCCACATCCTCCTCCTCCTTCTCCTGAATGATCTCCTCCTCCTCCTCCTCAGTGTCCTCATCCACATCCTCATTTTTATTCCCCTCTTCCTTTGCCTCCTCATATTCTGGCTCCTCTTCCTCTGACACCGCCTCCAGGGCCTCCTCAGAAGCCACATCTTCCTCCTCCTCCTCCCTCTCAGAGGCACTGACTGTGTTGCAGGTTTCAACTGGGCTGAGGCTGGAGCTGGAGCTTGCTGTTTCCAAGGATGCTCCTGTAGGTGGTAGGTGTGTCTGGCAAGGCTTTGGGAAGCTGCCAGGCAGCTTCCCTTGGCCCCTCCTCCTTGCCATCTCTGGCTGTGAAGAGAGGGACAGTGGGCTGTGACATGGATGTAATGTAGGGCTTATAGGAAATGTACAGAGTAGACAAACTGGTATACACAATGGCAACAGTATATGCAAATTCCATGGGGCCTCAACATATCCATTCATATGCTCCTCTCTGTGCTGCACATATGTCCTCAACACATGCTGCTATGTGGGTGGAACCTCACCAAATATGCTGAGTGATCTCTCTCCAGTGGCATCTCCAGTGGCACACATACCTATGTTCCCAACACAGGCATGATGCCAGGCCCATGCAGTGGAATGGTATGGGAAAACTATACCTGGTCACCTAGGCAAATAGGTGTCCAGGTATTGTATAGGAAATTTAAGGAAATTGGCAAGTACCTTGCCAAACGTTTTTCCATAAAATGCCATTCATTTGAGTTATGGACTACATGTGCATCTTTTTCACTGAGAAAGGTGTTCAGTTGACCATGCGGCTGTTGCAAGTGTAGGAGGATACACGGATCCATTCTACATTTCAGAATCCTCTCTCCAGCTTTGATTTGCTATGTTAAGTGCTTCATCTCATGTTTGCTTTTTCTCGCTAATCCTATAGCATAGCTAATAGCTGTGGTCCTTGAATGCCTCCCACCAGGCCGAAAAGGATGTGTCCTTTGGGCCATTGTGCTCAAAGTATGATACTATAGAAATCTGAAGAACTTCTATAAAAGCTGATTCTATGAGGAGATTCTTGTTTAGATTCCATGGGTGGTTAAAAGCTCGGCTTGCAGACATTTGGAGTACCAGAGAAATCACAGCATTGTCAGAAAGAGCCATTTCATGGTTATCAGAAGAAACCATCCAGGACAAAAACTGTTTCAAGACCAGAAATAAATCATAGGGAAGCAAGTAAAAGGTGTAGTCACATTCTGTAGGGTGCTGTAATCTCTATGGGTCACAAAGGCTACCATCTTCCATCATCGTGGTGACAACCTTGGTGGCCTTTATAGATCTTAAGTGGCTTTAGGACTGCCGGTCTAATGGGGGGTCAAGTATCAGATTGCAGTCTCCCCCCCCCCTAGCATTATGGAGGTCATTCCTGCATCTGTTAGTTCTCTCGCAACGGCATGGAACAACCCAGGACAGTTACTGTTCAGAGTGTAGATGTTAAAAAGAGTATCTGCCAGTCTGAACATCTGCAGAGGGCTATCTTCCATCTGAATCCACTCTAGTTTGTAGAACAGAGAGGGTTAAAGCTTTGCGTGACAGGATGGCTACCATGTTTTTCTTCATTACAGCTGGGGAGCAGATAAGTAAGTTGTAGTGCCCAGATCCAAGTTTCACGGATTCCTTGAGATCCAGATGAGTCTCTTGTAAATAGACAATGTCAACAACTGCCTTTTGGCAGTAAAGCAGAACTTTGTTGCACTTGATTGGGTTGTTCATTAAGGGATTAGAACTTTCCTAGTTTTAGCCATCAACAAGTAAGAATAAGAGGGCAGGATCCTGTGGACTGAGGCACCTAGAGGAAACAGAACAGCTGGACCTCAACATCACTAGATGTCTGAGAAGTTCCCATGAGAGCTGATAGGGATTGGGAAGGGCTAGGATGGGAAGACAATAATTCAAAGGGGCATAGATAAACATGGAGCCGGGGGCCCTAACTACATAATCTTCAACTGCTTGGTGAGCCAGGACAATGTCTCGAGTGGCCTCCACTGGGGCAGGTGTTCAGATATTGGCTCCTTTCAGGGCATATGTTGCTGCTCTGTAAGGCCTTATTGGACTTTATGCTTACCAATGGTGAAAGTATTTCTGATGTTATAGTGGGAGATCATTTTGCATCCAGTGATCACCAGATGGTGTGGTTCAGTATTAGGCTAGGGCTATTAGAATCCATTCAAAGTTGAGGGTCTTAGACTTTAGGAAGACTAACTTTGTCAAGATGGGCCAATACTTCAGGGAGTCGTTAGCGGGATGGGAACATCTGGGGGATGTAGAAAAATAGTGGGCAAAACTGAAGGGGGATATTTTAAGGACAACCAGCCTTTTTGTTAAAATGGTAAATAAAGGTAAAATGAAAAGGAGACCGCTATGGCTTTCGAAAGAAATAGCTGAAAAAGTGAAGAAAAAGGGGGAGGCCTTCATGAAATACAAGAGATCACAGAGAGAGGAAGACAGGCATCTATATTTGGAAAAACTTAGAGAAGCTAGCAAAGTAGTCAGGAAAACAAAGATTCAAAAAGAGGAGGAAATAGCTAATGCAATAAAATGGGGGGGATAAGACATATTTCAGATATGTTAGTGAGAAGAGGAAGGGCAAAAGTGGTATTGTCAGACTCAAGGGTGAAGGGGAGGAATATGTAGATGCTGATGAGGATAAAGCGGAATTGCTTAACAAATATTTCTGTTCTGTGTTCACAGATGAAGAACCAGGAGCAGATCCTCAGAAAACACCCACAAACAGGAACAGAAGCGAGGGACTTTTTAACTGATTGATTTCTTTGACTGGGTGACCAGGGAGTTGGACCGAGGGAGAGCCCTAGATGTGGTGTATTTTGATTTCAGTAAAGCCCTTGACACTGTTCCTCACAGGCGACTTAAAAACAAACTGAGCACCCTAGGGATGGACCCTAAAGTTACTGCTTGGGTTAGAAATTGGTTGGGTGGGAGGCGACAAAGAGTACAGGTAAATGGAGCTCACTCCGAGGAGAAGGATGTTACCAGTGGTGTGCCCCAGGGATCTGTCCTTCATCCGATTCTTTTTAACATCTTTGTTAGTGTTATTGCGGAAGGGCTGTCGGATAAGGTTTGCCTTTTTGCGGATGATACCAAAATCTGCAATAGAGTAGACACCCAGGAAGGTGTAGATAACATGAGGAGGGATCTAGCTAAGCTTGAAGAATGGTCTAGAATTTGGCAGCTGGGATTTAATGTTAAAAAATGTAAGGTCATGCATTTGGGCTGCAGCAATCCAACGGAGCAATATAGTATAGGGTGTGAAGTACTTTTGTCCACTAAAGAAGAGCGGGACCTAGGCGTGGTTGAGTCTGATGATCTTAAAGTATCTAAACAGGTAGAAAAGGCGACAGCAAAAGCTAGAAGGATTCTTGGGTGCATACGGAGAGGAATGGCTAGCAGAAAAAAGGAGGCGATAGTGCCTCTGTATAAGTCTTTAGTGCAACCTCATTTGGAGTATAGTGTGCAATTCTGGAGACCGCACCTTCAAAAGGATTTGAACAGGATGGAGTTGGTGCAGAGGGTGGCTACTAAAATGGCTAGTGGTCTTCATTATAAAGCATATGAGGACAGACTTAAGGATCTTAATATGTACACCTTAGAGGAAAGGCCGGATAGAGGTGATATGATTGAGATGTTTAAATACCTCTGTGGCATAAATGCACAGGAGGAGAGCCTCTTTGAATTGAAAGAGAGCTCTGCTATGAGGGGACATGGGACGAGGGTGAAGGGGGATAGATTCAGCAGTGATTTGCGGAAATATTTCTTTACAGAAAGAGTGGTGGATCCGTGGAATAGTGTCCCAGTGGAGGTGGTAGAGATGAGGACAGTATCTGAATTCAAAAAAGCATGGGACAATCAGAGAGGATCTCTAAAGGAAAAAAGGGGACTGTTGTTGATATGGAAGGACAGACTAGATATACCATATGGTCTTTTTCTGTCATCATATTTCTAAGTTTCTATGTATGGCTCTCTGTAGAGTATGCCACTATGTAGGGCCTCATGGACACTACCTGGTTGCTCTCACTATCATCTCCACATCACCCATATCTCTTCCCAATCCTCTGAGTATCAACACATTTTGCCTGCCATCTTGATACTGCATATGCTAACTCATATGCCTGTCTTTCACCTTTGGACCCCATAGGACCTTCTCCATTCTGCAGCTGCTCTCTTACTACTCTACTCCATGGTCTGGTCCTCCACTTTCAATACCACATCTCTTTATCAGATTTTTTCCAACCCTGCACTCCACTCTGTCCCATCCCTGTGTATACCACTCCCCTCATTCTGCTATGCAGCTTCTCCTCCCCTCTCTTCCACTCCCCCTAACCTCCTTGTCCTCCTTATCTCGTTCCCACCCATTCTGTATCCCTCTCTTGTGACTCCATTCTCACCATCTGTCATTGACCCTGTGGCATCACTCTTGGAGCATGAGGCCCTGGTTTGTGTATAGTGATGTTTGTTGGGTTGCATTTGTTTGATTGTTTCAGAGTCACCTTGTCATTCTGTACATGACATTATAGCTATGGAACATAGCTGAGATATGGGGGAAATATGGATTTGGTGATACCATACTGGGGAATGGCCAGGTGCAGGTACTGTAGCTCCCAGTCCTGTGCAGGCAAAGGGGTCATATCCTACAGCTATGCAGGCAACCAACATTTACAGCATGATTTCCCACAGGACAATGGGTACAATAACAGTGGTGGAACCCCCACAACAAGCATGATTACCACAAGGAGTAGAGAAATGATAATATATCTTGTGCAAGTTTTATTCCCTCACTCTTGGTTTTGCTTTTGCAAAATTATCCTGCATGGTCTTGAACCTGTAACCCATGCATTTGCAGGATGTCCTCTAACAGGGGAACTATTGCATCCTCTTGTATGATATCTGCAGCTACATATTTTTCTAGGATGAGGTCCTCAGGAATTCTGGGATGGCAGGAAAGTGCATTTTGAACTGTGTAACCTGGCAGAGTCAGTAACCTAATGCATGCTGCTGACCACAGTGATTGACATGGGGCATCCCTACTGTTAACATGTGCAGTCCCACAATCAGGCCTGTGCCAGGTGCTCATTTCTGACCTACTGTTCAGCCCATCCCCTCTTTCTCCTCCCTGGAGATCAACCTCCCACTAGCTACTTACCTCCACAGGCGGAGCTGGACCTCCCTCCAAATGGCTGTGATCAGACGCAGACTGGCCCTGTGATGGCCCCCGAGTACAGCACCCCCTCCTATCTCAGCACCATCTGGCCAGGGCCTCAGCCTCTGAAGGGCTGAAGTTGCCTGCTCTCCTTGCTGCCATGCTTCTGTTGTGTATCTGCCCAGGCAGGGGACTGCATGTACAGTACACAATCACGCATGTGATATCATAACCTGTTATGGGCTCTATGGTGGGGGCCGCTGGTACATATGACTATCCATTAGAGGCACATTTTCTATACTATGCAGTTATCTGACCAGTACTCAGGTATGATGGGATATTGCCTTTACCCGCGTTTCCATCACTGCATGGTTATTGGCTTCCATCTGCACTTTGCGCTTTTTTACCCGTGCATTTTGCATGTACCTCTATCTTGTACGGGTATATCGAATATCAGTGCTCAAATCCCATCTGCATACCTGGATTTGGCCACTGGCAGACGATTTCCTATATCCGCTCATTTTCCATCCTTTCCCATGTGTCCGGCAGCTAACTCGTGATATGCGGGTTTCTTTAACCGGTTTTGGCTCCTTATGCACCTCTTGGAATATTGGGCCCTTAGTTTATTTCTACTTTTTTCTATTTGCTTTTTACCCAGTTTACATTCATTGTAAAATTGATGGTAAACCACTTTGACTCTTAGATAAAGCGGTATAAAACAGTTGTTAAATAAAAAAATAAATAAATAACATTTTATTACTGCATCATAACTGCAAAGCTTCTCTGTTAACTGTTGAAAGCATGCCCAGCATTTTCCCATACAATTGACGCAGAGACAATGGGGCTAATATTCAACGATGAAGGCTAGCCTGAGTAAAGCATTTGGCTCTCCCCGTTTTAATTTAGACCCAGATATTCTATGCCGGGGTCATATCCGACCATCAGCACTGATGTCTGGTATGCCTGGATAGCAGCAGCGATATTCAGTGGCTGCCTAGTTAGCTAAACTGGTTAAAGTTATATACCTAACGTTAGCCACTTTAAGTTAGCCAAGCAGTGGTTGAATATCGCCACTGCCCGGTTAAATCAGGCAATGGCCCCAGAACCCCCAGGTGCTACCTGGTTCACATCAGGATGTGCAGCAGCTTTAGGATGGGATATTCAGCTATGGGCTGCTAACCGCATTAATCCTTTTCAATATGCCCCTCAATGCGCTTAACGCAAATGCACTTAATGCTGCCTACTAAGATGGCATTAAATGCTTCTCATTATAATAATACCTGGATTATAATAATAATTGTTAATGCACAGTACTGTATGCTACTGTGTGTTAACTGCAAAGTGCAGGCAACACCCATTCCCTACCCCATTCTATGCTCTTTCATTTAATGCAGAAATTAACATGTGCTATTTGTCAAACCACTGCATTAACTGTTAGCACAGGCATGAGCTAACAGTGCATACTAATTCCCACATTAACTGCTTAATGTGCTTTACTAAAAGAGTCCTTAATACAGTCACCAAATATTGGGCTTTATATATATAGAAGGTTGGAGGTGTGCCAGGACCCAGCCAGAAAGCAGTGAACTTCATCAGGTTTTGGACAGTGATGTACCAAGCATAGGACAGTGGGTGTGGCCCATCCAGAGTGCTGGCCAGGGTGGGGGTTCACCCCTACCATCTCCACACCTCTGCGGCATCGCAACAAGTTTACCTAAAAGCTGGATGGCTTGCTGTGCTGCCTCCAGTTCAGGCCCTTTGGCTCTATCTACCCGCTGAAGTCTTGAGCGACATGGGGCGGGATACCAGCTGCAAGAGGAGGTGTCCACCCTGGGGGCTGAGGAGGCTAGGAACATCACTACTCTCAGATAACCTATGCACAAAAGTTAGTCCAGGTCTAATGTACGGTATGTTTTGGAATGGTGACCGTCACCACATAAAGGGAGTAATTTTATGAAATCATACCCATGCATATGTGTCCATTAGGGTTATGATTTTTTTGTAACCCTATGTTTCTGTGTGATAATTCAATGAACAATTATTCAAAAGTAATGAAAAAGGTATCAGTTTGATTTAGTTTTTGAAAAAGGTCACCCCCAAAACAAAAATTTGATTTTAAGATATATGCGTGTAATGCCGTATATAACTGAATATTTTAAACAATTAATTTTCAGAAATATTCTGATATAATTTGATAGTGCTTGTGCATTTTTGATTTTGCTATACTTTTTTTGTTTGGTTGTGGACTGTTCTTCTGATTTTTCAGACTCTTCATATTCACCCTCAGTTTCTGATTCAGCAGTTGGGATTGTTGTTGCTATTGTTGACGTAGGCTCCAAGGTCATTTTCCTTCTTTTGGATGGATAACTACATTTGAAACTCGAAGCCTTCCCAGTTGCATACCCAACCTGGCCCTTGCTTTCCATCTGAAGGTGATATAACCTCTGTCCTCGCTGCATAACCATTCACCATTTTCTTTTGTGATGTCAACAACTTCATTCAAAGGATCATATTTTATTCATTTTACACATTCATCATAGGTTTGCAGGATTTGGTCCAGTTTAGCTTGTACGACTTGAATTGGTAAAGTTGAAAAATTAAATTTCTTTTGCCATAAACTTGTTACTTCTTTCGCGATTTCCTTTACACGTTCTTTCCTTCCTTTTATTGATGCTCCAAGGAACAGATAGCGAACAACAATTTGGATTTTGAGTGGTATTCTGCTTTTGTTTTCCAGTGATTCTTCTTCCAGTGGAACAGTTCTTCTTTTTCTATGTGTTTCTTTAAATCACACAAGATTCTTAGTCTAAATCTTCTTGTTTTTTTTTCAATTTTAGAAGCACTTTTCTTATGAGACATTGTGAATAAAAAATAATCTCAGAGATCTAAAAATGATACAGAAAATCAATTAGCATGTTCAGTCATAAAGCTTATAGAAAGTTCCATAAATTCCAGAAATTTTAAGAAAGTTCTAATGGGCTCCAGATAGTTCTATTACCTGCATATACTACTTATATACGATTTTAGAAATTTCGTGTGCGGGGTGACAATTTTTGGAAACAAAATAGAATTAAACTTTTATCATCATTTTTTAGCAAATGTTCATCGATTCATGACACAGGAATTCAATAATTTTGCAAAAAGTCAAAAAGTCATAACCCTAGTGTCCATACTCTTTCATAATGACCTCTTAAAAACAATTGACCAACATAAAAATATATGCCTTGGCATGAAGGCACGTACTTTGCTGGTAGGGATAGTCAGGGGTGCTGTTTTGATGGAGCACAGGAGGAAATTTCATGTATCTGTATAAAATATGAAGTACCTTAATCTATGGACGTGTGTGAGTAAAGTCTGCATGATCATTTATTCCTCCTGGTGAGCAGATGTAGATGATCACACCTACAATTAACGCACATTTTCTACCACATATGCTAGTATTTTATAAGGAAAAGTAGACGTCCACTTTTTGTTATAACAATTATTTAGTCATGCCTCTAGGCAAACTACCTATGTTGCCTTTATAAAATTATCCTCAAAATGTATATTCAAGAACACTTGTTTTATGTATAGTGCGGCTGCTGAACACAGATTAGGCACCACTGCCAATGTTAACTGTATGTGGAAACGATGGCCACTGAATACACTGGTCAACATTGAAATCATTACTGACTTTAAAAGGCCCTAATCTGTAGTATCTTGGTGAGCTGAACATGAATATAACATTAAAAACATTTTATTGGCTCTCGTTTTGAAGATATTGCATGTAGTTCATTTTTGATGTTTCACCGTGTAAATTTATCCAGTAGGACATCAACAACATCCCAAATAAGCCTTGAATGATGTAATATTGCATCACATTTCATAATACCAGCATGCACACATCATCCAGAGTTGATTGCATCATTTTCTGATGCAATGCAATACTACTGCCAGACGGCTGCTGAAGCCATCTGACGTCAGCAGTGTACTATACGCAGTCAGAAAGGAAAGTAGGGGTGTGTGAGAGGAGTCCAGCTGATGCCCGACTGTGGTCTGTACCTACTCTGTGCGGTTGGGGAGTCCTACCTTCTGGAGCAGCGGTGCGACGCAGCTATTGGCCCCGACGTCATCTCCGGGGCTAGAAAAGGAAGTGGCGGAGTGTTGCATCCCGGGGGTGTGTGAGAGGAGTCCAGCTGATGCCCGACTGTGGTCTGT
This sequence comes from Ichthyophis bannanicus, assembly GCA_033557465.1. Classification (NCBI taxonomy): domain Eukaryota; kingdom Metazoa; phylum Chordata; class Amphibia; order Gymnophiona; family Ichthyophiidae; genus Ichthyophis; species Ichthyophis bannanicus. The sequence goes on from CM066040.1 coordinate 207,909,910, forward strand.
ACCTACTCTGTGCGGTTGGGGAGTCCTACCTTCCGGAGCAGCGGTGCGACGCAGCTATTGGCCCCGACGTCATCTCCGGGGCTAGAAAAGGAAGTGGCGGAGTGTTGCATCCCGGGGGTGTGTGAGAGGAGTCCAGCTGATGCCCGACTGTGGTCTGTACCTACTCTGTGCGGTTGGGGAGTCCTACCTTCCGGAGCAGCAGTGCGACGCAGCTATTGGCCCCGACGTCATCTCCGGGGCTAGAAAAGGAAGTGGCGGAGTGTTGCATCCCGGGGGTGTGTGAGAGGAGTCCAGCTGATGCCCGACTGTGGTCTGTACCTACTCTGTGCGGTTGGGGAGTCCTACCTTCCGGAGCAGCAGTGCGACGCAGCTATTGGCCCCGACGTCATCTCCGGGGCTAGAAAAGGAAGTGGCGGAGTGTTGCATCCCGGGGGTGTGTGAGAGGAGTCCAGCTGATGCCCGACTGTGGTCTGTACCTACTCTGTGCGGTTGGGGAGTCCTACCTTCCGGAGCAGCGGTGCGACGCAGCTATTGGCCCCGACGTCATCTCCGGGGCTAGAAATCCGCGGCTGTACCGCGGTTGCGCGGTCGCGGTTGCGTTTTAAGGGGTGCGTTTAAAGGGGTTTGTTAGGCCCCTTGTGCGCCCCTTAGGCGCACGTGGCGCGCTGGGAGCGGAGGATCCCAGGACTGATATGGGTAAGCGGAAGAAGAAGCTAAATGTGAGTAATCCCAACCCAGATAAGGCTGTAAAGATCTCCGGTCCAATGGACAGGCATATTGTAACTGTTCCTGGTGATGGGAAATCACTTGCTCCCGTATCTAAGCCCTCGGTATCCTTTGATAGCTCCATTGGTTCTTTAGGGGGTTTTAACTCTGCCCCACATGCTAAGTTATTGAATCCTGAACTTTTAACGTCTTCACCCGTTGAAGGAGGGCCCCTTGTGGGCCTGGAACCTATATCATCAGTGGTAACATCTAGTTGTCTGGTGGACATTGCGGCAGTGCCTCTGCCTCAAGCCCTCCAGCTCCCTGCGGTTACTGGAGGCATTCAAAGTGAAGGTGCATCTGCTTCCCCTGAGGTTGCTCAGAATGTGTCTTTATCGGACATCTGGTGTGTTCTGTCCAGGATTGAGCGCTCGTTATCTTTAGTAACTATGCAGATTAATGGTTTTTCACAGGATTCTGTTGCCAAGATGACCCAGCATGATTTACAAATATCTGCTTTAGATAATAAATGTCAGAAATTTGATGCACAATATTCTCTGTTACAGTCAGCCAATATGTCTTTCATGAAGGATAGTTTAACGTTACATACTCAACAAGAGTTGTTAGAGAATAATTTGAGGGCAGTAAATATTCGCTGTTTGAATTTTCCTCGAACTAGATTATTGTCGCCAAAAATTTTATTTGAAAAATACTTGACAGAAGTATTGGGGTATCAAGTAAATACTATGCCTGTGATTACTAAAATATATTACCTGCCTGGCCCGAGGTCTTTAACCTCCGGTGAACGGCAATCTGTGGCCTTGGCTGAACCTGTAGACTCTTTAGATATAACTAATTTTATTGAGTCTTCGCGTGACTTAATTGAAACTAGATCTACTCTCTTAGTATCCTTCTCTTCGGAGATGGAGAAGAGTACTATTATGAGACTTTACTTTCGTAATAAGAATGCTGAATTCTGTGGTGGAAAGGTTAATATATTCCCAGACGTGGCCAGGCAAACACAGGCTAGGCGTAGAGCCTTTTTGGCTCTCAAGCCAAAGGTTCTCGCATCTGGTGCATCTTTCTTTTTGAAATTTCCTTGCAAATGCCTGGTCACCTCTGGGGATACTAAATATGTGTTTATGGATGTTGGATCATTAGAAGTATTTCTTAAGGGATTAGACCCTCAGGTTGTAGCAGATGCATAGGCATCTAAGTATGCTAGTTCTTGTTTTTCCTTTTGGTTGTTTCCATTAGCAATGTATGTAATAATTAGAGTTTTGTTATACTTGGCAGTTGGCTGAATGTTCTCTCACCGCTCCCCGTGATGTGGACTAAGTTAGTTTTCTTATCATTTCTGTGATTATTATATTGCTTATGTTTTGATGTTATGTATAATCTCAATAAAAATTAAATTAAAAAAAAAAAGAAAGGAAAGTAATCTGGTATTCTGTTCCGATATTGAACGCCTCATGAATGTCTTAAAAATCACTCATGACCCACAAGACTGGAGACTATTTATAGACTCTTTGAAACTGAGTCTGAAGGCTGTGCTTTTGAACAATGGAAACCGTCTTCCATCTATTCCAGTAGCACATGCCGTCCACATGAAAGAGACATACGTTAACTTAAAGCAACTACTGACTTCCATTAACTATAACAAGTACAGCTAGCACCTCTGTGGCGACTTGAAGGTAGTTGCCCTTTTAATAGGACTGCAGCAGGGATATATAAAATACATGTGTTTCTTATGTGAGTGGGATAGTCAAGCAAGGGATTGGCACTACTTGCGGAAGGAATGGAATCGCAGACAAAATGTAACAGAGAGAAGACTATCCAGCACCCAGCTCTGGTTGAGGCTCAGCATCGTGTTCAGCATCTAAAAATTGATAAGAAATGACTATTTTTATTTCAGTAACATGACTTTTGTAAAAATTTGTTGACCAGTGATTAGGCTCTTGGTGTTCCTTTGCATGGCCACTCAGGCCACTGCATATTTTTGCATTTGTTTGTTTCATTTACTTGACATGAACCTAAAAGATGAAAAACATGAGGATTGTGGAAAATTGCAAGAGGATCTTGATAAATTGGAAGACTGGGCATCAAAATGGCAGATGAAATTTAATGTGGACAAGTGCAAAGTTATGTACCTAGGGAAGAACAACCCAAACTATGGTTACACGATGCAAGGTTCCACATTAGGAACCACCACCCAGGAAAAATATTTAGGCGTCATTGTGGATAATATGTTAAAACCCTCCACCCAGTGTGCAGCGGCAGACAAGAGAGCAAATAGAATGCTAGGTATTATAAATGAATGGAAAATAAAACAAAGGATATTATAACGCCTCTGTATCGTTCCATGGTGCGACCGCACCTCCAATATTGTGTGCAATTCTGGTCGCTGTATCTTAAAAAGGATATAGCGTTATTAGAAAAGGTTCGGAGAAGAGCCACCAAAATGGTAAAGGGGATGGAAGGATACCCCTATGAAGAAAGGCTAAAAAGGTTAGGGCTCTTTAACCTGGAAAAGAGACGGCTGAGGGGAGATATGATAGAAGTCTATAAATTAATGAACAGAGTGGAACGGGTAAACGTACTTCGATTGTTTACGTTATCAGAATATAGAAAGACTAGGGGACATGCATTGAAGCTACAGGGTAAACTATTTAAGACAAATATGAGAAAATACTTTTTCACTCAACGTGTAATCAAACTCTGGAATTTGCAACCGGAGGATGTAGTAAAGGCTGTTAGTATAGCTGGGTTTTAAAAAAAAGGTTTGGACAAGTTCCTGGAGGAAAGGTCCACAAACCATTATTAAAAAGGGACCCAGGAATTCAATGCTTGACCCAATACAAGCATCGTGGAACCTGTGTCTTTTGGGGAAACTGCTAGGTATGTATGACCTAGATTGGCCACTGTTGGAAACAGGATACTGGGCTTGATGGACCTTGGTCTGACCCAGTATGGCATATCTTATGTTCTTATGAACTAAAAAAGGAATAATAAAAAGAAATGCAAAGCAGAAGAAAAATAACAATGTACATTTAACAAAGAATCATTGGGTTAATGGCCTGCCCTCAACTTTGTCTCTTACTTCATCTGTGCAGTCTTCATGAGGCAATTGCAATCACCATTCATTTTTGTCTAACCTGTACTGACATGACATTGGTACCAATTTGAATATTTGCTATACAACATCAGAGCACCAGCCGACCAATAGGCTGGTGTCATTTTATTTCATGGCAAATTCAAAATGGCCTATTTTTAAAAAAGCTCCAAAGGTCAGAATAACTGATGACCTCCTGCTCCACTAAGACTTGGTAGATGGGATAAGAGACTAGCATTCCATTTTTAACAGTAGTCTGCATTTGAGGCTTGTTTACAGTTCAATTTGAAAATGAAACAAATAAAAACTAACAATTTATTTTGTTCATTTCAAAATGGAAATGCAATGTAACAGAAACTTTCATTCAGCCACTGTACATGTAAAGGCAGGATTTTAAGGCCATTTAGGTGAAATCTAGGACATCCATGTCAAAACATTTGAAATTCCCTTAGAGGAGCAGGAGTGAAAGTCGACACATGTAAATGCCATCTGCAATTGCCCTGTCATCTGCTGCAATAGAGCAGGATGGGAAATTACCGAACAAGGGGCCAGACACGTGTAGAAAATCATTCGATGTCAGAAACGTGCAAGATATAGACCTTTGTGGTCATCTATCATAAAAGTGCCAGTGCAGTTGCCAGTATCTTGGAATGTGCATGTGTTTATGTTCCCTCATCCATGTCCTTTCCTGCGATTTTAGCAACAGAGATGGGTGGTTGCAAAGCTGCAGACATACCAACTTGTTTTTTTTTTTGTTTGTTTGTTTTTTTAAGTTAATGAAAAATACTGAGGGAGTCAGTGGCATTCTTTCCTTTGTACTGCGGATAGCTGGCAGATACGAGCACTTTTCAAAGGTCTAGTCATGCCAAGGAGCAGGTATAGACATGTGCATGTCTGCCGCCAGTTTTAGGGAGTATCAATTTTAAGGGTAGATTTTTATTTTTTCAAACTTTACAAACTACTAGTAACCAAATTATGCAGTTTTGCATGCTGAATCTAAAGCTATCTTCAGAAACCGATTAAAGTGAGTCTTACCTACAGTACATCAAATCGCACTTGAAATATGTGGAACTTAAGTAATATTTATTTGAACGTTTAAATAGTCTGAACACCACCTGTAGCCACATAATTGTCTTTAAAATGTCATTTATGCAGTTAAGTTAATGTTATTTAACAAAATCCAGCAAAGAAGCCATATCTTGTTTTCTTCTATTTCAGCTCATGAGCTCCCTACTGACCATCTGACCCTTAATGTAATGTTCCCTCCTCTCCTGATTGTACACATGACCAGCAGCCTCAGTTGTCATTTTTATAAACCTTTCTATGGACTGGGTGTGTGATGGCCAGTCTGGAACCACCAAGGGCTTGCTCAGAAATGCCTTGATCTCTGCTGATGTCATGGTAGAGATAAGAGGAGGCTCAGAGACTCCAGAGCTACAGTCAAGTGTAGTTGCCTCAGTGTTGATGGATGGAGTTTTTCTGGGTCTCACATTGCTATCTCCAAGCTGAGCCTAAGATCTTCAATATCTTCATCTCCTCTCTCCTGTTCCTCTTCACTGCACAACATAGCTTGCAGAACAGACTCACTGTAACCATTTCAAGCTGATCTTCTCACTGTAGGCATGAATATCTTCCTTACCTCATCACACTGTTCTTTCAACAGTTGCAGCTGGAAAAGGAGATGCCTGGGACCTTGTGTCCAATTGCTATTTATGTTTATATTGAACCATTTCACCAGTAAACCTCAACACAGAAATAAGTAAGATAAATTGATAATTGAGGCACAAAACGCACCAATATGCAATGCAAACACATAAAAAAGATTATCAGAGCATTTAAACATACTATATTTCAGTAATTTGTGTATTTTTGTGTAATTTTATAGAAATTACAGGTAGGTAAATAACATATTACACAAAATTTAAAGCTAGTTGTTGATTTGCCAGATGAAGTTGTATCATTTTTTCACTAATGCTTTTAAAAATGATGACATCTCCATAAGTGACACATCCTAGCCTCATTCTGGAATTAGGCGCACATGAATATCTGTTCTGGAAACCTTGGACATGCCTCTGCCATGCCCCATGTGACATGGACATGATTGCATTGGACACATGTAAGTTCAGATCATTCTTAAATGGCTCATAAGAACATAAGAACATAAGATATGCCATTCTGGGTCAGACCAAGGTCCATCAAGCCCAGTATTCTGTTTCCAACAGTGGCCAATCTAGGTCATATGTACCTAGCAGTTTCCCCAAGAGACACAAGTTCCACAATGCCTGTACTGGGTCAAGCATTGATATCTTCTGTCACTTCTTAATAATGGTTTATGGACCTTTCCTCCAGGAACTTGTCCAAACCTTTTTTAAACCTAGCTACATTAACAGCTCTTACTACATCCTCCGGTAACAAATTCCAGAGTTTGATTACACGTTGAGTGAAAAAATATTTTCTTTTATTAGTCTTAAATAGTTTACCCTGTAGCTTCATTGCATGTCCCCTAGTCTTTCTATATTCTGATAACGTAAACAATCGATCTACGTTTACCCGTTCCACTCCGTTCATTAATTTATAGACTTCTATCATATCTCCCCTCAGCCGTCTCTTTTCCAGGTTAAAGAGCCCTAATCTTTTTAGCCTTTCCTCATAGGAGTATCCTTCCATCCCCTTTACCATTTTGGTGGCTCTTCTCCGAACCTTTTCTAAAATCGCTATATCCTTTTTAAGATACGGCAACCAGAATTGCACACAATATTCAAGGTGCGGTATAGAGGCATTATAATATCTTTTGTTTTATTTTCCATTCCTTTCCTTATCATACCTAGCATTCTATTTGCTCTCTTGGCTGCCGCTGCACACTGGGCCGAGGGTTTTAACATGGTATCCACAATGATGCCTAAATCTTTTCCTGGGTGGTGGTTCCTAATGTGGAACCTTGCATCGTGTAACCATAGTTTGGGTTGTTCTTCCCTAGGTGCATAACCTTGCACTTGTCCACATTAAATTTCATCTGCCATTTTGATGCCCAGTCTTCCAATTTATCAAGATCCTCTTGCAATTTTTCACAATCCTCTTGGGTTTTAACAACTTTAAATAGTTTTGTGTCATCTGCAAATTTGATAACCTCACTTGTTATTCCACTTTCCAGGTCATTTATGAATATGTCAAAAAGCAGCGGACCCAGCACAGATCCCTGGGGTACACCACTATTCACCTTTCTCCATTGGGAAAATTGGCCATTTAGCCCTACCCTCTGCTTTCTATCTTTTAACCAGTTCCTGATCCACAATAGTACACTGCCTCCTATCCCATGACTCTTTAGTTTTGCCAAAAGTCTCTGATGAGGGACCTTGTCAAAGGCTTTCTGAAAGTCCAGATACACAATATCAACCGACTCACCTTTGTCCACCTGTTTATTCACTCCTTCAAAAAAACATAACAGATTAGTAAGACAAGATCTTCCTTGTCTAAAGCCATGTTGGCTGTCTCCCATTAGGTCATGACTATCTACATGCTGAGTAATTTTATTCTTTATGATGGTTTCTACCATTTTTCCCGGTACTGACGTCAGGCTCACCGGTCTGTAGTTTCCCGGATCACCCCTGGAACCCTTTTTAAAAATTGGTGTTACATTGGCGATCCTCCAATCTTCAGGTATTAGAGATGATTTTAATGATAGTTCACAGATTACTAATAGCAGGTCTGCAATCTCATATTTCAGTTCTTTCAACACCCTTGGATGTATACCATCCGGCCCAGGTGATTTGCTACTCTTCAGTTTATCTAATAGTTGTAAGACATCTTCCCGATGTATCGATATTTCCTTCAATTCTTCCGCACCTTTAAATACCACTTCAGTCATGGGTAACATCCCTACATCTTCCTCAGTAAAGACTGAAGCAAAGAATTTATTCAGTCTCTCCGCTATCGCCTTGTCGCCTCTTAGTGCTCCTTTAACCCCTTTATCATCTAATGGACCAACTGACTCTCTCACAGGTTTCGGGACATGGATGTAATTGACTTATCTGAGTGGCCATTTTCAGATGTCCAAATCAAAAATAGGGCTTCTAAAATGATCGCCATAGTGCCACTGACTATGGTAGTCATTTTAGATGTTCTATCCATGATTTGACATCTGAAAATGGACATTCAGAAATGAAAATCACAAAAGCATCCTTGGAACCATTTTAGAAAGCTGGGTAGATGGATGTCTCCAGAGCAAACACAGTCCACCAAGCAAAAAACAGCATAAACTGCCGCACGAAGAAGCAGAGAAAAACCAATCCAAGACGAGTGGGCAGAGGGTCCACACAAATTTTTATTAATCGTCTTTAAAAAAGCGGCCCAAAACCCTACACAAGCTGTGTTTCGTATTACACTTTATTTATTTATTTATTTAGACAGATTTGTATACCGCCTTATCCTTCAATCAAAGCGGTCACAACACAATCGGGGGATACATTTAACACACGGGGATATGAGACACATACACTAATACTTACAGGGAACATGGGCAATGGAGGGTTAAATGGCTTACCCAAGACCACAAGGAGCATCTGTGGGACTAGAAACCCCAGTCCTTCCGGCCCAAGGTTGCTGTCCTCTAGTGGGATTTGAACCCCTGACCTTCCGGCCTGAAGTACCTTGCCCCAACCACTAGGCTACTCCTCCCTCCAGGGGTCATCAAGGCACAAAACAAAACATCTGGCAAGATAAAAACAAATGTGTACTAAAAGAACATATAAACCACACTAAAGAAAAAGCTGAGATGAGGAAGACAAAACTGGAGTATCAAGGAGCAGAACAGGGTATCCTCGGAGCAGGAGTGAATCGGAGGACCTTACCTCAATGCTTTTCCCAACCATAGGGGCAACCACAGCGCTCCTAAGGAACTATAAAACTACACCCGACTACAGAAATGGCCAGAACATCTCAACCCACCAGCAGTACCGAAAGTGTCTAGTCCTGCTCCAAAGCATGAATAGACATAAAAAATCTCTCATTCTGCCACCAAAACAACTGGAGTAAAGAAAAAGGTATTCTGATATCCCCAATACTTTTCACAACTATAAAGGAAAATGAAGGAGACGAGGATCCTTGTTTTGTGACTGCTGCACCGATGCATGTTTCTGCTTGTAAAATAGCAGGAAGGGATAGACGTCCCCATCCTGAATTACTGGCATGCGGATATCTATGTGGTTGTGGCCACCACCATTGCCCTGCATTTCAAGCACATCCATGTTTCTAAAATTGGGCTTAAACTTGTACGTGGACAGCCTTTTTACTTGTGTTTTCACCTACATATCCCAGATTACACCTGGACATCATTTCTAAAATGTTCCTTCACAGATATAGCAGTGCAGAATGTATATTTTTAGGAATGTCACAGTTGGCATTTAAAAAAATAAACCAACTGCCATGATTAAATATTGACTCATATATTTTTATATAGATAGGCTCTGATGAAACATGATGATTCAAAGGTTTAAGTAGATGGACATATCTGAGATTAGGAAATAATGTGTTTTTTTTTCATTTTGCCATTGAATTTTATATAAATGTATATATAGTTTTATTTTTATAGTCCCCTTATTTACCACATAATCCAACTATTAGGTAATCAAAAGAATTAATCTTTTTGAATATGCAAAAATTAAAATTCAGTAAACTGAACCTATTGCACTGTAAAATGACACAACTGTAGAGTTACATAGAAACAATAAAAAATGTTCTTAAAGAAAAAAACAAAACTAGTGCAAATACTGATCGCAAGCAGGAAGCAATCAGGAAGAAAAATAGCCTGCACACTCAAGAAGTAATAAGTGAATAAAGTTTAATTATGTTGCCGGCAACCAAGTAAAGTTTAATTACATACTTTTCAACCAAGTAAATAATGTTTAATTATTTACTTGTTGGTTCCTGAACATTCAGGTCATTTTTCTTATCCTTTCAATATAACCAGTTACCGAACTATGCAATGCAATTGTAACCTATGAAGATTTAAATTGTCTCCTGTAGAAGAAACATCCTTCATTTAAGAAAAGACATCATCATACCTTGTATACATCAAATAAAATATATCACCATTTCAAGGCCACTATTACTTTTTAAATTATATAAATATGAGCTACAGTTATAATTTTTCAAAACAATCATTAATGGTAGTACTAATGTAAACTTTCAGTCCAATGGCCACCACGTGGAGCTCGATTCAGGGAGGGGGACGTCTGGGCCATCCGGACGTCCCTGGGGAAGACGGGGCTTTTAGGACCTGATTCTGGTCCATGGGAACCAAACATTCCTGTGGTAGCCAGAATTGGGCCCAAGGACCCCCTGTTTCCCCATCGCCCGACCTACGGCTGGCCTGTCATGGCCTGGATCGGATGGCGGGACCCCCCTCTCACCCGGCCTCGGTCCCGGGGAGGGGTTCCTGGTCCTGATCGCCGTGTTTTTGCTGCTTATACCACCTGAATTGGCCCTGTATGTGCTGCCGGGCTGGCCCACCCCACTCCACCTAGACCCCGTCCCCTCCCACCAGCTCTCCCCCCATCTTAAAGCACAAGACATGTGGGGAGGGCAGAAGGGGGAATAGAGTCCAGGCAGCTTATGGGACTGCACTTCCTGCTGGGACATGCAGCCCTGCAACCTGCATTTCAGAATGACCCCCATAGCTTTTCAATAGATACATTACCCACTTAAAGCTATTCAGATTTTCCAAGGCATTTTCTGGTCCAATTTGCAAATGTGGTTGTACAGATGCTCATAATTCAGAGGGGCAAAAATAGGCATGGCTAAAAGGAGCACTTTTTAACATAAACAAAGAAACATAGAAAAATGATGGCAGATAAAAATCATACAGCCTATCCAGACTGCACTTCTATATCAACTACAGTCCCTTTCTTTCTCTTAGAGGTCCTCTGTGTTTATTTAATGTTTTCTTGAATTCAGATACTGTCCTTGTCTCTAGTACCTCCACTGGGAGACTATTCCATGCATCTACCACTCTTTCCATAAAGAAATCTTTCCTCTAATTACTCCCAAGTCTATCTCCTTTCACCTTCATCCTATGCCCCCTCAATACAGAGCTTTCTTTCTGTTGAAAGAGGTTCTCCTTCTGTGCATGTTTGCCATAATGGTATTTGAACATCTCTATCATATCTCCCCTCTCCCACCTTTCTTCTAAAGTATACATATTGAGATTTTTAAGCCTGCCTCCATATGCCTCATGATGAAGACTCTGACCATTTTGGTCGACACCCTCTGCACCGACTCCATCCTGTTTCTTTTTGAAAGTGTGATCTCCACAACTGCACACAGTACTCTAATTGAGGTCTCACCAGAGACTTATACAGAAGCACTATCTTCTTACTGGTCATTCCTCTCCCTATGTACTCAAGTATCCTTCCAACTTTCGCCATCACCTTTACTATCTGCGTAGCCACCTTATGATCATCAGAAATAATCACCCCTAGGTCCTGATCTTCTTTCATGGGCAGAAGTACTTCACCCCCTATATTGTATTGTTCCCTTGGATTTTTGAAGCCCAAATGCATGAGCTTGCATTTTTTTATGTTAAATCTCAGCTCGCCAAGTTCTTGACCATTCTTCAAGATTCACTAGATCTCTCCTCATATTTTCTACACTTTCCTGGATGTCTACCTTATTGCAGATTTTGGTATCATCTGTAAGGAGGCAAACCTTACCTGATGACCATTATGCAATATAACATCAATCTCATCAGAGTGACCTCCATAAGAACATAAGATATGCCATATTGGGTCAGACCAAGGTCCATCAAGCCCAGTATCCTGTTTTCAACAGTGGCCAATCTAGGTCATAAGTACCTAGCAGTTTCCCCAAAAGAATCTGTTATGTTTTTTTGAAGGTGTGAATAAACAGATAGACGAAGGTGAGTCGGTTGATATAGTGTATCTGGACTTTCAGAAAGGCTTTGACCAGGGGACATGCAATGAAGCTACAGGGTAAACTATTTAAGACTAATAAGAGAAAATATTTTTTCATTCAACGTGTAATCAAACTCTGGAATTTGTTACCGGAGGATGTAGTAAAAGCTGTTAGTGTAGCTGGGTTTAAATAAACTATTATTAAAAGGGACCCGGGATATCATTGCTTGACCCAATACAAGCATTGTGGAACCTGTGTCTTTTGGGGAAACTGCTAGTTACTTATGACCTAAATTGGCCACTGTTGGAAACAGGATATTGGGCTTGATGGACCTTGGTCTGACCCAGTATGGCATATCTTATGTTCTTATTTTACCTCTGTATAAGACGTAACCTCATTTGGAGTATTGTGTTCAATTCTGGAGACCACACCTTCAAAAGGATATAAACAGGATGGAGTGGGTGCAGAGGGTGGCTACTAAAATTGTTAGTGGTCTTCATTATAAAGTATATGAGAACAGACTCAACAGATCTTAATATGTATACATTAGAGGAAAGGCGGGATAGAGGAGATATTATAGACACATTTAAACACCTCCATGGCATAAATGCACAAGAGGAGAGCCTCTTTCGATTGAAAGCAAGCTCTGCTATGAGGGGACATAGGATGAGGGTAAAAGGGGATAGACTCAGGAGTAATATGAGGAAATATTACATTATGGAAAGAGTGGTAGATATGTGGAATAGTCGCCCAGTGGAGGTAGTAGAGATGAGAACAATATCTGAATTCAAGAAAGCATGGGACAAACCCAGAAGATTTCTAAAGGGAAAAGGGGACTATTGTAGTTAATATGGAAGGGCAGACTAGATAGGCCATGTGGTCTTTTTCAGCAGTGATGTTTGTTTCTATCTCTTATGTCTCAGTAAAATATGGCTGAGGGGTGGTGAAGAGCCAATATTATCTCAATGCCTACCACTAGTTCTTTCAGTCATGTCAGTGGTTGATGTAGTGATATTATTTTCTGTATCAGTTTCAATGACTAAGCTACATATGATTCTTTAAAGTATCCAGAAGTTGTATTAGTTAGAATCAATTATATTCCCTCCTTAAACCTGTTCTTATTCTATTGTCCTGCCATCTTGGACACTGCCATCTGGGATTTCCTCTACTCTACTGTTTCAGAACTGCTGCATGTTTCCTGAACCTTTTGATACTGGCTGACTTTAATGTCCATTTGGTTAGACTTCCCAGGCCCTGAGATAGCCCAGGTCTCTCATAAGAGTAGCAAACACGATCAACAATAAATTTCTCTAAATGCGAGACATCTACAAAAACAAAAGAATCACCCTCATAATTTACCAAACATTTAAAAGGAAATCGAAGAAAAAACGTTGCTCCCAACGCTAAAACCCTAGGTTTCAGCTGAAGGAATTGACGTCTACGTAGTTGCGTCTCACGAGAAACATTGGGGAATATATTTATACTTTGCCCACAAAATTTGGCCATCTTAGCTTTAAAGAACGCACGCAAAATGCGCTGCTTACAATCTACAGAAGGTAATATGACCATTAATGTGGACCTAGTAGAAATTGTATCTAAAGAGTCTTCAAGAAAAGCAGTCAAGTCAGTCATAGGGAGGATAATCTCATCCATACCTCCCTCTAAGGATAGGGTAAGGATTTGTTTCTGGGTATGTATTGATCCTTCTAATATGTGGGCTTATGATTGGCCTTGTTTTCTGTAATTTATTATTGTATGTAATATTATCTCTGTTTATCTTTCTTGATGTGGACTGCATCTGTTATAATGTGTTATATGATGTGGTATTACGTTTTGTTCTTTTTTCCTTTGATTTGCTTTACCTTTCTGTGATATTGTATTTCACTGAAAATCAAATAAAAAAAAAAAGAGTAGCAAACAATCTTTCTTCTGCACATTTCCTTCCTCACTCATACAGCAGGGTATACTTTGGATGTGATATTTTCCATAGGAGGATCTTCTTTAAGGTTAAGAGATTTTTCTGCATGTCCTGTCTCATGGCCGGGCCATTATCTGATTACCTTTACTCTGGTGAAAGCTCATATTTTGCATCCCTCACGCTCTACTATTTGTTATGTCAGGAACCTTAGATAGGTTTGCATAGATTCTCTGGCACCACTTTGATGATGCTTTCCACAGGAGTTTGAGTCGTTACTATTATCTGTGCAGGCTGCAACCTGGATCACCAAGCAATTGCTCCACTTAGACCATCCTATTGTCAAAGCATCACCTTTCAGGTATCACAGTAGTCTCCACCTCTTTAAACAACAGGTTAGGAGGGCTTTGAGTCTTTGGAAGAAAAATAAATCACAGTCCACATTTATGCCAGGAATGACATTATTTTTACCATTTGACCCAAGAAGTTGATTTCAGTCATATCTGATTTAATATCTGCTGATATTAGAAGCTCATCTTAGCTTCTACAGGCACCAACTGTAGCTGATTTTGCTCTTTAATTACAAAATAGTTGATATTCATAGACATTTTCCATTGTCAGAGGCTATGGTCGATATTCTTCTATACAGATTACATTTGACACATTTCCTTTTCCAGACTTCTCACCTTCAGAGGTCAGCTCTCAGCCCTGGTTAACTTTCAATCTAGGGACTAACTACATTCTTACTAAAGTTGTTGCCTAGCTAAGCCATCCATTTGTATAATAAACCCTTTGTCATCCCGGCGGATTAGAGAGGCCTGTGTTCAGCCTACTTCCATTTGTATTTATGATCAATAATCAGTTTACACACCAATACAATCCCTGATATTTGGAAGCAGGCTAACATGCACCAACTCCTGAAGAAACCTAGGCTTGATCCATCTGTCATAGCAAATTATCAACTAGTATCAAACTTGTCCAATTTATCTAAACTATTTGAGGAAGTAATTTTCTTTCAGCTCTGAAATAATGTTCATTAAACAAACATACTTTATCCCCAGCAGTCAGGCTTTAGACCAAGTCATAGTACTGAGACCATCCGGTTGCCTTCGTCAGTGAAATGCATTGTTCTTTTGGCAGGAGTAAGGTGGCACTGGTAGTTTCGTTACATGTCCTCCATGTTCAGTATGGTAGATCATTAGCTCTTACTCTCCTGACTCGGGCAGATTGAATTAGGGAAGCATATCCTTCAATAGTTTGCCTCCTTCCTACATGGACATTCATTCTATGTTGCTTCCAATTCTACTCTGTCAGCCTTACACTTACTACTTTGCAAGTTCCCTAATTTTTTGTACTCGCTCTATTATTATTCAATATTTTCCTCAGTCCATTGGCCATTTAAGTGCAGGGCCTAGACATCAGTAGATTCTACTATGCAAATAATATCATTCTGCTTGTATGCAAAGATCCCTGTGACCCAGGTCTCTCTCCTTTGAATCAGTGCCTTGAAACAGTCTCCACATGGTTAGAGAATAATCACCTAAAACTGAACAGCCTAAAACTGACTTCCTAAATGCCTTCGAATATCCCACTCTCAAACACTCTTAGCTCAAGCAATAACTTCAAGAGATTTGATTTTCTATCTGAAACATCACCTCTAATTCCAGTTTTTTAACTTGTTCTAAACATACATAAATCCTTTACATGTCCAACAGGCTGGCCCACTTTTGCAGGTATCAATTCAGTATCGAAGCCTTTATTATCCTAGAGAAGGGAACTCTTCTCACTTGATTACTATGTTGAAAGCTATAGAGGGATTAAGGGATTATGATCTTTTAGTAATGTTAGACTTCACTGCACTGACGACATTTGTTGTGTGGGCATCTGATGTGGAGCATCTCTATACATTTGTCACCTGGCTGAACACTTGTGACATAAACCTTCAGTTTACATCTCATTTTGATATGCATGTTTCTTTTCTTGACATTTTGACACGTAAACCTGAGCAAAACGTATGTGCAAACCAACTACGGATCAGAACAATTTATTTTATAAAAGTTATCACCATAGAACGTAACAGTTCAACATTATTATTATTATAAAACATTT
The DNA here is from genome assembly GCA_033557465.1 of Ichthyophis bannanicus. NCBI lineage: Eukaryota > Metazoa > Chordata > Amphibia > Gymnophiona > Ichthyophiidae > Ichthyophis > Ichthyophis bannanicus. The sequence continues at coordinate 207,925,659 of CM066040.1, forward strand.
CTATACCACAGAAAGCCCAATTAAAAATTAGTTCAGCGCGGTTTACAATAAAAGTCACTACAAGCATTTAGAAGTAAGATATTAAGAGAACATCCAGGATTCGAGCTTTTTACAAAACATAGTAATCAACGAAATCCCCTTTACTTTTGCAGGTAATTTAGGCCACAACTCTGCTGCTTTAAACGCAATTGTATTACCAAACCTTTTATTGATTAAACCCTGACTTGATGGAAAAACTAACAAGGAGTTTTGAAGACTCCTAGAGGTAATCCTCAGGCATGGCCGTAACCTATCAAAAAATGAGCCCAGCATCCGTCCATAGAAAAATGTATATATCATAAGAACTTAGGATATGCCATACTGGGTCACACCAAGGTCCATCAAGCCCAGTATCCTGTTTCCAACAGTGGCTAATCTAGGTCATAAGTATCTAGCAGTTTCCCCAAAAGACACAGGTTCCACAATGCTTGTATTGGGTCAAGCAATGATATCCCTGGTCCCTTTTAATAATGGTTTATGGACCTTTCCTCCAGAACTTGTTGAAACCTTTTTTAAACCCAGTTACACTAACAGCTTTTACTACATCCTCCGGTAACAAATTCCAGAGTTTGATTACACGTTGAGTGAAAAAATATTTTTTCTTATTAGTCTTAAATAGGTTACCCTGTAGCTTTATTACATACCCCCTAGTCTTTCTATATTTTGATGACATAAACAATCAATCTACGTTTACCCGTTCCACTCCATTCATTAATTTATAGACCTCTATCATATCTCCCCTCAGCCGTCTTTTTTCCAGGTTGAAAAGCCCTAACCTTCTTAGCCTTTATGTATCATCACATACAGCTTAAAATGTATTCTTTCCACAACCAGTGAAGCTTCTCCAAGAGTGGTGATATGTGATCAAATTTTCGCACTGCGAAAAAAACCTTGCCACTGTATTTTGACAACTTTGCAATTTCTTAATCTGTTGTTTTGAGCAATTTAATAAAACTATATTGCAATAATCTAAATAATTTAGTACCGTACTTTGCACTAATAATCAAAAGGATGCAAATGAGAAGTAAGGACGTAATCTTCAAAGTTGCCACATCTTTAAAAAACATTTGCATGTTATTGAATTAACCTGTGCATCCATCAATAGATCTTCATCTAAATATGTACTGAGCACCTGCAACACTGCACAGTCCCCCTGGGTGGAGGGAGATCACTGCACAGGACCTGCAGACACAGGTGAGGGGGCGCAGGGTGTTTCCTGCAGCCCAACCCAGGCCTTAGAAGGCCAGATCGGGGGTTAAGCTACGAGGAACGAGCATCTGGGTTCGACAGGCCATGATAGCGGCTCGTGAATGGAGCCCTGGTGCCATGGCGATGGGACACCATAGCAGCCCGGCTCCATTCACAGGACCGGTTGAGTTAGCTGTGCAGTTGCTGGCAAATCCAGGCACTAGACCCGATTCTGATCCCACGGGGACTGTGAGATCAAAATCAGGTCTAACTTTGCATGCCCAATTCTGTCCGGCCGTACAGGGGACTAGACGTACACAAATGGAATTGGCCTCTAATTTTATAAGAAGGTATGTACTTTACCTTGGAAATTAGATATCTACGTATAGCTCTACTTTATAAAGAAAACTAAGTGGCTACTTTTCTTTATGAAATACTACCATAAGTGGTCAGAAACATGCATTCGTTTAAGATGTGGCCCTTTCCATGTGCTGGAGGCATGGGCATTTACACCTAGAGCTGGTGTAAATGCCCATGCCTACAGCACATTTCTAAAGCATGAGCTGAAATTATAATATGTCATTTCCTTGCATAACTTTGCCTCCTGCCCATGATCCACCCAAACTCCACCCCTTTTGCATGCCCATAATGAAAGCACACGGTCATGTGTACACACATTTTCACAGAATGAGGCACAGAGCAAACATGCTCACTTACGTATCTAAATACTCTTATCTGCATGCAGTCTTCCTACCTAAATCTAAGTGACTCCATATAAAATTACCCTCCTAGGGAGTGTGTTTTTCGGTCTAGATCTGAGCCATTATCTTGAACTGTATGGACATTCCTTATTTAAAGTCTTGCTCATGAAGTGCAGGTTAGTATACTGAAACATTGGTCATTGTTGACCATTCATTACAACTTTATGGAACATTTTTTTATTTGTATTTAAAAGAGGAAGGGAACTTGAAGGATTTATTTTGTTTCTTCACCTCAGATTTGCCCGTTTTAAAGGTGATCATTGTACAGCCTGTTCATTTTCATTAGAATTGTTGACTTTTCAGAACCTGACTAGTCAGTATACTAATCAACATTGCTCTCACATGGACTGCAGTACATCGGGGGAGGGGGTGGTTCAGAAGCCCTATTCAGGAGTGGGACGTCTGAAAAATGGGTGCTTGAATGTGCAAAGCATGGAGATGTCATTGGAGTCATTTAGGAAACCAGGTATATAGATATCTCCAGTGCGAGAGTGTCCACGTAGCATGGGTAGTAAAAGAGATGCATGTCGCAATGTGATTTTAGAGCGGGATAAGCATGTCTGGCCTGGTTGGCCATAAATAAGGTGAAAAAAGTGCTTGTATCATGGCTGTAACTCTTCCAGGGGAAAGTGCATAATGTGCTTGCATCTCCACAGTTATTATTTCCTGCCCAAAGAAACCTGAGCATAAATACAAACTCCAAAGATATTACTGGCCTGCTTCCACATGTCTGAGTATGTCTCGTAGTACAAATCACCCCCTTCTGAAATAACCCTGCCGGCACATCCAAGTAGCCAGATCTGAGGATGTGCAATTTGGAGACCCAGCCTTGCGATCTGCACAGTGCCCACCTTCATAACTGGTTATAGGGACATTCATTTTTTTTGGGGTGGAGATGGAACGATTTCAGAAGCCACTTATATGTGCCTTCCCTCACTGCTGCCACTAACACCCCCCCCCCCCCCCGATTTTTGAATGTTCTGCTCTGGACATTCGAGATTCTTACTAGGTGTCCCTTCTAAAATACTTCATGTGTAGTGTATATGATTCAGTGCTCCTGTCCTTTATACTACATTGGCAAAACCATATGCAAATTTAAAATGCAGGTGTTTAAGCATCTAAGCTGTACTCGCCACTGCTGGCAAGAGGAGGTGCCTCGTCCCACTGGATGGATTTTCACCACATGGAGCATGAATTGCTGTTTTTTTGTAATTGAACATTTTACTAGGATACAAGTTTGTTGCTTCAATGAGCAGAGATGAATTTGTGAATGTCAAACACCAGATGAGGAATGATTCAAGATATTATGTGGACAATGTTTTATACGATTTTTGGGGGGCCTTTTTAGTTTTCAAATGCAAATCTTTTGATAGAATTAGTCATTTGCCATTGGCTGGATTGATGCTTTGTTGAAATATAGGTAAGCTGAAGTAAAGTATGCCAGCATTTACAAATGTCACACTATGCTGCTTCTAGATTAAATATTTGGTGGTAACTGTATTCTTTGCTGGTTTAATGTCAGTTTGATTCTACTGAAAGAATATTGCCATAATGAAGTTTTCTTTCCTTTTTCAGAACACAAACACATTAATGCTACAATCTCTTTCTGAAACAGCTCTGAGAGGCCAAACTTAGCTCATGTCAAAGAATGTACGGGATTCATTATGCAGTTTTTCGAAATGCTACTAGTGGTCCAGCCAGTGTGAAAGATAGTACCTTCCATGCTATTATATCAGAAGCAGAAAGTCATTTATTTGCTGATCGCCAAGACTTAATACAATTACAGTGATTTTTTGATGCTGATGATTTGAAAAAAAATTCCTACATAACTTGTATCAAATCATTATAACTTTAAAAATCTATGGTGCATGATGATTACAATGAAGTGTTGCTATGGCACAACTGAGCACATATTTTTCTTCCCAGAATTTGAAAGGAAAGTTATGTGGTGAATGCTATACTGGACATTTAGGGGGCATGTTTACTAAGCTGGGTCAAGGGTTAGCACAGACTATTTGTAACTGGGTCCCATGTAATTCAATGGGTCTTAGTTACAAATAGCTCATGTGAATCAATAGCCCAGCTAAGTAAACATGCCACTTAGGGCTTTTTGTGACTTTCTATTATTTTTCTGTTTATAAAACTGGATGAGCCATGGTTTAATATAACAGGAGAAGACATTCGCAGTAGAGACACTATTCGTGAGGTCTTTCTAAGGCTCTCATTCAGTATATCTAACTTTTAATAATCTATTTAATGTATCGCTAGTGTTTTTGCTTTTTCAAAATATCTTAACTCCAATCTGTATATTAGAAATGGAGACATGGCTAAGTTAGTGGATGCTGCATTAACAATGAATAGAGACTTCAGCCCTATTGTGTGTTGACGTGTGCAGACATTTTTCCCACAGGGGCAGAAGTTGAACAGAGGCATGTACCCCAGCTGTAGATACATGACCTTGGAGGAGAGATTCCCTTCTCCTCTGAGAAGGAACATCAGAAACTATAATGGAACATCTTTGATCTCAATCTGGAATGCTTTTGTTTAATCTGCCATGTGATCATGATTTATATGCTGACTTGAAGAGCTGAAGAGAGAAAATTGTGAGCTGACCCCAAGGAACGTGGTCTCTGTAATAGTGGTGCCCATGAAAAGGCCATCTGGATGATAAGGAATGTTAAAGGGATAGCACTTAGCAGGTTGAACAGAGAAAAGATGGGACAGGAAACAAGTCAGTAATCGTATTTGCAGTGGTTTTCCTCTTCTCTTCAAGGAATAACTAAGGAACATCCATCATTTTGATCTCAGGGCTGCATGTCTTTCTCACCGTTAAGTCTCCTTGTTCTTCTATGATGAAAACACATGTTGCTAATTAAAATAATTTGACCAACTGAGAAAAAGTCTGATAGACATTATATGAGAGACTAATGGCGTCTATAGTCCATCTTCGTCAGGCAGCAGCATCTCAGTGCTAAAACTGTTGCACTTATCAGAAACCTAGCAGAAAGGACACACCAGATGAGAAGCCCTTTTACATTAAAAAAAAAAAGTAAATATGGTAATTTAGGTTTCTAATGGTTTGAATATGCAGCTTAGATTTTCAAACACTATGGATAGGTTTTAAATTACTGCAGTAGCAAATGCTTTGTGAAAGGTTGTTTCTTTTCAAGAGTTACTTCTTCAAAATCTGACATGGTCCAGGTTATGTTGTTCAGGCTATAGTTGTCAATCCCATCTGAAGAAGAAATTTGCAAGGGTAATTTTATAACTGACTGCCTAACTTGAGCAGCAGGTATAGCATGTGGTATAGAAGTTACACCGGTTTTCCAAGAGAAAATATGTGCATAAGTTTCCCTTGAAATTTTACCCAAGCAAAATACACACAGACACGCACATACACACTCATGCACAATTTATTTATTTATTTATATTCTCTTATATACCGCACTATTCTGCATCAGTGCGGTTTACATTGAACAAACTGAAATTACATTGAACAGGGCATTATAACTTGGAGATAACTATTTTACAGGAACATGGGCTATGGAGGGTTAAGTGGCTTGCCCAAGACCACAAGGAGCACCTGTGGGACTAGAAACCCCAGTCCTTCCAGCCCAAGGTTGCTGTCCTCTAGTGGGATTTGAACCCCCGACCTTCCGGCCTGAAGTACCTTGCCCCAACCACTAGGCTACTCCTCCACTACAATTGCACCTGTCATTTATGCATAACTTTTCTAGATTATTATGCACAAGAAATTTTATAAAACTGTGTCCAAAATCTTTCCCATCAAAAAGCCTATTCAGGTTTGATGAACATATGCGTATACAGACTGTATCCAGCTAAGTTGAGGCATTTATAATCTAGGAAATTTGAACAAAGGCTATTTCTGCATGTAAAACAGTTTTACTGAAGGCAGTTTCTCCAAATGGGTTAGTTTTGCGCATACCACAACAGTCATGAACCTCACTTCTAAGCAGGGCATGAGGAGTATGATCTCAGTCTCTCAAATTTACTGCTAATGCTCGGCAAAGACAGATTCCTTCCGGAGTTCGTAAGATGTAACAGGTATGGGTAGTTTGCCAGGATGTGCTTCAAAGTTCTTCTTTTTTCAAACCTGTGGATCCCAATACAATGGGAAATATTTCTGTATCTTTCTGCCACATGTAAATCACCCCATGTGGTTTTAAACATTTGCACACTACACTGTCTTTGGATTACTTCCTTATTGATCCATGACATGGCCATTCATATTCTTCACCATCTCCTTCCCCCAGCCCCAATCCCCCCAAATTCTGACCCCAAAAATACAAAATATGTTTGACAAAACAAAGCCACAGCTGTAGTATGTGTTATCCATCATGCAACATATTTAATACATAATATCACAATTGCAAATTAAGCATCCCTTTAACGTCCAGTCCCTTCCCCTATCAGCCATCATCCCCATGCTTTAGGTTTCAACTTTAGTTCTATATCCTCACCCAGGCCGTACCAAGCCATAAATGTGCCCTGTGTGACTTCCACATCTGGTGTGCCCCCTCCCCATCAGAGGTTTGCCATTTGCCCCATGCCCGGAATCTGGCCTTACCCCACACCTCCATGTCTTGCCAGCTCCCCGCACTGCTTTCCCTTGTCCTGTTGCCGCTTTTCATGGTTCCTTGGCAGTGGCAGCAGCGAAGCAGATATCCAATTTAAAGAAAACACACACAGGTCTTTCTGACTCCACGCTTGCATGCAGGTCTGATCCCTCCCTCCTCTGACATATGCTCATGTCAGAGGAGGGAGGGTCATGGATTTATACCCCTACCCCCCAGCCAACTTTTTCTGCTTCTGTCCGCTCCTGAGGAGGGTGTCTATTAGAAGAAGCTACTTCCCCGAAAGCTTCTACCGCACTACCTGATAAAACATTTTCTTCTATTGCTAATCCCTGGGCCGTTTTCCCTGGAGCCTGTGACTTTATCATCTAGCAGTATTATGCTGAGATGCCAGACTCTGCTGCAGGGGATATTTCTTTGAGAGGTGTTATGGTCGTGCTCCATAGAGTGGAGGGGGGGTCCTCGGGGTGCTCTCATTCAAATGTACGACTTTACCCGGGATTCCGCTGTGGTTTTGCGGAGCCATGGGGAGTCAGTTGTGGCAGTTGATGAGAAGATCCGTCAGGTGGAAGTTGCAGTGGGGAGCGTTCGAGCAGCAAGCCATTCTTTTGTGAAAGAAAGTCTATTGCTGCATACTCAGAAAGATTAGAAAATATCGCCCGTGCGCGAAACCTTAGGTTTCTGAATTTCCCAGTTGTTCAATTACTTTCTCCTCGAGCTTTTCAAGAAATATGTAAAGGAATTTTGTTGTACGATTCCTCTGATGCTTCTTCTATTTCCTCAATTTTTTATTTACTGCATAGTGTGGTGATAAAGGTAAATTCTTGGAGACCTCTTTGGAAAAGGTCTCTCTATGAGGGCAACTTTATTGGTTATCTTGAATTCAGAGAGGATAAAGGGAGCTGTTGTGAGAGTTTTCTTTTCAAAAAAGGATGCTCCTTTTTGTGGGCAACATTTGGTGTTGTCCCCAGATGTTGCTAAATCTACTCAACTCCATCGGAAGTCATTTTTGCAATTAAAACTTAAGGTTCTCGCAGCAGGTGGTACTTTATATTTGAAGTTTCCATGTAAATGTTTGAATAGTTATTTAGGCAATAGTTTTGTTTTTAGGGAGCCTTTACAGCTAGGAATGTTTTTGTTTATCCAAAAACCTACTTGAATAATGGGTAATAATTTTATCTTGTCTGTAAAGAAATAAAGGGTAATAATATTAGTTTGGGTTCCTCTATCCTTGTGGTGTTTTCCTTTAATGTGGACTTGTGTACATCTTTTGTTTTCTTTATGGGTGATAGCATATGTTTGATTAATGTGACAAATTGATTTGTCTTTTCCTATGTTTACTTATTCATTGAATACATTCTTTAAAAAACAGAAGGGAAAGACCAGACCAGCTATTCAAATGCAGATCTTTGCAACTCCACGTTTGAATGGCTGGTCTGGTCCCTCCCACCTCTGATGTGGGCATACGTCAGAGAAGGGAGGAATTAGACCTGCATGCAAGCATAGAGTCGGAAAGACCCGCATGGTTTTTTTTTTAGAATTGGATGTTCGCTCCACTCTGCTGCTGCTTCCACCACTGTTGCCAACAAAGAAACATGAAACGTGGTGGCAAGGCAAGGGCAGGCAGCGTGGGGGGAGCCGAGGCTGGCAGCCACAAATGTGCCCCTATTTCTTTGCGCCCTGTGCGGCTGTACTGCTCACACAGGGCTAGGTACGGTGCTGTCCTGACCAAAACCACATGTGGGGTTACTAGCCCAACTGAAGAATCACTGCTGAATTTGGTTATTGAACTACAGTACTTATTGACTATCTAGCCATAATGAGGCAACAATTGCCCAACAGACTACGTTGGTCGTACCCACTACCTGTGGTGACACTAAGCAATGAAAGAATGAGGGTCCATCTAAGTGAGTTTGACCCATGGAAGCACCATTATTCCCAAGCGATAGTGTTTGAAGAATCCTGAGTCTCCTAGAGTCAGCTCCCAACTTATTAAAAAATAACCTATCGTTAAGTTGTAGCTTGAAAGGGCTGGATTACATAAAATCCTGAAAGCTGTGGTGAGAACTCTCACTCAACACCATCTAGCCCAATCGTTGCTTGCCAACCAACACACCCTAAGATCCACCAGAGCAATGCTTGTTAAAAAGTCTCATGGACTTCCTCAGCTAATATTACACTAACCCATCCTAAGTCACATTCGGCCAGTTTACATACCTGCCTTTTCTCCCTCCTTTGCCTTCACCTTCCCCTCCCTCGACCTTGAGCCCTTTTCTGGAAGGAAAAGAAAGCCTGCTGTCTGAACAAACATACAACTAGGTTTGGTGAGGATGATGGAACTTGAGCCCTGTTATAAAGCTCCTGCTGAATCAGGGAGTTATTCTTAAAAAATGTTAAAACCTTCATGTATCACCTGAATATTTTAGTACTTTTGTTCATCATTTACATGAGTATTGATGCAGCTTGTCTAATCATTATCTTAATCACTACTTCAAATTCCCATAAAAATTGTTCTTTCCTTATTATAATTATTTAAATTTTACCCAGAGTGAATAAAAGGAAACACTGGTTTATTAAGATATGGCTAGAAGTAGACTGGTATTTGCATAGCACAATAAATCATAGGGGTACAATGCAGAAAAAAAAAGCCATGAAACCTAGTGTACGGATTTATATGGCTTGGTACTTGAAAGTCTGCATATAAATGCTAAAACATTTATCATGAAAATGTTTAAGTATTTATTGCTTTATATTTCAGGAAATAAAATTAAGAATATCCACATGACGTAAAACTTCCACTTGTCTATGATGAACTTTGCAACCACTCACTAGCATCTCAGTTCACTGGCTTAAATGAGAGAATAATAATTATAATTAGAACAGTAGAAAAGCAGGAGATCAAACATGCATACAGCTAGTGTTTCACAAAATGTTTAAATGCCATTTCAAATAGGATAAGTACATCTCATTTTTTTTTCTTAGGAACTAAGTTGTAGGTAGGTAATTAATTCGAGTATAGAACATGCCATCTGAATTTCAGCATGATTAGTTGCACTGCTAACAAAAACACACATTCTGTACTACAGTTTTGGGGCAATTCTGACAAACCTTTCACTGCAGTTGTAGCCTCAGTTGTTCTCACACAAATAGAAGAAATCATTTTAGCAGATCTGACTCCAAATGCATTATAATTCTTGACTACTGTGGCCCAGATTTGATTCTGCTGGGATCTTTCTGCTTTCAGTGGACCCTAGGCTCTGCAGGATAACAGATCAGTGGGCCCCAATACATCTTCCATAAAATCAGTTGGCAATGTCAAGCGGTAATCAAGCTCTGAACACCCATTAGATTTCTCTGGCAGGGCATCTAATAAAGTCACAGATAATTCTCCAGCTCAAACTCATATAGTGGTTTGATTAATATGTTGGCTCAAAAAAGGCTTTGTTAGTGTTTGTACAAAATTAAGTCTTAGCAAATCTTGTGATGATTTCTCATATTTTTCTTCATATTTGTCTTGATTGAGCATCTTCTGTAAGCACTACAACTTTTGTGTGCACAAATTGATAGTGTGCATGTTAATTCATAAGTATAGACCACGGGATGCTGTTCCCAAGGGTTGCAGAGCAGAGATGGCATCCATCTGTCCAAGAAAGGTCAACGCATCTTTGGTAGTAGACTGGCTAATCTAATGAAGAGGGCTTTAAACTAGATTCGTTGGGGGTGGGTGAAGAAAGCCCCCAGGTAAGTGAAAGCCCCCAGGTAGGTGATACATTAAATACCTTTATGGAAATGGGTAACAGGGCTAACATATGGAAAGCAGTGTGTATTAATGCCCGTAGCATGGGAAATAAGATCCCTGAAGTTGAAGCTTTGGTGGGAGTGGCTGACTTGGATTTAGTGGCAGTTACAGAAACATGGTTCACAGAAAACCATGACTGGGATATAACTATACCTGGCTATACTTTATTCAGAAAGGACAGGGTAGGAAGAAGGGGAGGAGGAGTGGCACTATGGGGCTTGTTTACAAAGCTGCGGTAGCGGTTCGCGATCGTTATCGGAGCCGCGGCCCCATTGATTTCAATGGGACTGCGGCTCCGATAACGACCGCGAACCGCTACCGCGGCTTTGTAAACAAGCCCCTATATGTAAAAACTACTATTAAAGCTTTGGAATTACAGAGCTTAAAAGGGAGAGAGGAGGCATTGTGGGTTAAACTAGAAAGAGGGAAAGAGAAATCTATTTGCATTGGTGTGATATACAGACCTCCCTCACAAGAGGAAGAGGTGGACAGAGAGTTAATTGAAGACATACGCAGCATTGCTAGGAAAGGGGAAGTGCTACTGATAGGAGATTTCAATATGCCAGATGTTGATTGACACATTCCTGCTGCAGTAATCTAGAAGTAAGGAGATCCTGGATTCTCTACAGGGAGAACTATTCAGGCAATTGGTAACATACCCCACACGTGAAGGGGCCATACTGAACTTGGTGCTTACCAATGGTGAAAGTGTTTCTGATGTTGTAGTGGGAGATCATTTTGCATCCAGTGATCACCAGATGGTGTGGTTCAGTATTAGGACTAGGGCTGTTAGAATATATTCCAAGGTGAGGATCTTAGACTTTGGGAAGACTAACTTTGCGAAGATGGGCCAATACCTCAGGGAGTCGTTAGTGGGATGGGAACAGCTGGGGGATGTAGAAAAACAGTGGGCAAAACTGAAAGGGGGTATTTTAAAGGCAACCAACCTTTTTGTTAAAATGGTAAATAAAGGCAAAAGGAACAGGAGACCGCTATGGTTTTCGAAGGAAGTAGCTGAAAAAGTGAAGAAAAAGAGGGAGGCCTTCATGAAATACAAGAGATCACAGAGAGAGGAAGACAGGCATCTGTATTTGGAAAAACTTAGAGAAGCTAGCAAAGTAGTCAAGAAGGCAAAGTTTCAAAAGGAGGAGGAAATAGCCAATGCAATAAAATGGAGGGATAAGACATTTTCAGATATATTAGTGAGAAGAGGAAGGGCAAAAGTGGTATTGTCAGACTCAAGGGTGCAGGGGGGGAATATGTAGAAGCTGATAAGGATAAAGCAGAATTGCTTAACAAATATTTTTGTTCTGTGTTCACAGATGAAGAACCAGGAGCAGGACCTCAGAAAACACCCACAAATAAGAACAGAAGCGAGGGACATCTTGAACAATTTTCAGAAGACTGTGTTCGTGAGAAACTAGCTCAACTTAAAGTAGACAAAGCGATGGGACCGGATGGGATACACCCTAGAATACTGAGGGAACTTGGGGACGTTCTAGCAACTCCACTGACTGACCTTTTCAATGCCTCGTTGGAGTCGGGAGTGGTGCCAAAGGACTGCAGAGAAGCTTATGTGGTGCCTTTACACAAAAGCGGAAGTAAGGATGTGGTTGAAAACTACAGGCCGGTTAGTTTAACTTCGGTGTTGAGTAAATTATTGGAAACGCTGCTGAAAGAGAAAATAGTGAGGTTTCTGGAGTCCAGCGGATTACAGGATCCGAGGCAGCATGGATTCACCAGAGGCAGGTCTTGTCAGACAAATCTGATTGATTTCTTTGAATGGGTGACCAGGGAGTTGGACCGAGGGAGAGCTCTAGATGTGGTGTATTTAGATTTCAGTAAAGCCTTTGACACTGTTCCTCACAGGCGACTTATAAACAAACTGAGCACCCTAGGGATGGACCCTAAAGTTACTGCTTGGGTTAGAAATTGGTTGGGTGGGAGGCGACAAAGAGTACAAGTAAATGGAGCTCACTCTGAGGAGAAGGATGTTACCAGTGGTGTGCCCCAGGGATCTGTCCTTGGTCTGATTCTTTTTAACATCTTTGGTAGTGATATAGCGGAAGGGCTGTCAGGTAAGGTTTGCCTCTTTGCAGATGATACCAAAATCTGCAATAGAGTAGACACCCAGGAAGGTGTAGATAACATGAGGAGGGATCTAGCTAAGCTTGAAGAATGGTCTAGAATTTGGCAGCTGGGATTTAATGTTAACAAAGGTAAGGTCATGCATTTGGGCTGCAGCAATCCAAGGGAGCAATACAGTATAGGAGGTGAAGTACTTTTGCCCACTAAAGAAGAGCGGGACCTAGGCGTGGTTGTGTCTGATGATCTTAAAGTAGCTAAACAGGTAGAAAAGGCGACGGCAAAAGCTAGAAGGATGCTTGGGTGCATACGGAGAGGAATGGCTAGCAGAAAAAAGGAGGTGATAATGCCTCTGTATAAGTCTTTGGTGCGACCTCATTTGGAGTATGGTGTGCAATTCTGGAGACCGCACCTTCAAAAGGATGTGAACAGGATGGAGTCGGTGCAGAGGGTTGCTACTAAAATGATTAATGGGCTTCATTATAAAGCATATGAGGACAGACTTAAGGATCTTAATATGTACACCTTAGAGGAAAGGCGGGATAGAGGTGATATGATTGAGATGTTTAAATACCTCCGTGGCATAAATGTTCAGGGAGAGAGCCTCTTTCAATTGAAAGCAAGTTCTGGTATGAGGGGACATGGGATGAGGGTGAAGGGAGATAGATTCAGGAGTGATATGTGGAAATATTTCTTTACGGAAAGAGTAGTGGATCCATGGAATAGTCTCCCAGTGGAGGTGGTAGAGATGAGGACAGTAACTGAATTCAAAAAAGCATGGGACCAACACAGAGGATCTCTAAAGGTAAAAAGTGGATTGTTGTAGTTGTTGTTACGGAAGGACAGACTAGATAGACCATGTGGTCTTTTTCTGTCATCATGTTTCTATGTTTCTATGTTTCTACAAGCAATTTGCTTTCAGCTCTCAGATGAATCAAATAAACTATGATAAATGCACCAACCCTGATCTCTTGGGTACTAGGTTGTTGCTCTAACCCAATGGTTCTCAGCCCAGTCTTTTGGGACCCCCCAGGCCAGTCAGGTTTTCAGAATATCCACAATGAATATACATGAGATAGATCTGCATACAATGGAAGCAGTGCATGCAGATCTATCTCATGCATATTCATTGTGGATATTCTGAAGACCTGACTGGGCTGGGGGTTCCAGAGGACTGGGTGGAGTACCACTGTCTAACCATTAGGCTACTCCTCCACTTCAATTGAGTGATAGCACACACGAATTATATGACGGGAATTGAGGAAATGTTCTGGTTTTCACTTGTTTCAGATTGGAAAAAAGAATGAAACAATATAGAAAAATCATTGACACTTCTTGTTCATTTCAAAAGAATGCAGATCCCTAGGAAGCAGTTGGGTTCAGAACACAAAGAAAGATAAATAAGTCTCTTCAACCAATTTGAAACAAAAGTCAGACTGCAAAGCGAGAGAGAGAGAGAGGGGAACTGAGGTGATGCAGAAAAGGATATCTATCTTCAAAGGAGTGCAGCCCACGGTGAGGTAGGACACTGAAAGAAAGTTGTGTTAAAATCTTCACTGATTAATTAAGAAGTAGTCAGTAGCCGAAAAGGCGACATTGGGACAGATTAGAGAACATGAGTTTAGGTATGTACCAGATGTCAGGAAAGCTATAAAGTGTGACTTTACTGCCTGTGCACACTTGGAAAGCTGACATGGCCAGCAGTGTAAATTATGCCCAAGCTTACCCTTCAGTGCAGGGCATCCACTTTTAAAATCTTCCAGATCTTTTAAAATGGACTGTTCCTGATTTGGGAACGCTTTCACAGTCTGTTGCTTTGGAGCCCTTAATTTGAACTTCTGCCACTAGACAGAGGGGTAGAAAAGTACTTGCGGTGGGAAAGTACTTGGGTAGACAAGCTGGAAGTTATAACTTTGCTGTTCACAACCTTTTTAGTTGCATGGACCTCTTATCAACCTCCAAAAGGTTTAGGGACCCCAACTTTATCCTACTACTCTTTACAGACCCCTTCTCCTCAGCGTCAAGCCTGTTCCCACTAACTCTCTTCTCCTTTTTGTCTCCTTTAGTATCTCTCTTCCCCTTCCAGTCTGTCTCTTTCTCTCTTTCCCCAATCCAGTTCCCTCCAGTCTCTCTTCTCCACATCTCAAGCAGACACACAGGTGCAATAAAATAGAAACATAGAAACATGACACAGAAAAAGACCACATGGTCTATCTAGTCTTCCCTTCCATATCAACCACTATCACAGTCCTCTTTTTCCCTTTAAAGATCCTCTGTTTTTGTCCCATGCTTTTTTTAAAATTCAGACACTGTCGTCACCCCTACCACCTCCACTGGGAGACTATTCCACACATCTACCACTCTTTCTGTAAAGAAATATTTCATATCACTCCTGAATCTATCCCCTTTCACCTTCATCCTATGTCCCCTTGTAGCAGAGTTTGCTTTCAAGCGAAAGAGGCTCTCCTCTTGTGCATTTATGCCACAGAGGTATTTAAACATTGCAGTCACATCATCTCTATCCCACTTTTACTCTAAAATAAACATTAAATTCCTTAAAAATGTCCTCATATGCTTTATAATAAAGACCACTAACCATTTTGGTAGCCACCCTCTGTACCAACTCCAACCTGTTTATATCCTTTTGAAGGTGCAGTTTCCAGAATTACACACAATACTCCAAATGAGGTCGCACCAAACACCTATACAGAGGCACTATCACCTCCTTTCTTCTGCTGGCCATTCCTCAGCCTGTGCACCCAAGCATCCTTCTAGCTTTTGCCGCCACCTTTTCTACCTATTTAGCAACTTTAAGATCAACAGACACAATCACACTTAGGTCCCGCTCTTCTTTTGTGGACAGAAGTACTTCACCCTCTATACTATATCACTCCCTTGGATTGCTGCAGCCTAAATGCACGACCTTGCATTTTTTAACATTAAATCTCAGCTGCCAAATTCTAGACCATTCTTCAAGCTTAGCTATGTCCCTCCTCATGTTATCTACACCTTCCTGGGTGTCTACTCTATTGCAGATTTTGGTATCATCCACAAAGAGGCAAACGTTACCTGCAATATCTCTAACAAAGATGTTAAAAAGAATCGTACCAAGGACAGATCCCTGGGGCACACCACTGGTAACCTCCTTCTCCTCAGAGTGAGCTCCGTTTACCTGTACCTTTTGTCGCCTCCCACTCAACCAGTTTCTAACCTAAGCAGTAAATTTAGGGTCCATCCCTAGGGTGCTCAGTTTTTTTATAAGTCGCCTATTGCAGAACGGTGTCAAAGGCTTTACTAAAATCTAAATACACCACATCTAGGGCTCTCCCTTGATCCAACTCCTCGGTCACCCAGTCAAGAAATCAATCAGATTTGTTTGACAAGACCTGCCTCTGGTGAATCCATGCTGCCTCAGATACAGTAATCCTTTGGACTCCAGAATCCTCACTATTTTCTCTTTCAGCAGTGCTTACAATAATTTACTCACCACAGAGGTTAAACTAACCAGCCTGCAGTTTTCAACTATATCTTTATTTCCCCTTTTGCGTAAAGAGACCACTCCCGACTCCAATGAGGCATTGAACAGTGAGCGGAGCTGCTAGAACATCCCCAAGTTCCCTCAGTATTCTTGGGTGTATCCCATCTGGTCCCATCACTTTGTCTACTTTAAATTTAGCTAGCTTCTCATGAACACAGTCGTCTGAAAATTGTTCAAGATGTCCCTTGCTTCTGTTCCTGTTTGTGGGTGTTTTCTGAGGTCCTGCTTCTGGTTCTTCATCTTTTAACACAGAACAGAAATATTTGTTAAGCAATTCCGCTTTATCCTCATCGGCTTCTACAAATTCCTCCCCTTCACCCTTGAGTCTGACAATATCACTTTTGCCCTTCCTCTTCTCACTAACATATTTGATAAATGTCTTATCCCTCCATTCTATTGCATTGACTATTTCCTCCTCTTTTTTAATATCTGTTTTCCCTATTACTTTTCTTGCTTCTCTAAGTTTTTCCAAATATAGATGCCTGTCTTCCTCTCTCTGTGATCTCTTGTATTTCATGAAGGCCTCCCTCTTTTTCTTCATCTTTTCAGCTACTCCTTTCGAAAACCATAGCGGTCCCCTTTTCCTTTATTTACCATTTTAACAAGAAGGTTTGGTTGCCCTTAAAATATCCCCTTTCAGTTTTTCCCACTGTTTTTCTGCATCCCCCAGCTGTTCCTATCCCACTAATGACTCCCTGAGGTTTTGGCCCATCTTGGCAAAGTTAGTTTTCCTAAAGTCTAAGGCCCTTGCATTTAGATGGATTTTATCAGCCCTAGTCCTAATACTGAACTACACCATCTGGTGATCACCGGATGCAAAATAATCTTCCACTATAACATCAGAAACACTTTCACCATTGGTAAGCACCAAGTCCAGTATGGCCCTTTCACCTGTGGGTTCTGTTACCAGTTGCCTGAATAGTTCTCCTATAGAGAAGCCAGGATCTCTTTACTTCTAGATGATACTGCAGCAGGGATGTGCCAATCAATATCTGGCATATTGAAATCCCCTATCAGTAGCACTTCCCCTTTCCTGGCAATGCTGTGTATGTTTTCAATTAACTCTCCATTCACCTCTTCAACCTGTGAGGAAGGTCTGTATATTATATCAATGCAAATAGATTTCTCTTTCCCTCTTTCTAATTTAACCCACAGTGCCTCCTCTCTCCCTTTTAAGCCCTGTATTTCCATAGCTTTAATATTATTTTTTATATATAGTACCACTCCTCCTCCCCTTCTTTTTACCCTGTCCTTTCTGAATAAGGTATAGCCTGGTATAGTTACATCCCAGCCATGGTTGTCCATGAACCATGCCTCTGTTACTGCCACTAGATCCAAGTCAGCCTCTCCCATTAAAGTCTCAACATCTGGGAACTTATTCCCCATGCTACGAGCATTTATAGACACTGCCTTCCAGATGTTGCCCCCTTTACCTATTTCTATAAAGGTATTTAATGTTTCACTTAACTGGGAGCTTTCTTCACCCATCCCCAATGAATCTAGTTTAAAGCCCTCTTCAGTAAGTTAGCCAGTCTGCTACTGAAGACACGTCAATCCTTCTTGGACAGATAGATACCATCTCTGCTCTGCACCCTTGGAACAGCATCCCATGGTCCAGGAAACAAAAACACTCTCGAAGACATCATCCACGCAGCCAAGCATTCATCTCCAGGATGCAAGCTTCTCTGCCTTGGCCTTTACCCTCAATGGGGAGAATTGAAGAGAACACCACCTGCACCCCTATCTGCTTCACCCTCTGTCCCAGAGCCATAAAGACACTTTTGATACACTCAGAAGGATACCTGGAAGTATCATTTGTGCTGACATGAATGAGTAACATTGGGTAATAGTCAGTGGGCTTGATGAATCTTGGCAAACTCTCTGTATCATCTCAGATTTTGGCACCTGGCAGACGGCATATCTCTCTGCACATCAAGTCTGGTTGATGGATGCCTCAGTACCCCTCAGAAAAGAGTCACCAACCACCACTACCATTTGCTTCCTTGTGGTCACTGATTCTGGAAATTTGGGGTGCCTGAGCTCTGGTTCTTCCCTTTCCAGGGATGCTTTCACCTCCTCCACTTCCAGGGCTGCATAATGGTTCTTCAATTCAAGGGCTGCATGAGTTGGATTGGTAATTCTGCAGGCCCTGGTGACTTGTGTTCAACCTTCATCATTCTGTAGGCTCCCATCTTCTCCTCTGCTGGAGAGCTTGGATGTTACAAGAAGCAGCTCATCAATGTACTTCTCACTGTCTTGAATGCTCCACAGCCTTGCCACTTCTTCTCTGAGCTCTTCCACTTGTTTCCTGAGAGCTTCAGTATGTAGGTATCCTGCACATGGAACCAGTCCTTCAATTGGCATTGGGATCTCTGTCTAGACAGAGACAGAAGCTGTAATGGGGGAAACAGCTTTGGTGATAAGATTTTTCCCAGCCATTGTTCAGTTGGTGGAGCTTAGGTGTCTGTTGAAGCAAAAGAGAGAGAGAGGCCTATCAAAGTACCAGCCTGTTTCCCAGTTGTCCTTTCAGGGAGAAAGCAGTTAACCTCTTTTAAGTGTGTTATAAATGTGCTGATTCGAAGTCCCTGTGTGTGTAGCTAATTGGGGGAGGTGCCCTATAAAGCAGGACAGCTCACATGGGGTGGGTGGAAATTGGAGGTTAGGGAGGGAACTAACACTTGATGAGGTGTCAATAGCTTCAAAGAGCTGAGAAAGATACTAAAAGTTCAAGGCTCTGAAGAGTATTATGCAGCTGTCAGCTGCTCTCAGTTCTTTCACAGGCTAACCAGGCCCACTAACTCCTGATGAGGTGTCAGTAGCTTCAGAGCTGAGAAAGATACTAAAAGCAGTATTTGAAACCTACATCACTAAAGACAATATTTTCCCTTTTGAACTAAAGCACTAAAAAGAATATAACTTTGCTTTCAAAATGTATCAAAACCCTTTAAGAGCTCTCAGACAGACAGCTAGCAATTTAAAAGCTAGCAATTTAAAAGCCACACACTCTTATATTGGCTTGAAATGCAGAGCCCCTATTAGAAATGCACCTATACACCTATATGCTTTGCCTGTATAGGGGTCCATTCTAAAATTACCCACATAGTAGGCATGCAAATTTTACTGTCTGTGTTTAAGGGACATGTTTATAGGTATTAAATTGCTTTAATAAAATTAACATGCATTACGTGCACACAACCCTTTTTATTCTATGGATGCAGTGGCACTTAACACGCATTAACTTCATTAACATGCGTTAACCTTTAGTAAACATGTTTCCAAGTGTACATATATTTTTTTAAATGTTATCAAAGTGAGAAAATCACTTAAAATAAACTGAATACTACTGATATTGCAAATGTATCAATCCATATGTACAAAAATTGATATTTGGAAAGGTTTGACAAAAATTATTTTTCATTAGATGAAGGGCATATTTTTGCTGAACTAAAATGTTTGATTGCTGACCCTGAAACTACAGGAGCAGTTCATGATGGGAGACTACTTAAGTGGTGGATTTATGTGGAGCCTGATTCCAGAAGTGGCACGTCCAGCCCTCCGGACAACCCCGTGCATGATGGGCCCATTTGGACCCGATTCTGAAACGGGAGCAAAACGTTCCTGTGGCTATCAGAATCAGGCCCGAGGATAGCCTAGTGTGCCCCTCTCACAGCCACGGGGATGTCCTCCCCATGGCTCCATCTGCCGGCAGCCCCAGAACCCCAAGTCCCCACTGCCCAACCCTGACAGGTGCTGCTGGGGCCCGGATCAGGCAGTGGGGACTCACCCTCTGTGTGCCGGTGCTCCTGTGGAGAGGGATCCTGGGCTCTGGGGAGCTTCCAGCCACATTTGGGGGCACCCTGATCTTATTTCACCACAGAGATGGCATAAGCAGAGCGTGTCCCCCCCCCCCCCAGGTGACGTCTGCATGTACAGGGACATGAGCAGAATCGGCCTGGTACGTCTGGTGGGTCGGTTCCACACATGCCCCTCTCATTCTCTGTTACGTCATGCCCCCATCCCCCACAGCACGCACAGTGGCTCTGTGAATGAGCAGGGGACAGAGGCAGAATACCGGCAAGGTGGATAGCGGTGCTGCACGTCCCGGTGGGACATGCAGCCCCGCTGTTTGCCTCATAGAATCAGGCCCTAAGCCTACATGTCCCTGGGGAGATGATTAAGAAGCCACCATACAAAACACAAACTTTTTGCAAAAAAAGATATTGCCATTGCAAAATAGAGCATTCCTTTATATATTAAAGGATTGCCCAAACCACACCCAGAAAATATTTCCTTAACATCTCTATGGGACATGTTTAATAAAAAACATACCATCGGCATGCATCTGGAGCACAAATCTAGTATGAAGGACTGCACTGACCACTGGGGCATGTGCATCTGTCCTCCTGCCATTGGTATGCTCCTAACACGCAACACTGAAATCCAGGATGCAAGTACACTTAACACCAACCATTCAGGTGGAATTAAGTGCATTCAAATTAACAGTAACATTCACAGTTAGCATGTTACCTTGTTCAATGTTCCACATATGTAGATAGTTTCCCCTGTTATCCAAGTTACTGCTCCTGTTCATTGTAATGACCTGACTCTTGTTTATTGTCGGATATTGTTTGTTCTATGTAAACCGCGCTGATCGCAAATAGTGCAGTATATAAGAGATGTAAATAAATAAAATAAATAAATAAATAAATGTACCCATAACGACCACACTAACCGCAATGTACCATGACTGCCCTTGTTCCACCCTTAACCTGCCCACCCACCAAATTGCATGCTAACTGGGTAGCATGGGATTTTTACTGCAGGGCCCATGCTAACTTTTAGTACAGCATGCTTAGTCGATAGCAAACCGCATGCTAATGGTTAGCGCGGTTTAGTAAACATGCCCCTACTGTATGTGCTGCTACATGAACATATAAGTAGTGCCTTTTATTAGACTGCTGCTTGCACATATTTGACAATTAAAATATAGAGAGCTGTTTCTATATGTCTAAATGGTGCCTTCATTTTCCATTTTCAATTTATTCCATAATTTTATAAAGCATATTTTGCATGCAAAGGCCTTCTTGTACATGTAGAGGGTAATTTTATAAGAAGCAATGTAAAATTGCACACCATCTATGCACATAAATCATGGTATTTTAGTGATTTACATACATAGATGTGCTTCTACACACACGCTTTAGCCAGTCGCCATTCTATAAGCACACATGTAGGGCTGATGGCGTGTACTTTCACTAAGGGTGTGCACATGGGCTGAGTTTGGGTAGAGAATGGACAAAGCATACAAGAATGCATGTAAATTATAATTTATATGAATTCTTGGCAAACCTAGATGTGGGCATTTACACCATTCATAGGGTGGGTGTAAGTGATCATGCCTTATTTTAACACAGATATTTGAACACCTATGCACTTACTATATAAAGTACAATGCAATGCACAATGCTGACTGCTGGCAACCCAGCAACTCCTCGGTTTTCTTGGCAGTGTGAGTGGAAATAGACTGCCAGACCTTTCTTTAGAGACAAAGGAGGGTTAAGTGACTTGCCCAAGTCCACAGGGAGTGCCAGTGGGAATCAAACCAGTGTCCCGGTTATCAAGCCAGTGCTATAATCACTAAGCTACTCCTCCACTCATAGTATATACCTAAAATAAATCTAAAATATGCACAGAAAAAATGCAGCTCGTCTATGTGGGACTTTATAAAATTACCTTCAGAAAGAGATTTTATAAAAATGTCCCTGGATTTATGCAGGCACATATTTTTACAAGACCCATGTATATATAGGCATGCTCAGGAATTTGGGCAGAGCAGAGTTGCAATTTATGCGAGTACTTTATGCACTAACTTTTATGTATGCTCCTGAAGACACATAAATGTCTTCTGATTCAGTCTAGCCATGATTTCTGCTGGGAGTCTCAGTGGCTGCTACTTTCAACGTTCACCTGAATACATGGTCTGTCACTGATTACTAACAGCATGGAGGCAAGATTCTGGAAAAGATTACTTTCCTATACTGACCAGGGAAACTTAAATTCCTGCCCACCCCAGGGTTGCATTGCCTATATAGTCATTATATAAATGATCACCCACCTTTTCTCCTTGTCCTAGAACTGCTTTATAATTATCTTAATCAGCATGTCATGTATTCAATGCAATAGTTGTGGTGCCTTCATTCTAAGAAGAATCATTTGGAGCCTAAGAACTTGCCCTATATGTCTCAAGTTATCTGCTAAGCATAAAAGATTGATTCTATTAAGGGAAGAATTAGCTGCAATTAAGCACACCTCCTCTAGGGTACAAATTGAAAGAAATCCACTACCATTACCAATGTGGAGTAGGTGTAAAAGGCAAGTGAAGCAATTAATATGGAAAAGATTATCTGGAAATTAAAGGATCAGACAGACAAATTTCAGACTGTGCGGGCCCTTTCTTTGGGTATATGAGGGTAACTATACTCCCTCATTAGGCATATAAGGGCAAGTAGGCTCTCTCGTTCTTAAAGGATTCAATTTTTTTCCTGGTTATACCTGATCTCTTGTCTTTCTCTTCTCTCTATTTTTTTATGTCTTACTTTCTTCCTAGTGAGCGCTATAAGAGCTGCATTCCCAGCCAACATCTTTCTGAGGTCACCTGTCATTCTGGCTTCTTACTGTATGTGGCATTTGTTATTATCAAGAGGTGGTAAAGCATCTTTTTTCTCTTTTTCTTTTTTTCATTTGTATCAGTGAGTAGAAGCTCATTAAATGCTTTATTGCTTGCTTATTACTTTTCTTACTGCTTCAGTGTTATTATAGAGGTTGTAGCAGATGCTCATATGGTTGATCATTTTACTGCTGTTCCTTTATCTCTGCTGTTGAAATAAAAAGTAAAACAAAACATGTTCCATGTAGCAGCAGTAGGTCAGGTGTCTGCAGGCAAAAGACCTGCAGCCCCGAAGGCTCCACTCCATTGAAAACAGAGCATACTCTATAGTAGCAGCAATAAAGCCAATATGCAGCAATGGTAGACCTCCCCCCCCCCCCCCACCCACCACCACCACCATATTTACAGACACACATTCATAGAGGTCACAGTCAGCATAGTAAGGGCACAGATAGCTCATTAAGATTAGACAAGAGCAGTGAGACACAATAAAGCCTGCTTCCTGGTGCTTCTGTTCTGAATCTTCCAACACCATTACTGCTTGTGGGTTCCCACAGCTCGCTGAAAACATTGAAAACTAGGAAAATAGAGAGAGGGCTCTAGAGTTCACCAAGCCTTGTTCCTTTTGGAGATTCTTCAAAGGTGAAATCTGGGTGTCTGCTATTGTAAGCAACTCTGCCTTATGAAAAATTCCTTTGATACAGTCAACCTGTTTTATGTTCTATTCAATGTATGTATATGCAATATTGAAGATATACATATATAAAAGGTGTGATGGATTATATCCTCTACAGACCAGTGATTTTAAGTGCATCCACAACATTTTAGTGTATTGTACATTTCTTTTAGAAGTATTTTGCATATTCAAGTATGTTCTTCTTTTTGGTTAAGGTGATACACACACTTTGTACATAGGAGCCAGTCTGGTACTGTTAGGACATAAGAACATAAGAGATGCCATACTGGGACAAGCCCAGTTTCCTATTTCCAAAAGCGGTCAATCCAGGTCACAAGTACCTGTCAGGTTCTCAAAAAGGTACACAGATTCCATGCTGCTTATCCCAGGGGTAAGCAGTGGATTTCCTGGGTCCTCTTTAATAACGGTTTATGGACTTTTCCTTCAGGAACTTGTCCAAACCTTTTTTAAACCCAGCTACACTAACAGCTTTTATTACATCCTCTGGGAACAAATTCCAGAATTTTATTACACGTTGAGTGAAGAAAGATTTTCCCCTATTAGTCTTAAATGAGCCACCTAGTAGCTTCATTGCGTGTCCCCTAGTCTTTCTACTTTTTGAAGCAGTAAAAAATTGATCTACATTTACCCGTTCTACTCCATTCATTATTTTATAGACCTCTATCATTTTGGTAGCTCTTCTGTACCTTTTCTAGTTCTACTATATTCTTCTTAAGATATGGTGACCAGAATTGCATAAAATATTCAAGATGCGATCGCACCATGGAACAATTCAACGACATTCTAATATCCTTGGCTTTATTCTCCATTCCTTTCTTTATGACTACTAGCATTCTATTTGCTTTCTTGACTGATGCTGCACACTGGACAAAGGGTTTCATTATCCACGATGACACCCAATTCCTTTTCTTGGGGGGTGGTTCCTAATGTGGGTCCTTGCATCATGTAGCCGTAGTTTGGGCTGTCCTTCCCTTCCTGCATAACTTTGCACTTATCTATATTAACTTCCATCTGCCATTTGGATGCCTAGTCTTCCAGTTTATCAAGGTCTTCTTGCAATTTTTTTACAATGCTCAGACGTTTTGCAACAAGCAAAGGGATGGGGGAGGGGGGGGTCTGGTATCCAGAGAGTCACATTGCTTTTCCTATCATACGGTTGGGCTAGACAAATTTTAAGGGAAGGCTTGTCGGACCAAGGAAACCTTCTATAGCAGGATGTAACACCGCCAGAATAACTTTAGCTTTGACATAGGGTCAAAAGATGGCAGAACTCAAATGAAGACCGTGAAAAGATTATTGTTCTTCACCTTCTCAGAGGCTCCTTCATCATTGTGAATAGGTAGATGAGGGTCCTCATGATCTTAAGTTGGAATTATTCTTTGTAGCAGAGGTTCAAGCTAAAGAAGGCAGAGGAAAAGCCACTCATCTCCATTCCAGGAGAACAATCCTTCTTCAGATGATCAAAAATATCTTACTGGCTAGCCGAGCTACTTTTTTTTAATGTTATGTTTATGTCAATTTAACAAAATCACAAGTATACACTTACAAAAGTAACAAGAGTGTACATTGAAACCAGGGTCGTACTGAGCATGAATCGCGCCCTGTGAGACTTGAAAATCGGTCATGCACCTCCATCTAGCCACTTTCTGGAGGGCGGCCGGAGAGAAGAATCACGCCCGATGTGCAAGTTGCCGGTGCTCTAAACAGATCTGTCCCTCCCTGCTCTGACGCCGCAGCAGAGGAGGGAGGGACCAGACCTGCTTCGTGTGCTGCAAGAAGGCTTAAGGGGCGCATTTCAGCTGTCTGTCATTGACTGCCACCACTGAGAGAAGAAAAGGTGGCTGTGCAGGCAATGGCAGACAGCAGAAATGTGCTCCTTAAGCTTTTGCATCCTGTGCGGCCGCACCGCTCGCACAGGGCTAGGTACGGTCCAGATTGAAACAATAAGTAACAAAAAAGGAAAAAAAAACAAAATGAAAATTAATACACCCTAACCTTAGACCACCATATTGGGAAGGTGAAGCACACTACATATGGGGAAATATGACTTATGTAAACATAAAAAGTAAACCAGCTTAGGCACAAACCTGGACAAAACATACTACCCACATCTACCACCCCAAACCATTGCCTATGTCCATGTTCACTGAATCAAAGTCTTCTTCAAGTCTAAGAAAGCTCAGAGCTGCTCAGGAGAAAAGAAAATAGATCCCAACAATAATGCCAGGCCTGCCCATGCCAGTGAGATGGCCCATAACTAGGCTGCTAGCGAGGGAGGGCTCTGCCTGGGGGGGATGTGGGGAGCAAGGGGTTAAAAACAAGGGGCTGAGGGCACAACCCCCTCTTTGCGCCAGAAGCGGGCTTACAAAGAGTGCCTGCCTGGGACCTGGTCCATGATCGCAGACATTTTCTGCTGAGCATGCTGGTTTGAGTGCCGGAGACTGTGCCGTGGCCTACCCTGCCCCGATATCTCATCTGCCCTGCCTCTCAGCAATCAGAGCAGTGGCTGAGTTTTGGTTCATGGCTGAGTTGTGCTCAGGAAGCGTGGTCAGCAAAGTGGAGGAGGAGGACAGACATCAGCACACGGCTGGAAATGAGCATGTGGCTACATTCCCGTTGCTTAGCCTGTGCCGGATATTGAGTGGCAGGGTTTGCAACCTGAATCCTATGTTTTGGGGGACTGAGGGCTGTCAATCTAACAAGCAGTTGGCTTCAGATATGGCGAGCCAGGAACCCAGCATACCCAAGAGCTGCAGAGGCATCCGGTAAGCCTTTTTCCTCCTGCCCCTCCCCCTCCATGCACACCAGCAATAGTGCGAGGGGCTGACTGCCTGAAGGGGTTCATTGCTGCGAGGGTGGAACACAGACTTTGGAGAGGCTGCATATGTAAAGCATTCTCCCCCTCGACTCCCCCCCCCCACAAGGTCCATGTGAAAGAGAGAGTGCCTCTGTGGATTGGGTGGCCAGGCCAAAGCTTAGTGGAGGATAAAGGGGCTGGTCACTGATGGCAAACAGGGTAGCATGGCAGAGAAGCAGGCAAGGAAAGAGAACAGAGGTTCGCAGCAGCCCACAGGCAGAAAAAGAAAGGCCAGTGGGGCTAAAAAGAAGGGACAGATACAGAAGAAGAAGAGGATAACAAAGGCGCCACAGCAGTGCAGCAAAGTGAGCCAGGCAGCAATGGCACAGAAGAAAATGAGTGCAGACAGGTGGAGGCATGATACCAGAGGCGATTTGTCGGCCTGCAGACAGGACAGCTTGTGGATAGTGGGCCTAACTGGGACAACATGCCGACCAACAGCATAGCAGTTTTACTGCAATGGGGCCCAGCGGCATGTGAGGTGAAGAGCAGGGGATGCATGACCTCATGAACAGTGACAGCAGTCCATGGAGCAGGATGCATACAGGCTCTCCTGAGTTCACTGGAGGACATGCCAGGCCCATCATGGAAGTGGATGAGGCCAGAAGAACACAGCACTGGTGGACATGGAGGCCCCCCACAGAGGTACACAGGGGAATGGTACAGTGAGGTGAGTACATACAAATATCTGATCTATGGGGGGACTAGTGGAGGGAGAGTGAGGCAGCCAGGAAGGTAGCTGTGAGTGTAACCCCTCCCCTCTCAGCCTGAGTTACAGTGAAACAAAACTTAAACACATACCCTTTCGCCCAGAGTCCAGCAGAGTGGAGCATACCAGTTTAGACAGGTCATTTAGGCATGCTATATGATAGCCCACAAACCCCGCCCCCCCCAGGGCCTACTGATTGGTGGAGAGGGGATACCTGAGACAAATGAGAAGCTAGTATGGATTTGAAAACTTACTGTATATAAGACAGTGTGTGACGCCACTTGCTCTCTCAGATCGTTTTGTTCAGGGTGCCGGCTCTGCCTGAGACTGTGCGCACAATAAACAGCATGTGTTTGCATACCAGTCTGTCTCTGTGTTTTCATCTGAGGGTTGGAGGGACAGACTTCGAATAGATAATAGATCTCCTGCTACATTTCCTGGTGCATTGGCCGGGAAACCTCCATCTGTCTCCTCGCACCCCCAGGTGAAGGCATCGCGGTTTGCGCAACCAGGACTCGCCCGATCCGGGACCAACCTCCTGGTCGTCGACGGTACCCAGCGCCACTGGACCCTTTGTTCCGGAGGGATCCCTCGGCGTATCCTGCACACTCGGTCCTGGACGGCCGACTCCCTGGGTACAGAAATCCGGCTTGATAGACTGGCATCCAAACTCTTCAGGACGGTGAGTACTCATTCTCTTAATTTTCTGAAACGGGTTGAAAAGTCTGGTTTTCAAAAGTCTGGTTTTCTGAAACGCGTTGAAAAGTCTGGTACGGGATTGGCCACCCCCTATGGGCGGTCCGAGTAAGAACCGTAGTCTGAGTTATTGGGTTCTGAAACCACCGCCTGTCCTGGTGTCTGGATTCGGGAAACAGGAGTCTGGGAGGGTATATATATATGTGTGTCTGTCTGTCTGTGTCTGTCTGTCTGTGTCCCTCTGCCTGTTGTCTCCCCTCTGCTGTCTTGTTCTGTGTTATAAACGCGAGTGTTGTATATGAATTAGGAGAATAATTACAGTATGGGGTCTAGTGGATCCAAGAATAGGACTCCGCTGAAATGCATGCTAAGCCATTATAAAACTGCCTTTGGGGGTGACTATGGAGTTAGGCTCACTGCCCCCAGACTAGTTGTACTGTGTGAGCGGGAGTGGCCCACCTTAGTGCGAGCGTGGCCACCTGAACCAGTGAAAAAAATCAGGTCTACTGACTGCAGGGAGAGGGAAAGTTTAGAAAATGTTTAAAAAAAAAAAAGGAGAAATCCAAGAAGGGGGAAGATACTGAGAGTCCGGCCCCAACCCCCTAGCTTCTCCTCTAACCTCTATAAATAAAGAGGAAAGGGACTGTTCCCTGTAAATAAAAGGGGAACAGGGTTTACTGTATATAGACTGTTGTACTAGTATAGAAGTGAAGGAAGACAATTGCTTTATTTAATGTATATCCAGTTTCATTACTATGTTTCATGCATAACACAGGTACACTACCAAAAAACTGCCTCCAGTTTTGCAACTGATTCCTATAGATTTTGGGGTGCTGAATCCAGGAAAAATAGCCAAAATGTTCCATCACGTCACGTTTTCTTGCAAAATTAGATTTCTTACCCATATAAGGAATGTTCACATAATTTCTTTTTAGCCGACTGCAGTTTATTTTCTTGGCCCAAAATAGAGATTGTAATGGTTAACTAACTAGAAACACTCCCTCATGATATTTTAGAGTGTTTTGTATTCATTTTATACATTAACAGGACAATTGGGAGGCGGGGGGCTAAATCCAGTACTCGCGCTGGCGCATGTTCTTTCCTGTTCGCCTCGCCTCGTTCGCTCGCTCAAACACGGTGGTTGCGACATGAACGTTCCTGTCAAATTTCAGTTTCTTGCAAGTTCATTATTACCTTTTGTTTGCTCAGTCGTAATCCAGCTTTATTCCGAAGTGGTTCACTACAGTTGTAGTTTGCAGTGCTGTGTATTTGTGATGGCTCACAGAGCCAGAGGTTGCATCAACTCTCCGGACAGTTTTTGTTTTATTTGTGGGGAATATACCGTGAAAAAGCGGCAGAGGAACATTTCTGCATTTATTAAAAAAGTATATTTCGCCTATTTCGGTTTGAAGTTAGGCGATCAAGACAAACCGTGGGCTCCTCACAAAGTGTGCAAGACATGTGAGGAAAATCTACGCTTATGGATGAAAGGTAAAAAACAAGCATTTCATTTCGGAATACCTATGATGTGGCGTGAACAAAGAGACCACAGCAGTGACTGCTATTTTTGCTCTTGCATTGTGAAGGGATACAACTTAAAAAATAAGAACGTAATAAGTTACCCCAACCTTCCCTCAGCAATTAGGCCTATGCCTCATAGCAACGAAGTACCTGTGCCTGAACCACCAAAATCTGTGGATCATATTTGTGTGGACGGTTCTGATCATGATGAGACTCATCAGATGGCTTTTTCCCGATGAGTCCAGTACTTCCGAGTTTGAAACTGAACCAGATCCGAAACCTGAACTTTTCTCTCAAGCTGAATTGAATGATTTAGTCCGGGATTTAGGACTCCCAAAAGATGCTGCCCTACTGCTAGGTTCTCGGCTTAAACAGAAAAATCTATTGTCACCAGGAACAACTTTTTATTGGTACCGCAACCGCGAGACACAATTTTTGAAGTATTTCAGCAAAGAGGAAGATTTGGTATTTTGCAACGATATATACGGAGTGATGGAAAAGTTTAAACTCAAGTATGATCCTGCTGAATGGCGGCTGTTCATTGATTCGTCAAAAGACAGCATAAAAGGTGTTCTTCTTCATAATGGCAACACATTCGCTTCAGTTCCTATTGCTCACTCTGTTATTCTCCAAGAAAAATACGAGAATTTGGCCCTGATTCTTCAGAAGATTCGTTATGATGAGCATAAGTGGATGATTTGTGGAGACTTTAAAATTCTATCCATGCTATTAGGGCAGCAATCCGGTTTCACCAAATATCCCTGCTTCCTTTGCTTGTGGGATAGCCGGGCCCGCGACCTACACTGGGGGAAAAAAGACTGGCCAATTCGGGAGTATTTGAGACCCGGTGAGAAAAATGTTCTTCATGAGAGCTTGGTACCTCGTGATAAAATTCTATTACCACCTCTCCACATTAAGTTGGGTCTCATTAAGCAATTCATCAAGTCCCTTCCAAAAGATGGTGAGTGCTTTCGGTACCTTTGCTCAAAGTTCCCCCGACTTTCTGAAGCAAAGCTAAAGGAAGGAGTGTTTGTTGGCCCTGATATAAGGAAACTCATTTCAGATGGAGCATTCGCTGAAACGATGTCTGAGAAGGAAAAAGAAGCCTGGGATTCCTTCAAGGATGTTGTTTTCAAATTCTTGGGGAACAGGCGGGATGAGAACTATAAGGATATTGTTGCCAGGATGCTCAATGCCTTCAAAGAACAAGGCTGTAACATGAGCCTGAAAGTCCATTTCTTGCACTCCCATGTGAACTACTTTCCCGAAAACATGGGGGCGTACAGTGAAGAACAAGGTGAAAGGTTTCACCAGGACATCAAGGACGCAGAGAGAAGGTACCAAGGAAGATGGAACACCACTATGATGGCTGATTTCTGCTGGTTGCTGCTGCGGGAAACCCCAGATGAAAAATACGCCAAGCAGCGCACCAAGAGAAGCATTCGGGGGAAGAAGAAACGGGCCCACCAGGAGATTGATTGACCCAAGAATGACTTTAAAATCTAAACTGTGTTGACAAATATCGTGTTTTTACTAAACTTTGAAATAAAAATTTGCTAGTTATTACCACAGTGTCGGATCTCATTTATTAGAATTTTATTTTCACACCATCGGGTGTTTGTCTTCATGTATTGCAATGGTGTGGTTTGCGTTTTCTATTCTTACATACATACCTGTACAACATTTTTTGCACATTTCTTTGCTTTGCTTTGTGTCTAACCTCGCTCTTATATGCTCAATGTTTGTGCACATGTATGTGGCTGTTTTAAGTGCAGACAATTTTGCTACCATCACAGTGTGTTTTGTTGACATTACTCTATTCTTATGTGCTGCCTTGTTACAATTTTCTTTATTCTTATTTGAATAACTACTAAACAATTAGTATAAAGAATTCATCCAAGAAACTTTTATCTCGATCGCACTCAATCTGAAACGTTCACCTCAAACTGCTAACCCAATGTAGCAAAAAATCTGTACGTGATGGAGCAAATTGGTTACCAGATTTGGATTCAGCGCACCAAAAAATGTAAAAATCAATCGAAACATTAGAGGCAGTTTAAAAAAAAATTTTTTTAGTGTACCTGTGTAATCAATAGTCAAAGAACCAAATTTTGATCATACCTCTCAGCAGTGAGTAAGGGGTACTTGAAACTGTTGAGACAGTTTGCATAATTACAGAAAGATACTGGGAGATCAGGGAGGGGTTCTTCTTCTAGCAGATGAATAGAGACCCATTAGAGAGGACAAAAGGACAATTCACCTAGGAGTCTTTCTCCTAGCAAACAAATGGAAACCCATAAAAGAGGACAAAAAGAACAATTCCCCTAGCCTCCAAACAATTCTCTTATCATCAATTTTAATTATAGAGTTGTTGAGCTTCTAAAACCATGGGGGGTATCTCCCTTGAGCATCCTCAGATGTCTGACCAGCATCTTGATTGTGTACTATGTGTATGTCACCTGAAGGCTGGGAGCAAACAAAGGCTCGAGAAGGACTGGTCAAATAACTATTAGCAAAGATATATGGGGTGGAGAATATCTGTAGGGCAAAGCTCAATTGTTACAGCTTATAAAAAGAGAGAGAAAATCCTTATAAGATTATGAAGAAGTGAAGACTTTTTACTTGTCTTTTTAAGGTCCCTGGATTTTTTTCCAAGCTGTTGTTAAAGCATGTTGCTTTTCAGAACTACCCAGGAGGGTTTAGTGAAATTTCTTATATTCTGATCAGATAGGGTGTTAAACATAAAGCACTTGTAAGCTTTGATATGTCCTGTGTTTAAAAGTGAATACTGTTTTTCTTTCATTACTGGCTACTCCAGTAGATTTTATGGTCCCTGGATGCTGAAGTGACTAGATCAAACAAACAAGGCATGAAACTAAGGAAACTGTTTTTGTTTTTCTTTGACCTTCAAAGTAGAGGTTAAGAGCCCTGACAGGACAATGTGGCATCCTGAGCCAGTTTGCAAATGATTTAAATCCTGAGTAAATAAGAAGGTAATCCTGGTTAATTTTTATCATTAGTATGTTATGTGTCTATTCTTTGTCTTTGACTGTATATGCTATCAAGCAAACTTAAAAGTTAAAAGGGGATTTTATATATTGTGGCAAGCACCTCAAAGAGGGCATAGTTATTGTTTATATTTTACAGAACCATAAACAGCTATAACTATAGGTTAATTGTTCAGCTACATAGTAATCTGCATTTGCCTGAAGGAATCTGGACACAAGAGAGACCTATTGTTTGTTCTGCTGTCTGTGTTGAAGATAACATTTCAGATCAGTTTGATACCAGTTTCAGGTATAAGGTTTTAATTTAAATGTGACAAAGCATGATTTTGAATTCACCTCTTTGCAGTTTCATGTCATTTGAGAATGCCTGTTTCCTGAACTGTAAGATTCAAGGTAATTATTTTGCATTGTTAAGCTCTGCACTGATGACTGATGAACAGGACAGTAACACCATACAATATTGGATTTTAGGATAATTTCACCTGTTTTTCTGTATTTGAATTTTATGTGCTGGTGTCCAGAGAAAAAGTGTACTTTGTTTTGAAAGTTTTTATTTCAGTTTCAGGAGTACAGTTCCTGAGAAAACAGATATATGTTGCAGAGAAAACAGATATATGTTGCAGCACTGTGAGATATTAATTTTCTTTAGTTTATACACTTGCACATATGTTACCAAATATAATTGTTGTAGTAGTACATTATGCAGAGGTCCAGTACACACTCAGCAATTACAAGATGAGTAAATATTTTTGCTAACATTTTGGAAAGAGGCTGATCTGAAATTGCTTTATTCCCAAGTATATAGAGCACATTTAGTGGAAAGATGTAACTGAGTTCCCAGAAAATAGGAGAATATTTGTAAAATTATTTACAGATAAAACAATAACATTAACTTGAGTTGATTGGACAAAACCAAATCTTGCTTGTTAGCAATGATCCAGGAGAGGTTTGAGAAAAAGAATGAGAGAGAGAGAGAGAGAGAGAGGCAGAAAGGTGAGACCACAGCCTAGGAAAAGGCAATAAACATGCTGCTTCAAGTGTGATGATCTGGGCCACCAGAATTCTGACTGCTCTAAGACTCCTCAAGGACCCAAAAGGCCTGAAGAACATGAACCTTGTATATTTATGCCTCTGAAGAGACATGAATAGGCAGGGGAGAGTAGGCCAAGAAGAACCCGAGGAAGTATCGTCATGAGGCCCAGCCACAAATGCCTTGCAGGCCAAGAAGAACCTGAAGAAGTATCGCCATAAGGCCTAACCACCAATGCCTTGTACCCTCTTAGATCTCTCACCTCAAAAGGATCTCTTTTTGACACCATAATTAATGAGTAGCATACACAAATCCTTGTGGACACTGCAATTTCAAGATCAGTCCAAGTATTTAAAAAAAAAAGTTTCCTACAGCACTCTCACTGAGAACAGTGTATATGATAGACTCTAGTCATACGTGAGAGATATGTGGCTGTCATGTTAGGAGCCATATTTCTTTCTATTGGGATTGAAGTTATAACATGTTGCAAAATAATAGTTTTATATTTTAAGGACTTTACCTAAATTGTTCCTGTTTAGAATGAGCACATGTCCACTTAGAACTATGCCAATTAAGTTAGTGGGAAAGGGACACTGTTTACTCATACTGTTATGCTTATTGAGAAGAATCTAAAGTTATATCTTCTACCTACCATTTGTTTACAGCAATACTAAGTTTTTAACAATTGTTTGATATTCTTAGCAGCCTTGCCAAATAAGGGTACATTAGTATGGTATAAAAAACATGAAAAGGACCTATGTATGTAGTTGGTGGAATGATGCAGGTGATGAAGGATTGTTGTGAGGGATGAAGTGGGATATTAAGAGGAGGGACTCTGATGGACAGTAAACTGATGAAGGTAATTTAATGATGTGAAGTGATGTATCTGGTTAATGAATATGTAAACAAAAAAATGATGATTAGCACTTTATTCAACTATGCCGTCTCCAGAATCTTTAATTTAGGAAGTCATCTAAGTCCCAACACATACTCAACAATTAGAAATAGGCACCTGGAGACAGGCTAGGTGCACCTTGCACTCTGATGAGCTTTGGAAAACCCACACTGGCCATGTGGTACTTCCAGATGCCTTTTAGCCTCATTTTGTCTCTGTATGTCCTGGCCAGGCATGCAGAGGCAAAGGGGGATAAATTGATGACAAATTCTCACACAATTGGTATAATTCTAAAACTTGCCAAAATTGCAGAACACGTGTGTGCAACTTGTCTGATCTGTAAACATGTAAAGATCAGTCAAGGGCATAATGGAATATTTCCTATCAGCAAATGAATCTCCAGTGATAGAGAGACAAGGAGTTAATCAAACTGCAAGACAAAATTGACACCATACGAGATAGTTACTGGTAGACCATTGAAAGTTTATAAAACAATATTTATAGGATATGATCTTAGTAAATATGGATGAAATTAAGTTTGTCGCATTGCATTGTCTCATTGTGAAATCTAATCTAGAATATTTAGTCTTTTCACTTAACATTGGTGCTGCTTTTCTGAATGAGGCCTGGAGCCATGTCACCAATTGCAATCCAGAGAGTCCAGCAGAAGGAATTGGCCAGAGTCCAGATGGAACAGACCATCCCAAGAACTCAGAACTATACACCGCTGAAATGTGTGAAGGAGTTCCTATCTGGATCAATGTGTCTCATTGAAAAAAGGGAGCAGGGGACGTGGACGTGGACGAGGACAAAGGGGGGCCGAGGTTTCCCCTAGGCCCCAATCAGTGTGCATACTGTAAAGAGGAGGGACATTGGAAGAACGAGTGCCCAAATCGGAGGGGGCAATATCCGTCCATGAGGGGCGCAAGGGTTCCTGCGCACACTACACGAGGGCGAGGCCAACCCATGGTATATCCACATGATACCTTTACGCCCCCTCCACCAGACCTTGAAGGCCTCGCAGCAGTGAAACATTATGACTTGGACAAAGACTAGGCCAGACCGGGCTCCAAGTTTCTGTTGGGTCCCCAGGAGCCTATGGTCAAGATGAACTTAGGGGACCAAGAAATGCAGTATTTTACTATACTTGCTAGTCTGGACTGTAAACAACCTGGAGTGTAATTTTCTACCTTTTTCTATAGTATTGGAACCACTCAGCCCACCTCAGCCTTTAACCAAATTCCTTTCTCTTTGCAGGTAGTTTCTACCCTTAATGCTACTGATTGTTTTGTTTTTGTAAATGCCAAAGTGGGAGGGTTTAATGTGTCTAATACTGTCTTATCATGCGATTCTGTTACAAGGGTATCATATGCGTACTCTGAAGTGTATCTCCCCTTAGGCTGGTTTTTGATATGTGGGAGGGTGACCTATACCTATGTCCCTGTAAATGCCACAGGTGGCCCATGCAGTATCCCGATCCTCCACCGTTTTATCACCTCCACCCTCAACGCCCTGGTGGAACACAAGACGGCTACCTCGGTCATGGCCCTGACCCAATATGCCCCCTTGCGGCCTGCCTCTAGTACTGCTGCCCTCTACCGCCCTAGCGGTTGAGGTCCAACTAAAAAAGGGGGGAGTGAGACAGCCATGAAGGTAGCTGTGAGAGTAACCCCTCCCCTCTCAGCCTGAGTTACAGTGAAACAAAACTTAAACACATACCCTTTCGCCCAGAGTCCAACAGACCGGAGCATACCAGTTTAGACAGGTCATTTAGGCATGCTATATGATAGCCCACAACCCCCCCCCCCCAGGGGCTACTGATTGGTGGAGAGGGGATACCTGAGACAAATGAGAAGCTAGTATGGGTTTGAAAACTTACTGTATATAAGACAGTGTGTGACGCCACTTGCTCTCTCAGATCGTTTTGTTCAGGGTGCCGGTTCTGCCTGAGACTGTGTGCACAATAAACAGCATGTGTTTGCATACCGGTCTGTCTCTGTGTTTTCATCTGAGGGTTGGAGGGACAGACTTTGAATAGATAATAGATCTCCTGCTACAAGAGGATCGGGCAGGGAGGAGGGAATGACACCAGGGGCATCATGGATGGTGGGTACAGTGGTAGCGGAAGGGCGACCGCCAGCATCAGTTGGGATGGACAATGGAGGGGGAGAGAAAGGGTAATGACAGCAGTGCATATATGAGGTGGAGGAGGGCAGGAGGATGCGGGTATTTTGAGCCTGTTACAGCAATCGGTCGGCATGGTGGCTAAGGCTGGCATGACCAACAACAACACAGCTCAAGGAAGGATGGGGGTACTGGCCCAGGGCCTGGTCACTGAGTCAACTGGACTGCCCGCAATTCCTAGTATGTCCCAGGACAGAGGCCAGGTCAGTAGAAGCCAGGTAGGCCAAAATGAGCAAGGGTCACAGGGTACGAGTGGCAGTGAGGGGGCTGGTGCAAGGGAAGGGAATGGGGTTCTGGTTTCTGAGACAAGGCCAGTGGAGTACACCTGTCTCACCAGTGCGCTCGATAGCTATGTGCCCCAGGCTCAAGAGGAGAGGATTTATAAGTTAGAATATATCAATATATTCACATTGCTGATCAGGTGAAATGACATTAGCTGTGACTGCATGGACTGCCGGAGAAAATGCAAGCTGGCTAGCAGGAAAGCTGACAGTGTCCCACAAATGATAGCGAACTGGTGCACCACCTTTCATATACTGGCCAGAGTGATAGGTGAGAGACACCTGGAGCAATGTAGGGGCTTATTTAAGTACCAGGACTGCATTTGCAAAGCATACAGAATATATGGCGGGACAGTGTGTTTAGAGTATGATAAACAATTCTGCAGGAACATGGTGGAGAACAAGGGGCTTAGCTGGGACATGAAGGTCATAGACCTTTGGATATGGCTGATGATTCAGGGCCAGATGGGCACTACTTTGCTGCCACAATGGCCCGCGAGGAGCACCAGGCTCCAATAGTCCTTTCAGGGGAGGTCAGAATCAGTGAATGGAATGGTAGCGGGCCCTGGCACCAGCCACCAAGAGGTGTGTTTGCAGTCTGTTCAATTGGGGCACATGTAGATATGGCAGCAGCTGAAAGTACAGGCATGCATGCACGACCTGCGAGGAAGGGCACCCACAGAACAGATGTGGCAAACGGATTGGTGGGGAAATCCAACAAGGGCACTGAGCCAGGAGCCACTTGCTGGGCACCCTCACAGGTGAATGTTGACAGGCTGCAGCAGAATTTGGAGGGTTATAATATGTAAAAGGCAGAATGGCTAGTTCAGGGGTTTACTTACAGTTTTGTTATTCCTTATCATAACCCCAAGGCCCACGGGTTATGGGCAATCAGAAGTCAACTTTGACGAACAAGGGGATGGTCCAACAAAAAAATGACAAAGAGCGGGTCTTTGGAAGGGTAGTGGGCCCTTTCCAGCGATGCCCCATGCCCAACTTAATACTTTCACCATTGGCTTTGGTTCCCAAGAAGGAGCCGGGCGAGTTCCGGCTCATACATCATCTGTCATACCCAGATGGGAACTTGGTTAATAACCACTTGGAGGAGACAGTCTGCTCAGTCAAATACACGTCCCTGGACAGGCCCTAAGCCTGCTGAAGGGGCACGGAAAAGGGGTGTGACTGGTCAAGACTGATGTGGAGGCAGCCTTTCGGCTGCTACCGATTTACCCATCGGGTTTCCACTTACTGGGTTTCCATCTCCGGGGATATTACTACTTCAACAAATGCCTCCCTAAGGGATGCTAAGTATCATGTGCATTCTTTGAGGAATTTAGCTCGGCCATCCAATGGATGGCTGAGAAGGAAATTGATCAGGGTATTATCATACATTACCTGGATTGTTTACTTATTGTTTACATCGCATTTACTATACCGCCTCCCATAACATCGAGGCGGTTTACAAATAAAATCAATGTTTACAAAAAAGAAAAAGAAAAGAAATTACAATGATTGATAGCAAAGAGGAGAGTCAAGGTAGAAGACATACAAACAGAAAAAACAGAAAAGAGGTCTTCAGGTGGGGAAAGCCAGTGAAAAAAGATGAGTTTTAAGAAGGGAATGGAATTTGGGATAGGATTCTTCTGTACGGAGGTGGGTAGGGAGGGAATTCCAAAGAGAGGGTCCTAAGTAATAAAATGCCGATTTTCTGGTGGATTGCAAATGAGCTTTGGAAGGTGCTGGAAGGTGAAGACGGTTAATGTGGATGGATCGAAGACTACGGGAGGGGTTATGGTAAGTTAATAGATCTGAAAGGTAAGCAGGAGTTGAGTGATAAATGGCTTTGTGAGTTAGGGTGAGAAATTTGAATGATATCCGGTAGTCTAGTGGCAACCAGTGGAGGTGATAAAGTAAGGGGGTGACATGATCACGTGGGGAAGCGTGGAGAATCATGCGAGCAGCTGTGTTTTGGATCAATTGAAGACGGTGTTTTTGGGATTGAGGAAGACCAGCAAAAATAGTGTTACAAAAGTCTAATCTTGTGATAACCAAGGAGAGGAGAAGAGTAGTGAGGGCCTGGGTGGATAGAAAGGGACGAACGGCACGAATTTGCCGAAGACAGAGAAAAGAACACCGAGAAACGTGAGAAATATGATCGTGAAAGTTAAGAGCGCTATCAAGAAACACCCCAAGGTAGCGAAGCTTAGATACTACAGTGATGGTGGCGCCTGCAAGGGATGGAGTGAGAGATGGGGCAGGAGAGGTGTGTGGAAACCAGATTTCAGCAGTCTTACTAACATTAAGCACTAAACAATTAGAAGAAAGCCAAGAGGAGATAGTGGACAAACAAATTTCCAGAGGTGATATATCGGGGTGGGACGAGGAAGTATGATGCAACAGAAGATGGTTTCCTACTGTTGGCCAGCGACAAGCTGGCCTGCAGCAGGAACCTATCAGCATTCCAGCAGAAAGCAAGAGGAAATGGGGTTCCCTTAGCACTGTGCAGGATAGAGAGCCCAGCTCAATGCTTGTCTTTCTTGGGGAATGAGATTGACATGGTAGCTATAGTAACATGACTGCCAGCTAGGAAGCTGGCGGACTTGAGGAATGCAGTGCTCTTCCTCTAGAAAGGTTACACTGAAACAAATGTAGCGCCTGATGGGGCTCTTGAATGTTGCATGCAGGGTAATGCCGATGGGCAGGGCCTTCAAAAGGCGTTTGGCGGGTGCTACCAAGGGCATCCTCAAGGGACATCATTTCATCAGGGTGGGCACAGCCATCTGCCAGGACTTGGCGGTATGGCAAGAGTTTCTCATGAGATATAATGGTAGGAACATATAGAGAAAACTCCCAGTCAGCAACAGGGATTTAGAACTTTTCACAGACGCATCAGGTGGCAATGGTTTTGGAGAGGAGCCCAAGGATTGGCATAGGCAGGCAATAACAAAGGATATCACATTTCTCGAAATGTTCCCAATTGTGGTGGTGCTGGTACTTTGGGGCCTCCAGTTGGCAAACACAAAGATCATATTTCAGTCTGATAATGCCACAGTGGTGTATTTATTTATTTATTTGAGGTTTTTCTATACCGTGCTCTTTAAAATCAGCTTGGTTTACAGTTAAAACAAATTTGTACATTGCAGGCGGCATCCGCACTGTAATTACAAGGAACAGGGTTTACAATTTGGCTAACTGGGGAGACTATGTACAGGCTACTCAGTAACAGGCTACTCAAGTTAAGCAACTATATACAGGCGAGATAGTCGGGCCAGTGGGGGCGGGTGGCAGCATGACTACTTGATGGCTATTTACAACAAATTGTATGCTATATACAAGGTTGTGTGCTATCTACAAAATTGTGTGCTGTATACAGTTGCATATCGTGTGTCTGGAGGCATTAGTGGGCGGGGCTGGGGCTGCGTGTTATTGTTGGGTTGAGGGTGCTGTATTGGTGGGTGCATGCGGACGGCTGTTGAGCGTCTCCATTATGGGAGTAGTGCTGGAGAAAGAGGTGGCGTTTTAGAGCCTTTCTGAATTGGGCGAGCTCGGTTATGGAACGGATGTTGGGCGGAAGGGCATTCCAGCATGTGGGTGCGTAGTACACGAAGGTCCTGTTTCGTGTTGCTTGCGAGCACTTTGTAATCTTGCTCGGGATGTTCAGAGTGTTGGCAGCGGCTGACCTTCTGACTCTGTTTGGGGGGGGGGTGGTGAGGGTGAGATCCATGATGGAGGTGGTGGTGAGCCCGGTGATGGCCTTGAACGTCATTAATAGAATTTTGAATGTGATCCTGCAGTGGACCGGTAGCCAATGTAGGTGTTTCAGGATAGGAGTTATATGGTCCGTCCTGGCAGCTCTATGTAATATTCTGGCGGCTGCATTCATTGCAAGCTGCAATGGGTTCAGTGTGCTTTTAGGGAGTCCATGTAGGATCGAGTTGGCGTATTCAAAGTGGGGGATTACTAAAGCTTGGTAGACTGTCCGGAAATCATCTGGCTCCAGCAGGGGTCTAAGATGCCAGATCGTCCTTATTTTGTGGTATATTGCTTTAACAGTATTGTTTACGTGGGCCTTCATGTCCAACTGTTGGTCTAGGATGACACCTAGGTAGCGGATCGTGGGTTTGCTTTGAAGCTCTACGCCTCTCACCTTTAGTGACACAGGGGGATAAAAGCTGGGTTCCTGGAGATGAATAGCGCCTCAGTTTTCTTGAAGTTTATTCTGAGGTTTTGTGTGTGGATCCACTCAGTCACGGCGTCAAAGCAGGTGGTTAGGGGTTAGAAATCCGGATGGTCGGTTGAAAATGGCATGTAGAGTAGCACATCATCCATGTATACGAGGCATGCGACATTGAATGTACATGATAAAGAGTCAGCCAAGGCTGGGTGAGTAATGGGGTTAATTAGGAAGCTAGTGTTGTTAAGTTTGGAGCTGAATGCCTACATAACAGCCATCCATTTACCAGGTGGAACTAACGAGATCACTGATGCTCTCTCTTGCTTCCAGTTGCTCCTCTTCAGGCATCTTGCCCAGAGCACATCCCCCAAAGCCACCAGCATGCCAGCGGAACTATGGAGCATTGGATACATAGCACTGGTAGATTGCTAGAGAAAATCCTTGTCTGATAGTACCTGGAAGGCATATTGGAGAGCCGGTTCCAGGCTCCAAACCTTTGCCAGATGACGAGGATTCAGCCTGTTATGAGGAATATCGCTAGGGCAGTTGCTCAAGTTCATTACATGGTTAAAGGGGGAGGGGACCATGCTTAGGCATGCTAGGTTGATGCTGGCTAGAGTGGCATTTTTTCTAAAGCTCGGTGGGTGGAGGGACACTACTAAAGAGTTCATGGTGAACAGGGCCGGCCCGTCCATTGAGCGAGAATGTTTTTTGCACAGGGCCCCGCGTTTCAGGGGGCCCCGCGCAAAAAACATTCTGATCCAAAAGTAAAATGAAAAAAAAAATAAACAAAGCTGTCTGTTGCCGCTTCCGGGGCCGCCGTGGCAGAATCGAGTGTGCCGCGGGGCCCCCCCTGTGCCCGGCAGAGCCTGCCCTCCCCTGTATCCACCTCTCTCTTTCAGCTGCAGTCAGTCACACGCGCCGTCTTTCAGAGCGCGAGGGGAGAGTTTCTCCCTCGCTGCTCTGTTAAGCCCGCGGGGGCTGATGGGAAGTTCCCATCAGCCCCCGTGGGCTTAACAGAGCCGCAAAAGGGAAACTAGTCCCTTCGCGCTCTGAAAGCCGGCGCGTGTGACTGACTGCAGCTGAAAGAGAGAGTTGATACAGGGGAGGGCAGGCTCTGCCGGGCACAGGGGGGGCCCCGCGGCACATTTGATTCTGCCGCGGTGGCCCCGGAAGCGGCAGCAGACAGCTTTTTTTATTTTAAAATTTTCCTGGGCTGGGCTGGGCTGGGCTGGGGGGGGGGTTAGGAGTGGTGATGGGCACTGGGCTGGGGGGGGGGGGTAGGAGTGGTGATGGGCACTGGGTTGGGGGGGTGAGGAGTGGTGATGGGCACTGGGCTGGCTGGGGGGGTTAGGAGTGGTGATGGGCACTGGGATGGGGGGTTAGGAGTGGTGATGGGCACTGTGCTGGGGGGGGTAGGAGTGGTGATGGGCGCTGGGCTGGGGGGTTAGGAGTGGTGATGGGCGCTGGGTTGGGGGGGTTAGGAGTGGTGATGGGCGCTGGGCTGGGGGGGGTTATGAGTGGTGATGGGCTATGGAGGGGCTTAAACTAAAAATTGGGTGATGGGGGATTAGGACTGGAATGGGCTGGTGGGATTAGGACTGGAAGTGGGTTGATGGGGGGTTAGGACTGGTAATGGGCTATGGGGGGGCTTAAACTAAAAATTGGGTGATGGGGAATTAGGACTGGGAGTGGGCTGATGGGGAGAGTAGGACTTATAATGGGCTATGGGGGGGCTTAAACTGAAAATTGGGTGATGGGGAATTAGGACTGGAACTGGGCTGGCGGGATTAGGCCTGGGCGGGGGCTATGGGGGGCTAGGACTGGTAATGGGTTGGGGGTGCTAGGACTGGAAATGGGCTGAGTGGAAGGGGGCTTGAACTGCAAATAGCTGTTGGGGATGGGGCTTGGAATGGAAATGGGCTGAGGGGAAGTGGGGGGCTTGAACTGCAAATAGCTGATGGGGACGGGGCTTGGAATGGAAATGGGCTGAGGGGAAGTGGGGGGCTTGAACTGCAAATAGCTGATGGGGAGGGGGACTTGGAATGGAAATGGGCTGAGTGGAAGGGGGCTTGAACTGCAAATAGCTGATGGGAAGGGGGGCTTGGAATGGGCTCTTAGGGGAGGGAGCTAGGACAGGAAATGGGCTGATGGAGGGGCTAGGATAGGACTGGGAATTGGGTGTTGGGGGGAGCTAAGATTGGAAATGGGCTGTGGTGGGGGCTTGGATTGAAATGGACTCATGGAGGGGCTAGAACTGGAAGTAGGCTCATGGGAGGCTTGGATTAGAAATGGGCTGAGTGGAGGGGAGCTAGGATTTAACATGGGCTGATGGTGGGGCTAGGAAAGGACTAGAAATGGGCTGATGGGAGGCTGGTATTGGAAATGAGCTGATGAAGGGACTCGGATAGGACTGGAAATGGATGGGGGAGCTAGGACTGGAAATGGACTGATGGGGGGCCAGGACGGGAAATGGGAGTCTGTGGGGACTAGAAGGGAGCGGATACTGGGTGGGGCTGGAACTAAAAGGGAGCTGATGTTGGGGGAGATTAGAAGGGGATGGGGCTGGGAGAATGAAATGGAGAGGGGAAAAATATTTTGTGTGGGAGGGAAGAAAAATGTACAATTGGCCGGGTATTGGGAGACTAAGTGGGGATTGAGGATGGAGGGGTAAAATTTGAGTGGATGAAATAGGAATGAGGAAAGAGCAAAAGGAGAAAGATTATTATGTTAAAGCAGATGTAGAGAGAGAATGGAAAAAATCTAGAAGAGAAGAAAGGACAAATGGACAGCAGACGATGGAGAGATAGCAGAAGACACAAATAAACCAGAAGAAAGTGTCTGGAACAATTGCAACTGAAAAAAGAATGCACAAAAGGTACAAAGATATCTCTTTATTTTGAATCTATTAACTGGAATATGTCAGCTCTGGGAAATGTGCATCATTAATGTCTGTGCTTTGTTTAGTACAAGAGGAAATTAATTTATAGTTTTATTTCTACATTGTTGTTGTACATTCCAAGTTTGGCTTTTAAGGGTTCCCAGTTTAATTATTGTCTTCCTGTTTTTAAATTGTGATTCCTTGTTTGGTGATGGTCTATGTTCTGCATGTGTAACTGAGCTGAGGTATTCTGTTTATGTAATTCCTATTTGACATTGTCACTTGTTCTCTTTCCCCAGTAGGTCATGTATTGTTATTCTCTGAAATGTATTGGTTTAATATTTGCAGTGTTGCCTTTTGATAGGTAGTGTATGGTGCTTTATGAGTCCTGGTAGTGCTGTTAGGATACGGTGGGTTTGCTATGGGATCTAAATGAGCAGTGTTTGTAGTAGTTCCTAATGTGCCTGGCGGTTGGCACTGGATTATAGTAATGTAGAAATCTTTGTCTTTCTTTATCCATACACTCATGAAGAGACATGTTTACTAAAAGTTAGTGTATGGTAACATTATGAAAATATTTATGCAAATGAGGCCCCTTATGCAAATGAGGCCCCGCACCGAGTCTCCGCACATGGCCCCGCACCCCCCTTGGGCCGCCCCTGATGGTGAAGAAGGTAGTGGAAGGCTGATCTAGAGAGGCTGCTCTGCAGCCGGATGGGTGTAGGCTCATTACACTAAACATGATGAGGGTGGTTATCCTGAGGGCACCGGAGGTGGTATGGGATGGGTTCAAAGAGAGTCTATTCAATGTGGT
This sequence comes from Ichthyophis bannanicus, assembly GCA_033557465.1. Lineage (NCBI taxonomy): Eukaryota > Metazoa > Chordata > Amphibia > Gymnophiona > Ichthyophiidae > Ichthyophis > Ichthyophis bannanicus. The sequence goes on from CM066040.1 coordinate 207,970,078, forward strand.
CTTTCTGGCGATGTTCTTCAGAACCTTCAGGATGAGCGAGGTCATTCTAAGATCCAGGACAGACATGATGGGCCCTGCCCTCTGACTGGGAGACGTTACTGTCAGGGAGGGGAGGGGAGGGTCAGATTTCTTTTAAGGGGGTCTAAAATGGATCAGGGATGCAAGGGCAGAATGGTGTGGTTTCATGCCACCCATATCAGGGAGCTGTGCCCCATAAGGGCAATAAGGGGATACCTGCAGATGTGACCGGTAAGAGAGAGGGTGCTGTTGTGACACCAAGATGGCTCCTGCCTGTCGCAGTTCCAATTCAAGGCAATGTGGCACCAGGCTTTGGAAAGAGCCAGGTTCGACACAACCGGGGGACACCCAGTTATAGAATATTGGGAGATGGGCATCCAGCAGGTTCAGGTTATATATCCAGCAATAAAGCCCTATTTATTTATTTGCTTTTATATTTATTTTATTTATTTGTGATTTCTTCTATACCGCACTATTTATCATCAGCGCGGTTTACATGTAACCCAAAATTGTACAATGTATAACAGTCTAACATTGACATTTACAGAGAACAGGGACAATTAAACAAGGAGAACGGGGTGAACTATATACACTATGTACAAATTAGAATAATAGTCAATCTATTTATCTTTAGGACAGGTTGAACGTGTGGATAGTTAAAAATGCAATAATTATGGCAAGTGGGTCATTACTCTGAGGGAGTCAAAATGGCTCAGGATAGGAGGGTTAGGTGATGTTACCACACTATTTCGTATCAGAGCAGTTTACAGGAAATGTGAACAGTCAAATAACTTTACATAGAACAGGCATAAACAGGCATAAAACATCAAAGCGAGCAACTCAAGCAACTTTACATCGAACAGGCATAAATAGCGAATCTAAATAACATGATGCAGGTAAATAGTGACAAATGAAAGAGTCAACATAAGGGATAAGGTGAGAGGGAGGAAAGGGGAAGGAGTGGATAGAGGCAAGGTGGATGAGGCGAGGGATATGGGGAGGGGAAGGGAGAACTAATTACATATTGTGCAGCCGGGTCTCAGGTATAGTCTGTGTAAGTGCAGAGTCCAGCGTAATAGAGCCATTCTTAAGTTATGTGGTCATATGCCAGCTGGAAGAGGTGAGTCTTTAATGCCTTTCTGAACGTAGATTGCTCCATAATGACTTGTACTGAAGAGGGAAGAGCATTCCAGAGAGTAGGTGCGTATAAAGAGAAGGCGCAGTTTCTGACGGCCTTAGTGCAAGTCCTTATTGCTGAGGGAGTGACCAGGGTGTTTACCATGTTAGATCTTCTCATTCTGTTGTCTGGGGTACATTGAACAATTGTTGACAGGGAAGGTGTAGATGAGTTGTGAATAATCTTAAACGTGAGAAGAAGAGCTTTATAGGTCAGACGGCTAGATATGGGGAGCCAGTGTAGTTGCATCAAGATGGGTGAGATATGCTCGTACCTGGAGATACCTTGTAGTGACCGGGCCACTGTATTAATGGCCAGTTGGAGAGGTTGGAGGATGTGTTTCAGGATGCCATGAAGAATAATATTTGCATAGTCAAAGTGTGGGAGGATGAGAGCTTGGAAGACCGAGCGAAAATCTGAAGGGTCCTTATCTTCTGGTAGACGGCTTTGATAACACTATGGATATGTGCAGCATGTTCAAATGTTTGTCTAAAATTACTCACAGGTAGCGAACCTCTGGCTTGGTCATGAGTTCGCAAGGAGGATGGTGGGGTAAAAGATTGGTCTTTGAATATAAATAAGACCTCAGTCTTCCTGTAGTTAACCTTCAGGTTATGTGTAGCGAGCCAGTCAGAGACAGCGCTGAAGCATTCTGAAATGATTGAGAAGTCAGAGCTGTCAAGAGAGAATGGGGTGTAGAGTAAGACATCATCTGCATAAATGTGATATAGTATGTTGAAATACTTGATTATTGTACAGATTGGCTGTATATAGACGTTGAAAAGCAAGGCTGAGAGCAACGAGCTTTGTGGTACTCCTTGCATTTGCTGGAAGGTGCTTGAAGACTGTGTTCCCATTCAGACCCATTGCTGGCGACCCGTTAAGTATGATCTAAACCAGCTGAGGGCAGATTTCTGTATACCCTTTTGTTGTAGATGGCTAAGGAGAAGGTTGTGGCTGACAGAATCAAAGGCAGAGGCGATGTCCATGAAGATCAGGATGAAACCCTGCCTCCTCTTATCTAAGCCAGTGCAGAGCCTATCAAGGAGGATTACAAATAGGGTTTCTACCCCATGCTGCTGGCGGAATCCATGTTGCTGTGGGTCTAGTGGGATTTGAACCCCTGACCTTCTGGCCTGGGGGGGTAACTTGCCCCAACCACTAGGCTGCTCCTCCGTCCTGGTTAGTGGCAGGGAAGGGCTATGCCCAGGCCACAGCATGGGTCTGGGTGGAAGCAGGCAGCATTATTACGGTGCTCACCCAGGGGTGAGGTGTCCTGTGTTGTTAACATGTTGTAATATTTGGGCACTATTATTTAAATTGTGGCCTGTTATCTCCACAAATAAAGGTTGGTTGCACTGGAAAGCATGTTGGTATGTGTTTCATTAGTGAAGGGGCGAGCCTGGAGGAGTACAGCATGCCCCGGGTTATGTTTCCTAACTCACCTCCTGCGGTGCCGCCATCTTGACTCTGCACCCCTCGCAGAGCTACTTTTAAACAGGTGGAGGTGGCTGAAACACAAATAGGGCAATTAGGAACATAGATGGCAAGCGTAGACATATACATGCCTACAGTTAGTCAAAGTAAGTGTTGATAGGTATTCCACACAAATAAGAATTCTTAAAAACTGAGCACCATTTGTTTTGCTGTGTGCCTATTTAGCACCCAAGTGGGTGCATAGATGCCTATTTTATAAGTTTGCAAATACTCATGGGTGTGTACATGAAGAATGGGTGCCAAATATGAAGCACTTCTGTGGAAGGTTTTGCCCCTGAGGAGATAAAGGATATAATCAAGCAATACAAAATTCTTTATGGCCCTACCTTAGCAAAGGTTAATTCCTATCACAAGCAGAAAATGTGGAAAGCAATATATCAAATTAAATGCCATATACCACAACAATGAGATTATGAGGACCTCCATAATAAATGGAAGGGCTTATGCAAGAAAGTCAAGGCCAAACAGAGAGTGAGAATAAGAGAGGGGCCTTTGAACCAAGTGATGATCTCACAGATAGAATGCTAAATCCTCTCCATTATGGATGATACCAATATAAGGGGGGTCAATCAGTTGGACACCTCCCATTCGATTGTGAGGAAATGCCAATGTCTTATTCAGCTAGATAGCTTCTCTTACCATTCCTTGCTATAGTCTCCCAGGCCTTTTAATCTAATCTGTGCACAGTTTTCTCCCTGTCCGTATCAAAGCCAGTGCTTCTCTGTGGTGGCAATCTTCAGGTAGCATTAGGCTGCTGCCTTCAGACCTCCCTCACACCTCTCTGGAAGGTACTATAGAAGGACAGAACTAATATCACTCTTGGACAGACAGGAATAAAGGATATATGTCCTAGTAACCAAATAGATAATAAATAATAAATAATAATAATAACCAAATAAATAACCAAATAGTAACCAAATATGTCCTAGTAACCAAATAGAGTTTGAATCCCACTGACAGTCCTTCTGCCCTTGGCAAGTCACTTAACTCGCCATTGCCTCAGGTTCAAACTTAGATTGTAAGCTGTCTGGGGACAGGAAAATACCTACTGAATCTGAATGTAACTTGGGTGAACTACTGTAAATAAATGAGTTAACTAAAAAAATAGTCATGTGGTGTTCACATATCTGTGCTGGGCAGTCTATTGAAGCACTGATCCTCTGCTCTGGAATCCCACATGAATTTTCATGCTATAAGCATGGTGACTATGCATGTCTTGGGTACTCTATATCTGTTTCTGTTTTCAAACTGCATGTGAAGAGAGGCTCAGACCACAGGAGGTAGATGTGGGGAAGATTAATGTCAAAACAGAAGAAGAGGCTTTGCCATCATAGCCATGGTACTCCCAAGCTAAGGGCAGTTTGGAGACTACAGTGCCCCCTGAGGCAGGAGGCTGAACATGAGCTGCAGAATTCAGGGAAGGAGGAACAGGAAGAGATGCCAGAAGATGATCTAGTCAGTAAGCAAGAGGCTACAGAGTCCATTCCAGTTATGTTGTCACTGGCAGAGGAAGAAGCGTTGTCAGAATTGGGCATCAAGTAGAATGGATCAGAGGCCATGTAAGAGAGAGAGAAGACTCCATTTTTTAAATGCACCAAGCAGCTCCTGAAACAAAACAATATGCTGTGACAGGATATTGCATGTATTCATGAAGACCTACAAGGGTTTGTCATCGTAATCTATTACAAAGGACAGTAGAGTACCTCCTTTTACTTTGTTCTTGTCTCCTGTCTCTCCCTAAGTTCTCTTTTTTTCTTCTCTATTTTCTCTCCCTCATGGCATCCTTAAGGATCCCCACCACAGAGTTATTCAGGAGTATCTAGTTGTCAATGGTGGTAATACGCCATGGTTCGAGGGAATACACCTATCATTTGTTGGAGAGAAAGCAGAGGAGACAAAAATGAGTGGATCAATAATGGTGTCTGAGAATCATAGGCATAGAAGAGAAGAAACCTAGTGCTTCCTGGATTGAGCGGAATGAAAAAAAAAAAAAGAGTGTTAATGCAGAGCAGTGGTTCTTAACCCAGTCCTCCTGCATCCCCTAGGCCAGTTGGGTTTTCAGGATATCCACAATGAAGATACATGAAAGAGATCTGCACACAATGAGGGCAGTGTATGTAAATCTCTCTCATGTATATTGTGACGCTGCGCCCCGACTAGGCGGTCGCCTATAGGTTGCAGCGTGCCACCTCATAACACTTATGTTGCTCCATCTTAAGAGCTAGGACTTCTGACGATGTAGTTGTGGGTCAAGAAGACAGTCCGAGTGGGTTTTGGCAAACACAGGAAATTTTTTTTTTTTTTTGACAAGACTTTGCAAACAACTTTCGTTGTGTAGCATTTGAACAGGACAACTTAAAGAGGATACTTTCTCCAACCAGAATTATCGTACAAAACAATGTCCTGGTAGTGCTCAAGAATAAACTTCTTTCATGTATAACAAACAGAATTTGCTTCTTCAAATGCCAGGGTTAAAACTTTGTGCTCACTGGTTCCTAGTGCCTTCAGTAAAGATATCAGCTTCTTTTAAACTGTGCAAGCATAAACAAGGTTCCTTCTTCCTGTTTCTATTATCCACAGAATAACAGCTTCTTAAGACATCCAGTTTACACCTAGGCACTTCAGTTAGCTCTAACAATGGCAAATCCCTTTTCTTTCCAGAGTTTTCAGTGCTCAGAACAACAAGGCTTTTTCTAAGCTAAACCGGTTCCAGTTTTCTCTGAGCTTAAAACTCTTGGCCTTCTTTTACTCCGATGCTAGACAAAGAGAGCAATCCATTAAACTATCAACCGAGTCCTGTTCCATCTCACAGGGCTCCATGTCCATACTTTCACAAACAGAGTTACATTCCTCTGGGCTTGGAACTTGCTCTGTGCACGCAGGCTTTACTTCTTTTAAAAGCTTAAACAGTTTGTTCCACTGAGACTTCTGTCTCCCCTCTGGGTTCCTAGGGTGACTGCAAGGCTTCCTGTCTCTGAATAAAATATCCACAGGCTCTGACTGTCTGACCTTGCTTGTGGTAACACTCTGCCTTACAGGTTTTAAAAGGGGTAAAACCTTTCTCTTGGAATCTTCTAGCGCTGCTCCTCTAACAGGGCTATAACCTTCAGTTTCCCCAGGAGTATCCCTCCTACCTTCAAACCGGGCTGTAGACCTCTCACGGCAGGGGCTCCTCTCTGGAGTGCAGTCTTCTGAACAAAAGCTGCTCTCAGAGCTTCTCCGGTGTCTGTTCCTAGACACTCTCTGCCTTTGACGCCTAAGTTTGAGTTCTCCTTAGTCTGCTGTGTATATTCCCTTTTCACATTGCCTGTAAACTGCTTCCTCAGCCCCTCTCTCCTGGACGGCTCGAGACTGACTCTGTCTCTATTCCTGTGCCTGCTACTGCGGCTGGCTTTGTTCCCATCTCTGAGACTCTGGCTGGTTCTGTTCCCTTCTCCTCCACACTGGCTTTGGCCCTGGCTCCGGCTCTGGCCGTGGCTCTCTCTGAGACTGTGTCTCCTGCTCTCTGTGAGCCTGTTCCTGGCTCTGGCTCTGTAACTGGAACTAGAACAAGAGCTGGAACTGGAACTCCTCCGCCTGCTTCTTTCTCCTTTCCTCCTCTCTCTGCTCCCTCTTACTGACAGCTTAAATGTGTTTGAGTGTCTTCCTTTTCCTGGCTCCTCCCCTAGGTGCCTCCCATCTCCACCCTGTGTTGCCATGGAGCCTGGGTGTGGCCTGCACTCAATAGTTCTGAATGTGTGTTTTTTTCTCTACCTGCATTCTGATACATGTACTTAGCTGAGGGATTTCTCTGCCTAGAAGAAAAAGTTCTTTTTCCAGGTATTTTCCTAGGTTCTAATGCAGCCTCATCACCACAATATTCATTGTGGATATCTTGAAAACCCGACTGGCCTAGGGGGTATGGGAGGACTGGGTTAAGAACCACTGATGTAGAGGGTGAGTGTAAGAGGTGTTTACTTACCTAGAAGCCATCCCCCTGCTACCTACTACTATCAAAGTGATCATATATTCCCAATTGTGACTGACGTAAGCATCATGACAGGAATCTGGAAAGATGGGCACAGATCAGTAATGACACTGGAGTCATTGCAGAACACCTACATATTTAGGGAATTAAATAACTTTGATTCAGGAGGAGTCTTATTTCCCTGTACGAGGATTTATTGTTATATGAGTGCAACCAATAACCCCCAACACAGACAAAAAATGTGCCAGCTGAAAAAATTCAGTCATATTTCATGTGCCTGCTGTTATTCCTCAAGAAAAGCAATACACTGATTGAATTTCCTGAAAAAAGACCGCAGGAACTGAGCAATGCATGTGAGGTGGCTGGCTGGTTTATGCTGGAAGTGTCCTCCATAGGTGTCTGGAAGCTCCCAGTGTTGAGGAAGATGAAGATGTGGCGACCAGAGGATGCACCGACATGGCATGTCACCTTCAGCAGCAGTGGGTTGTACTGTGCCCAGTGTTCTGGACATGGCACATATATAGACATACACTAGATATTACCCATTCCTCACCAAGAACACATCCATTGTCCATGTCTGCAGAGAGAAGGTGATCTAGTGGTTCAAGCCATGGGTTAAGACTCAGGAAAGCCAGTGTTCAAATCCTGCTGCTGGCTCCCCTTTTGACTTTGGGCAAGTCGCTCTATATCCCATTGGCTCAGGTGCCCGCTTAGATGGTGAGCTCCCTGAGGTATGGGCATCTTCTTTCTGAATACGTATTGCCACTGTACAGCACTGTGCGTGCTCAGTAGTGCTATAAAGATACGTTTTATGTATTAAGTATTATTTCTGATGTATACATTTTGTCCCTTTATAAAGAGTTGCAGGCACAGTTTTGGATGGGGTGACTGAACAGCTCCCTGATGTACAGCATCTACTGTTCTTCGATCTTCCTTTCCTCTCATCTCCTCACTTCTCCAGAATGGTTATACTTGCAAAAGAAGAGAAACTATGCATTGAAAGGAAGCACCTGAACCTCACCCAACCACCTTCCATAGGCCTTTTAAAATGCAATTCAAGCAATGGGATTCAAAGGGACTTGCTAAACATTTCCAGATCACACAGGATTAGCGAGTTGCTTCTTTTTATCATGGGGTAGGATCATTTTTATTTAACATACATGTTTCTAAGTCCCAAAATTTGATGAATTAAACTCTATAAACATTCATGAAATTTTTCAGTTGATATTATATAACTCCTGCAGACACTGATAACAAACAATGTAACATGTACATCTAAATATTAGTTTTTCATTAGTAAACAAGCTTTGGTTTTAATTTGCATACATTGCAAAAATTATAATAAAGGCTTGAGCCAATCTAAATTAGCTTACCCCCCCCCCCCCCCCCAATTCCCCAAACCTAATGGAAGTAATTGATTTCTGACACTTAGAGGCATGTTTACTAAAGTGCACTAAAGGTTCGCCCTTTAGAGAATATTAGGTGCCAAAAATTAGCGTGGGAGGTATGGCGTACCTGTGCTGAGTGTTGGGTGCATTCACGGCATACCCTCATGCAGTTAACACAAGGAGAACACCTCCCCATGCTAAAAGTGCAAGCCATAATTAACATGCATACACTTATCGTCACACATTGAGGTGGAAGTAAGTGTATCAGGGTTAACTACTGTACAACATTGAGGATTAACACCCTAATGAGACCCACACTAACCGCAATTCACAGTCAACATCCACTCTCTTTCCCTGCCCCATCACATGCTCAGGATTTTAACTGCTGCCACTGTTTCAGCTTGTGGTAACAGTAGCCATGGGCCCATATTAACCATTTACCATACGCTAAAGCCCACACTGTGCCTCACTTTAATAAACATGTCCTTTTATCTTTTTTCAGTCAGAAATATAGCTAGTCATAGAATGACTTTAAATAATCATGAGATACTTCTAGACTATTCTCATAATGTGCACATCGGTGCACTACACTCAACTAAACCAGTCCAACATCAAAGGAGAAGATCAGGGGGCTAGTTCCTAAGCTTCAGTAAAATCTTGGATTTTACAGCAGCTGAATTTACCATGGGAGTCACTAACATGTGGTAACTCGTAGAAATAGCGCAATTTGCGAGACTACCGCTAAGAGGATCATGGGCACCGGCACTAGCAGGAGGGAAAGGGGATCACGTCTGCTCACTGACCTGTAGAGCAGCAGGGATTGGTAAATGTAGGCTCAGGAGCCTAAAGAGATTTAGGGGGGGGGGGTCCTTCAGGGATCTGAGAGTAGATTCTGCATCTGGGAGGGTAACGGTCTTTTTGGAAAATCTACTTCCAGGGCTTTGGGGAACATTAGTCTCTGTGGGGAGGAGAATTGGGAAATACTGACTCCTTGGAGCTGCCAGGGGGAGGGGCTCCCAGAGTGCTGGTTGTATCTTTGGAACACAGTCTCTTTGGCCTGATGCTCTGGCTGTGAAAATAATGCCATTTTTGAACTGGTGTTAAACTGGTGTTAATCGTCCAAGAATAACATGACTGGTGGTGATCATTCACAAACTGCATTATTCAAGCTGAATGCTAATGAGGTATTTTGCATGCATGTAGATGCTTTGCATTTCATTAGAATTCAACACACATTGTAATAGAAATTGTGTACTACAGCAAAATAATGCATGCTATTGTCCTTTAATGTGACTTAAGGGCCAAATAACGTGCATTTTTCTTGTAACACACTTTATTTCTAGTAACTACCCCCTCAATCTCTTAATTTTCAGATGTTTATTATGAACAGTGCATAGTTCCTAGCCACAAAGATGCCGGTACTCATATGCAGACCTCTTTCATTCATACATGAGGACCTGGGGTCAGTTTTAGCAATGTACATCCTCAAAAAAAGCCATGATTACGAATAAGTAGAGCAAGGAACTTACTGGTAAAGTTCCAACCAATAGTGCAGTACTAATTTTGGTTCAATACATGCTGGATGAGTCTGTCCATAGCTGCTTCAGTTGAATAGTCGCTGATGGGATGGTTTGACTGAATATGGTTGGCTGTTGAAAAATCACTGCTGGAGGAAAGGATGATAAAGGCTGAAGGAGTCTAGTCAGTTGTTGATTAGTGGATTGGTGAATAGATCCAGGGGATGGAGAAGAAGAGCGGCCCTGGACTGCTTGTTTTCTGAGATTTTTTGAATGAGAGGGAAGGGTGCTAGGAGTGTCTAAGAGGACTAAGGGCTCTGGATTTGACTAACAGGGTCGTAGGTTGTTCCATGGGCTGAGGCATGAATCTAGGTAGGACTCAAGACAATTGGAAGGATCACATGCAACATTTAACCTATTAGAGCAAAGCTTACAGGATGAAAGCAAGAAGCAGCTTTCCTTAGCTTCTAGGCTGTCAGCACAATAAATAATTTAATGTAAAAATGCACACACAAGCTGTGAGGGTAGAACAACTAATTTTCTAATTTGAAAAAGGAATATATAGCAATATCCTGGGATATGACTTCAATAGGATTTAATAGAACATAGGGGACAGATTATAGTAAAGAGTTTTGCTTTGCAATTCCAGAAATGGTGCACTTCTTCACGGAAATTATTACTTTCCATCTGGTCCTCATCAAGATTCTTATCACTCTTTTAAAAATATGCTGAATTCTAGAAAGAAGATAACAGTCTATTTGCATGATTAGTGCTTGGCTTTTACTTGTTTGATAATATAATTGCTCCTGAAATTCTCATTATATTTATTGATGCTGTTTGAAGTAATTTCGTCCTCCCTCATCAGCGTGAGGCATTACAGAGGTTAGATATAGGGTTGAGATATGGGGAGGGCAATTTTCAAAGATAAAACGGCTTTTTGAAATTACCCACCTTGTATGTTGGTAAAGTAAATGTGTTGTCCCACAAAAACGCATACTTTTACTTGCATTTTCTAAGAGGGATTCCTGGGGCAGGATTACGTCAGGAAAGGCAATAATGCAGCAGTTTTGTATTTTACAACATAGTTTTGTTTTGTTTTTACCAGAAATAGCAGCCACAGAAAAAGCAGGTGTGAATTTCTGGGGGAATTTTTCCTTGAGCAATTATCAAAAGGAAAGGCAGCTATCACTTTAAGAACCGATGCAAAATCCAAGGGTAAAATTACCCATGTCTTTTGCGCTTGCTAGGACAATTTTGAGAATTGCCCCCAAAAAGGAAAACTTGTTAGTTAGTTAAAATCTGTTTCTTGTGTGTCTGTCCCTGTGAAAACAGGAATGCAGAATTATTCATAGTAAACCTTATTATTAAGAAACAGTCTTTGTCAATAATATATAAGGCAGTATGGAAAAGGAATATTTTTCTGATGAAGGCACAAGCAGGGTTGTTTTATTACAAGTACATTGATTGATTATAAGCATTATTTATTTATTTAACAGGTTTCTATACCACCTTATCCTTTAACCAAAGCTGCTTACATTGCAATTTAAAACAATTTACATGGAAACAATTAACAGGGAAGGGGAAATGGCATGCGGGAATTGCAGAACACCACAACAAAACATACACATTATGTACACTGTGGTAGCGAAGATTCTTTCGGAGATTAGATCATAATGCTTAAGGTCATTGTGGGATAAGGGACACAAATGGGTGGGGGTGATACATGCTAGGTGATGCTACCGAAGTGTTCCACGTATAGAACATTGGCAAATATTGGCATTAGCAATGAGATCAAGTTAACGACTAAGGAGTAAAGGAATACCCATGCACTTTCATTTTTATAACAATGTTGCACAAAATAATTTATTTTCTTCCATAACAGTCCAGTACAAATCTATCCCAAGGGTCATCACTCACTACAAGTGTACTTATACAGAAACTAACCCAGTTGGAAACATCACCTATAAGATTGCCTAAATATATGGGCATCATGGCAAACCCAAGAAAAGTGGCCACTGCATGCATCAGCTGATATTTAGCATAGCAAATGAAGGAGAGTGTGAGTTATATATTGGTATATTATTAACTTGTATGACTGATTAATGATTTTATGTAGCAGTGCTAGCCATTGCTATAGAACAGAGTAGGGCAACTCCGGTCTTTGGTATTTGAGATACTAAACTGGTCAGGTTTGAAATATATTCCTAATAAACACGTTTGAATTTGATTTGCATAGTACTGAGAGAGACTGTATGCTTCCTGTTCCACGCCCCGGACCCAAGAGACAGGCGGTGTTCCGTAATCTCAATGCATGGATGAAACAATGGTTCTTGGGGAAAGGGGAGCCTATTCCGCAAAGATGGACTTCGCTTTAGCAAGGGTGATACTAGGCTACTGATTCGAAAATTCAAAAAGGAGATAGAACAGCTTTTAAACTTGAACCTGGAGGAAAACTGGCAGTTGCTCAGGAGGGCATGGTTCAGAGTAAGGGATCTATGAAGGATAACATCATGACAGGGAAATTAGGGCATCCCAATAGAGAGGTTGTAATAAAAACTAATAGCCCAAGTGTCTTTAAATAAAGAGCAATAGCTGGGAGTGCAGGGTTTAGCACAGGGTTTAAGTTGGGGCTAATGCACATTTTCGGCCCACAGTAGCTGGAGCATGTGGCCAGAAGGCTTCTACTCTAAAAGCGCTGTGTTACCTGGGGAACGTGTGAATAGGCAGGATTAGGGTGGGCTTGGGACTGCGAATGGGTGGTAGCAGCCACACACAACTGATGCTGTCATGCTAGCTGTGCACTAGAGACACAAAGACACTGCTAGGATGGATGCAATTGCTGCTATTGTGTGTGCAACTACTGCCAAATTCCAAACAAGTGATGTTACAGCTACCATGCTAGCGCATCATGAATACCACATGCTTTAAAGGCCATAACCATTCCACACATATGTCAGTCATCACAAGGCAGGCTAGCAAAGTTCACGTGTGAATCAAGTGCTCACCTAGGACATTGGTATCTGAGGAGAGGCATTATATGGCTGCCATGTCAGTGGAGCATCACAGCCTGACAGCCACAAACTAGGGCCTGCAGTACATGAGTGTACCAGCTGGAGGAGTGGGCCTGCCTCTGCATACACAGCAATGGCTGTCTTGACACTATGTGGGTCACGTCTATATGGATATATGTGGGAGGGTGGCTGTTATGATAAGCTGTGGATGAGTTGGGAGATAGAGCCTGTGCTCAGTGAAACAGCTACTGGCCACATAGGCAGGGATGGAGACAGGAGAGTTTAACTGGAGACAGACCACTACATGCAAATGTGGTAGTCTGGCCACTGGTAAACGAAGATTTGACACAAAACTGTGCTGTCAGACCACTGTCTCCCCTGCATGTGTGGCTACATAGTAGTGCATTTGTGCACTTGAGGGAACATACGGGTGCTATGGGCCCTGTTCCTGTGGGCAGATGACCCCTTACCCTGACCATAGGAAATGTCTTTGGCTTACTAGCTCTGAGCCGATGGGCTAGCTTAGTTTGAGCTCCATGATCAAGCTCTCCTTCCCTGGCTCCTTTGACTAGAGGATGAGGTGTTCCACAGACCTAGGGAACTGTTGTGGGTTCCCAATGATCTGTGAGCCTTCAGTTCCCTGAAAGCTGAAGTGTTGTGGCTAGAGAGTTTATTGGGGTTCCCCATCTCTGTGGGGATGCATAGAGGTACCATGGTATGTCCCCAGAGATCTCTGCAAGGTGGGAGCATGGGTTCCCATTGTGGAATGCCTCCCATCTGACTAGCAGATGTTAGCCCACAGAGATGGGTATCCTATGTGGTGGTCCAGGAGGCTGCTTCTGAACAGCGTGGGCCTCATGATGGGGAGGGTGGGTGTCAGCCATAGTCACCCACCCTGCCATTAACATCTGTGTGGTCACTGTGTTAGGCATACAGATCTGTAGACTTTAGAAACCCCCCCCCTTCTCCCTCAATAGCTAGAGTACTGTGCAACATGTATAGGGGAATTGACAGATGTCTGGTAACCTGTTCACTACAGTCTATGTAATCAGGCACTCTGGGTGAATCAGGATGAGAGAAGTGGAAATGGTTATTCCACAGGGTAGCCACTGCAGACACCCTGTTTTCATCTATACGGAACCCCCTGTTCCTTCATTTGTTGCATTTGCACCTTATCTTCCACAAACAGGACCACATCATGGTTATGCCTATTCCTGGGTCACCCTCTCTTTCCTTCACTGCTCACTTAGTTTGTGCCCTGTTAGTGGAGTTGAGGGCCATGTATTGCTATCTGCGTTGTCTGCAGGGGGTTGGTCGCCTATGCCTGCTGTCACCCATAGCATCACATTGCTAGCATACAAATACAGGGCAGACCTAGTAGGCACCATCACAGTGCGAATGCATACTGGTCACGTGTTCACAATAATTGCACTACTGATGCAGTTAGCACTGCGTCAGTAGTGTCTCCGTACCATGGTGACACCTCCTGTATTTTCCAAAGCTGCTATGCCCTGTCTTGACATAACTGCATGCTAACCATATGTTAACCTCGCGCTACTCATGGAACTTTAGTAAACATGACTCAAAGATTGCTTAATTTACAACTTTCATTGTAATGGCAAACATACCTTGAAATATTTCTATGCAAATGCTAAAAACCTAAAAAATAAGATAGCAGAATTAGAATATATAGCACTAAATGAAGAGAGAGAAGATATACAAAAAGTAGCTACACTTATGAGAGAAACGGTTGCAAAGTTGTCTGATCATGATTCTCGTTTACTGGAATTGGAGAAAGTCTCTGAATCTTATAAGACAAAGTGATACCAGGATATAAATTATACTGCACTGATAGGATGGATTAAATTAGTGAAGGGGTTGCACTATATCTTAAAGAGGGCATTGAGTCAAATAGAATAAAAGCTCTGCAGGAAACAATATGCACCATTAAATCCATATGGATAGAAATCCCATGTGTGAAGGGGTAGAATATAGTGATAGGGGTTTACTATTGTCCGCCTGGACAGAATGAGCAGGCAGATAGTGAAATGCTACCAGAAACAGGGGAAGCTAGCAAAATTGGCAACATAATAATAATAATGGGTGATTTCAATTAGTCTAAATAGAAAGTGAAAGTGTGTGCTGTCAAGTCAATGCTGACTCCTGGTGACCCAGTCCCTGGGTTTTCTTAGCAAGGTGTTACTGGGGATAGATTTCAGGCCTCTTTTCCATTAGTAAGTCTATAGCACCTGCTTTTCCAAGGTGGTCACCCATCTTTTGGGGCATGGCATGCTAGGGAAAGAATGTTTCTAGATGGAATAAATAACTGATTGATGAAGCAGCTGGTTCGGGAACCAACTAGAGAAGGAGCTATTTAAAATTAGTCCTTTGGGAACACAGGATTTGCTACAAGAGCTAACTATCTGGCACTAGTGATCATAATATGAACATATTTGATTTAATAAGTGGAGTGAATATGCAAAGAAAATCTACTGTGTCAGAAGGGAGACAACAATAACATGAGAAAAATAGAAACTAAAAGGAAAAACTGCAAAAGTCAATAGTTTTCATGAGGTGTGGAAGCTGTTTAAAAATAATATCCTGGAAGCCCAGAGCAGATGCATCCCATACCATAAGAAAGGTAGAAGGAAGGCGAAACGACTGCAAGCTTGGTTAAAAGGTAAGGTGAAAGAGGCAATTAGACCCCAAAAAAGCATCTTTCAAAAAATGGAAAAAGGAACCAAATGAAGAAAAGAGGAAACAACATAAGCACTGGCAAGTTAAATGCAAGGCACTGACAAGGAAGGTAAAAAGAGTATTTGAAAAGAAGCTTGCCATAGAGACAAAAGTTCATAATATCTTTTTCAGGTATATACAAAACAAGAAGCTGGGAAGGAATCATTTGGACCATTAGATGATCAAGGGTTAAAAAAGGCACTCAGGGAGCACAAGGCCATAGCTGAGAGACTAAATGAATTCTTTGCTTTGGTCTACTGAAGAAGACATGAGGAAACTACCCATGACAGAAAGGACATTCAGTGGTAATGAATCAGAAGAACATAAGAACATAAGATACGCCATACTGGGTCAGACCAAGGTCCATCAAGCCCAATATCCTGTTTCCAACAGTGGCCAATCTAGATCATAAGTACCTAGCAGTTTCCCCAAAAGACACAGGTTCCTCAATGCTTGTAGTGAGACAAGCTGAATGAGATCTCAGTGAATCTGGAAGATGCAGTAGAACAAAATTGATAAACTATACTGCAGCAAAACCTGGATCAAATGGTATATGCCTGAGTGATGAGAGAACTCAAAGATGAAATTGCAAAGCCACTATTAATGATTAAAATTGTCTATAGTACCCGAAGATTAGAGGGTGGCTAATGAAAGACCTATTTTTAAAAAGGGCTCCAGGGATGATCCAGGAAACTACAAACCACTGAACTTAACATTAGTGCCTGACAAAATGGTGAAAACCATTATTTAGAACAAAATTACTGGTCACTTAGATAGATGTGGTTTAATGGGACAAAGTCAACAATAGGACAGTGGAGAGAGATGATTCAGAGGGAGACCAGCAAGAAGAGGTTGCAATAGTCTAAATGGGAGATGTCTAAAGAGTAGATAAGTGTCTTAGGGGCTTGTTTACAAAGCCGCGGTAGCGGGTTACGATCGTTATCGGAGCCGCAGCCCCATTGAAATCAATGGGGCCGCAACTTGTGGCATTCCTTCTTTCTGGATTCATCTTCCCCCTCCCTTATTCTCGGGTTTTTAACATTCATGTTGATAACCCTTTGACCCTTATGCTTGAAATCAATGGGGTGGCGGCTCCGATAACGATCGGAAACCGCTACCACGGCTTTGTAAACAAGCCCCTTAGTAGTGTGTTCAGAGAGGAAGGGGCAAATTTTGCTGAAGTTATAGAGAACAAAATGGCAGGCTTTAGCTTTCATATCTCCTCTCTCCTGCCTTTCCTCCCTCGTACATATTGAGATCTTTAAGCTCCTAGCATGGGTCAGACATTTAACTGCTTGCTTGTGAGTCCTGTCTATCTGTGTGTGTGTGTGTGTGTGTGTGTGTGTGTGTGTATTCATGTATTTTATCATGTTCAGTGTGCTTTTTACCTTATCTGTATTTTTTTTTGTAATCTTGCTTTCAGCTCTCTGCTATTTTCAACTATCTGTCTCTTGCTTCGCCTTTTCCTTATTATCCCTGCTACCCACCCTCTGGCTAACAGTCTCTTATATCTGTCCTGTGCTCATTACCATTATTACTCACAGGTGCACCCCAATCCCCTGAGATCTTTCTCCTGCCTTTCGTTCATATATTTCTTCTGACTTCTGCTCTCCTCGCCATCTCTTTCTTATGGTTCCATATCGCTTTCTCTTCCTAACGTTGACACTCTCTAATCTTCTCCCCTCACCAACAACTTCAAGCCCCTCTTCCTTATCATCTGCTCTTCACCATCCTCACCTCTCCCATCATCTTATCATCTAACCTATCATCAGTTCTTGAGCTTCATCATTTTCTCCCTCTCATTCAGCCATCTCCTTTCTCTCTGAAACAACCTCACCCTAGTTACCACCGTGCCATCTCCTTTCTGCCCTGCACTCTTATGATCCTTCTTCTTCTGTCATCTGGAGATATCCATTTCAACTCTGGCTCCCCCTAGACTTTTGTCACACTCCCAGGACAGATCCTCAAGCAACTACTCAAATCGTATTCATATCCCTCCCCTTTCCCCCTCCTCTCTTCCTTTCTCTTGCCCCTTGTGGAATACACACTCCATCTCTAATAAGCGTGTCTTTATTCATGATCTCTTTATCTCAAATGCTCTCCATCTTCTTACTCTAACTGAGACCTGGCTTCTCCCAGAAGACACAGCATCAGTTACTGCCCTCTGTCATGGCAGCAACCAGTTCTCCCCCATGTCTCATTCCACTGGCTGTGGTGTGGTGTTGGTTTTCTACTCTCTCATTCCTGACCATTTCAACCCTTCTTTCTGCCTCAGTCTCAGTCCTTTCCCTCCTTTAAAGTCCACTCCATCTGCCTTTTTACTCCACTATCTCTCCAGATAGCTGTTATTTATTGACCATCTGCCTTTCTCACTGACTTTGACTTGTGGCAATCCTTCTTTCTGGATTCATCTTCCCCCTCCCTTATTCTCGGGATTTTAACATTCATGTTGATAAGCCTTTGACCCTTATGCTTTAAATCTCATATCCCTTTGATGGACCTTGGTATGACCCAGTATGGCATATCTTATGTTCTTATAGAAGGGGCCCAAGATTTCAATGCTTGACCCAGTACAAGCATTGTGGAACCTGTGTCTTTTGGGGAAACTGCTAGGTACATATGACCTAGATTGGCCACTGTTGGAAACAGAATACTGGGCTAGATGGACCTTGATCTGACCCAGTATGGCATATCTTATGTTCTTATGTTCCCTCATTCAACCTCCAGCTTTGCTCTACTGATCCCACTCACCAGCACAGCCACTGCCTCGACCTTGTTTTCTTCTCGAATTGCTTACCCTCAAACCTCAGTTCCTTAGTTTTTCCCTTATCTGATTATCACCTGCTAAGCTTCACTCTTCATAACTCCTCTGCCTCAGCCTCACCCAAACTCCTCCAACCTCTTTAGAAATCTTCATGCTATCGACCCATTGCCTCTCTCCGCTACTGTCACATCACTTCTTTCCACCACTATGTCATCTGAGTCTGTTGATGAGGCAGTAGCTTCCTATAAAACTGCACGCTCATCTGCTCTGGATGCTCTTGCTCTGCTCATGCCATGTCCTGTGAAGCATCTGCTCCTCATCCCTGGCTGTTTTCAACTACCCGCTATCTACATTCCTATGCCTGCTCAGATGAGCACATTTGGCTCAAATCCTGCACCCTTGTGGACTTCTTACACTTCAAATTCATACTTGCCTCTTTCTAGTCAGCCTTAGCACTCACCAAACAAGACTATTATGTCCACCTAACTCTCTTGTCTCTGACCCTTGTCATCTCTTTACAACTCTCAACTTTCTCCTCATGGTGCCTCCACCTCTGACCCCTCCTTTCCTTTCTTCCCAAAACTTGGCTGACTATTTCCATGACAAAGTCCACAAGATTACACTACAATTCCCCATAAGGTCAAATCCATCCCATCTTCTCCTGCTTCACTCCCAACTCTTCTCCTTAACCTCTGCCACCCTTTCTTCATTTTCTAAGATCTCTGAGGAGGAAATCACAGAGATCTTTCCTCCTTCAAACTCACTACCTGCTCCTCTGATCCTTTCCCCACCCATCTCCTAAGCTCCATCCCCTCCACTGTCATCTTTTCCATCTCTCATATTCTCAACCTCTTGCTCTCCCCTGCAACTGTTCCTACAGGATTCAAGCATACTGTGGTCACATCTCTCCTCAAGAAACCCTCACTAGATACCTATCTCCCTCCTCCCCTTCATTTCCAAACTACTTGAACTTGCAGTTCACTGCTATTGCCTTGACCTTCTCTTCTCTCAAGCCCTTCTGGATCCACTGTCGTCTGGATTTCGTCCTTTACATTCTACTTAAACAGCTCTTGCCAAAATCTCCAGTGACCTGTTCCTAGCAAAATCCAAGGACTTCTACTTGTTCTTTCTTGAATGTTTTGCCACTTTTAACACTGTTGACCACCGCCTTCTCCTCAATACCTTGTCCTTGTTTGGTTTTAAGGGATCTGTGCTATCCTGGTTCTTATCTTATCTCCCCCACCACACTTTCAGTGTTTATGCTGGTGGATCCTCCTCCACTGCTATCCCACTTTCAGTTGGTGTACCCCAAGGGTCTGTCTTGGGCCCAGTCCTTTTCTCTCTGTATACGCAGTCTCTTGGTGCACTCATCTCCTCCCATGGTTTTCAGTAACATCTTTTCATTTATTTTTATTCATTTAACAAAGTTTTATATACCGCCTCTTCCTGTGATCAGAGGTGGTTTACATTGAACATAACCACATCTTTTACATTAAACATTGGAACTATATACATTTAACATTTAACATGTTCTTTACAGTGATGATTCTCAGATCTACCTCTCTACACCTGAAATCTCTCTGGCAGTCCAGGCCTGGATATCAACCTGCCTATCTGACATTGCTCCCTGGATATCTCACCACCGTTTGAAATTAAACATGGCCAAAACCAAGCTTCTTATTTTCCCCCCTAAACCCACTTCAACCTTTCTCATTCTCTGTGGATGACGCTCTACTATTTAATTAATTAATTAATTTAAAAGGATTTATATACCGCTTTGTCCTGAAATCAAAACGGTATACACTTGAAACCATCAAAAAATAAAAAATCTGTGTTAGTAGGGGTAGGCATGCAGTGTTAACACAGGTTTCCTTGACCAGCAACCTTGGAGTTGTCTTTAATTCTTCCCTCTCCTTCTCCACACATACAACTGATAGCTAAAGCCTTTCTCTATAACATCAGCAAAATTCACTCCTCCCTCTCTGAACACACTACTAAGACAATTATCCACTCTTTAGTCACCTCCCATCTAGATTATTGCAACCTCCTCCTTGCTGATCTCCCTCTGAATCATCTCTCTCCCCTTCAATCTGTTCAAAACTCAGTTGTGCGGCTAATCTTCCAAAAGCCATTATAAACTCATATAACCCCTCTTCTCATGTCACCTTATGGCTCCCTATCTGTTTCCATATCTAGTTCAAGCTTCTTGTATTGACTTATATGTGCATTCATTCTGCTGCTTCTCGCTACCTTTCCTCTCTTATCTCTCCCTACTCCCCTCTCAGGAATGTCACTCTTCTGGTAGATCACTTCTATCAGCGCCCTTCTCTTCTGCCAACTCCAGACTTCAATCCTTTCATCATGTTGCTCTTTATGCCCAGAACAAACTACCTGAGTCTAAACAGCAAGCTTCATCTCTGGCCCTTTTCAAATCCAAGCTGAAATCTTACCTCTTTGAGTCCACTTTTGGATCCTGATCTGCCTAGTTTCCTATGTGTTTTCTTACCATTCCCCTAGATGTATCCTTGTCCTCAATTGTTGTGCATTGGAGCTTGTAAGCTCTAATGAGCAAGAACTGTCTCTTACATGTGTCTGTACAGAGCTATGTATGACTTGTAGTGCTATACAAATGATCACTAGTAGTAGTAGTAGTTATGCTACATAGACAAGTCATTTTGTGCTATATGAGGAAAGGTTCCTGAGAAGGAAGGACTCCTGCTCCTCCAGCCAAGTTCAGCCTCGCCCAGGTCTCCCAGATTTGTTCTCCAAAAATCTGGCAATCCCATGCAAGAGATCAGACTTTGTGCAAACAAAATATTCAGGGCTGAAAGTCCCCTTCTCTATCAGGTCAAACAATATCCCACTAAGGATATGAGAAAACTTGATGTGATTCAAAAGATGCCCAGAATGGCATGGGGTCTGTGTCAGAAGATGTATAAGAAAAGACGAAGACCCAAATATGCAGAAGGGACAAGGGAGATTTGATTCAGGTATTTAAATGCTTGAAAAGCATTTATGAACAAATAAACCTTTTCCAAGACAGGAAAGCTACAGAACTAGAAGACACAAAATGAATCTGCAAGAAAGTAATCTTAAAAGTGACATCACAAAATACATTTTTCACAAACAGAGCTGTGGATGCCTGGAATGCCCCCGCCCCCCTCAAAAAAATCCACATTTTTTTTCTATCATTCTATTTTAAAAATGACATAAAACGACATAAAATAAGTCATTGACATTTCCTATATCATTTCAAATGACTGCACACCATTAGTGGATAGTGGAAGAGTAGCCTAATATTTAGAGTAGCAGGCTCAGAAGCAGGGAAGTCATGACTGAAATCCTAGTGATGCTCCTTGTGATCTTAGCCAAGTCACTTCACCTTCTATTGTCATAAGTACAAACTTAGGGATAGATTTATTAAAAGGCACCATTGTATTAACACACATGTTTAGTAATCTGTGCTAACCATTACGGTGGGGTTTCCTGTGTGTTAAACACACCACGCTGTTATGCTCCTTTTTATGCAGTCTAGCATTCTTCTGGATTTGGCCACTGCTTTGTCATATTTTTTTGCCACCCTGAGATCCTCAGACACTAGCATCCAAGGTCCTTCTCCTGATCCCTGTCACTCCCATTACTATGTACTTCGTCACATTAAAACTTGTATGCCAAGCATCAGTCTATGCTTCTTATCTCTGGTGAGAATCATGATTCTCAAAGAGAAAAGCGGAACTGACCCATTAAAGACAACTTTAGAATGGGCATTGGTAGTCATTGCTTAAACACAGTGAAAGGATTGTACATTTTCTTAAAATAATTTTTTTCCTGACTTTCCTATGCTCACACAAGCCCAATCAGATTTTCTACATTGCAAAATTATTCCTTTATGCTGTAATTGGAGCTAGTTTGGCAGTGTTCCATCCAGGACCTAAGCCAACCTCAGGCAGAAGTAAAGATATTTGGTCAGAGGCAAAAAAGGATTTTTCAATTATAGTTGGGTGAATGATTGTTTGTAAGAATGTCTATGGAGAAAGAGAAGAACATTAATGGGGAGTCATCTTGACTCCTCCTTTGTATGCCCTATCTTTTTTCAGGCCAAGGAAAATTCTTCTCACTTTTTATTTCTTTGAGATGATTATTTCTTTGATATAATTTGGTTGGTTATTTAAAATGTATCAAAACCTACAATAATTCCACATTTTTCCAGGACCAGTATGGCTACTAAAACATCACTATTTGAACACTGCACTTTTTTCTTAAATTGTTTTTTCATGAAGTTAGTTATTTCATTCATTTCCTTGTTTCCTTTAATTAATTAATTAATCAATTAATCAATTAATCATCGAAGCCTATTAATGCCTGTTCTCCCTATAATTTATCTTCAAGAGTGTTTCCTTTAATTAATTTGTTGTTTCTATTTTTCAGGAAGTCTGTTTTCTTTTTACTTTTTAAATTACTGTCTTCATTTGGCTTGAAATAACATGTGTTGGTTTATCTTCTCCTCTTGTGATAATATGATTATATGGTTTCTGTTACTAGAATACCCTGTAGTCATTCTGTCAGTAACAGATCTTGCATATCTACCCTCTTGTACTATACAGGCTTTTTGTTTTTCTTCTTAAATCAAATGTTCTTCCCTGAAACTCAAGATGAGATGCATTCCCTGCCAATCAGCAGCCCTCCACAGCCCTCTTCAACGGCTTCTAAACCGCTGCTTCTGAGGCACGCTGGCAGACCAGGGAGCAGCAGCCATCATCGGAGGGAGTGAGCAGGAGCTCCTCCTCACCTCCATTCCCTGCCAATCAGCAGCCCTCCACAGCCCTCTTCAACGGCTTCTAAACCGCCGCTTCTGAGGCGCGCTGGCAGACAGGGGAGCAGCAGCCATCATTGGAGGGAGTGAGCAGGAGCTCCTCCTCACCTCCATTCCCTGCCAATCAGCAACCCTCCACAGCCCTCTTCAACGGCTTCTAAACCGCCGCTTCTGAGGCATGCTGGCAGACCGGGGAGCAGCAGCCATCATCGGAGGGAGTGAGCAGGAACTCCTCCTCACCTCCATTCCCTGCCAATCAGCAGCCCTCTTCAACGGCTTCTAAACCGCCGCTTCTGAGGCGCGCTGGCAGACCGGGGAGCAGCAGCCATCATCGGAGGGAGTGAGCAGGAGCTCCTCCTCACCTCCATTCCCTGCCAATCAGCAGCCCTCCACAGCCCTCTTCAACGGCTTCTAAACCGCCGCTTCTGAGGCACGCTGGCAGACCGGGGAGCAGCAGCCATCATCGGAGGGAGTGAGCAGGAACTCCTCCTCACCTCCATTCCCTGCCAATCAGCAGCCCTCCACAGCCCTCTTCAACGGCTTCTAAACCGCCGCTTCTGAGGCACGCTGGCAGACCGGGGAGCAGCAGCCATCATCAGAGGGAGTGAGCAGGAGCTCCTCCTCACCTCCATTCCCTGCCAATCAGCAGCCCTCCACAGCCCTCTTCAACGGCTTCTAAACCGCCGCTTCTGAGGTGCGCTGGCAGACCGGGGAGCAGCAGCCATCATCGGAGGGAGTGAGCAGGAGCTCCTCCTCACCTCCATTCCCTGCCAATCAGCAGCCCTCCACAGCCCTCTTCAACGGCTTCTAAACCGCCGCTTCTGAGGCGCGCTGGCAGACCGGGGAGCAGCAGCCATCATCGGAGGAAGTGAGCAGGAGCTCCTCCTCACCTCCATTCCCTGCCAATCAGCAGCCCTCCACAGCCCTCTTCAACGGCTTCTAAACCGCCGCTTCTGAGGCGCACTGGCAGACCGGGGAGCAGCAGCCATTATCGGAGGGAGTGAGCAGGAGCTCCTCCTCACCTCCATTCCCTGCCAATCAGCAGCCCTCCACAGCCCTCTTCAACGGCTTCTAAACCGCCGCTTCTGAGGCACGCTGGCAGACCGGGGAGCAGCAGCCATCATCGGAGGGAGTGAGCAGGAACTCCTCCTCCTCACCTCCATTCCCTGCCAATCAGCAGCCCTCCACAGCTCTCTTCAACGGCTTCAAAACCGCCGCTTCTGAGGCGCGCTGGCAGACCGGGGAGCAGCAGCCATCATCGGAGGGAGTGAGCAGGAGCTCCTCCTCATCTCCATTCCCTGCCAATCAGCAGCCCTCCACAGCCCTCTTCAACGGCTTTTAAACCGCCGCTTCTGAGGCGCGCTAGCAGACCGGGGAGCAGCAGCCATCATCGGAGGGAGTGAGCAGGAGCTCCTCCTCACCTCCATTCCCTGCCAATCAGCAGCCCTCCACAGCCCTCTTCAACAGCTTCTAAACCGCCACTTCTGAGGCACGCCCACGCCTTGCGGGCCCGCGCCTGAGGGCCTCGCCAGAGGGCCCTTTGGCGTGGCCCTTAGGCGTTGGTCCGTGGCGTTCTGTTGCTGAGGGTTGCTCCGATGACATGGACCTTGTCGATGTGTCTCTATGTTGTGGTAATTTGCTGTTCCTGTTCCTCTTCTTCTCCTATCTTTCTGACTGTCTCTGTTCTCTATTCTGTCCTATTATATAAATGGCGTTCCTTTCCTAATTCCTCAGATGATGTAGCATTGTAAACCGCTCTGATGCCTTTGGCCTGAGCGGTATATCAAATTATAATAAACATAAACATAAACATTTTCAGGGAGAGATCTCAGACCAGAACGTTACGGAAACTAGAAATAACATAGTACCAAAGACAACTTGTTTCTCACTTTTTCATAGCAGTGACATCTCCCCGTCCGACTCCTTTATTCTGGCATTTTCTGTGTCTTCAGCTCCATTGGAACACCTTGGCTGGAGACTAAAGATACTTGAGGTAAGGTAAGAGAGCAGGGATGGGCACACGGAGAGGTCACAGAAGAGAAACCTGCAGGTAGCTGAACAAAAATAGTTCACCTCTTTGTCCAACATGGCAACAATACTGTTGCCAATTTCCCTCCTGTATAGTATATATCTCTGTATGGCAGCCTTCATCATTGCTCCCATGGTCAGCACAGTAGGCATGAATGGCAGTGCATACTACACAGCTTACAGCAATGAATATATTGGACATGTTCCTGATTGTCAGCTACAACGGAGCCCCAAGTGAAAACAGGGCTAGTGCAAGGATATCAGGCACTCTATGCCTCCCCCCCTCCCGGCCACAGTCATCCATCCTTACCACCGAAGAGCATGTCTTGTTGATTGTAGCGATCTACTGAAGTTCTTCTTACTTGCATCTAGGTTTGATTGCCTCTCAAATAGATTTACCAGGATATCTGGTTAAGTATGCATGTTGACTTGATGACAGAAACTGCTGTTCCCAAATTAAGTCCCTCTTACCTAGCCAGATCACTTAGTTGCCATATTTATTTATTTATTTAAGAATCTAAGCGGTTTACCATAAACAAATTACCAAAAGGCTTGAATGGAACAAAAATTACCTCCTCTAGGGTCTATGAGGCACTCACTTGCCTGCCCAAATGAACAAGTGCCCAGTTGTTCAGATCATCTCCTGATAACTCAGTAGCGTGCATGTAAATTTTGAATAAAGTTTATTTCACTGGACTGGGTGCATCTCACTTAGTCCTTCCATACTTTTGAAGCAAATGCCCTTGATATCCAACATTCAGTCCTCTGGATGATAACAGCCAGTAAGCTACATGTTGTAGTGTTAGTGGCAGCCCCGATCCCAAGGAACATGACAAAGGCCTTGTGGGTTCCAAGGACCTGTCGATAAAGCTCTATGCCTTTATAGCTGAATTCTTCCCTCCAGAGCAGGGCCGGATTTACCTTGAGTGAGGCCCTACGCCAACAAAAATTGTGGGCCCCCAGCAGGGGCGGCCCAAGGGGGGTGCGGACCTCATTTGCATAAGGGGCCTCATTTGCATAAATATTTGCATAATGTTACCATATACTAACTTTTAGTAAACGTGCCTCTTAATGAGTGTATGGATAAAGAAAGACTAAAAGATTTCTACATTACTATAATCCAGTGCCAACTGCCAGACACATTAGGAACTACTACAAACACTGCCCATAGTAAACCCGCCGTATCCTAACAGCACTACCAGGACTCACAAAGCACCATACTCTACCAATCAAAAGGCAACACTGCAAATATTAAACCAATACATTTCAGAGAACAACAATACATGACCTACTGGGGAAAGAGAACAAGTGGCAATGTCAAATAGGAATTATATAAACAGAACACCAGCTCAGTTACACATGCAGAACATAGACCATCACCAAACAAGTAATCACAATTTAGAAATAGGAAGACAATAATTAAACTGGGAATCCCAAAAGCCAAACTTGGAATGTACAACACTGTAGAAATAAAACTATACATTAATTTGCTCTTGTACTAAACAAAGCGCAGATGTTAATGATGCACATTTACCAGAGCTGACATATTCCAATTAATAAATTCAAAATAAAGAGATATTTTTCTACCTTTTGTGCATTTTTTCAGCTGCAATTGCTCCAGCCACTTTCTTCTGGTTTCTTCTTCGTGTCTTCTGCTAACTCTCCATCGTCTGCTGTCCATTTGGCCTTTCTTCTCTCTTCTAGATTTTTTCCATTCTCTCTCTACATCTGCTTTAACATACTAATCTTTCTCCTTTTGCTCTTTCCTCATTCCTATTTCATCCACTCAAATTTTACCCCTCCATCCTCAATCCCCACTTACTCTCCCAATACCCGGCCAATTGTAGATTTTTTATCCCTCCCACACAAAATATTTTTCCCTTCTCCATTTTACTCTTCCAGCCCCATCCCAGTCTAATCCTCCCCCAACATCAGCTCCCTTCTAGTTCCAGCCTCACCCAGCATCCATTCCCTTCTAGTCCCTGCATCAGCCCATTTCCAGTCCTAGCCATCCATCAGCCCATTTCCAGTCCTAGCAACCCCCAACCCAATACAAGTCCTAGCCCCCCCATCACCCCACTTACAGTCCTTAACCCCCCATCACCCCATTTTCAGTCCTTAACCCCCCATCACCCCATTTTCAGTTTAAGCCCCCCCTATAACCCATTACCAGTCCTAACCCCCATCAGCCCACTTCCAGTCCTAACCCCATCAACCCATTTCCAGTCAGCCCCCCATAGCCCATTGCCAGTCCTACCCCCCCCCCATAAGCCCACAGCCCATTACCAGTCCTAACCCCATCATCCCACCTCCAGTTTTAACCCCCCAGCCCATTTCCAGTCCTAGCCCCCCATAGCCCATTACCAGACAACCCCCATCACTCAGCTCACAGCCCATTACCAGTCTTAACCCCCCAAAGCCCATTACCAGTTCTAACCCCCCCCAACAGCCCATTACCAGTCCTAACCCCATCAGCCCACCTCCAGTCTTAACCCCCCAGCCCATTTCCAGGCCTAGCCCCCCCCCGAGCCCATTACCAGCCAGCCCCCAGCAGCCCACAGCCCATTGCCAGTCTTAACCCCCCCCCCCAAAGCCCATTGCCAGTTCTAAGCCCCCCCAACAGCCCACAGTCCATTACCAGTACTTAACCCATCAGCCCACCTCTAGCCTTAAACCCCCCTGCAGTTGCAAGCCCTGGCCAGCCCAGCACCATCCCCCCAATAGCCCATTACCAGCCCTACCCCCCCAGTCCATTTCCAGGCCCAGCCCCCCCAATAGCCCATTACCAGTCCTACCCCCCCCATAGCCCATTACCAGTCCTAACCCCATCAGCCCACCTCCAGTATTAACACCCCACCCCATCTCCAGGCCGAGACCCCCCCATTGCCCTTTACAAGACCGCCCCCATCAGCCCACAGCCCATTACCAGTCTTAACCCCCCCAAAGCCCATTGCCAGTTCTAAGCCCCCCCCAACAGCCCACAGTCCATTACCAGTCCTAACCCCATCAGCCCACCTCTAGCCTTAACCCCCCCAGCCCAGCCCAGCCCAGCCCATTTCCAGCCCCAGCCCCCCAATAGCCCATTACCAGCCCTACCCCCCCCAGTCCATTTCCAGCCCCAGCCCCCCCCCATCGCCCATTACCAGTCCTCCCCCCCCCCCGGCCTAAAGTAAAATTTAATTTAAAAAAAAAACCTGGTGGCTGCCGCCGCGGGGCCCCCTCTGCTGCCGCGGGGGCCCCGTCTACAAGCTGAAGCCGTCGGGTCGGGTCGGGTCGGGTCGGGTCTCTCTCTCTCCCTCCCTCGCTGCAGGCTGCAGGCTGCGAGAGACGCGAAGGGAGAGCGTCTCCTCGCGTCTCTGTTAAGCCGGCAGGGGCTGATGGGAAATCCCATCAGCCCCTGCGGGCTTAACACAGACGCGAGGAGACGCTCTATCTTCGCGTCTCTCGCAGCCTGCAGCGAGGGAGGGAGGGAGAGAGGGAGGGAGAGACCCGACCCGACCCGACCCGACCGGACCCGACCGCTTCAGCTTCAGCTTGTAGACGGGGCCCCCGCGGCAGCAGAGGGGGCCCCGCGGCGGCAGCCACCAGGTTTTTTTTTTTAATTGAGTTTAAAAAAAATTAACTGGTTCTTTTTTTGTGGGCCCCTGCCGGCTGTGGGCCCTACGCCATGGCGTACATGGCGTATAGGTAAATCCGGCCCTGCGACAGAGAGACTCCTGGGGCCTAAGGACCTAGCTGGTAAGCTGCATAGCCTTGTCATTTCGAGGTATGTATGCTCCAGAGTTGCTTCCACATTCTTCCTTGGGACCTTCCCAAGACCCAATATGACTTGCTGCAGGGGCTACTCCCAAGTCACTTCCTGTGGGCTCTGGTAAAGCCAGCCTCCTAAGTTAGTACAGAGGTAATTACCTGAACTGCAAAAGATGACTGTGCTGTGGATACTATTTAAACATAATAATCAGAACAGTCACTTATGAAATAATCGAAACTCATAAAAAAGTTTAATTACTGTATATTTCTAATGGAGGCATCAAATGAATTCAGCCAGTTATTAATTACTAAAAAACAATAAACCCAGGTCACTGTAGTCAAACCCAAAAGAGGAGGTCAGGCTATGCACAACTAAAAGCTCAGAAAAAAAATTATTTTACATAAAACCAAAATATTTAATGTTGGATTCTTTGTTCTGAGGGGCAAAACCACTCACACAACAAAGTTTATTTTGTTGCACAAGCGGCTTTGCCCCTCATAACAAAGAGTTCGGCATTAAATGATTCCGTTTTGTGTAGAAAAAAAATTCTGTCCCTCTTAGTTGTGTACACTCTGACCTCTTCCTTTGAGTTATTAATTACTGGCACACCTTTTTTCGACATATGCCTTCATTTTAATTTTTAAGTATTTTTTAAATCAGGCACAGAAACCAATATGTACTTGTTAAAAATGAAGGAGAGAGAGTGCTTGCTTTGAGGTACAAAAGAAGGGACCTTTTGTCTTGTAGAAGATATCTAAAAAGAAAGCACAGTCTCCCACATTTTCTGGCAACTGTGCTGTGAAAAGAAAGTAACTCCTCCCCTTTTAAAACTCTTAATACCTGAATTTCCCAATTCAGTTGTTAGTAAATGCTGGATTAGAGCACTTATCCGTGATCATCAAAATGAGCATCACTGCAAATATACTTGAAAAGAAAATATATACTGTATGTACAAATAAAGCCTATAGCTGACACTCTGTAACACTTGTACATTCCGATTATCGGCTTAAGAAGAGTCCTGACCTGAGGTAGAAGGCTTTAACCTTCAAAAGCTAGCCTGCAAATGTATTAAGTTAGTCCAATAAAAAGGTATCACCTTATTATCCTTTTTGTTTCTCTTTTTATTTAGCTTTAGGTAGGTCAACAAAATAATCCTAATTCAGACAATCAAGAAGCCATGTACTGTGTCAACAAGCAAAGAGGATTAGGGTCATCCCTCGTGACTCTCAGAACTATGTATATGGCAGAGGAAGACAATGTCCTGGTGGACAAACTGAGCTGCATACTTCAAACCCATGAATTGTCTATGGACTCAGGAGTAGAGAAGATTATTTTTTGTGAGTGGTGCATACCCATCATGGATTTTTCACATGTCCTCAGAGAGAAGAAAAGTACCTCAGTTCTAATCCAGGATAGGGACTCACAGCAAGCTAGCCTCAGATATCTTTCTCCTAGATTTGGGGAGGTGCCTCTATTTGCATATCCTCCAATTCTGCACAGAGCAAGGACTCTCCTAAACCTCAAAGAGAATCATGGGATCATTTCTCATAGCCTCTTATTGACAAAGGCAATTTTGCTTCATTGCTGTCAGGAGACCCATCAGATTAGGGAATTCTCCAAAGTTGATCACACAGGCTCAGGGAACAATGTTGCATCACAACATCAGGTCCATCTCTCTCGCAACTTGAAATTGGTCTATGTAACAACACACTAAAGTGGTTCTGTTCTTATCTCAGTGATCAAACTCAACAGGTTACATGCAGTGAAAACAAGTCAACAAGGTTCAGTGTGCCACATGGAGTCCCTCAAGGTTCTGCTCTATCCTCCATACTATTCAATATATATATTTAACCCATCTGCAGTATAGGTCACAAGATGCTTTATCATCTATATGCAGATGACATTATGGTATACTTCCCCATCAAGATTGACAACCCAGACCTGACTCCCATAACCAAGTGCTTAGAAGACATGATTACTTGGCTCTCAAACAATTCATTTTCTGTCAACTGTGACAAAACAGAAGCAATGTATATCACTAGAAACTCATCCTTTTGCCACCACAAACTATTGCTGTTCATGATAAATTGATTGCAGTAAAAAAGAAGTAAAGTATCTAGGTGTTATCCTTGAGGAAAATCTGCCTTTACGTATGCACATTCTTAAAACTGCATCCAAAGTGCATCACAGGTTAAAAATCATTCGTCGACTAAAACCTATTCTGAGCAATGATCATTTCCATACTGTGTGCCAATCAATATTTACTCCCATCATAGACTATGCTAATTCAATTTATCAGGGTCTTTCAATACAGTCCCTCTACCCTCTTCAATTGGTCCAAAATACAGCAGCCAGGATTATTATGAGCACATCTAGGAAAGAGCACATAACTCCTATACTTCAACAACTACACTGGCTTCCCATCATCTCACATGTACAATATAAAGCAGCATTTATCATCCACTGAATCTATTACAATACCTCCGCTGCAGTCCTTCAAACTATAAAGGACTCATTGCCACCAAAAATACAGGTCTGAGGTCTGCCCATTGGCATTGGCTTTCCTTTTTTTCTCCTTCTTTTGTTGAATGTAAACTGTAGCTAGGGAGTTCCAGTTGTGTGGACCTATGACCCCACTTGTCCTCAGAGAAAATGACTATAGCAGGTGTTCTCTCTGGACAGCAAAATATAAATCCTCAGCTACCCTCTCACTTCCCTTGGGAGTTGTCTTCCAAACTCAGCTGTTCAATACTAGAGGTGCAGCATTAAGACATAAGGTGGGAAGTCATGCACATGTGTAGTAGTGCTTCTCAAAATACTACAGATCTGTTCTATGCTGAAGAAGCTTAGATGACATCACCCAGCTGTGAAGACTTGTATCCTGCTCTCCATAGGATGCACCTGCATTAACCAGGCTGAACTATATTTCTTATAATATTTTGTAGACGATAATTCCCACAGCATGAGTTGTGGATGGCAATTGCCACCAGATCATATAAAATAACATCCTTAAATAATTCTTCTGGTGATGCAATAAAATATACTACCTTCCAATAAATTCACAGTCCATAAATATATGCATATGAGCAGCCAGTAAACAAACTTCCAAGATGCCTACTATCTAAATGTATCCGTTTTAGTAGTTTCCTAATATTAAAACAGCCATGTAGTATCTAATCTCACAAATCTGATTCCGTTTCACAGTGAATGTAATTTTAACATCTTTGTTAGTGATACTGTATAGCGGAAGGGTTTTCGGGTAAGGTTTGCCTCTTTGCGGATGATACCAAAATCTGCAATAGAGTAGACACCCAGGAAGGTGTAGAGAACATGAGGAGGGATCTAGCTAAACTTGAAGAATGGTCTAGAATTTGGCAGCTGAGATTTGATGTTAAAAAATGCAAGGTCATGCATTTGGGCAGCAGCAATCCAAGGGAGCGATATAGTATAGGGGGTGAAGTACTTTTGTCCACTAAAAAAGAGCGGGACCTAGGTAGAAAAGTCAATGGAAAAAGCTAGAAGGATGCTTGGGTGTATAGGGAGAGGAATGGCCAGCAGAAGAAAGGAGGTGATAGTGCCTCTGTATAAGTCGCCAGTGAGACCTCATTTGGAGTATTGTAAAAGGATATAAACAGGCTGGAGTCGGTACAGAGGATGGCTACTAAAATGGTTAGTGGTCTTCATTATAAAGCATATGTGGACAGACTTAAGGATCTTAATATGTACACATTAGAGGAAAGGCGGGATAGAGGTGATTTGATTGAGACGTTTAATTACCTCCATGGCATAAATGCACAAGAGGAGAGCCTCTTTCGATTGAAGGCAAGCTCTGCTACGAGGGGACATGTGATGAGGGTGAAAGGGAATAGATTTAGGAGTGACATGCGGAAATATTTCTTTATGGAAAGAGTGGTGGATCCATGGAATAGTCTCCCAGTGGAGGTGGTAGAGATGAGGACAGTATTTGAATTCAAAGAAGCATGGGACAAACACAGAGGATCTCTAAAGGAAAAAAGGGGACTGTTGTAGTGGTTGATATGGAAGGGCAGACTAGATAGGCCATGTGGTCTTTTTCTGTCATCATGTTTCTATGTTTATAGCAGAATCTAACTTATTCAGCATATCTTACACCAATTTTCAAAGGGAAAGTATGTGCATAAGTAATACGCATGCATACTTTCCCTAAAGAAATTACACTATCAAAACTGCATATGATATTAAGTACTCACAAGATTTTCAAGGAAAATTTATGCATGTATTGTTCAAAATCAAAGAGGTATATCTGCTAAAATGTCTTAGCTGTTACTGCGGGGTAAATGCAGATTTATCACGCTGCGGTAGCAGCTAACGCTTGAGATATCACAGGCACTTTTTTACAATCTCTGGTTTTCATGCGGTACAGGGGTGTTGGGGCAGTGGGTGGGAGTGGTGATGGTTGCTAGTCACTGCGTGCTACTTTTTCCACACGGTGGCTGCCAAAATCTGGCCTGATTGTGGCATCACTTAATACCACCTCAAGAAGTGGCATTATCGGCCTGAAGGCCCTGTAACACGGCACAGCAATCAGGCCTCCAAAGTAGTGATCAAGCCCCCCCCCCCTTCAACAATATTGTCGGTGCCACAGTGTTGTGATCCATGGAACAGACTATTTGAAAAAACAATGTTCTGCCCCCCCCCCCCCCCACTGCACTGATCCCACCCAGACATCCCTTGATCCCCATCAGAAACTGTCCAGGGAGGATTGGTGTATCTCCTCTGGGCAAAATGATATCCTAGCTAGCCAGTCAGTGACCCCCCCCAATCCACTATCATTACTCCTGGCTAGTCTGTTGGTGCCCCCCCCCCTTCCTTCTCTGTAGAAGTTAAATACTGGCTAGCCAGTTGACAAAAGGAGAGGGCCATGCCCCCCCCCCCCCAAAGTCATACCTTTATTCCTGGTGGTCTAGTGGGAAGACAGGGTAGAAGCAGTCCTCTCTACACCTGCCCCGACATCAGCCCTTTCAAAATGGCCACGATCACGGGGTGCTGCTTTCTAGCCTCACGATAGGGAGAAGAAAATAATTAAAAAGCAAAGGCCTACGAGACTGATAATACTCTTTTCATAATTAGTGCAATAGATGCATTCAACTCCTAAGACTGCATTTCCTCCAAGAGGGTTTGTTTTAGTTTTGGGGGCAATCAGCATGAGGATCTTCAGAATATCATTTTGTAACCTGAGCAGGCACAGCTGGAATAGTACTAGATTTGTTATTTGTAAAGCATCCACAGATTTCACCACAGGCTTTTCTGGCAACATCGCCTCATCTGTGATTCAAACTCTTCTCCAGCTGTTAATTTTCTATCTGCAGGTTCTTCTCACATAAAGTCCCAGTTTATGTTGATGGTTTCATCGTACCCCTGATGCACCTTTTATAAAAATGTTTCTAACAGGCTTCTCTGAAGGCAGACACTGTAGGATCTTATGAAGAAATACAGATTTGTTACAGATTGCTGGGATTATTGCCAATTTGTGGTAGCTGCTATATGCAGTCCCTAGTAAATCCTTTCATTGGTTTACAAATCCAGTGTGTAATAATGCCCTTCCAGGCAAACCTGAATCCATGGTGGTTTACCACATAACGTACAGGAGGCATTTTCATGAAGCTTATTCAGAAGCCATACTGAATAAATTACCAATGCAGTGTTGTTATAAAAGTAATCTTCAGAAGCACACTTGCATTGAGCTTTTACAAAAAGTAAATTATCATACTGACTAGCATTTTAAAACTTACAGCGTCATTATGTTCAACTCTTGGCTGGAAATTCTGAGTGATGAATCTAATTACACATACTTAGTAATACAATGTTATATAGCATAAGTAGAATGACTGATTGATTCCCTGTGATAGCTCAAGAGTAGAGCTTGTGGCAAGAGTTAGACAATTCTGCAAAATTTATGTATATTTACATACATTTGCATAGATAATCATATTCCCTGTACAATAGAGTGCTTCTTAAGGCCCTGTTATATCGTTGGCTATTTGTAAACCACTTTGGATGGTAGAAAGGCAGTATAAACATGTTTAAATAAATACATATTAGATATTGCCATCGCCATTGCCGTTCTCTCCTAAACGCTGCCAAGTAAACCTATTTCTCTAATCTCAACTCCTCTCACCAACTCTACTCCATCCTCCGAGCGCTCCCTTTCCTCTGTTTCTTCCATCTCTCCCCCCCCCCCATCTTCTTAGCCACTTATTTCCATGATAAAGTTCAGGCCTTGCACCTGACATTTCCCACTTGTCCCCCTCCTCTTTCCCCCCTCCTCCAATTCCCATCCCCTACCTTCCCACCCATCATGGAAGGTCCCTCTTTTCCTCATCTTTAGTCCCCTTTCCGGCTCATAACTCCTACTGAACTAAGGCCATTGTTGGCTCCCATAAAACCACATGCCCCTCTGACCCCATCCCCTCGGCCTGGTTGGTTGAACCCTCCTTAACTCTTGTTCCTTTCATTCTGAAGATCTTCAACACCAGTCTCTCCTCCAGTTCCTTTCATCCCGTTGGAAACATGCTCTGATTTGGCCCATTCTTAAAAAAGCTTCCCTGAACCCCTCTGTCCCTACAAATTGGCATTCCATTTCTAATCTTCCTTTCATCTCTAAACTCTTGGAAAAACTAGTTTTCAACCAGCTGTCTTCTCACCTCGATGCCACCTTATCTTCACCTCAGTCAGGCTTCCGGCCAGGTCATAGTACAGAATTCATCCTTCTCTTTCCTGAATGAACTCCACACATCACATGACTGTGGTGCCATTTCTCTAGCGGTTTCACTTGACCTGTCCTTCACCTTCGACCCCGTAGACAACCGCACCTTATTTGCCTGTCTTCATAACGTTGGGCTCTCTGGTACTGTCCTCCAATGGTTCCGCTCTTTCCTTACCACCAAGTCATTTTCTGTTCTTTCTGGGTCAGTCTCTTCACCAATCACCCCGCTTTCTTGTGGTGTCCCACAAAGGTCTGTCCTAGCCCCCCTTCTTTTCAACATTTTCCTGATCCCCTTAGCCCTTCTGATTCAACGGCATGGCATCTGCACATACTGCAATGCGGACAACAACATTCTTCTCCACCATGCCGATTCCTCTTCCCCTGACATCGTTCCACTCGATGCCTGTGTCTCCTGCATTGATTCCTGGATGTCCTCTAACTTTCTCCATGCTAATCTTACCAAGACAATGGCTATCTGATTCACTTTCAGTGGTCCCTCCCCAACTCTAGCACCCATATTCTCCTCTACCCCTATTCCTCTTGTCCCCACACTGTGCTATTTCGGTATCACCTCTGTTTATGTTTATGTTTATTACATTTGATATACTGCTCAAGCCAAAGCATCAGAGCGGTTTACAATATTACATAAAAGACTTTCATGAACACATATCGTCAATCATCCAGAGTTCCTTTTGTTCTCTGAGGCAGATATGCACCATTCGCTCCTTTCTCCCTGCTTCCTCTTTATCTACACTACTTCTTTCCCTTGTCATATCCCATCTAGATCACTGTAACATCTCTCTAGCAGATCTCCCTCAGTATCAATTGTATAGATTACAACTCACACAAAACACAGCAGCCCGCATCCTTATACACACTTCCCGCTCAAACCATAATCACACCTCTTCTCATCCATCTCAACTGGCTCCCTGTGACCTTTAGAATCAGTACATGCAAGAATACACCAGCATTGGAGAACTAAGATGGCAGCAGGAGATGTGTCACAGTGAGGTAGCTTCTCTTAGTGCCTTAAGTTCCAGAGAGCGTTGCACTACCTTCAGGACGAAAAAAATGGAAGCAGACTGGCTTATCCCCAGCACCAGCTCTGCCGAACGCTTCTGGTCAGTAGACACTGGAAGCTTGCGGTTTCATTCCAGATGACGGATCAGCGTCTTTGGTGGGGCCGGCAGAGGATCTCTTGACACTGAGCACATCGGGTGTCTGGCTTTCTCTGGACCAGAGAACCCCCCCTGCCAAGTGCGAGAAGCAACTTCACGCTGGCTGGTGTGTTTCCCTCTGGCTTGCCGTGGAGCACGCCAGTGAAGGGAAGTGAAGGGGGCACCCCGGTGTTAAGAGTTCCCTCTCTTGAAGTCAGTGCTCAGCACGGAACAATGTTGGAGTTTATGACATCACTGGTGGATGTAGCTGTGGCAAAAGCTCAAGAGGAGGTTGCTCCAGTAACTTTTTAGTTAGTGAGACCTGTGGTGATTACAATGGATGTGCTATTGGATGGCTTGGTGTCCTTGAGCTCTACTCTGATTCAATTTGTGGGATTTGTAAGTACTGAGTTTGTTGGATTGAAGATGGCTTGTGCTAATCTCTCTAGTGGAATTGAGAAGCATGTGGGGAGAATCTCCAGGATTGAATATGAAGTTGGGCAGCTTCAGGACCTGGTTGATGCCCAAATTAAGGACAGAACTGTGACTCTTAGGAAAGCAAAATATCTGGAAAATCAGGCTCGTCGATGTAACATACGATTCCTGAATTTTCCTAGGTCTCCAGTTATGTCATCACTGGAGATGTGAGAAAATACTTCGGGGAAGTTTTAAAGATTTCCCCAGAGTTTTTTCCACCTGTGACTAGGGCCCTGTATCTGTCCGTGGGCATGGGATCCCATAATACTGACAGACTTTCTGATTCTTCTGGGGTTGGGGACCTCATGGGGTTTTTAGAAAGTTCTTTGGAGGTTATTATGGAAAGAACTACCCTCCTTGTTACCTTTGCTCTGGAGTCTGATAAATTCTTTATTTTTAGGATGTATTTTAAGAACTTCAGTGAGGCTTTTCTAGGTTCACAGGTTAGGATTTTTCCTGATGTGTCTCACACTACACAATTGAGAAGGAAGGACATTTTGGCCCAATGCCCCAGGGTGTTGGCCCTGGGGGTAGCTCTTCAATTAAAATTCCCTGTAAAATGTTGTGTTTCATATAAAGAAAAAATATATGTTTTCTTTGAGCCTAGACAACTTCTGGAGTTTTTAGTTGCTAGGGACGATGTTTTGGTTGTAGCTGCTGGGCCATCCCTTCTGGCTGAAGCCTAAATCTCTGCCTGCTATGTAATTTTGTTTCTTTAGATTAAGTTTAGGGCCTAAGTATGCCTTAATCTTATTCCTGGAGTTAGTTTCCTTGGACCCCCTGTTGGATTGTTGACTAATATAGGTCACAGTTCTTGTATGATTTTGTTTTTCTTGATATTGCTTGACCATATTCCTTTCATTCATGTATATTTTTGGATATAACATTTAGTAAATGTGAATAAATATAAAACTTAAAAAAATAAAAAAAAGAATTCAGTACACGCTCCTCACCTTTCTTCACAAATCAATTCACACTGGAAACCCTCAATACCTTTCTAACCTCGTTCATCTCCATGCCACTCAGCGATCTCTTAGGTCCATTCATGCTCCTCCCTTCCCCATCTCAAGCTCACCTGGAATCCACTCGTAACTCTGGAACTTCCTCCCTCTGAACCTCCATATGAAACCCTCCTTCACCAGTTTCAAAGCAATGTTAAAAACCCACCTCTTCACCACCTTTGATCTCTCCCCGCCTGCCTCCCCTCCTGTCTTTCTCCCACAATGATGTCCTGTTCTTTCCTTTCCTGTTCTTTCCCACAATGATGTCCTGTCTCAAGGTATCCTTTCCTCTATCACGTTCCTATCCATTTATTGGCGTTCCGTTTCTCTTCTAAGCAGCATTGAACACTTGTGTGTTGGGCGGTATATTAAAAACTGAATAAAGATAAAGATACTGTGATTGGAGACTGATAGGGGCTATTGGTAATTAGGTCCCATTAAATAACATGGGACCTAGCTGCAAATAGCCCATGCTGTTAGCCCAACTTAGTTAACATGCCCCATAGAGTCAGTTTTCTTGTCATTTATAGTTTGTAAGGATAAGATCCCTTAAGAAACACTGACAAAGATGTCTGGTGTCTGTAAGTATGGTTCTAAAGACCTCATGGAGCTGAGCATTTGGTGGATACTTGTATAAAGTCCCACATAGTTAACAAGCATTTTTCTTTGCATGTTTCACACCTGTTTTATAACAGAACGTATACAAGTACTCTACTTTATAAAACAGGAGGGTAAGTGTTTGAAAAAGTGTGTTAAATCTAAGCACAATCATTTATGCCAGTCCTATGGCTGGTGAGAATGCCCGCATCTAGATTTTTCAAGAATATGCATAAATTATAGAATTTCATAATTTATGCACATACTTGTATGCTCCACCCATGCTCTGCCTATGTGCACACCCACCGTGAAAGTATGTACCAGCGGGCTTATGTACTTATAGAACAGCGGCCTGCTAATGTACCCATGTCCATGGATGAATTACTCAAAATCAGTGATTTCTATTTGCAGATGACATGTACGTTTCTGCAGCTGAGCTTATGGTGAGTAAAAGTAGATGGGATGGAGATCATTTTTATAAAGCACATGCCGCACATAAAGTATGTTTCATACATGGCTCTTATTATAATGTGCAACTGAATTACCACATTTAGGTACGCACACTGTTGGCCTAAATGTGGTAAAGATGGCCTCTGTTTATATGGTATTATCCATGGGTGTTCCCAGGGGCAGTTAGACAGAGTGGGAATGGAGTTTTGATATATTTGCAGAATTGGTCAAATATGCAAATACACGAATAAAGTACATGCACAGATTTGCACTTGTTTTGCAGATTTGCTTGAGGATTTGTCTGCTGCTGGAGCTCGTTCTGTGCATCTATTTTATAAAGGCACATAGGCACCTATGTTATCATTGCAAAGCAGGCACAGAATAGGCTTTTTAGGTATGTGCAGTCATTTGAAGCCACATAAGAAATGTCAATTATACTTCCTATATCTTGTTGCTTTTGAATAAAATCAATCACTTTCCATCTGTCATTAATAATGTGCACTATTGCTCCATAGTGTGCATTATTGAGTGATAGTTTGCACACTGAGCGATAGTGCTCACTAATCATTCATGTGCAGTGAGGATTATCGCTCAATATGCACACTGTCACTCAATGGAGCACACTATTAAGTGATAGTGCACACTATTAATATTTCCCTTGAAACTATATTTGTAAAAAGAACAAAACAAAACAAAAAATCCCTCAAACGACATGGAAAATCAAACAAAATAGAAATTTTTGACCTGCATGCCCCTACTGCTTTTTGGAGATGCCACATAGGTGGCCTTTTATAAAATTACCCTACACTTATCTGTGTGCCTATGTTTTGCACATGTATATCCAAGACAATTTTATACGAGGGTACTTGAGTATGCAAAACACTGTTCTACACACTCAGATCCCTTATAAAATTGCCCCATAGGTAACAGCTTTAAATCTACTTGCACACTTTCCCTGAAAAAAGTACCCACACAAAAAAAAAAGAGTGCAAATATCCACTGGTACATCCTGGCCATGGCAAGTTTCAAAACTTATGTGCTTTTATTTTGAAAAATGGAGCAAAGTTCCTGGGTAAAAAGCATCCTAAGTCTTGTTCCAATACAGACAAATTTGGAAATTGGTCACTTACTGTAGACGTCTCATTATAGATGGGTTGTAAATATGATAAATGAAATGAAATAAAATTGCTCTCAAAGAGGGACAGGGCGCCTAGATTTGGAAATGGAGGTGCCTATTTTATAAAGATACATTAGTACCTATGGGGGTCATTTTAAAAGCTATAGTCATGACTTGGACATCTGAAGACATGCATGTGTATGCCCAAATCACGGCGATGTCCCCAGAACCATTTCACAAATGGCTTTTAAAGATACCTCCAGGTGAAGTACAAGCAGGTAGGGAGTCTGGTGGAGGCATGTCTGGGGAAGTACAATGGACATAGATGTCTCTGCTCGATTCCAGAAATGTCAGGGATATCTCTGACCCAGGGGTGACCCAAGGGTGATGCGGGGCCACTTGCGAAAACTCATTGTGGGGCCTCATTTGCATACATTTTACTTATCTTATTTAAAAATGTATATGTTGCCCATCAAATATTTTAGGCGGCTTTCAAAGGAGTCCTTCACAAGCCTCTTTTTTCTCCTGGCAATGGACTTAGTGCATGTTTACTAAATTTATTTATTTATTTTATTTATTTTTTTAACATTTTTTATATACCGTCTTTCTGCAAATCAAGACGGTTTACACTGAACATATCATGGCAGTATATTTCAACTGTTTACATGGAACAATATAACAAGGATACATAGGTATAATTGTGAAACCTTTTACAATGAACAACTAATTACATAGGTATTTACAGGTTACAGCATGGCTGCAGAAGTGAGTTTGAGCGGGCAGGAGTGAAGGGTTGAGGACAGAGGGCTGAGGACTATGGTGGTAGGGAAAAATGTTCCAGGAAGAGATGAGTATTATTGTGTATAAATATTAATGTGTATTAAGTGTCACTGTGCAAATAGAAATAAATGGGTGTTCCTGCACTTAACGCACAATAACATTTGTGAATGCACATTAACTTTTAGTAAACATGCCTCTTAATGAGTGTCTGAATACCATTTGCATTGGCAATGAGGATAAAGAAAGACTACCAGATTTCTACATTACTATACTCCAGTGCCAACTGCCAGCGCTTTAGGAAGTACTATAAACCCTGCTCATTTAGATCCCATAGCACTACCAGGAATCACAAAGAGCCAAACCTTACCTATTAAAAGGCAACATTGCAAATATTAAACCAATACATCTCAGAAAATACCAATACATCTTCTACTGGGGAAAGAGAACAAGTGGGACTGTCACATAGAAACTACATGAACAGAATACCTCAGCTCGGTTACAAATGCAGAACATAGACCGTCACCAAACAAAGAACAAGGGATCACAATTTAGAAATAGGAAGATAATAATTAAAATGGGAACCCCAAAAGACAAACCTGGAATGTACAACAACACTGGAGAAATAAAACCATAAATTAATTTACTCTCGTACTAGACAAAATGCAAAGACATTAGCGATGCACATTTCCCAGAGCTGACATATTCTAATTAATAAATTCAAAATAAAACAGTATTTTTCTACCTTTCATTGTCTGGGCATTTTATTTTTCAGTTGTAATTGCCACAAGTGCTTTCTTCTGTTTTCTTCATGTCTTCTGCTAAGTCTCCATTTTCTGCTGTCCATTTGTCCTTTCTTCTTTCTTCTAGTTTTTTCCATTCTCTCTCTACATCTGCTTTAACATACAGTACTGATCTTTCCTTTTTTACTCTTTCCTCCATTTCTTTCTTTATTCCTTTTTCATTCACTAAATTTCACCCATCCATCCTCAATCCCCAATTATTTTATTTATTTATTTAGTATACATTTGTATACCGCTACTTCCAGCGATCAGCAGTGGTTTTGATTACAGATTGGAAATTGTCAAATCATGACAGGAAATTTTTGAGGTATAAACACATTGATTAGACAGGAAAGCACAGCACACAGAGAACTATTTTACAGGGAACATGGGCTATGGAGGGTTAAGTGGCTTGCCCAAGACCACAAGGAGCACCTGTGGGACTAGAAACCCCAGTCCTTCCGACCCAAGGTTGCTGTCCTCTAGTGGGATTTGAACCCCTGACCTTCCGGCCCAAGGTACCTTGTCCCAACCACTAGGCCACTCCTCCTCGTAGATTTTTCTTTCCTCCATCACAAAATATCTTTTCCCCTTTCCATCCTAACTCCCCCAGCCCAGTCCCTTTCTAGTCCTCCCCTAACATCAGCTCCCTTCTAGTTCCAGCCCCACCCAGCATCTGCTCCCTTCTAGTCCCATTCTTCCATCCCCCTGCATCAGCCCATTTCCAGTCCTAGCCCCCCATCAGCCCATTTCCAGTTCTATCCTAGTCCCCCTCATCAGCCTATTTTCAGTTCTAGCCCCCCCCCCCCGAAGAGCCCCGTGACTGCCTGACCAGCTTCAGAGAGAGCCGGGGAGGCCCGAAGCCCCAGCTCACCTCTGCACAGCCACCGGAGTGAAGAGCAGCTTTTTCTTTCACTCCGGCAGCTGTGTTCTCTTGCAGCCATCCGGCGAGCTAATTGCCGGGAGGATAAAATGCATTTCCTGTCTTGTGTGAAACAGGAAATGCCCTTTAACCTCTCGGTAATCAGTGCACTGGCGGGCTGCAAGAGAACACATCTGACAGAGTGAAAGAAAACGCCGCTCCACTCCAGCGCTGTGCAGAGGTGAGCCGGGGCTTTGGGCCTCCCCGGCTCTCTGAAGCCAGTCAGGCAGGTGAGGGGCAATATGCAGACCGGCCTTTCAAATAGTCAGGAGTCGGAGCTCACTCAATCAGACAGCATATGTGGCATGAAGTTGGCGTGGGGCTCCCTGAAGTGCAGTGCATGGTGCGTACAACATTCTCATATATGCGGTGGGCTGGCCCTGCTCTGACCCCATCCAAGTTTAGACCTGCTCCAGGCACGAATAGGAATCAGGAAAGTTCTTGTTTTGCCTCTAAAACATCCAGAGGGTGTAGAGAAGATGGAAAGTTAAGTTACTTGCCCAAGATCACAAGGAGCAGCAGTGGGATTTGAACCCTGGCCATAGGCTATCTCTGTTCTGAAATAAT
Source organism: Ichthyophis bannanicus (assembly GCA_033557465.1). Taxonomy (NCBI): domain Eukaryota; kingdom Metazoa; phylum Chordata; class Amphibia; order Gymnophiona; family Ichthyophiidae; genus Ichthyophis; species Ichthyophis bannanicus. The sequence goes on from CM066040.1 coordinate 208,013,337, forward strand.
ATTTCAGAGACGTCCTGTAGATGTCCATATTGAGCATGTCCACATTTGGAAATCGTGCTTGAACTTGGATGTGCCTGCTTATTTTTCAGACATTCTGGCTTGGATGGCCCAGATTGCACTTGGACATCCTTTGTGAAATGTGCCTTTGGCCCTGATTCTATGAGACGAATAGTGGGGCTGCACATAAGAACATAAGAAATGCCAAATTGGGTCAGAGCAAGTTCCATCAAGCCCAGTATCCTATTTCCAACATTGGCCAGTCCAGGTCACAAGTACCTATCAGTTTCCAAAAATGACACACCGGTTCCATAATGCTTGTATTGGGGCAATTAGTGGAATACCTGGGTCTTCTTTAATAATGGTTTATGGACCTTTCCTCCAGAAACTTGTCCAAACCTTTTTTAAATCCAATTACACTAACAGCTTTTACTACATCCTCCGGTAATGAATCCCAGAGTTTGATTACATGTTGAGTGAAAAAATATTTTCTCTTATTAGTCTTAAATGGTTTATATTGTAGCTTCATTGTGTGTCCTCTAGTCTTTCTACTTTTTGATGGTGTAAACAATCGATCTATGTTTACCCATGCCGCTCAATTCATTCATTATAGACCTCTTATTTATTTATTTATTTATTTATTTACATTCTCTTATATACCGCACTATTCGGCATCAGCGTGGTTTACATGGAACAAAATGCTCAGTACAATAACATGTATGAGTTTACAGATAACAGGGAACAAAAAACTTGGATAACAGGGGTAACTATTTACAAAACTTACTACATGTAAAAATAAAAGGATTCATAGAAAACACAATCACGTCATGGGTTTGAGTATCAACTTGTTGTGTTGTTGGTATGCTATAAATTTGTCTGGGAATGTGGATGGTATGGGGGTGTCCTGGAGTTCTAAGGGATGCAGTTGGGCTCAATAAGGTGCTTGTTGAAGAGGTGACCTTTGAGGGCTTTCCTGAACTGTGGTAGATTCTTAATAGCCCGGATATCATGGGGTAATGAATTCCAGTATCTTGGGGCAATGAGACTGAAAGCCCTGCTGGCTGTTGATTTAGTGCAAACAGTAAGAGCCTTCGGTACGGTTAAGGAGTTTATAGCCGTGGATCTTCTAGCTCTATTTGGTGATGTGGCATGGATGAGGGAGGTTAAGGATGTGGAGGAGAGATTGTGAAGAGCTTTAAAAGTGATTATCGAGATCTTGAAAGCTATTCTAGCCTGGATGGGTAGCCAGTGCAACTGTATTAGCAGAGGTGTCATGTGGTCTCTCCTGGACGCTCCATGTAGGATTCTTGCTGCCGTGTTCATGGCTAGCTGCAGCGGGTTTAGTGTAGACTGGGGAAGACCTTGTAATATGGCATTGGCATAGTCAAGATGGGGGATGATCAATGCCTGGAAAATTGTCCGAAAGTCAGATGGTTCAAGCATGGAGCGTAAATGCCTAAGTGAGCGTATCTTGCCATAGACTGATCTGACTATGTTTCCTATGTGAGCCTTCATATCCAGGCGTTGATCTAGGATGACTCCCAGGTATCGTATTGATGGTTTAGAGTGTAGCTCGGCTTCATTTACTTTAAGATATTGTGGTGGGGTAAAGTTGAGGTTCCTCGTAATGAAGAGTACTTCGGTTTTCTTGTGTTGTATTCTGAGGTTTTGAGAAAGAAGCCAGTCTGATATTGCATTGAAACAATTCGTCAGTGGGGAGAGGTCGAGATGCTCGGTAGAGAAAGGAATGTAGAGAAGGACATCGTCTGCGTATAACATGCAGTCAACATTGAAGGACCGGATGATGTTACAAATTGGCTGCATGTAAATATTGAACAAGAGCGCAGAAAGGGAGGATCCTTGTGGGACTCCTTGACTTTGGTGGAAAGGTTCAGAATTTGTCCCTCTAGAACGAACATGTTGCCATCTTTCAGACAGGTAGGATCTGCACCATTCGAGTGCTAGTCCATTAATGCCTTTGTCGATCAGTCGTCTTAATAGAAGCTCATGATTTACTGAATCGAAGGCTGCAGCGATGTCCAGAAAGATGAGAGCAAAACCCTTACGGATGTCATCAATGCCTGTGATTATCTTGCAGAAGAGAGTGGTGAGGAGGGTTTCCACTCCGTGGAATTCTCTAAAGCCATGTTGGCATGGGTCTAACGGTGCAGTGGAGTCGATGTGATCCTGTAATTGTCGTTGAGCTTCCTTTTCAATGATCTTCGCAAGAAGTGGAATGCTGGATATGGGTCTATAGGATTCCACCTGCTGGGGATCAAGTTTGCAGTTTTTTAGCAGAGGTCTAATAGAGGTGTGTTTAAGGGCGGAAGGGAAGTAGCCGGTTGAGAAGGAGAGGGTCATTATTTTGGACAGTACTGGGCTGAAATGGCTGCGAAGCTCCTGGATCCCCTCAGCTGTCTCTTTTCCAGGTTGAAAAGCCTTAACCTTTTAAGCCTCTCCTCATCCGCTTTACCATTTTGGTGGCTCTTCTCTATACCTTTTCTAATTCTGCTATATCCTTTTTAAGATACGGTGACCAGAATTGCACACAATATTCAAGGTGCAGTAGCACCATAGAATGATACAGAGGTATTATAATATCTTTTGTTTTACTCTCCATTCCTTTCCTTATGATTCCTAGCATTTTATTTGCCTTCTTGGCCACCACTGCACACTGGGCAGAAGGTTTCAACATGTTATGCATGATGACGTGTCATCTTTTTTCTGGGTGGTGTCACCCACCTACATACCCCCCAAAGGCAAAGGACCTGGGGGTTTCAGTGAGGCCCCTTCTTAGGTAGCAGGGACAAGTAGTGCCCCCTGGGAGTTGAAGTCCCACTAGCTATTCAATAAAAAGAGTGTAGTCATGGACAAGTAGCTAGGCTGATAAAGAGGTATTTTATTTCCCTTCCCGGGAGAACCTCTGCAGTCAGGAATCACAAAGGAAAATAAACCATGCTTTCTCGTATAACACAAAATGGAACTACAAAAACTACACAGGAATGCTTCTTTTCAGCTTAAGACAAAACAAAAAGTGCAAAACAAGCCTTGTACCTTAAAACAGCTGTGGATTGAAATCTGTTCCTTTAAACAGATTTCCCTTCTGCACATTTCAACAGAAAGAGGTCACATTATCCACAAATACAAGTGTACAATCCATCTGGAAATCCTCTGAGTTTTCCACACAGTAATCACAGTCCATGGCCTCATGAGCTTCCCTGCAATTCTCTTCTGTGGGATTGGAACTTACACCGGTATTCAAAAATCCCTCCTCTCTCTGGCAAGGGCTTCTCTCTTCCTCACTAGTAAAGTGGAATGGAAAGTTACCATGCAGTGTAGACTTTCCCTCTAGAGGGCCATACACTTCAGGACAAGCGTATGTAAAATCCTGCTTTTCAAGTGCCCCTCTACTCCAGGGAATTGGCCTTTCTTCAGGCTGGCCTCTGCCGGAACCTTTGTAGCTGGGAAGCTGAAAATAGCCTTTCTCCCTCGAAAGCTTTTCACTTCCCCTTACAGGACGTGCTTCTTTGAGCCTGGAAATCTCCCTTGGACCAGAGCTTCTATTCCCCAGGTACCTGCTCTCATGGAAATTCTCTCTCACAGCCTCTCTCCGTTTGCTGATAGGAATCCCTCTGTGTCCCCAGCGACCAGACTCTGGTTCAGTGCAGCCCAACTCTCTGGCACTAACCTCCGGTATTCCTTCTTGGGCAAACTCCTCTGAGGTGCTGCTGGAATCTCCGTCTGAAACTCTCAGGTATGTGTCCTGGTTAGCGTTCCTGTTAGCTCTCCCGTGTGTTCTGTCCTTAGCTCTGCCGTGCGTTCTGTCCTTAGCTCTGCTTTGCTCAAGACTGACTCAATTTTAAGTGCGTCATTCTTTGAGTTTCTCCTAAGCTCAAGTCTCTGCAGCTGTTCCTGATCCTCTAATGAGCTATGAGGTAATGCTTTGCTGGGGCGTTTACCTACACCCGGTGCTAGAGTTTTGGTTGGTTGCCTATAGCAACCCCTAGCCATGTGCTTTGAGCTTCCCATTTTAAAACTGCTCTGCACATTTTCTTCTGTTTCCCTAGGCACTGTTTGCCTTACGCCATGACAGTGGTGATTCCTAATACGGAACCTTGCATCATGTACTCATAGTTTGAATGGTTCTTTCCTCGGTGCATAATTTTGCACTTGTTCACATTAAATTTAATCTGCCATTTGAATGTCCAGTCTTCCAATTTGTCAAGGTCCTCTTGTAATTTTTCACAGTCCTCTGATTAATTTTGTATCATCTGCAAATTTACAAATATGTTAAAAAACAGCGGACTCAGCATAGATCCACTATACCAAGCAACCAGAGTTCTATTCCCACTAGCACTCCTTGTGGCCTTGGGCAAGTCACACAACCCTCTATTGCCTCGGAAAAAGGCCTGGCAATCTACTTCCGGTCACACTACCAAGAAAACACAAGAGCTGCTGGGTCGCCAGGAGTCAGCATTGACTTGAAGGCACACATTGCATTGCATTATTGATCCACAATAGTACACTGCCTCCTATCTTATGACTTTTTAACTTCGCCAAGAATATCTCATGAGAAACCTCGTCAAAGGCTTTCTGAAAATCCAGATACACTATATCAACTGACTTGCCTATGTCTATCTGTTTATTCACACCTTCAAAAAATATAGCAGATAAGTAAGACGAGACCTTCCTTGTCTAAAGCCATGTTGGCTTTCTTCCATTAAACCATGACTATCTACATGTTCAATAATTTTGTTCTTTATAATGGTTTCTACCATTTTGCCTGATACTGATGTCAGGCTCAGTGGCCTGTTGTTTCCCGGATCACCCCTGGAACTCTTTATAAAAATTGCCATTACATTGGCCATTCACCAATCTTCAGGTATTGCAGATGATTTTAATGATAGTTCACAGATTTCTAATAGTAGGTCTGCAATCTCATATTTCAGTTCTTTCAACACCCTTGGGTGTATACCATCCAGTCCAGGTGATTTGCTACTGTTTAGTTTATCAAATAGTTGTATTATATTTTCCAAGCTTATCGATATTTCTTTCAATTCTAACGATGCATCACCTTTAAATACAATTTCAGTCATGGGTAACTTCCCTACATCTTCTTCAGTCAAGACCAAAGCAAAGAATTCATTCAGTCTCTCCACTATGGCCTTGACCCCTCTTAGAGCCCCTTTCCCCCCTCTATCATCTAATGGTCCAACTGACCCTCTCTCAGGTATTTTATTTTTACTACAAATGTACTTGAAAAAGTCTTTATTATGCATTTTTGCTTCCACAGCAAGCTTCTTCTCAAATTTTCTCTACCTGCCTTATCAGTGCCTTGCATCTAACTTGCCAGTGCTTATGTTGTTCCCAGCTTTCGTCATTTGGCTCCTTTTTCCATTTCCTGAAAGATGCTTTTTTGGCTACAACAGCCTCTCTGACCTCACCTTTGCTGGCAGGTGTTTTGACTTTCTTCCATTTTTTTTAAAGTGTAAAGTGGTCTGGATTTCCAAGATAGTATTTTTAAACAACACCCATGCTTGATGAAAATCTTTAACCTTTGCAGCTGCTCCTTTGTTTTTTTCTTAACCGTTTTCCTCATTTTATCATAGTCTCCCTTTTGAAAATTAAAAGGCAGTTCTGTGGATTTCCTTGCTGTCCTTCCTCCATTTATGAAATTGAACACGATCATGCTATGATCACTATTACAAAATGGCTCCAACACTCTTATCTCTTGCACTAGATCTTGCGTTCCACTAAGGATTAAGTACAAAATGGCTTCCCCTCTTGTCAGTTCATGAACCAGCTGCTACAAGAAGCAGTCATTTATTCATCTTGAAAACTTATCTCCCTAGCATATTCTGCCGTGACACTGACCCAGTCAATACTGGGGTAATTGAAATCACCCATTATTATTACTATATTGTAACTTTTGTTAGCTTCCCTGATTTCTTTGAGCATTTCATCATCCTTTTGTTCATTCTGGCCAGGTGGTCAGTAGTACACCCCCACTACCATTGTCTTTTCATTTTTACATGGCATTTCAACTATAGACATTCTACCATGTATTTTGTTTCCTGCAACATGTTAATCCTGTATGGCTCAATGCCCTCTCTAACATAGAGGGCAACCCCTCCACCAATTTGATCTACAATATCATTGTTGTATAACGTGTACCTAGGTATCACAGTGTTCCACTGGTTGTTCTCCTTCAACCAGGTCTCTGAGATACCAGTCATATCTAACCTCTCATTTAGTGCTATATATTCTAACTCTCCCACCTTATTTTTTAGACTTCTAGCATTTGCATACAAACATTTTAGAGGTTATATTTTATTCATATTAATCTAGTTATGAGTAGGCAGGGGTAATTAGGAATCTTTAAGCTCTGTCTGCTCTATACTTAACGGCATTTGGATTGCTTTTGCTTTTATTGGAACCTCTCTGTCAATATAATCTAACTTCAGTCTTTTGCTAGTATCTTTCACAGTTACAAAATTCCAAACCATGTGCTCTTGGGCGGCTGTCGGCTTTCCCTTATTATCTAGTTTAAAAGCTGCTCCATTTCCTTTTTAAAGGTTAATGCCAGCAGCCTGGTTCCATCCCAGTTAAGGTGGATCCCATCCCTTCGGAAGAGCCCCTCCTTTCCCCAGAATGTTCCCCAGTTCCTAACAAATCCAAAACCCTCATCCTTGCACCATTGTCTCATCTACGCATTGAGACTCTGGAGTTCTGCCTGCCTTTTGGGCCCTGTGCATGGAACAGGAAGCATTTCTGAAAATGCTATCCTGGAAGTTCTGGATTTCAACTTCCTACCTAAAAGCCTAAATGTGGCCTCCAAAACCTCCTTATCACACTTTCCTATGTCATTGGTACCAACATGTACCAAGGCAGGAGACTCCTCCCAAGTGCTAACAACTTGTCTATGTGGCACGTGACATCTGCTACCTTTGCACTAGGCAGGCATGTTACCAGACAATCCTCACATCCACCAGCCACCCAGCTATCTACATGCCTAATGATTGAATCACCAGCTATAACAGCTGTCCTAACTGTCCCCTCATAGGCATATGGCCCTGGAGAAACCTTCTCGGTGTGAGAGGGTTTTACATCACCTGGAGGACAGGTCCTAGCTACAGGATCACTTCCTGCCACACTAGAGTGATGCTCTCCTGTCACATGACCTATCTCTGAATGCTGCCAGATTGGACGTAGGACTTCAGTACTACGTCCCTCTAAGTCTCTGTCTTCCTTATGTCCTGCCATGACATGCAGCCCTGCTTTTCCATTGTCATATGCTGTCTCCCATCCCCGCTGCATGCACAAGCCACTGTGCATGCAGGGGGGATGGGACGGCACAGGGTTGAAGAGAGAACAGAACATGTGCAAGACTGACCCCCGGACATACAGGGCCGATTCTAGTAAAGGCCCTGTATGTCTGGGGATCACAGGGGGCACCCTGCTTATTCCACCATTGAGCCCATCAGCCATTCCTTCCCCCCAGAGCAGCAGATAGCACAAGACTTTTCCTGCTGCCCGATCTGGTGGCCGCAGGGACACGCCGGGCCACCCTCGGGCCCGATTCTGAATGCTGCAGGAAGGTTTTGCCCTTGTGTTTCAAAATTAGGTCCAAATGGATCTATCCTGCTTGGGGCCATACAGACAACCCAGATGTGCCTCTTAGGGACATATCTATTTATAAAATACTAGCTCAACTCCAGCAGAAATCGCATGTAGATTGAAGGTGCAGACTTTGATTCTTGAGAGCAGGCATAAATGTCAATGCATACTTTATGCACATATTTTATAAAATGCATATGTAAAAACTGACTCCGCCCATGTTCTGCCCATATACTCCCCCTAAAAATGTCTATTCTACAAGTGCACATGTTTTTGCAGCATCGCACCTATTATTAGGTGGTTAGATCTTTTCTATGCAGACAAGGTTTATAAAATGAAATCTGATTTTCCTGGAACAATAGTCTGATAAAGCTTGAGGTGATTTGCTATAAATAAGAGGATCACTTTTGTGTACCAGCCTCTGATGACAATTGAGTGAGCAGATTTCATTACAGTGAATTTAAACCATGTGGGAGAAATCGCTGACCAGCTATCAGTCTTTCAATAAACCCAGAGGCTGCCTAGGGAGAGAGTCACCTTGAAATACTACTTATTTAGAGGAAAATTTGATTATGAACTAAACAGACTCCAAAAGTAACTAATTCTTCTAATAATTGTAAAGGTGAAAACTGAGCAAAAGATGAAAGGAGTTTGGGAAACTTATTGTACCCATGTTGTGCTTGCTAATTAAAAGAAGAAGCTATCTTTAGCAGTACACAAAATGTCAGATCATGTACTAATTTATTAATCTGGAAATAAATATCATAATTTAGCTACAGAACAGATATTTAGCTCTATAAGAATCAAGAGGATGTAAAAATGTAACTTCAAGGGTCTGAACCCTTTAAGAAGTATCAGTTAGTTTCTGGATCTAATGAGCTCTCTATTGAGACTTGTCCATAAAGATTTGACTAGAATTAAATGATTTAGTATATTTGCAAATGTTAATATTCACTAGATTTGTTCTTAGGATTCCATCTGAAAATACAGACACTTCTGAGGAAGGATATCTGTGAAAGAAAAGAAAGGAATCATTTTTAGTCCCAATTTGAGGACACACCTTTCAAGGGTATGAGTGGTTCTAGAGGCAGTTCACCAGGCAGGACTCACCCTAAACCCACGGAAGTGTGAGTTTGCTAGGCATCGGGTGCAATACCTAGGTCATATAGTGGGACATGGAAAGATAAAACCCCTGCTGAATAAAGTCCAAGTATCTGGAAGTTCCCCTGACCGACAACAAAGAAATAGTTATGGAGTTTCTTGGGGTTGATCGGGAATTACCGGCATTTTATTCCAAAGTTTGCAGAGGAATCAGGCCCCCTAATGGATATGTTAAAAAGAACAGACCCAAACAGCTAGAGTGGTCTAATCGTGAGGAGGCTGCCTTCTGCAACCTGAGGAATAGCTTGTGTGGTGAGCCTGTCCTAAAAGGGGTGGATTTTACTAAATCTTTTGTTCTACAGATAGATGCATCTGAATCAGACTTAGGAGCAGTTTTATCCCAGGAGCAGGATGGGAGGAACACCCTGTCCTATATTAAAGCTGGAAGTTAACACCACCAGAAAATAATTATGCCATCATTGAGAAAGAGTGCCTGGCCATCAAATGGCCCATAGGGGCCTTAACATACTATTTCATAGGCTGGACTTTCACACTTAAAATGGCTCAATCAAATGAGGAATAATAATGCCCTTCTGACAAGATGGTGCCTCGCCTTACAGAGCTATAGCTTTAGGGTTGAGCATCGGGCAGGGAAACTACAGGGCAATGCAGATGCACTGTAGTGGCTTGCTGACCCTGCGGAGGACGTGGTACAACCTCCATGGTGTCGCAGTCACTTAAGAGGGGGTGTGTAGCGATCAGCCCCTTTGGAGCCAGGAGGGCCAGGGTTTTGGGATAGTGCAAGCTCCCTTATGGCCTCACAGGCAACCTAGAGGTAACAAGCATAGGGAAGACCTGGCCCAGATCCCCGAAGGGAAATCCTACTACAACCCCATTCCTGTATGGAGGGAACAAGTCCAATCTGCTCATCCCTTTCGGGATTCTGTTCTGGATGAGTTTCCCTGGCTCACCAAGAACTACCCCTTGGATCCAGAAAGAGACGAGGAGGGGGAAAGCTCAGGTAGTTTGGGCCTAGAAAAGCTCCCACAGTTCCTAATTAAATGGGAGATCTACCCTGACAAGGTGGAGGAGGCCATGGAAATACAGCTCTGTGAAGACAAGGAGAACCCTAAACCCATGGAGGTACAAGGGATGGAACACTAAAAGTTCTAGCCCTGGAGTAGGTTCCTCTAAGGATCAAGTGAACCTGAAGGGAGGAAGGGTGGGGCAGCTGCAAAGCTATTGACTGTGCAGCTGAGCTTTGTAGTGCTTTCTATGAAAGACTTTGTGTTGAACTGAACTGATTTGAGAAACAGTATTAATTGTTCTCTTATTAACTTTGTGTTGTAAACTGGAGGGATTGGTATTAGTGGCCAGTCTCTATCTTTGCTGTTGAACCCCAATGTCCTGGTGAAAGAGCTACTGCTCAAGGGGCTCTGCTTGCCATTTTCCTGCTGAGAAGAGCAAGGGCCAATCCAGACCTGGCAGCTCAAGAAGCCTAGGAGACAGAACTTGAAGCCAGAGGACTGTGTACTGCATGAGGCACAGACCTTATAGGACGGCCAGAGCAGGGCCCAGAATATATCAGCTCTCTGCCACTACCAAGAGGGTTCATCATCATCGCAACAACATGCATAGATTTTTCACTTACATTCAATGGAACCTTTGGGTCTTAACCAAGCAATTGACAGATGACTCTACTTTGAACTTTTCTCCAGTTATTTGTTCAATGTTTCGTGGGCCGCTCAGATCATGTTTACCTAATGTCATTAGACTTATTGCTTTAAGTAGCCCGCTTGTCAGATGTTTTAGTAGTATCTGCCTTCAGCCTTTTGGAGTAAGATGACATATGGACCTTTATGAAGAATTCTGCAGGAATGACTGCTTGTCGAAGAGCTGCCGCTATTTCTTTCTATCCCTGACGCAGATAAGTTCAAAACAAAATATTGCATCGGATAGTTTTTTCTGGTCTATCAATAGTGGCCCCTTGGGTTACCGGTAAACAGTATTTGATGTCCTTTTTGGTACCCTTAGGAATTTCAGAGTAATTTAATTTGAAACGACTGATAAATTAAAGAAGAAAGATACAACTACTAGAAAAATATGAAAAATTATAAACTATTAATTTTGTGATTACCTGAACAATATAATTGAAGTAACTGTGGGTTGACCTGGTTAAAGTTGCAGTTACTCTATTGAGGACCGATGATGATGATCTTTGAGTAGGGCATGTCAATTTTTGGGGTAATTTTTTATTTTTCCAAACTTTACAAACTAGTAGTGACCAAATTATGCAGTTTTGCATGCTGAATCTAAAGCTATCTTCAGAAACTGCTTAAAGTGAGTCTTACCTACATCAAATCACAGTTGAAATATGTGGAAATTAATTAATATTTATTTGAATGTACAAATAGTCTGAACAACACCTGTAGCCACATAATTGTCTTTAAAATGTTGTTTACTAGACTGTAAGTTCTGATGAGCAGTGACTGTCTCTTAAATGTGTCTTTGCAGCACTGTGTATGCCTTGTAGTGCTATACAAATGCTCAGTAGTAGTAGTAGTAGTAGTAGTAGTAGTAATTTATGCAGTTAATTTAATGTTATTTAACTAAACCCAGCAAAGAAGCTATCTTGTTTGCTTCTGTTTCGGCTCATAAGCTCCCTGCTGACCATCTGACCCCTAATATAATGTTCCCTTCTCTCCTGACTGTACACATGAACAGCAGCCTCAGTTGTCATTTTTACGCAACTTTCTATGGATGGCGAGTCTGGAACCACCATGGGCTTGCTCAGAAATGCCTTGATCTCTGCTGATGTCATGGTACAGGTAAGAGGAGACTCCGAGACTCCGGAGCTCCAGTCAAGTAACTGGGTGAGTGTAGTTACCTCAGTGTTGATGGATGGTGTTTTCCTGGATCTCACACTGCTGTCTCCAAGCTGAGTCTTCTCTCTTTTTCACCTCTGATCTTCAATATCTTCTCCACTGCATCTCCTCTCTCCTGTTCCTCTTCACTGCTTTCAGAACAGATTCGCTGCAACCATACCAATATGACCTTCTCACTGTAGGCATGACTATCTTTCTTACCTCTCTCACTGTTCTTTCAACAGTTGCAGCTGGAAAAGGAGATGCCTGGGACCTTGTGTCCAATTGCTATTTATTTTTATATAACCATTTCACCATGTAAATGCCAAAACAGAGCTCTACAATCATTCTTAAATTTTTCAGATTATGCTTGGAAATCCATATTTTTATGAACCTTAGAGCTTTGCAAGCCATTTTATTTATTTAACTGTATTTATATCCGACTTTTCACTGGGTCAAGGTGGTCAATTTGGGGATATGAGACACATGTGCTAATACTTACAGGGAACATGGGCAATGGAGGGTTAAGTGGCTTGCCTAAGACCACAAGAAGTGCCTATAGGACTAGAAATCCCAGTCCCTCTGGCCTGAGATTGCTGTCCCCAGGTGGGACTTGAGCTGCTGGCCCTCTGGCCTGAAGTACCTTGTCCTAACCACTAGACCACTCCTCCCATGTGCTATGTGACCCAGGTCCTATTTCTAACAGAGTCAGTTATTTTGGCAAGACGCCTGTTCTAATGGCAGTTACAATTCTATAGCCATAGCTTTGATCTGTTTAGCCATATATAAGAACCTTATTGCTCCAATATCATAAACTACAAGCTACCACTCATTCCCAATATTTAAACCTTTGAAGATAAGCATATATTCACTTTCTTCTTACAAATTCTACTTGTTTGAGATTACCTAATGGTTACAAGTTGAACACCGTGTATAAGTCAAATGAAGTTGATAAAGCGACACAAGGGTCATTGATGCAAAATAGAGCATTAGGTCAACACCAGATAAAGACCGCAGCTCTTTGAAGTCTGAGACCCGTTGCTTTAATAGTATTCTTATACTTTACATTTTCAGTTTAAATATTGGGAATGAGTGGTAGCTTGTAGTTTATCATATTGGAGCAATAAGGTTCTTATATATGGCTCAACAGTAAATTTGCTCCTATAATATAGACCTATACATCAGTGTTGTGACATAGCTTTGATCTGTGCTTAAGTTTTGATCACTTCATTGCTGAGCTGAGGAAGATCAGGGCCAACAGAGATCTTAGTAAGATCAGGATTTATTTCCAGTTCAGTAGCAGAATCCAGCATTTTTCCTATGGGACCTGCCCATTTGTTGTTACTTAATGTCTTGCCATCTAAAGCAGTCAATGATAGCTCGCCTGTATGCTGATTACCGACAATCTACACCAGCTTCCTTTGTAGCTTCTCCTCAACATAATGCATCACTCCACCCCCCCCCACCCCCCCACCCCCCAACCAGTGCTTACATTACAGGAACCACCTCCAATAGCTTGAAGAGTTTTGTCTGCTCCTCTTTCTCTCAGCCATGCAACCAAATTATCGGCAATTAGTTCTGCATGAGTCTTCCCTTTAGTTGCTCTTGCAGGAACAAAATGCCACAGATATCTGCCTCCTGGCTCCATACAAACTATTAACCACAAGTACATCAAATAGGGTGCCAAAATCATACACCACACTACAAATAATTAATAGGACCCACACAATAAATGTAAACAAATATGCTCAAAAGCTTAAGAATGTTATAATTTTAGTCATTACCAAGTTATCCTTAATAATACAGTCATCCTAATAACTATAAACAGTCAGTTATCAGAACCTCGGAACTCAAACTGTGGACTTTACAGGCTTGAAAAACTTTCCTTGTCACACCACCTTGGTAGTCCTCAGACTTCATGATTTCTTTAATAGGTTCCAGGCCTCCAGTTCCTGAGGCAGCGAAACAGACCTACATTATTATGGAAACTCCACCATATTTAACTGAAGGAAGGGTTTTTTCCTTCTAAACTTCATTTCTTCTCCTGTAAATGTATTACTGATCTGCACTGCCAAAGAACTCAAGTTTGTTTCATCTGTCCACAGAACATTTTCCTAGAAGGACTCTGGTTTCTCAAGGTGAATTTGGGCAAAGATCAGATGTGCCTTTTTATGTCTGTCTTTAAGCAGCAGGATTCTCCTTGGCCTTCGCCCGTGAAGTCCTCCTTTGTTTAGTGTGCGGCACATGGCGCGGATTGAAATCACCACTCCAGATTGCTCCAAGTCAGCCTTAAGCTCTTTAAATGTTGTATGTGGTGTCCCTTCCAACAGTTTTCACTAACCTTCAAAGACTTCTTGGATTAATTTTCCTCTTTCCACTATGTCCTGGGAGGTTCTTGACAGTTCCATGAGCAGAAAACCTCTTAATAACATTGCAAACTGTAGAATCCCAAGGTCTTTGGAGATGGCCTTGTACCCCTTTGAAGTTTGATGTTTGGTTATAATGGCTTCTCTGGTGGTCTCAGGCAGTTCTCTTGTCTTCACCATTGAGAAAAAGGAACAGGGAGTGAATGTGGCCATTTTAGAGCGATCATTGGTTGATTCAAATCATGTGAGTACTGACAATTGATCACAGGTGTGCCTAATTTTATTCTAGTGGGAATTTGATTATTCTGTTCAAACTGATTTGAATTATTTATAAGGGTGCCAATAATCATATTGTGCCAATGTCACGGTTTTTATACTATTTCCCACTATTTCCTTTTTTAATTGGTCTTGTTTTATTTGCTTCTTTTATGTGTCACATATGTGTGCATATATAGTCTAAAGCCATTTCACTGGCCACTTTTTTTTAGAAGATATTGGACATTAAGGGGTTGAACTGTAAGGATACCAACAATGTTGACAACAGCTGTATAAGTGCCTTCTGAAATCGCTCCATCTCAATCCTGAAAAATGAATATCTCTTTAACCAGTTATGGAAGCAGGCCCTGTGCAAGTTGTAAGGCTGGGTACATGCATGGTGATAGGTCACTTCACAAATGTAGACATCCCGGAATCATCCTCAGAACTGGTTACTTGAATGTGCAGGCAGGGGTATTACAGAAGTGGGGAGATTATGTTATGAAATCTGCACATCCCAGCCTGCCATTTCAGATACTCAGATATGCAGAGGTGGGCAAGTAATATGTTTGGAGTATGTATTTATGCTCAATTTTCTTCAGACCGGAAATAATAGCTGTGGTAATGTAAACCCATTATGTGCTTCCCCCTGGAAAAGTTACATCCATGAACCTAAGCACTTTTATTCACCTTATTCATGGTCAGGAGCAGGTATAGGTATAGATGCCTCAACAACCAGGGCCAGACACTGCAACATGCATCTCCCTTCATTGGCCCAGGTCATGCCTTTACCATGCTACCATACTACATGAGTTTTCTTGCACTGGGGACATCTATATACCCAGCTTCAAAAATGTCTCCATGGTTTGGTCTTCTATGTGGCCATTTTCAGATGTCCAGCTCATGAGGAGTAGCCTAGTGGTTGGGGCAAGGTACTTCAGGCCGGAAGGTCGGGAGTTCAAATCCCACTAGAGGACAGGAACCTTGGGCCGGAAGGACTGGGGTTTCTAGTCCCACAGATGCTCCTTGTGGTCTTGGGCAAGCCACTTAACCCTCCATTGCCCATGTTCCCTGTAAGTATTAGTGTATGTGTCTCATATCCCTGTGTGTTAAATGTATCCCCCAAATTGTGTTGTGACCGCTTTGATTGAAGGATAAGGCGGTATACAAAACTGTCTAAATAAAATAAATAAAATAAATAAATGAATAGGATATTTAAATATCCCCATATTGTTTTCTGTATTATCTGGTGTAATGAAAACATGGTTGATGTGTTGCATAATTGCTGGGTGGAAGGAGAATAGGTATGGTAGATTCCATAGCAAAAAATGTTCTATAAAAGTCATTAAATCCATAAACTTATAAGAGAGGCTATATAAGTTGTCAAACTTTATGGATCTTAAAAGTGGAGAACCTCACATTCTTCCTTTCCTCATTAGTTTAGGAATGAAAAATGTATATTCAAATTCTATTCAATAAACAAATGCTAGATAAATGTTTGTATTCCCATAAATGAATCAGATAGCTTTAATGAGACCCCATAGTGACAAATATGCACCAGAAGCTGTTTATTTTGAATGGATTGCCATAGCGGCAGGTTTTTAGACTAATAATGATAAATTCAATAGAAAAGCAACATATCACAGAGCTATCTGACAAGTTAAGAGAGTTTATTGAACAATTAACATAAAATTTGATGGAACTGGCACAGTTTACAACTTATATTAACATTGCCTTAGAGTTGTTAAGTTTAAAGATTCCTTTGCTGAGTATTGAAAATAACTTTTTCTTAATATTAAAAAAGGATGTTTGTTTTACCCAATGATCCTTTGATTTAATTGTTCTGATTATTAAGTAGAATTAAGTAATGTCATATGGCATCCTGAGGCAAAAGTCAAAATTTAAAAAAAGAATTGGACATAGATTGTTGTTGTTGTTAGGTGCCATCAAGTTGTCAGCTCATGGTGACCCTCTGGATAGTTGTCCTAAAATGTCTTTGGTCTTCAGTCAGGAGGCTCATTGTTGATGGAGTGGCAAATATATTAATGGTATCTATTTCTTGAAGATGGCAAGAAAACACATCTAAAAGATATTACAGCGAGAACACCTGTGGTCAAAATAAAACAAAACCAGACAACACAGCAGCCTCAGAAAGGAACAAATAAGGGCCAGTTTTTGAGTAGTTAATTTATGTGAAGAAATCCACATGGAGGTATAAACATGGAGCCTGGGCTGGCCACAGTATTTTAGCAAAGCAGGTCTACACATGTAGGACCAATGTAATATTGACATACAGTATTTTCACCTCCAGGGTGTAAGAAAAAAAATCATGCAGAAATTATGAGTACTGTATAAGCGGCCTAAAAAGGGTCACTTCCACGTGTAAAATACCCATGTAGTAGAGAGGGGATAAAGACATGGCAGGGAAGATAAATAGATACTATATATGTATGTGGCGAACCACTGCCACCTGCACATAGATGCCCTGGCTTAGGAGTGAAGTTCACGACTGTCATGGTATGCGCAAAACTAACCCATTTAGAGAAATTGCCCCGAGAAAACATCTGCTGCAACATGGTCACATTTTTTTGGAAGCTATACGTGTAGGATCCAGGTCTACCACTTACATGTGAACAACTGCTCTCAAGGACTATATCATCAATATCCCGGTAGAACTAGTCAATACAAATATTATCAAAGGTAATATCTCAACAACTGTGCCATTAAATATTCAATGAACAGGGTATCATAATTAAATGGAGGAAAGTGGTCAGGAGATTTAGGTATAATCAAAGGGGAAGGATATTCCGTGGCAGCGATTAGCCCTTGTAAAGTTGCTAGCCATCGCCGCTGAACTTTTAACCCAGATATTCAATGCCAGGGTCATATCCGGCCACCGGCTTTGAATATCTGTGTCGGCAAAAAAGCGTTGCAGCCGAGTGGGTAGCAGCAAAGGTTACTCCAGCCTTTATAGTGCTAACATTTGTTGCCATTGGTTAACCGGCTAGCGACAATATGGCTGCTAGCTGGTTATCCCTTGATGCCGCCTCTGCTCTCCCCCCCACCAGAATGCCCCAGTGATCACCAGCTAGCACTAGGGCAATTAGAAGCAGCACCTGGGGATATTCAGCGGCACTAACCACATTAGTGCTGCTGAATATCCCGGTTGCCACTAGTAACATGGTCAGTAGGTCTGCTATCCACGCTAATCACTCTGAGTTGGCCCCAAAATCTTTACCACAGTCTTAAACATCAGGGCCGTATCATCACTGGGCTTCCAAGAAGCTGAAAAAGAGTGCATTACTGAATGTGACTGGGGTGGGGCACCAGAATCGTTAGTCACAAAAGGCGCATTTCTAGCTTGGTACCTCCACAAGATATAACCATTAACCCCCAAAATATGAAAAACACTGGTCAACATTGAAATCGGTACTGACTTTAAAAGGCCCTAATCTGTAGTATCTTGGTGAGCTGAACACGAATATAACATTAAAAAAAAATTATTGGCTCTCGTTTTGAAGATATTGCATGTAGTTCATTTTTGACATTTCACCATGTAAATTTATCCAGTAGGACATCAACAACATCCCAAATTAGCCTTGAATGATGTAATATTGCATAATACCAGCATGCACACATCATCCAGAGTTGATTGCATCATTTTCTGATGCAATGCAATACTACTGCCAGACAACTGCTGAAGCCATCTCACGTCAGCAGTGTACTATACGCAGTCGAAAAGGAAAGTAATCTGGTATTCTGTTTCAATATTGAAAGCCTCATGAATGCCTTAAAAATCACTCATGATCCACAAGACTGGAGACTATTTATAGACTCTTCGAAACTGAGTCTGAAGGCTGTGCTTTTGAACAACGGAAACCATCTTCCATCTATTCCAGTAGCACATGCCATCCACATGAAAGCCCAAGAAACAAGCTCCATCTTAGTCTGAGACCTGGTTGCATAGTAATCTATACCTCATATGGTGAAGAGTGGAGCGTTTCTTTTACGTTACTGGATCCACATGAAAGAGACATACGATAACTTAAAGCATCTACTGACTTCCATTATCTATAACAAGCAATGTTCCCTCTAATTTTCTGTAGGCTGTGTGCGCATAAAATATCAGCTGTGTGCAGCTTTTGAAGGAAGATTAAATTTTTGTGCGCCACATAACGACACTCGGAGTTATATACTTTAAAATTTGACTACACGTCAGAATACAGTATGTACACCACATTGATTTTAATCAAATTAAATGAAAATAGATGATTACTAAGGAAGCGGGAAATTCCTAGTAATTGCAATCATAACTTTTAAATTTTAAGACGTCTGTGTTGTTTTCTATCAGAATCAGAGCCGTAATTTTTGTGCGCTCTGTTGTAAAGTATGTGCGCTCGCTCGGTGAGGTGTGTGCGCGCGCACATGCGCACAGCTTAGAGGGAACAGTGATAACAAGTACAGCTGGCACCTCTGTGGTGACTTGAAGGTAGTTTCCCTTTTAATGGGACTGCAGCAGGGATATATAAAATACATGTGTTTCTTATGTGAGTGGGATAGCCGAGCAAGGGATTGGCACTACTTGTGGAAGGAATGAAATCGTAGACAAAATGTAACAGTTGGAGAGAAGAATATCCAGCACCCAGCTCTGGTTGAGGCTCACAAAATCCTGCTACCACCCCTTCACATCAAACTAGGTTTGCTGAAAATCTTTGTGAAAGCCATGGACCGCACTTCGCCAGCTTTCCGATACCTGCATGAAAAATTCTCTCGACTCAGCGAAGCAAAGATTAAAGAGGGATTTTTTATGGGTCCTCAGATTCGAGAGCTCTTCAAAGATGACCGGTTCAACAACTTGCTGTAGGGTGATGTGAAACAAGCATGGAATGCTTTTCGCCTAGTGTCAACGAACTTTCTCGGGAATGTTAGGGCAGAAAACTACAAGGAACTAGTAGAAGACATGCTGATGCAGTATCAGAAACTTGGCTGCAATATGTCCCTAAAGATCCATTTCCTTGATTCCCATCTCGATTTCTTTCCTGACAACTGTGGTATGGTTAGTGATGAACAGGGCGAATGTTTTCGCCAGGATATCGCAACGATGGAGCAAAGATACCAGGGAAAATGGTCCACTACAATGCTGGCTGACTACTGATGGACACTCCCCAGAGAAGCTCCCGAACAGCTGTACAAGAGACCTGTGAAAAAATCTAAGAAGTAGTCTATGACTTGGTTTTTTACAGGTATTAACCGAAGGCCTATTATATTTACTATTGACATGCATTTTGTGATGTAAACATTAATTCTTGTAGATTACAAAAAAACTAGAGCCAACTTTGCAATTTCACTATCATATTCGTGTTCAGCTTATAAAAATTGATAAGAAATGACTATTTTTATTTCAGTAACATGACTTTTATAAAAATTTGTTGACCAGTGTAATGAGTGTCCATATGTAAAAATAAATCAACAATACAGTATATAATTAAAGCCATAGGCTGCTGAAGAAATTCAAACGTTCTGTGAAAAAAATTTGAAAGGATATCACCCTAATAACATCGCACTATTCTTTTCAAGACCCAAAAAGAACAAATCAGTTTTGTGTATGGTCAAGAAAAGCTTCAGCGTCCAGCATAACACAGCATCACAGTCACATTACTGGAAGCAAACATGTATGAGGGGTGTCCGATATTAAAGATACAGGCCAAAATTACACTAACATTTGTATTTAAAGAAATTATTCAATACATTCCACCAAATACTACATGCTTTTCTTTAGTTCTCCACATAATCGCTGTAAACATTGAGACATTTATCCCAGCGTGACAATAGTTTGAACATCCCTTCACGGTACAGTTGCTTGAAGTAGTCCTACTACTACTACTATTTAGCACTTATATAGTGCCACGCACGCAGCGCTGTACAGACAAACATAGAAGAGACAGTCCCTGCTCATCAGAGTCCTGCTCATCAGAGCTTACAATCTAGTCGAGACAATACAGAGCATTAGTCAATTCGGTGCAAAGCACAATATGGTCTTTACAATTCGGTCATGAAAATTGATGGGAGTAAGGTTAAGATAAACTATAGAAGTCAGGATCTGGAAAGCGACAGTGAAGAGGTGGGTCTTCAATCTGGATTTGAAGAGGGTCAGGGAGGGTGCTTGGCGTATAGACACAGGTAGGCTGTTCCAGGCGTAAGGTGCAGCAATGTGAAAGGATTGAAGTGTGGAGTTAGCGGCGCGAGTGAAAGGCCTGGATAGAAGTAATTTGTAAGCGGAGCGAAGTTCTTGAGAGGGGATGTAGGGAGAGATAAGAGATGAGAGGTATTGAAGGGCCATAGAGTGAATGCATTTATAGGTCAATAGGAGAAGTTTGAATTGGATGCGGTATTGGATAGGGAGCCAATGAAGCAACTTGAGAAGAGGAGTAATGTGGGCATGGCAAGACTGGTGGAAGATTAGTCGAGCAGCATAATTTTGTATAGATTGAAGGGGAAAGAGATGGCTCACGGGGAGACCAGCAAGGAGTAGCTTGCAGTAGTCGAGGAGAGAGGAGATTAAGCAGTGGATAAGCATTTTGGTAGTGTGTTCGGAAAGAAAGGGGCAGATTTTGCTAATGTTGTAGAGAAAGAAGCGGCAGGTCTTAGCTACGAGCTGGATATGTGCAGAGAAGGAGAGAGAGGTGTCAAAGATAACCCCCAGATTGCAGACTGAGGGAACAGGAAGGATCGTAGATCCATCCACGGAGACTGAGAAGGGGAGAAGAGGAGGGGAGGAGTTGAGAGGAAAGACAAGGAGTTCAGTCTTGGCCATGTTCAACTTCAAGCGGCAATGAGACATCCAGGCAGCGATGTCAGAAAGGCAGGCAGAGATCCTGGTCTGGATTGCTGGAGAGATATTAGGTGTAGAGAGGTAGATTTGGGAGTCATTGGCATAGAGATGGTACTGAAAGCCATGGGAGGAGATAAGCACGCCAAGGGATTGGGTATACAGAGAGAAAAGGAGGGGCCCAAGACGGATCCTTGGGGTACATCAACATGGAGCGGGGTGGGAGAGGAGGAGGAGCCACCAGAGCATACACTAAAGGAGCAATGGGAGAGGTAGGAGGAGAATCAGGATAGTACGGAGCCCTTGAAACCAAGCGAGGAGAGGGTGGTGAGGAGAAGATTGTGGTCAACAGTGTCAAAGGCAGAGGAGAGATCGAGCAGGATGAGGACTGAGTAGAGGACCTTAGATTTAGCCAGGAACAAGTCATTGGAGACTTTTGTAAGAGCCGTTTCAGTGGAGTGTAGGGGATGGAAGCCAGATTGTAGTGGGTCCAGGAGGTCCTGGAAGGTGAGGAAGTCGAGGCAGCGGCGGTGGACTGCTCGTTCTAGTAGTTTAGATATGAAGGGAAGGAGGGAGATGGGTCGATAGTTAGAAGGACAGGTGGGATCGAGTGAGGGTTTCTTGAGGAGAGGTGTGACAACAGCATGTTTGAAGTCTACGGGGACAGTTGCAGTGGAGAGTGAAAGGTTGAGAATATGAGAGATGGAGGGGACAACGGTGGGGGAGATGGGTGGGGATAGGTTCGGAGGAAAAGGTGGTGGGTTTGGAGGAAGAAAGAAGGAGTGTGGTTTCCTCTTTGGAGATCGTAGGGAAGGAGGAGAGGGTAGCAGAGGAAGTATGGGTGGGGGGGAGAATTGGGGAGGGGGGAGGTAGATGAGGAAGTGGGGAATTGGAGGGTAATCTTGTGGATTTTGTCATGGAAGTAGTCGGCTAGGGTTTGGGCAGAAAGGGAGGGCAGGATTGGGGGCAGGGGCACCTTGAGGAGAGAATTGAGGGTATTAAAGAGGCAGCGAGGATCAGAGGCAAGGGAGTTAGTCAGATGGATGTAGTATTCTTGTTTGGCAAGTGCTATGGCTGACTGGAAGGAGCCAAGCATGAATTTGAGGTGTAGAAGGTCTTCCGGGGAGCAGGATTTGGTCCAAGCACGTTCAGTGGAACGGGCACAGGTGCATAAATAGCAGGTTGTGGATGAAAACCAGGGCTGGGGAGCAGAACATCTGACAGGACGTGGGGTAGGTGGGGCAAGAGTGTCAAGAGCCAAAGATAGTGAAGCATTATAAGAGGATACTGCTTCGTCGATGGATTGGAGGACATAATGGAGGAAAGAGATGGAGGAATGGTGGAGGAGAGAGTCAAGGGATCAATATTATGAAGGTTTCTAAATAGGTCGGAGGAGACAGGACGAGGTTGAGACAGCGGAAGCTGAAGATTAAAGGTTAAAAGGTGATGGTCAGATGAGGGAAGGATTGAGTTCCGGAAGTCTGAGGGAGAGGAATTAGAGAAGATTATCAGGTCAAGGCAGTGGCCGTGCAGGTGGGTGGGGGCAGTGGAGCAAAATTGGAGATCAAATGAGGAGATGAGGGCGAGGAACTTTAAAGCATGGGGATCGAAGGGGTTATCGATGTGAATGTTAAAATCACCAAGAATAAGAGTGGGGGAAGAGGGATCCAGAAAGATGGAAAGCCAGGAGTCAAAGTCGGTAAGGAAGGTCGATTTGGATTTGTTGGGTGGGCGATAGATAACAGCTACTCGGAGGGGAAGTGGTGTGAAGAGGCAAATGGAGTGGACTTCAAAAGAGAGGGGGGAGTGTGACTGAGGCAGCAGGAGGGGTTAGAATTGGCAAGAGGGAGAAAGTAGAAGCCCAACACCACCCCGTGGCCAGTGGATCAAGGTGTTTGCGAGAACTGGTAGCCCTCGTGGCAGAGAGCAGCAGTGGATGCGGTATCGTCTGGGAGGAGCCAGGTCTCAGTTAGGGCAAGAAGGTATAGCGCATTAGATATAAAGAGATCATGAGTAAAAGAAAGTTTGTTAGAGACTGAGCATGCATTCCATAGGGCACATGAGAACGGGAGAGTGGAGGGGGAAAGGAGGGGGATATGGATAAGGTTGGACAAGTTACGTGAGGATTTCTTTTCAGAGTAACACAGCGGTCTAGGGGGGCTGTTATGTGAGGATCTATTTTCAGAGTAATACAGAGATCTAGAGGGGCCAGGGTACGGGTGGGTGTCTCTGGATCAGTGTCTCTGGATGAGTGTGCCCTCCATGAGGGACATGAGGGAGGGGGAGTGAAAGGGGAATGAAGGAGGATATTGATGATATTAGATAGGTTACGTGAGGATCTCTTTTTAGAGTGAGACAGAACTTTAAGGGGGATAGGGTTGGGGTTGATATCTCTGGATGAGTGATTGGGGCATGAGTGAGGGAGGGTGGAAGGGGAAAGGAGAGGGATATGGATGAGATTAGATAAGGTACGTGAGGAACTCTTCTTAGAGTGAGAAAGAAATCGAAGGGGGCCAGGGTTGGGGTTGATATTACCTGATGAGAGAAGGAGAAGGAGTAGTAGAGAGTGGGATAAAGCGGAGGCAGTATGGCGGAAGCGAGGTTGGGGTTGCCTTAAAGAGAGAGGGGCTGGTTGAATGAGGGGGAGGGTGTGATGAAGATCAAGAGCAGATGCTAGGTTAGAAGACAGAATGGAGGGAGAAGTGAGGAAAGTAGAGGGAGAGTAGGGGGGAAGAGAAGTGAGGGAGCTGGCAGGAGGGGAGGCAGTTGGGGAGTATGAGGAAGAGAAGGACAATGTGATGTGGGGCCATAGAAGAGGAGTAGTGGGGGCTTGGAATTCCTCCTGATCTGCAAAGCGTTTCCCTGCCAAGAATTTCTTCAAAGGTCCGAATAAATGAAAATCTGAAGGGGCTAAGTCTGGACTATACGCATTGCGTATGCGGAGTCGGTATGATTGCCACCTATACCTTTAATATCGGACACCCCTCGCATCTTGTAGACTTGATGGGCAGACATCCATCCTTCGATGTAGCAGTATGCAGAGTTACAATGCAACAAAGTGAGACTCAGTCCTTTGCATAACACAAGCAGTCCCTGTTGCTGAAAATCATATACAGAAAACCCCCAGCACCAACCATGGTGCCAAAAGTGGTTTCAGCAAATTAATGCCTGTGACAGAGGCTCAAAGAGCTCTAAAATAGAGAGCAGAGATAATTAAAGACTATGGGGTATGTTTACTAACAGCGACAGAGGCTTCCATGTGATATCAGAGCCACGGCCCCATTGAATGGGGCAGCGGCTCTGATATCGTATGGAAGCTGCTACCGTTGCTTAGCAAACATACCCCTTTGTCCCCTCATGAGTGTGAATTCAAGAAAAACAGCACTGTCTGTCAAATAACTTACAATAAGTTCGCTGGCACCCTGCCTCCAAGTTTGAAGGTGGTAAGCCCTGTCAGCATTTTTTATATTGGCAATCACTATAAATGGAGAGATGCCGCATCACGATGACATCAGTCAAAATGATGCTTCACAGGTTAAGGATTTTTAAAGGACCAACCCACATGAATAGCATAGAAACAAAGGAGAACCCAAAATTTTTAAATATGTTTAAATAAAACTACAAAATTGATTCTCCTTAGTCATCCACTATACGATTTAGAACATATAAGTTTCTTTTCTAAATACAGATCAATCTCATTCTTTGTTTAATCCATCTGGAATAACAGATTATCATTGGAAAATCCTTTTTCGATCATCTTCGATTCAAATAACCACCCCAGTTGTTTTAAGACACCACCTCTAAGGCACTAAAACCAAGATCTTCTAATGTATGACTGAAAGTGACAATGAAGGTTTTTCCGAAACACAGGTTGTGGAGCTGCACGTCCTAGCCGGATGTACAGCACTGCAAGATGCCTGGACCCTATTCCCCTCCTGCCCTCCCCACACGTCACGTGCTCTAAGATGGGGAGAGCCAGCGGGGTCTTGGCACAGCGGGGGCAGGCCAGCCCAGTAGCACATACAGTGCTGATTCTGGTCACGGACCTGTACGTCCCGCCGGGCCTATGGGGATGTACTGCTTACACCACCACAAAGGTGGTATAAACAGCACTTTTGGAGCAGTTGGGGTTGAGGAACCCCCTCCCAGGGGCCGGGTGCAGGGAGGGTTCCTTGCCACCCAATTCAGGCCCTGTCTGGCAAGCCATGAGTTGGGCAGTAAGGAAGAGGGGGTCCAAGCCACGGTGGCCAAGACAGCCTGCAGGGGAAAACATCTCTGCAGGCAGACAGAGCACGCTGGGCCATCCTTGGCTCCTATTCTGGCTACCATGGGAACGTTTTGTTCCCACAGAGCAGAATCGGGTCCAAATGGACCCGTCTTGCCTGGAGCCATCTGGACAGTTCAGACATGCCCCTACAGGAATTGGGCTCAATGTGACATTACTGGCTTCTCTAGATATTATGTATCCAGCTTCTGTGTTCAATCAACTTGGTCTTCAAAAGTTGTATAGTCTTCCCCACATATATCAAAAAGCAAGGGCATCAAATCACATATATCCCTGACATCTGACAAGATGTACTAGCTCCCAATATGATAGTTAGATGGAGGGAAGGGTCATATCACTGCAGACAAAGATTATGAAGACACAGAGCAATGGTCACATCAACCTCTGTACACTGTGTCCAAAATTACCTTTAGGATTGCGAGACTTCAGGTGGGAGAGAAGAGCCGGCCGGCCTAGATTGGAGGGAGCGCAGCAAGCCACCAGTCTTGAAGGTATGTTTACTGCTCTGCCTCCAATGTGTGGGGCCAGGGGTGTGTACATACCATGCTGTGAAGCGTCATGCTGTGGGACGGGCACCAGCCGCAAGAACGGCACATGCCCTGGGTAGAAAAGGGACTTTGAACTCCACTGGAGAAAAGTAGTTTGGTCCTTTCCCATAAAACAAGCAGGGCCAGTTTTACCATTAGGCAAACCTAGAGCACCGGTGTTTTAGGGGCTGTCCCACTGCCACCTCTGCTGCCCCTCTCTGGGACCTGCAGCGGCAGCATTGGCTTTGAAACTGGTGCATTGCTTATCTAAATTCTCTGGAGCTGCATCGCGTTTCCTACCTTCTATGATCTGCCACTTCAGCCCCCGCCCCAACTCAGACATCCAGTTTGCATAAGTAAGCACTGTGTCACGCTTTCAATGCCATTGCCACCTCTGCAGGCCCCGGAGAGGGATGCAGCGGGGGCAGGATGGTGGGCTCGCCTAGCTGCCTCTTTCTTGCACCGCCCCTGAGAACAGGGTTGCACAATTTCAGTCCTCAAGGGCTGCAAACAGTTCAAGTTTTGGGGCTATCCCTAATGAATATGTATAAGATAGACCTGCATGCATACTACCTCCCTTGTATGAAAATCTGCCTCATGCATATTCATTAGGGATATCCTCAAAAGCTGGTCCTCGGGGAATGAACTTGTGCAGCCCTGCTTCAGAGGATGGGTATGAGCCTTCTTCGCTACAAATTGAAGATTTACTGCCTTACGAAGTAAAAGAAAAACAATTCTGCCCAAGGTAAACTCAAATGGAGAAGAAAAAGTCTGAACTTGACAGAGTTGTCTGAGAACTGTAATAACCAATTTCCAGCTTGCACAATAGAAAAAAAAGGATTACGAAATGATTTGGCAATGAGCATGCTTGAGGGAAACAGCCAAATAATTAATGGGAGTAGGCCCAAGAGATCACGTACCACCTAGCCTTCATTCCTTCTACTGGCTGCCTATAGTGCAGTGGGCACAATTTAAGTTGTCAGTGCTAGCATTTAAAAATTTCCATCAATTAGGTCCAGTTTATTTGTCAATTAATTTGTAGATATATTTCCCAGATGAGGCACACATTCTCGAGAAGCAGATTATATGCCGTTTTGGGGCTAAACTGTATCATTTGGTGAGATTGAGAGCCAGGCTCTTAGCATGCAATTTTATTTTATTTTTTTTTTTGGTGTGGAATAGCTTGTCTGTGACTTTGTTTTCTAGATGAGGTGTGAGGGCCTGATTTTTAAGGAATAGACTAATGTTTTAAATTTTATGTATGTTTTCGAGTATTTTGCCTTGGGCTAATTTGTAAGGTCAGGTGAAATTTCAAATAAATGAAAATAATTGAAATGAAACATTATGGATGTGAAAGTTGGACAGTGAAGAATAAAGACAGGAAAAAAAATTGTTGCCTTCAAATTATGGTTCTGGGGAAGAATACTCTGTATTTCATGGAGTATCCAAAGAACAAATCAGTGAGTACTAGTGGCGATCTAACCTAAGCTTTCTTTAGAAGTTCAGATGACAAGACTTCGACTTTCATACTTTGGACACATCATGCGCTTAGAGATCATTCAAGAAAGACATCATGCTTGGCAAGGTTGAAGGTTAACGCAAAAGAGGAAAGCCAACAATGTGATGGATCGATACAATAACAGCAGCTATGAATGCCACTCTTTCAACAACAAGCTACCTGATTGAAGAGCGAACACGGTTTAGGACAACTATTCAGAGGATCGTCATATCTTGGCACCAACTCAACAGCACTTAAAAACAGCAAATTAAACATGCTATTTGCTGAAACATGTTGCAACAGGATATTAAAAAATGAGGTGGATTAAGCACATTTTGACATTGATTTTGAAGTAATTCTAAGAAGTTTTTTGACCTATGATTGATACAATGACAATCTTCAAACAGCTAACGGATTACATGTCTGAGCTCTTTTTCTCCTTAAATAATAAATTTGATTATGAATGAGAGCACATAATTCCATTTGATACTGGAGTGGTGCGAATATATATGAATTTAGAGCAGGTGTTTTATGGACTGTTATTATGAAACAGAGTTACAGTACAATATTAATTCCACTTTGGTCATTTAGGGACATGTTTACTAAAGTTTAATTCATGATAATGTCTACAGTGGTTATTACGTGTTGAACTTTAATAATGATGACCCTTTAGAGGTATGTTTACTAAACCAGATTAATGATTAACCCATACTATCTGCAACTAGGTCCCATGTTATCCAATGGGGCCTATTTGCAGATAGCCCGAGTTAACCGTTAGCCCAGCTTTGTAACCTTACACAAAATGTCATTTAAAAAAGGGGTTGATTTTCATCATTTTTAAAGCATCTGGCCCCTGCCACTGAAACCAAAACTGGATATTCAGCACCAGAGCTTATCGGGCATCTGATACTGAATATCCTGTTTCACTGGCGATCATTTTTAACTCTCCGGTTAGCAGTTATATTCAGCCTCTAGTCAGGTAATAGGAACCACATAAAGTTATGACAGCCATTGACCTGTCCTAACTTTACATGGTTTGACTATCTGGTTAATGGCTGAATATCACCATAAACACAAGGCGGCACATTCCATTCTGCATGTCCCAGCCTCCGTGCGGCCGGTAGGAACCGGACGCACAGAGATAGACCCGATTCTGATCCCGTGGGGCACATCTAGTCGCCACAGGATCAGAATTGCGTCTAGGCCAGTACATGCAGGCCGGGACCCAATTCCCATAGGCCTGCATATACAGGCACCTGCCTGGCTAACTCAGTCAGGCTCCTGAATGGAGTCGTGGTACCATGATGTCTGGTTGCCATGGCACTGCAGCTCTATTCAGTAGCGGCGATCCCCAGCTACTGACCATTTTTGCCTTTCCCCGCAGCCCAACCCCATATCTGGCCTCCCATGGCCAGTTTCTGGGCTGCAGGGAATCTCCTGTACCCCTCACCTTTTTGCTCCTGGCCGGGCCTCCCGTCCACTGACTTCTAGGGAGACTTATTCCACCTCCGAGGCTGAATGTCCCCTATTCAGTCTGCTGCCCCCGAATGTACAGGGCCAACTTCAGAATCGGTCCTGTACGTCCAGGGCTGCGGACCACCCACTACCCACCCTAACTCCACCTCTGCACTACCCCTTCCTGCCCCCGTCTAAGCCTCCCCATACAAACTCCTTGTTCATACGAGGAGGCTTAGTCGGGGATGGCAAGGGGACGAATAGTGGGGATGGATGTCCCAACGGGACAGAATAGACCCAAGAGTCATTGAGACTGCCCCAGCTCTTGCTACAAACCACTCTGAAACTAACTGGATAATTTTATTTAGTATACATTTGTATACCACTACTTCCAGCGATCAGCAGCGGTTTGATTACAGATTGGAAATTGTCAAATCATGACAGGAAATTTTTGAGGTATAAACACATTGATTAGACAGGAAAGCACAGCACACAGAGAACTATTTTACAGGGAACATGGGCTATGGAGGGTTAAGTGGCTTGCCCAAGACCACAAGGAGCACCTGTGGGACTAGAAACCCCAGTCCTTCCGGCCCAAGGTTGCTGTCCTCTAGTGGGATTTGAACCCCCAACCTTCCGGCCCGAAGTACCTTGCCCCAACCACTAGGCCACTCCTCCACTCCTTTTAAGAAGTCTGTGGGGATATGCAGGCAGCACTAATCAGTTAGTGCTACTGAATATCGGGATCACTGGAGTTTATGCTGTTTGAATCTTCTGCGAACCATATAAATCCTTTTAGATATCGGCCCAAGACATTTAATATGTCTGATCCATATATTGGGATGAAAATAACAGAATAATACAATTTGTAGAAAATTAATTGTAATGCATTTTTAATAAGGTAAGGTGTACACAAGCTCATGTATATCTAATTGCATCCTCAGGGGATAATTTTATAGCAGGGTGCCTCCGTTAGATGATAGAGAAGATATCTATTTAGAGTCTATTGTATAAAGAGAAGTAGGTTCCTACTTGTCATTATAAAACAGTAGTTAAAATTTTGCAGAGAATGGGCCAAGATGGCAAGTAAGAGCATTACGCATGTTCAATAGCAGGTATAAATTTATTCATTTAGCTATTTTTCTATTTCACTATTTCTACAAGTCAAAGCCGTTTGCATGTTAAACAAAATAGCTCAACAGAGCTTTACATAGAATATAGAGCATTTAACATAGGTGTGTGTATTATAAAATATATAGAGTTGATATCAGTGCTCTTTCTATACTTGCACCCTGTGCGGCCGCACTGCTCGCTCGGCCTTTCGTATGGCCCTGCCTCTGGCAAGTGTTCTAATAAAGAATCAAGAAAGTTTTGATTCATTTAAATATCCAACAAAATATGGAGTGGAGGAGTAGCCTAATGGTTAGAGCACTGGCTTGGGAACCCAGAGATCAGGGTTCAATTGCACTCCTTGTGGCCTTGGGCAAGTCACTTAACCCTCCATTGCCTCCGAAAAATCCAAGTTATCAACATCCCTGTTTAATGTACATTACCAAGTTTAAGTTTCAATGTAAACCACTTTGATTTTAAATGATAAAGCAGTATATAAAAACCTGTTAAATAAATATAAAAATTATTTATAAAATTACTTTCCATAGAACCACAATCCCAATAAAGCTGGAGGAAAGGGCTATATTACCCTCTGGCCAGCACTGTGCCAAGCTAGAAATGAGCCCTGTACATCTAACAAATCTGGTGCTCCCCTATATGCAGTAACTCATTCTTCTTGAGCTTCCTGAAAGCCCAGAGTTAATATTAGTGCCCTTTCTATACTTGCACCCTGTGCGACCGCACCGCTTGCACGGCCTTTGGTATGGCCGTGCCTCTGGCAATTGTTCTAATAAAGAATCAAGGAAGTTTTGATTCATTTAAAATTGTTTTCCTCATGTGGGGTATCTCTTCATGATTTTGCTACTGGCAAATGAATGCTCAGTCTAAATCTAGCTCCTGATAGTGCAGAAACATTGGTAAAGGAATGTGGTATGTGAACACTAATGGCCAAGGTGGACATCCAGTCAGCCTTCAGTTTATTGTCAGTATATCCTCATATTTTCCCCCTGCAGGGCTTTCAATTTTGGGGTCAGTTATTTTTCAATAAGCGCACATCTATATAGATTGTTCTGAGTTCTTCAGCTCATTTGTGCACTAGGTGAAGAGCATAGTAGATAGGTATCACTATTTTCTTGGGCTATGGGATTCTGAGATGCCTGGGCCAGGGGTGACCAGGGGTGGCTCAAGACAATCTGCTGCCTGAGGTGAGAGATGAGCTAGCACACCCCTCCCGAAAATGGAAGGGTACATGCTTCTAGCAAACCCACCATACCATAACAGCACTACCAGAACTCACACAGCACTAAACCCTACCTATCAAAAGGCAACACTGCAAATATTAAACCAATACGTCTCAGAGAATACCAACACATCTCCTACAGGGGAAAGAGAGCAAGTGGGACTGTGTTACATAGAAATTACATGAACAGAATACCACAGCTCAGTCACATATGCAAAACATAGACCGTCAGCAAACACAGAACAAGGGATCACAATTTAAAAATAGAAATACGTAGACAAATGCTAAACTGGAAACCCCATGGAACCAAACAGCATCCCAAAGAAAGAGGAGATAGAAAGGCATTGCCTTCTGTACTGTACAAAATCCAAAAGATATCAGATGCACATTTCCAAAAACTGAGAGAGAATGATCTGCCGTCCTAATGTTATCCCAATAGCTATCAGGATAGTGACCTGACTATCGCTGCTATCTAGATAACTTGCCTTTCTACCCTGCTCCTCCCTTGTGTTGCCCCACCACAGTGCTATAAGGATATTCAGCTACACTGTTCGTAGATCGTCACTGAATATCCACTGATAGCAGCAGCAGAGTGAATTATCTGGATAACAGCTTCTGTTATCTAGAGAATTCCCCGAGTCTCCTCTTTATCGTCTGTCTTCAAGAGCTAGATAGACAGTTATCTCTCCAATTCAGTAATGCTAAGGGGAAACATTTTTAAGCAAGATATTTTCAGCCCATCTTCCATCTCAGGTTATGCCTACCCTATTCTGCCCATGCCGCACTCTGTCCATTAGGCAGCTACCTAGGTTGGCAGACCTCTGTGGACAGCAAGCCACGTGCTTCAGCACACATGGCCTGCCACTTCCTACCCCTCTCTGACAGGAAGTTGTGTCAGAGGGGGGTCAGAAGAGGCAGGCCATGTGTGCCGAAGCACATGGCCTGCTGCGAGCCAGTACCACCACCGCCCCTCCCGACCCCGCCAATGGAGTCGGCAGTAGCAGAGGAAGGCAGCAGAGCCTGGGCTTCTGCCTGGGGCAGCAGAAAGCCTTGGGCTGGCCCTGCCCACTCCTACTCCACCCTCTCTGCAACACTTTCCAGCTCTGCAACTAAAGAGCTTGAAATTTCCTGACTGACACTTCCTGCCTGTAAATCTCACAGCAGAAAGTGGTCTTGGCCCTGAGATTTGAAGTTGCTCATGGTTGCATACAGGCAGAGAAGAAACTGAGTGGTTCGCTCCAGAGCTGCCCATGTTCTGCGGCAGTTTTCTGATTTGTGCAAGAGATGGCAGTTTGATGCAGGAGACTCCCACTCAGTGCTGGAGATTTGGTAGGTCTGCCCTTGGTACACCGATTCCTCTACTGCTGGGATCCTGTCTCCTGCATCTTTGTGTCTCGCCTTTTCCCTGGTTGCAGTGGCCTGCTCATCCAAGACTAGCCTCCTTGTGAAGAACTCTTACCTTTATTGAAGTAGCTGAGCTGGTCACATCAGATGCAGCACCCCCACAGAAAGCCTCTCCCCTAGACTCCTTGTGGAAGAAAGACACAGGCACTTGCTTATAAGGCTCTTTCATAGAACCTGCCCTTTTGAATTACAGGAAAATCTGGTCTCCATTGCAGCAGGTCTCTAGCTGGGCTCAGAAGAAGCAAAGACTTCAGAATGTTCATCTTTGTGGACATAAAGGGCAGAGTTCTGGGGCTTCTGCTATATATAATGGGCCCGATATTAAAAGTTTAAAGTGGGTCACATTATTATCAGATATTAATGTTCCTATGTTCTCAACCACACCATCCACTTTTTGCTGAAAGGTATCTAATTTGGTGTTAAAACTGGATATTTTCAACTCATGCTCCAACTTGATTCCTCAAGCCATGATGCTGTTCAGTAATCCCTGAGATCTGCCCAGACAGAGATCTGCCAAACTGCTCTATTTGCCAACCAAATGTCACTTATTTAGCCAATCCAGCTAGTCCCTCCAGCATAGCTCGCAGGGGGGAGGGTGATGTTAGCTTTCTTTCTTCTGCAGCTGAGGCCTGCTTGGGCGTACCTTTGAAAGCAGCTGTTCCAGCAGCTATCCGTGACTCCTCCACTTCTAGATTCATAGTGGCGATGCGTCCCACTGCTGTACCTTATTCAGGATTCTTTAGGCAGAGAATGCCTGAGAAAAAAAAAGCAATGGGAAGGCAGTGGCAGGCCAGAGACGGCAAAATCCAAAATAAACACTGAGCCGGAGTGCCACTGCTGTTGGAGTGCCACCCCCTCAAAACTGCCGCCTGAGGGACCACCTCAGGTGGCCTAATGGAAGAGCACCCCTGCCTGGGACCTGTGGATTGTGGATCCTCAAATTAGAGATCCCATGTCCATGGATCCCCAACTTGGGAATCTCATGCTAATTGCTTATCTTTCTAGTTTGAGCAGTAAAGGGAAAGTAAAAAAAAAAAAAAAGAACCCTGCTGATTTGTAGCACTGTTCTTGCATCAGAATTAATTCTCTGTGCAGTTCATTAGCATGTATTTCCAAGCTAATTGCACTAAGGTTGTCATAGCAGTTTACTCCTGCTTTAGGTGACTTATAAGGCCAACCACTTTTGCACCAGGTAGAGAATCTACCAAGTGATTAACACGACCATCGGTTATCCTACTAGATAAATCCTAGTGACTAAACAGTCAACTAAAACTGTGGTTCTAACCCTTCCCTTCTGGGCATACACCGCTAGTGATATATCCTTGGTACCAGATATTGCATTACCTGGAGAGCAGGTGATGGTCTCTTTCAAGATTATCTTTCTTCTCGAAGGCAGCACAGAAGTTGTCAGGCTAGAGGTGGACTTCTCTGTTATGTTACTGAAGATCTCCCCTATGTATCTCTGTCTGTGTCAGCTCCTCTAATTTAGTCACTAGC
Source organism: Ichthyophis bannanicus (assembly GCA_033557465.1). Taxonomy (NCBI): domain Eukaryota; kingdom Metazoa; phylum Chordata; class Amphibia; order Gymnophiona; family Ichthyophiidae; genus Ichthyophis; species Ichthyophis bannanicus. The sequence goes on from CM066040.1 coordinate 208,047,382, forward strand.
CTCCAGAGCTCTTGAAAGCCAGGAGCTCTTTGCACACTTAGAACCTCTCAACAAAGAAAATAGCCATACATGTGGTACTCTATGCAAAGACTAGATAGCACCCATCTTGCTACTGGACTGCTGTCTGCATCTTGATATTACTGAGTTGTTTAATTATATAAAGTTGTTGAGAGAGTGGGGATCCTTCAGCTAATATATATCCATTAAGTTTATTTCCTTTATTATATGCTGTTATTTTGTCTGCTTCTCAATGGATTTCAAGGGATCTAGAATTAATCTAAGTTTGGAGTTATTCATTTGTTGATGTAAATCCCCAATTAACCTTTGTGGTGCAAATGTCCCTCCTTTCCTTTTAACTGACTTAGCCTATAAATCAAAGAATGTGTTTGGGGTGGAAGGGGATTGGGGGAGGGGAGGGCAGGAATCAAATAGAGACAGGGGCCCTTTTACTAAAGGATGTTAAGGTGTTACACCTAAAGCACCAATAGCACCAAAACCATGGAGCATTAGATGCAACACCACCAGGTTAACTGTTGGGAGTGAAAAAAAGCATCTTTCTGGCAGCTAACGGGAAGCCCTAATGTGGCATACAAATAGCGTGGTGCACTTTAACTCCACTTATTGAGGTGGCATTAGGTGAACCAACACTAATTGCAAGGGTCACAGCGCATGGTGTTTAGCCCCGCTCTAACTGTGCAATGCTCACCATACCATTCTTCACCCTTAACCCGCCCCCTTGCATTATTCACGCAGAAATTGGTCTTCCCTAACTGTCATGGTCCTGTGTTCTCAGTTCTTGTCCCCGAGTGCCTCCAGCATGTACCACAACACGCACTGGAGGCTAGCACTCTTTAGTAAAAGACCCCATCATTTTTTTACTAACTTGCTGTCTGCTTTAAATAGACAGGAGAGTTTTTACCTGCTCTGCTATTTCAGCTACTTTTTAAATATTAGAATTTTTAAGCTATCCTGCTTTCTAGCTTACTTTTACATAAACACAGAATTTATCAGTTTAACCTACAATCTCTTCCTTTCCAACTTTTAAGATACAACTTCCCAGAAGGCCAATACTCACTAGTGCAGATTCCTTACCTGAAGAAGCAGGTCTGCTCTCAGCACTCCTTCAGGACTGAGGGAAACTGAGCTCTGGTTTACCTATATACAGGGTGGCCCAAAAAAGTGAGAACATCTCATAGCATATAAGTTACAGTATTTAAAAAATCAAAAAGACAGATGTAAGCGATTGACAAATTTAAAAAAAAAAAGATGGCGACCAGAAATTGTCGAAATAAAGATGTTATATAGCTAAAAAAGGTAAATAAGTAAACTATTTAAGCTTTTAATTTACGAGATGTTCTCACTTTTTTGAGCCACCCTGTATATCTATCTATATATATATAGGTAAACCAGAGATCACTTACCTTCAGCACATATATACACACTATATACATATATATATCTGTGTCTCTAAGGCAATAACCTCTAACAAATTATTTTGATGATTCACACTGCAATTAGTTTGACAAAGTGACCCTTTCAACTGTTTCCCTTTTTATCTGTCACAAAATGCTTGAGTTAACACCTGTTCAAAAAGTAACCTACTGTATAATCTTCCTTTGGACTAAATAATGTCCTCTGCCAAGTGTGCTTGTATTTACTTGAACAATGTCAAAATGCAAAGAATACACAAACTTTGCAAAATATATATTGAGAGATTGTTTTGAAAGCCATTTCAAAAATATGTGCCTTTCTGTCGAGAAACAGCAAAACCCTGTTTTCTTTTTTTAAAATATAGGATCCATATAGGAAAACCAGCTTCCCCACTCAACACATTCTGTTGGGGGGGAAACAAAGCAAAGCAAAAAAATAATAACATGAAGTCATTATTTCTGCATTAGCAGACCTTCCCTTGGTAGGCTTCTCATTTGAAGGGTTTGCATGTTGTATTATATTAGTTGTTTAATCACTTCAAAAATTAGGAATGCTCGCAGAATAATATACCTTGAATATCAAAACAGCTTGAAATATTCATAACCAAGAAAGCATCCAGCAAATGTTCATAAGCAAAGTTGTTTGGAAATCCCTTTATTAATTTTTAATTTATTTTCAGTCAATTTCTGATGACTTCCAATTCCTGTAGGAGATTCTCTTAATTAGTCATATGTACTATATTCATTAAAGCGGCTTCTTATTTTATTTTCTTATTGCAAATTTACATTCCTAATCGTATAGCAAAAAAAAATGCCATTGCACAGCAGGACGTCATTAATGTCATTCAGATACTTGAAGTGGAACCCAAAGTAAGGCAAGTTATGACATCATAAACCTCCATTCAGGAAACCTAGTTGCAGAGAAGAAACATGGAGTAAAAAAATGATGGTTAACATAAAGTTAAAAAGTTATACTTACGTTTTAAAAAGCCAAATATAATTGCAACGCTGACTCCTGGTATACCAGCAACCCCTGGACTTTCTTGGCAAGGTGTAAAAGAAATAGATTGACAGACCTTTTTTCCAAGGCAATGGAGAGTGAAGTACCCAAGGCCACAAGGAATGCCAGTGGGTACTGAAGGCTGGTCTCCTGGTTGCCAGGCCACTGCTCTAACCACTAGGCTACTCCCCCACTCCAAATATAATAGAAGATTTACGTAAACAAAGATTTAGAACAGGGTGTGCAGCAGACAGATGTTTTGACACCAGGGCTGCTATAAGGGTATTGGTCAACTTAGACAAACCTTTGTAGCAGCAAAGCGCAGACAAACCAATGATACCAGGAGTCTGTTCAGAAGGTCCAAATCATTTATTTGTGCACAAGTCTCAAGCAAGGCAATTTCAAAATGGCTGAGCAAAGTTTTCAAGCATTACAACAACTTTTATAGACTTCTATTCCATTCTAGGTATAGAAAAACATTTCATTGGTCCCGGTACACTCCCGTACCTCCCGTAGCCCTTCTATTGGTCCCGGTACTGATAAGTTTCTCCAATTATGTTCCTTCTGTGGGCTTCTGCAGGCATGACACCTGCCTGCCCCCCTTCTAGTCCCAATTACAATGGTCAGTTCATCAACTTGTTACTTTCACACTTTCAAGGCTATGGGACCATTTGTGCGTGCAGAAGAGCAAGGTTCTGTAACTCATCTGTCAGCACTCCTCAATATTTCTCTGCAAATGTACTTTTTCTTATCAGTAACTTTAAAACACATCTTTTCTGTATTTTTCCATTTCTTAATTCTGCAATTCTGCTTATCTAAGCTAATTCAATATTTCTACTGAGTTCTTTCTTGCAATAGCAGCATATTGGGGGATGTGCAATCCTATATGCCTCTCCACAGGCCTCATTTACAGGTCAAGCTAGCCATGCTGGCCTGCCTATGTCAGACACCGTGGGTCACAGGCCTGCACCTGCCACATTCCCCCCTTTGATTAATCTCACCCTATTACTTAATAAGGTGTGAGAATTAAATCACTTTCTGAAGAATCACATCATGATTGAAGGATTTCTACTAGGACTAGCTTTGTATAAAGCCATTATTTTAGTTGCGGTCTTCCGCTCTACTGTACTATCAATAGCACTATGAAGGGAACGCATACAACATGGGATTAAACATGGTAAGCAGAGGACAACAGCAACAAGGATTAGTACTAAGATAACGAAAGTCTTAAATCCTCCCAGCCAAGAGAAAAGGTTAGCAAACCAATTAGGAAATTTCAAGGCGTGCCAAGTCTGTACTGGCACATAAGCATGTCTTTGCATATCTTTAGCAATTTCTTCAACTACTTGACCTTTATCATCTATTTTCAAACAGCAATTGGTTAAATTCAGTTTACCACATACTCCTCCTTCAGCTGCTAGCAAATAATCAAGTGCTAAACGATTTTGGTATATGGCAGTGCGCATCTGAGTACTTTGTCTAGCTAAGAGAGTGAGAGCATGACTAGTTTCATTGGTTATTATTTCAACTACTGCTTGTAAGCGAATAATACGATTGATCATATAAATTGGGGTACGATAACCATACATACCATCATCATTCCAAGTGGCAGGTCCATAATACTCAATAATTCTTTCTGGTGGCCAATCATCACCTTGCCACTTCTCCCACTTGCCTATCTGTAAGGCCTCTCTTCTTTGTCTAGATGCTCCTTTGTGTTTGTGGGTAGTATATACAGGGTACCCTAATTGTTCTCCATGTTCAGTGTTTAACAGGAAGAAAGAAGGTCTAATGGTTCCTAAGACACATGCTCCTCCCCATTGTGGTGGGAGTTGCGCATATGCTCGGTTTCCACAGATCCAATATAGGCCAGGTGGGGCTTGCCAGGCTTGGACTTTGGCAAGGTTAGTCCATAGACCTGCAAGTTCAGGAAATCTGGCTAATGGGTTAGGAGGTTCAGGATGTCTGATTCCTGACCACCATGCTGTCTTTTTAGTCGTGGCATTATAGTACTTCTGGCTAAGACAGACCAGCTGTCCTACTTTTTGGGTGAACTGAGGTCCAGTTCTGGCAAAGCAAAGACGTCCAACGATTGAGTGCGCTAACACCCATTCACTGGTTGTCTTGTGTAATTCAGTCTGATTGTAAATCATGGAATAATTTAATTCTTGGGCTTCCCAGGGCCATTGGTCTCCCATTTGGGTTCCGCCACAGAAATAACAATCTGTGATCTTAAGACTAGATACTACTGCTCCGGCTAATTCTAGAAACAAATTCTGTGAAGGGTGAGGGATCTCAAACTTATTTACATGCATAGCTTCATAAAAGGTATTATGAATATGATATTTAGATGACTTATGGGCTTGAGTATTCAATCTAATATATACAATGGTCCCTGGATCTGTTCCTCCTCCAGCAATACGTAAACCAAACTTATATCCTTGTTTCCATGCATGAGGATTATGTACACGCAAATGTAAGGGGTTACAAGCATCTTTCTGACATTTATCATTTGTGGTTGGCTTGGTTAGAGTAGCCATCCGTTTATCTATTTTCTCATCAGTTATACCAGTGTTCCAGGTAGCATAGAAAACACATTCCCAATACGGGCAATAGTAATCTGCCGCTGTAGCAGTACTATACCCTGGTTCCTTTTTACCTGTACACTTCCTCCATCCTGTGGCACCTTCTGGACACATATACTTATGGTCATTCCGATACGCTTTCTCCCATGTACCACAGGTGGACTGACTATCTCTATTAATAGCATTACATGCATCAAAATTCAAAACAGCAGGTTTAGTAATGTCTTTAAGTGGTGGTGTAGCAGCTAATATAGGTCCGTCTGCATCCTTCCATCTTATTTCCAACGTGTAATAGGATGGATTCTGATGCGGATTATAGCATGCTTTAATTTTGCCATGAGTGCAAACATTTAGTTCAGTGGTGTTATAAATACACCGAGTTATTGTTCCCTTGCAGGTATAGTAAGAATGGTAAAGCAAAGTCTGAGTTACTTTCAGTCCAGTTCTAGTAGAAGTAATACAAGCTGTGCATGGAGGTAGAGCATAAGTCTGTTCAAAACCTCCAAAGAAGGCAACCAAGGCAAAGCAGAAGCAAAGATACATGTTGGTGTTGATTGGAGTTCTTCTGAATCCTCAGCTTGCTGATCTTGATCACGACGGTCTATTATTCTTCGTCCCGTTTGCTAATGAAGCAATTTAACGGGTGCTGAGTGTTGATTGAAGATCCTCAAGATGTCCAGCACACATTAACCAACTTAGCAACTCAGTTGGCTTGTGAAGTCTGGCTTAGTCAATATAGTCTCAAAGTAGTGTGTCAAATCACACACAAATTGGGTTCGTTGAAACAAAACTGTTGCTGTATGGAAAACAGCAATCCTCTTCGAAAGACTTGGCTACTGCAAAGCACTTGTGATGAAGTGTCTATGCTGCTGGTTGCCGTCTCAGAGTAACTCGCAAGGGTACATCAGGGTGCTGCTCTGCTGTCCACCGCTCTGGTTCAGGATCGGCGGCGGGCTTGACTCGGCTGTGGTGGATCCAGGCGTCGATCTCGGCTACCTTTACTGCAGTTGGGGTAGACAGGATGACGGTGTACGGTCCCTTCCAATGGGGTTCCAACGGTATCTTCTTCCAATCTTTGATCCACACCGAAGTTCCAGGCTGGTAGGGATGCAAGGGTTCCGTCAAGTTGATAGGCAACTGGTCTTGGATCCACGTATGGAGAGTCTGCAGAACAAAACTAAGAGCTAGGAGTTCTTGTCTGGTTACTTCTGAACCAATCTGGGCTAGATTTCCTTTGACTCCCTGCACTATTGGTGGGGGTTTACCATACAAAACTTCAAAAGGGGAAAATCCTGTTGACTTTACAGGGGCTGAGCGTATTCTGAGTAAAGCTATGGGGAGCACTTGGGGCCATTTCAAGTGTGTCTCCTGACAAAGCTTGGACATTTGGGCTTTCAAGGTACGATTCATTCGCTCAACTTTCCCTGAACTCTGGGGTCTGTATGCAGTGTGGAGCTTCCACTGTATCTGCAAAGCTTTTGCTAACTGCTGAGTAACTTGGGAGACAAATGAGGGTCCATTGTCTGACCCTATTACTGCTGGGATTCCAAATCTGGGGACAATCTCTCTCATTAAGGCTTTGGTAACTTCTCAGGCTTTCTCAGTTCTGGTTGGGAATGCTTCTACCCACCCAGAGAAAGTACAAACTAATACTAGTAGGTAATGGTATCCATTGGCTTTTGGCATTTCGGTGAAATCAACTTGGAGGTTGTGCATGGGGGTCACACCTCTTGACTGAACTCGGGGTGCTGTAATAAGGCCTTGCTTGGCATTATTCTTGGCACAGGTTTGACATTGTCGTGCTACTGAGGCTGATATGGTTGTCATCAGAGGGATGTAGAAATGTGGTCTGAGTGCTTTCTCCATAGCACTCTTTCCATAGTGGGTGGCTTCATGAAAAGCTTTGACAAAGGATGGTCCTAACAGTTCAGGAATTACTATTCTTCCCGGAGGTTGACTGCCTTCTTCTGGTGGCAGCTCAATCCATCCGTCTTTCAATACTCCATTTTCTTTGTCACAATAGTAATCCAATTCTTTGGTGGTATATCGTGGGGTCCATAGATTCAAGGGTACTGGAAACAATGCTGCTTGCATTGGCATAGCTTGTGGGGCAATCTGTCCTGTCATAGCTGCTTGTCGTGCTGAGGCATCTGCGAATCTATTCCCTCGAGCAACTTCTCCTTTTCCTGCTTGATGTCCTCTACAATGCATGACAGCTACACGTGTTGGGGCCCAGACTGCATCAAGTAACATCAATATCTCGGGACCATATTTGACTGATTTTCCTCCGGATGTGATGAGTCCTCTTTCTTTGTAGAGAGCTCCATGGGCATGCAAGGTAGTGAAAGCATATTTGGAATCTGTATATACATTTAGCACAAGTTTTTCTCCTAATAACAATGCTCTGGTGAGTGCTATCAATTCGGCTTTCTGGGCTGATGTGCCTGAGGCTAGAGCTGATGATTCAACTACTTCATGTTGAGTGACGACTGCATATCCGGCACAGCGTCGTCCGTCAAGGATGAGACTGCTCCCATCAACATAATAGATCTGGTCGGGATTGTCTATGGGCACATCTGTTAAGTCAGGTCGACTAGAGAACACAGTTTCCATGACTTCGATGCAGTCATGTTCTGGGAGTTCTTCACTGATGGGTATCAAGGTAGCTGGGTTCAAGGCATGGCTCACTTCGAGTTGTATCTGTGGGTTTTCACATAACATGCTCTGGTACTTTAACATTCGGGAATTGGTGAGCCAATAATTTGCTTTCTGTTCCATAAGGGCAAGGACTGCATGTGGCACAGTGACTCGTATGTTCTGTCCTAGTGTGAGTTTGTCTGCTTCACTCACTAGTAGTGCTGTAGCTGCAACTGCTCTCAAGCAGGGTGGCCATCCTTTGGCCACAGGGTCCAATTGTTTCGATAGGTAGGCTACAGGTCGTTCCCAATTTCCTAATTTCTGAGTCAACATGCCTAAGGCATTTCCCTGTGCTTCATGTACAAACAAGTGGAAGGGTTTGTGGACATCTGGTAGTCCAAGTGCTGGTGATGACATCAATTCTTCTTTTAACTTCTGGAAGGCTGTATCCTGCTCAAGTCCCCACTCCAGTGGTGACTTCTCTTCTCCTTTTGTGGCTTCATACAGTGGTTTGGCAATTTGGGCAAAGTTGGGTATCCAGATTCGGCAATATCCTGCTGCTCCCAGAAAGGCTCTGACTTGCTTTCTGGTTGTTGGAGTTGGAATTCTGCATACTGCTTCTTTTCTTTCTCTGCCTAATCTTCTGCTTCCTTGGGTAATACGAAAACCCAAGTATTTCACTTCTGTTTGGCATAGTTGTGCTTTGGCTCTGGAAACTTTATATCCAGCTTCATTTAGTAACTGCAAAAGATCTTTGGTGGCTAATATACATTCTCTTTCTGATACGGCAGCTATCAACAGATCATCCACGTACTGGAGAAGCACTCTCTTCCCCGGGGCTACTGGATAGCTTGAAAGGTCTTGATTTAGTGCAGCACTAAAGATGGTAGGTGAATTCTTGAATCCTTGGGGTAATCTTGTCCAGGTGAGTTGGCCCCCTCTTCCAGAGATGGGGTCCTGCCATTCAAATGCAAACAATATTTGGCTTACAGGGGCTAATCTTATGCAAAAGAATGCATCTTTTAAATCCAGTACAGTGAAATGGGTAGCTTCAGCGGGTATCAATCCTAGAAGAGTGTAAGGATTGGGCACAACTGGATGTATAGTTTCAACTGCATCATTTACTCTTCTCAAATCTTGCACTGGGCGATAATCATCTGTCTCAGGTTTCTTTACTGGCAAAAGTGGGGTGTTCCATGGGGATTGACATACTTTCAGTAGGCCATACTCGAGCAATCTCTGTAGGTGGCGATGAATGCCTTCAATTGCGGCTCTTGGGAGAGGGTACTGTTTGACGTGCACTGGTGTAGCGCTAGGCTTGAGGGTTACAATCACTGGTGCTATATGCTTGGCTAGGCCTGGGGGACTGCCTTCTGCCCATACTTCAAGTGGTGCATGAATGTTCTTTAAGGTTTGTTCAAAATAGGTATCTTGAATCGAATCATCAATGTAGTATCTCCACTCTTCTTCTCGGGGTACTGTCAGCAGCATTACTCCTGCTGGTTTGGCTTGAGAATTCACTGTCATTTGCATTTCTCCTTGCTCGGAGAAAGATATTTGGGCTTGAAGCTTGGCTAGCATATCTCGTCCAGTAGGGGTACTGGACATTCGGGCATGTAAAGGAATTGATGAGTTACTTGCTGTCCTCCTAGACTGCATATTCGGTTTTGTAGAAAAGACTTTGTGGCTTTGGCACCAGTTGCTCCTATAATGGTGACTGCTTTCTTGGTGAATGGGGCTATCTTTTTGTCTATTACTGAATGTTCTGCTCCAGTATCAACCATAAAGTTCATAAATTGGTCTCCTATTTGTATTTCGACCATAGGCTCCTGGAGACCTAAAGCAAACTTGGAGCCCGGTCTGTCCTAATCCACGTCATCCTCATCATGGGCCTGTGTGGCCAATGCTTGGATGGCTCCTCCTCCCCTCTCTCTCTGGAATTGTTCTCGATTGGCTCCTCCTCGGCCTCGGGGACGGCCTCGTCTTTCTTCTCGCCACTGATGATCGTATTCGTCATCTTGCTGGGCGTCTTCGAGTTGCGGGCATGTATCTCTCCAATGTCCTTCCTCTTTGCAATAGGCGCATTGGTTCACGCCTAGTCTCTGGGTCCGGCCTCCGCCTTGACCCCGCCCTCTTCCTCTGCTCCTTCGATTAGGGACACCTCCCCTTTTCTTTTCAACTATGGCCGCAGCCAAAAAATCAGCTTTCTTCTTCATCTTTCTATCACATTCTCTCTGTCTTTCAGTATCACGATTCACATACACTTTATGAGCGACTTCCAATAACTGTGTTGCATTCATGCCCGCAAACCCTTCTAATTTCTGTAATTTACATCTAATGTCTGGTTGAGATGGTTTACAAAAGCAGAAGTCACCATGCATAAACTTCCTGGTGCCTCGGGATCATAGGGAGTATACATTCTATAAGCTTCAGTTAATCTTTCATAATAATCTGCTGGGCTCTCATCTATTCCTTGGATAACTCCTGCTACTTTGGAAAGGTTCATAGCTTTTTGGCCTCCCCTTCTCAGGCCTTGTAAAAAGCCTTGGCGAAAACGGGCTAGGGCTGTGGATCCTCCATCTGTATTTGGATCCCATTGGGGGTCTTCATTCGGGAATTCTCTCTGAGCTGCTTCTCTACGATCTATTATATTCTGCCCCTGCGCCGGAGCGGCAGGGTTTTCTGCCATCCATTCAATAGCTGCTTTTCTAATTCTCGCTCGTTCTTCTGTAGTGAATAGGGTGGTCAGGAGCTGACGGCAATCTGGCCAAGTGGGTTGGTGAGTTTCCATAATACTAGTTACTAACTCTGTCAGCTCCTGGGGCTTGCTAGTATAGGAGGCATAGTGCGACCTCCAATTTAATAAATCAGTTGTAGAGAAAGGGATATACACATAAGTTAGGGGTCCCGCTACCACTTCATCATTATCATTCTTTACGGGCACCCCCGGGACCTGCCTTAAGGGAAACAGTTTGGCTGTCGTCCCAGGCGTCATTTGGGTCTGGGATCTAAGGGCTATTGTCGTTGTCTTTGCAGGAGTTGCTTTCTTTTTCTCAACTGGTTTTGCTTTGGGTTTTTCTTTCACTGGCTTGCTAGTGCTAGCGCTGGCTTTCTCAATTATTTGTACACTATCCTCTTCTTCTTCTTCTGGGGGATTCCCTCCTTCTTCTTCTAGCTCCGCTTCGGGCTCACTTTTTACATCCTCCTCTTCTCTTCCCGCTAATTCTTTCTCTTCCTCTCCTCCAGGAGGAGGGGGGTCAGGGGTTGGGTCTCGCCTCGGCTCTGGCAGTCTCTGGGGTTCTGGGGCAGGACGCCGCCGGGCTATTCTTACTGGACCTGGTGTTCGGGGCTGCCTGAGGACTACTTCTGGGGAATCGGGATCTGCCAAGATGGGTTTCTTCTTGGCTTTCTTATCCTGCTCTTTCATTCTAGGCTGTTCCGTTCTCTGTCTAGAATCTGTTTTAGCTAACATTATTCTGCACTGTTCCTCATAACAGCGCTGCGCCCAGGAGGGCGGATCTTCACAAATACTTAACCAGGAATCTATATAGGGATACTGATCGGGGTGCGCTACCCGCACTCTACGGTGTATTGACTGAATAATCTCTACGGTGAACGTTCCCTCTCGGGGCCAGATGGGGTCTAGATCGGGCCACTCCCTAGTACACAAAATCTGCAAACGGGCTGCTGTCATTTTAATACCATAATCTCCTGAATATCCTTCTTTAAAATGTGCGATCATACATTCTAATGGAGTGTTTCCTAGTAGACTCCGCCCCTCCCATTTCGATGTGTGCGCGCAACAACAGACAGAAGGGAAAAGGTGGGCGGACCGTGGGTAAGGGGTCCTCACGGCCCTGGAAACGTACAGGGAATACAAATAACAAGACAAGACGACAATCGCTTCCCCCTTTTCGCGACCTGAACGCGGTCGCCCGGTCAGGAAATGCGCTAATCAGGGGTCCGCCTTCACTTGGTCCGTGCTGCCAGACCTCTCAATCACACTTCGTTCACACAATTATGCTAGCAACGTATTCCCAGAATGCATTCGTTTCTATCTGTTCTGACTAGTCTTTTTTCCCAAATTACAAAAAGGATGAGGGTTTCACCTAGCGCATTCCCATGCCAGGCTACTCGGCTCTTCCTTGAGAGTTGATCAAGCTCTCTTACCAATTCCCAATATCTCGAGATTACAAATTCCAAATTCCAAGTTCCAATGGCAGTACTGCTCTTTCTATTTCTGTCTAGACCCAAAATCAAAACTATACTCACCGGATCCGGTCCTCAAAACTTCCCAAGCAGGCGCATGAGTTGGACCTCGGACTCCCCTCACTCGGGTTCGAGGCGTTGGCTCCAACCGGGCTCGTCACCCGCCGAGGTCCGACCAGCTCCCTCCGATACAAGGGACCGGTGGCGCCAGGGAGCGGCCCTCGTCGGAAGGGCGCGATCCCGGCAGGACCAAGCCTATAGAGGCGGAAAGTCGTGGTATATTGCCCTATATACACTTTGATTCCACAACTTCCCGGCCAACGCACCAAGGAATATGTAGCAGCAAAGCGCAGACAAACCAATGATACCAGGAGTCTGTTCAGAAGGTCCAAATCATTTATTTGTGCACAAGTCTCAAGCAAGGCAATTTCAAAATGGCTGAGCAAAGTTTTCAAGCATTACAACAACTTTTATAGACTTCTATTCCATTCTAGGTATAGAAAAACATTTCATTGGTCCCGGTACACTCCCGTACCTCCCGTAGCCCTTCTATTGGTCCCGGTACTGATAAGTTTCTCCAATTATGTTCCTTCTGTGGGCTTCTGCAGGCATGACACCTGCCTGCCCCCCTTCTAGTCCCAATTACAATGGTCAGTTCATCAACTTGTTACTTTCACACTTTCAAGGCTATGGGACCATTTGTGCGTGCAGAAGAGCAAGGTTCTGTAACTCATCTGTCAGCACTCCTCAATATTTCTCTGCAAATGTACTTTTTCTTATCAGTAACTTTAAAACACATCTTTTCTGTATTTTCCATTTCTTAATTCTGCAATTCTGCTTATCTAAGCTAATTCAATATTTCTACTGAGTTCTTTCTTGCAATAGCAGCATATTGGGGGATGTGCAATCCTATATGCCTCTCCACAGGCCTCATTTACAGGTCAAGCTAGCCATGCTGGCCTGCCTATGTCAGACACCGTGGGTCACAGGCCTGCACCTGCCACACCTTCAGTCTAATACTCCCCTCTGAAACTTTGACAAACTCAGCAATCATGACCATCAAAGCACCCTCCCACAACTATCCTGTAAAAATGCATAATTGGATATCATACTTTTAAAAATTAAACTTTTTATATGTGCATTCCCTCTGTTGATTCTTATATGTGCACTGTTGATTCTTTGTGTTTATTAACTCTCAGGATGTGCAGGCCAATTCTGAAAAAGTGCATGTCTGGGCAGTGGGCATGTCCAAATGGAAATGTGCAGAAATAGAATCCAATGCTGTACACATGGGGATAGACGCAGCCGCGTGAACAGAATCACTCACAGAGACGTGTTGGGCATGGCATACACACAATGCTACGATGTACGAAGACAAGTATACGCCGACAATGGAATTGTACATAGTAACATAGTATATGACAGCAGATAAAGACGAGTATGGTCCATCTAGTCTGACCAGCAAGGCGGCAAGAGCAGGTGCACCTGCCGCTCCATGCAGGGCACCCCTCCCCCTGCCTTTTTTAGGGGTGTACCCACCGCTCCGTGTAGGTCACCCCTATTTCTTCAGATATAAGAGATAGTTATGCTTATTTTGATTTTATCCTGTTCCTGTAAAGGAATCCACTGTGTCTGCCCCATGCCATTTTGAATTCTATCACTGTATTTGCCCCCACCACTTCCATCGGGAGGGCATTCCAAGCATCTACCACCCTTTCATTGAAAAAGTATTTCCTGACATTGCCTTTCAATTTACCCCCTTGCAGCTTCATGTTATGCCCTCTAGTTTTACAGCTTCCCCATCTTTGAAAGAGCTTTGTTTGTCCATTAATACTCTAAGTATTTAAAGGTCTGAATCATATCTCCCCTGTCCCTCCTCTCCTCCAGATTGTACATATTTAGGTCTTCAAGTCTCTTCTCATAAGTCTTCTGATGCAGACTCCTAATCATTTTGATTGCTTTCTTCTGTACCGCTTCCAGCCTTTTTTTTTTTATCCTTTGGAGATACGGTCTCCAAAACTGAACACAATATTCCAAGTGAGGCCTCACTCCTCTCTGTATGCAACCCAACATCCTTCTGGCTTTGGCCACCACCTTGTCACCATATTCCAAAAAGATGTATGTCTGTGACCCTGCCCGTCTCCTTCAAAACAGGCAGCAGTGAAGCTGCTATGGGTACAGATAGAGCTGTTCTGAGGCTGAATGACAATGTAAGTTGATGATACCCATAGGAGTATGCAGGTTAGACCATAGAAATTAGTTTGTGGCATGCCCAGAACACTACAAAGCAATCTCAGTGCACTGTAATGTAGCAGGAAACAGGTAGAGAGTGATTCATCTTGCACAAGAAGCAGTGCAGTACTACATTCATGGCAGTAGACGACCTCCCTAGATATGTATGGTGTGGACATCTCAGCAACTCAGCAGCACAGGTCCCCCATAGCGAACCAGCCAAACATTTCCCTATCACTAATAAAGACGCAATGGAATGACATCACTCAGCAGTGCAAGCACCACACAGACATGCCCAGAGATACCAACGTCACTCCCTACAACTATGCACATTGAGTAGAGTAATGTGGGTGCACCTTGGCATGGTGTACAGTGTTCCACGCTCTCCTGCTGAGGTCCCCTTATTAGTGACAGGGAAGTGTATGGACAGGTACGTGAATGCGGACCTGGCCTGCTCGCTCCTGCCTGTTCTCACTTGCACCTGGTGACACTGCAGTCAGCCCTACGGTCCAGGTACCTGCCATATGCCCCCCCCCCCTGGATATGTGGCTGAGCAATCTAGATCCCCCCCCCCCATGCAGCCCACCATCAACACACACATGCACTCTCACTTGCAGTCCCACAGAAGCAGACATCTGCCAACAGCATGCCCTGCACCGCATAACAGATGATGGAATGGAAACCATGGATATCAGTACTTCCAACGTATCATCATACCTAATCACATACAGATATACATGATATCTACATGTGTGGACCTCAAACAGAGGAAGTCACAAGCTTCTTTAGGTCAAAACAGCCCATCAGGTATATCAGCCTCAAGGGTCAGACCTTGTATGCGCATTGCAAATCATAAGCCCACATATGTAACCAACCGCAACAGTGACCTGTGCACACAATATGTGCCATAGGGCTATTGGCATATACTTTCCCCATTATTGTGTTCTGATAGGTTTACGTCTGACCTTCTCTGCATCTGGGGACTGTACACATTGCATAGGGCATATTGTAAAGATCCGCTGCACATGGCACCGATGGCTGGGCTTACATTTTCACATGGGGTCCTAGTGCTCCTTCACCAGTAGCATTTCAAAGATGTGGGCATTGTTAGGGGACCCACGCTTTGCCCCTTTAGCTCACTCAGCAATGCTAGCATAGCTTGCCCAAGTGGCTTGCCCAAGACCACAAGGAGCACCTGTGGGACTAGAAACCCCAGTCCTTCCGGCCCAAAGTTGCTGTCCTCTAGTGGGATTTGAACCCCTGACCTTGGGCTGGAAGGTCAGGGGTTCAAATCCCATTAGAGGACAGCAACCTTGGACTGGAAGGACTGGGGTTTCTAGTCCCACAGGTGTTCCTTGTGGTCTTGGGCAAGCCACTTAACCCTCCATTGCCCATGTTCCCTGTAAGTATTAGTGTGTCTCATATCCCCTCATGTTAAATGTATCCTCCAATTGTATTGTGACCATTTTGATTGAAGGATAAGGTGGTATACAAAACTGTCTAAATAAATAAATAGCCTGTAAGCACAACTGTGCTCCTCCCCATACATTTGTGTGGGTGATTTATTTTGTTACTGCAACCTCAAACCTCCCTCTCCTGCTTTCTGTTCAGTAACACTGCATGCTGTGGTTTCTCAGCCTGCAGACACAACAGTGCACAGCGTAGGTTACACATCCATTCACCACTATGGGCTGCATTGAGGTGCAGGGCAGAAATATTTCTAAGTCCTACCTTAATGCACCTTTCAGCAGGTATAACCTGGATGTCTGCGGGAACTACTGTGGACATACACGGGTAGTGCCGGAATGTGCATTATATATCTCTGTAGCTGGCCATGCCCCCATTACGCCCCCTCCCGCCCACGTTCAGGAATCCCCATTTATGTGGCGTGTACGTGCAGGGCCGCGAATTTGCAGAATATGGTTTTAGATGTTTTCGCGGGATACACATACATCCAGCATTTGGTTCAGAATGACGCCCATAGTATTTTGCTTTGACTAGTTCTTCTCTTTGCCACCCCATAGAAACTGCTGCCTTAGGACACTACCTAGCCTTGTCTAGTGGTTGGGCCAGCCCCGTCTTCCATATCTTCGTAGGTGTCTATGTATTAGTGTACATTAAGTTTAGAAGGTTATCTCCCAATGGCTCTCAATACCACCTCTATGCAGATAACTAACATAACTCTCTCCCTCTCTGTCAGAACTTTGTATTTAGTCTAGTATCTGCTCTTGTTTATCTGACGCTGCTGCTATGATATCCCACTGCCACTTTAAACTAAATATGGACAAGACCGAACTTTTTATATTTTCTCCCAAATTTACTACCAACCCTTTTCCATATTTTTCTGTCTCAGTAAATAACGCCATGATTATCCTTGTCTTTCTACCTGTGGTTATCCTTGATTCCTCTTTCTCTTTCTTAACCCACAGTCAAAACATTTCTAAAATATCTCGCTTCTTTCTATATAATGTAATCTCAACAAAATCTTCCGTTTCCTTTCTGAACACATTACCAAAACACTTATCTACTCTCATCACCTTACACTTGGACTACTACAGCCTCTTCCTCACAAGTCTGTTACTGAACCATTTTCCTTTGCTTTACTCTATCCATAATTCAGTTGCCCAACCTATTTTCTTCCAATATCACCTCCCACCCCCCCACACCCCCTTCTCACAGCTCTGTATTGCCTCCCTATCTGCCTCTACATTCGGTTTCAGCTGCTGCTTCACACAAGTGTGATCACTCTGCAGCTTCATGCTACCTGTCTCTCTTCATGCCCTCTGTTCATTGGGCAACTGCCCTAATCTATTCCCTAGTCCTTCATAGCTAACTCTATACTCTTAGCTCAATGCAGAAATCCTACGCTATAGCCCATTGCTAAAGCTCTAGCCAGGGTTTCCCTGACAAAAGTTTCATGTAGACTTTTACCATAGCTATGCTATAAGCAACAGCATGCAAATAAACTGTGCAAACAAGAGAAGCCAGCCGGATTCATTCACACAGGTGTCTGTGTCAAGAGCCTAGCATCTGTGCACATGTCAAGGGTTGCTACAAAACATATAGTTCATCTGAAATGAGGTTTGACCACCACGGCAGACTGCCCAATCATGGTTCCCACCCATCCCCACTAACCCAAACACCACTAATCATTAGTGATCCACTGGTTCCTATCCTTCACCCCCCTGAACCTCTGAAACATTTTCCCTGGTGGACTGGTGGCTCCTGCGTCCCATCCCCCCGAAATTCCAAAAATTCTTTTTGGTGTCCTCTACTCCCCCAAACCCCTAGTAGCATCTCAATACCAATAAGAACATAAGATATGCCATATTGGGTCAGACCAAAGTCCATCAAGCCCAGTATCCTGTTTCCAATAGTGACCAATCCAGTTCACAAGTACCTGGCAGTTTCCCAAAAAGACGCACAGGTTTCATAATGCTTGTACTGGGGCAAGCAGTGGATTACTGTTACTGTTTTAGTTTCTTTTTCCTCTTTCCTTGGGCACTGTATTTTGATAAATCTACTCCCACCTTTCTGATGATTTCTTTTGTCCTTGATGGGGGAATGGGGGAGGGGGGATGGATTTGGGAGAAAGAGCAGAATGACATATATTTCTTCATTCTTTTTTTTTTTTTGGTAAGTAGTACTGTATGTGTATCTTTATTTCTGTATGAGGTGCTGAATATATCGTAATCTTAAATGAATACATTAAAAGACGCTCCTGCAGGCACAACAGTGTTTTGCATGCAGACATACCCTTTTTTAAAATAGCGAGGAGGTACATTTACATAAACGTGTTAATGCTGAGGTTGTGTTAATGGGGTTATGTTCATTTTAACAGGCAGATGGCATGGACTTTAAAGGAAGCAAAATAATTAGATGGAGGCAGAAGGAGGAGGTAAAATTGGCAGGAATGAGAGAGTAGGAATCCAACACCGCCACCTCAGCCAGTGGGCGAAGATTTATGGGAAAATAGGCAACCTCCGTGACAGAGGGTACTGACTGAAGCAGAATCATCAGGAATTATATGCATTTTGCATTTGTTCATTGTAAACCACCTTAACCCGGTGAAAGACGGTATATAAATACAGCTAAATAAATAAAATAGGACCTATTTACTAATAACATGCACTCCTTGTGGATTAGGGCACGGCACCTAACCCTCCATTGCCTCGGAAGAAAGGCCTGGCAATCTACTTGCAGTCATGCTGCTAAGAAAGCCCAGCAGCTGCTGGATCACCAGGAGTCAGCATTGACTCGAAGACACACATTACATTGCAATAGTATTAATGCATGTAAGAAACTTTGGCTGCATATTTAGGGGTGCTTGTTCTTTCTTTTTTCTCCTTCTCCCTATTCCTCTAAAGATCTGTTTTGTAGGTATTTAAAGTCTTAAGGTTTTTTTATCTTGCATGAGTTTTACTAAAGCACTTCCTGTGCAGGGCTGGCCCATGCATCGTGCAAGAACTTCATTCTCGCACAAATGGAAAGCTTCAGAGGGAGCTGGGGAAGCCCGCGCGAGGCCCCAGCTCCCTCTGCACAGTTGCCAGCATGAAGCGTGTTTTTCCTCACGCTGGTGGCTATTACTGGGAGAGTAAGTGGGGACTGAGGATGGAAGGGTGAAATTTGAGTGGATGATAAAGGAATAAAGAAAGAAATGGGGGAAACAGCAAAAGGGGAAAGATCAGTTTGTTAAAGCAGATATAGAGAGAGAATGGAAAAAAATCTAAAAGAGAACAAAGGACAAATGGATAGCTCGCAGAAGACACAAAGAAACCAGAAGAAAGTGACTGGAGCAATTGCAACTGAAAAATAAAATGCCCAAACAACAAAAGGTAGAAAAATACTTTTTATTTTTAATTTATTAACTGGAATATGTCAGGTATGGGAATTGTGTATCGCTAACATCTTTGCATTTTTGTGTAGTACAAGAGGAAATTAATTTATAGTTTTATTTCTCCGGTGTTATTGTACGTTTCATGTTTGGCTTTTGGGATTCCCAATTTAATTATTATCTTCCTATTTCTAAATTGTGATCCCTTGTTATTTGTGTGGTGATGGTCTATGTTCTGCATGTGTAACCAAGCAGAGGTATTCTGTTCATGTTGTTTCGATTTGACAGCCCCACTCGTTCTCTTTCCCCAGTAGGAAATGTATTGGTATTCTCTGAGATGTATTGGTTTAATATCTGCAGTGTTGTCGTTTGATAGGTAGGGTTTGGTGCTTTGTGAGTCCTGGTAGTGCTGTTATGATACAGTAGGTTTGCTACGGGCTCTAAATGGCCAGTGTTTATAGTACTTCCTAATGGGCCTGGCGGTTGGCACTGGAATATAGTAATATAGAAATCTGGTAGTCTTTCTTTATCCAGACACTCATTAAGAAGCATATTTTCTAAAAGCGCATGTTAACATTATGCAAATGTTTATGCAAATGAGGTTCCTTATGCAAATGAAGCCCGCAATGAATCTCCGCACTCCCCTTGGTCTGCCCCTCTTCCTGTGGAAGTTGTCTGCTTCCACTTACCTGCCTTTAGCATTTGCCCATCCCCTCTCTCTGCTGGGGCTTTGTTCAGAAGCGTTCCTGTTTGAGCACATGACCTGCCGACCCTTCATTTTGGAGGTTCCTGCTTGGTGAGAGAACATCCTCATTGCAAGTCTGGGCTAAATTGTATGCTCTGTTCAGGCTTTTTACTGTGCCTGTTTAGAATCTAGCTTGTTGTTTATTGTTCTGTCTATATTTCTATTTTGTCAGTGTGTGCCCTACAGTATATTCTGTCTATCTTTTACCCAGCTCCTGTTCTCTGCAGTGCTGTGTCTCCCTTCTCAACACTTCATCACCTGGCCACCCACTCCTCAACCTACCTACCCCTGGCTTGACATTCTTTCATAGCCGTCCTCTGTTCATTGATGCAATTACTCAGGTGCACCTGAACCCACCAGGACTTTCTCCTCTTATCTCCATCTGTTTCGGTTTGCATTCTCTCCCCTTCTCCCTCTCCTATGGCTCCACATCACTTTGTGTTCTTCATGTTAACTCTCCCTAATCGTCTCCCTTCATTCTGACAATTCCATGGCTATACTTCTCATTACCCACTCCTTACTATCCTCACCTCCCCTACCATTTTATCTTCCAGATTATCATCTGCCCCTGAGCTTCACCATTTTCTTCCTCTCATTCGGCCATTTCCACTTTCACTGAGGGAACCTCACCCTCACTTCCATCATGCCACCTCTTCTCTGCCCCGTTCTTTCCTACTCCTTTTCCTCTCATCTGGAGATGTCAACCCCAACCCTGGTCCCCCTAGACTTTTTTCATATTCCCAGGGCAGATCAATGCGTAAACTTTCTAATCTTGTTCATATCCTCTCCCTTTTTCATGTGCATTATGGAATGCACATTCTGTCTCCAATAAACTTGCCTTTATTCACATATCTCTAATACTCTGCATCCCCTGGCTCTTACTGAAACTTCAAAATTTCAAATACCTAAGCCCAGTGTATCAAATACCATAAAAATATAAACCAGGCCCCAAAAGTACCAAAAACCAAAAAGCCTTATATCTTATTTTTATTTGTCGGAAGTGCCAGCACAGTAAAGAGGGAAAGTCCCTCATACCGCTGTGGCGTTTCCTTTTTAATTGTTTTTAATTATTCAAAAAACTTGTTAAAAATCAGTAACCACTTAACTGACGTTTTGTAGTGGTGTCCATTTTAGCAGCAATGTTATAATCACGACGTGGCACGTTTCGGGGCTCTAAACAGCGATACCCCTGCATCAGGTCAACAACATTGCTCAGCTGCTCCAGCATTGTGGAGCAGCTGAGCAATGTTGTTGACCTGATGCAGGGGTATCGCTGTTTAGAGCCCCGAAACGTGCCACGTTGTGATTGTAACATTGCTGCTCAAATGGACACCACTACAAAACATCAGTTAAGTGGTTACTGATTTTTAACAAGTTTTTTGAATAATTAAAAACGATTAAAAAGGAAACACCACAGCGGTATGAGGGACTTTCCCTCTTTACTGTGCTGGCACTTCCGACAAATAAAAATAAGATATAAGGATTTTTGGTTTTTGGTACTTTTGGGGCCTGGTTTATATTTTTATGGTATTTTACTGAAACTTGGCTTCTCCCTGAAGATTCTGCTTCAGCCACTGCCCTCTGGCACAGACTTACCTATTTTCCCATACACTTTCACCCATTGGTTGTGGTAGCTGTGTTAGGTTCCTACTCTCTCATTCCTGCCAATTTTACCTCCTTCTGCCTTCATCTAATTATTTTGCTTCCTTTAAAGTCCATGCTATCTGCCTATTTTCTCCACTAACTCTCTGGATAGCTGTCATTTATCACCCCCCCAACAAGTCCACCTCTACCTTTCTCACTGACTTTGACTCCTGTCTCTCATTTCTAGATGCATCTTCCCCTTCTCTTATTTTTGTGAATTTTAACATTCATGTTGATGACCCTTCTGACCATTATGCCATAATGCTCCTTTCCCTAACCCCCTCATTCAACCTCTAGTTGTGCTCTAACGCTCCTACTCACAAGCATGGCCACTGACTTGACCTCATCTTCTCCTCCAACTGCTCACCTTCAAACTTCTCCTTCTCAGTTTTGCCCTTATTTGACCTGCTAACCTTCAACCTTAACAATCCCCCATCTTGGTCTTGCCCGATCTCCACCAGCATGTTTAGGAATCTTCATACTATCGATCCTTCAGCTCTCTTCACTATTGTCTTATCACCTCTTTCCTCCACTATGTCATATGAGTCCATTGATAAGAACATAAGAAATGTCATACTGGGTCAGACTAAGGTCCATTAAGTCCAGTATCCTGTTTCCAACAGTGGCCAATCCAGGTCACAAGTACCTAGCAGTTTCCCAAAAAGACACCTCCTGGCCGTCTCCTCCTACTACAGCCAATCAGAATCAGGCCGTACAGAGGTAGACCCGATTCTGATCATGCAGGGGCTAGATGTGCCTGTGGGATCAGAATCGAGTCTATGGCCTGGACATGCATCAGCCGCACGGCCAGCCCACATACCCAACTAACTCAATCAGGCTCTTGAATGGAGTCACAGTGCCATGGCATCCTGTTGCCATGGTACCATGGCTTCATTGAGAAGCTGTGATCCCCTGACATAGGAAACAATCTTTGTTCCCTGCAGCCCAACTCACAATCTGGCATTCCATTGCCAGGGTTGGGCTGCAGGAAACCCCCTGCACTCCCTGCATGCCATCACCAACATCCCTGGGTCCCATGCCATGATACCCCTCTGTCCAGGGGGACGTATTCCACCTTTGAAGTGTAATAAGTCCCCCATCTAAATTTGAGGCCCCAGATGTACAGGGCTGACCTCGGAATCGGCACTGTACATCTTGGGTCAATCTCTATCTACCACCCATCCTCGCTCCTCCTCTGTCCCACCCTATCCCTCCCATGAACAGAGCTCCCTGTACAAATTGCCTGTTCGTATGGGGAGATCTGTCCCTGGCAGGCTGCCCGGCCATTTAGCAGGTCTGGACATTCGGATCAGACATTCAGACCTGCTAAATGGAGTTCAGCATGACCCTGACAGGTCCAATAATGATTGTATTAGGGCAAGCAGTGGATTACCTTGGTCCTCTTTAACAATGGTTTATGGATCTTTCTTCCAGGAACTTGTCCAAACCTTTTTTAAGCCCAGCTACACTAACAACTTTTACTACATCCTCCGGTAGCGAATTCCAGAGTTTAATTACGCATTGGGTGAAAAAATATTTTCTCTTATTAGTCTTAAACAGGTTATACTGTAGCTTCATTGCATCGCCCCCTAGTCTTTCTACTTTTTGATGGAGTAAAAGATGGGGGATTGTTAAGGTTGAAGGTTAGCAAGTCAAATAAGGGCAGAACTGAGAAGGAGAAGTTTGAAGGTGAGCAGTTGGAGGAGAAGATGAGGTCAAGTCAGTGGCCATGCTTGTGAGTAGGAGCGGTAGAGCACAACTAGAGGTTGAATGAGGGGGTTAGGGAAAGGAGCATTATGGCATAATGGTCAGAAGGGTCATCAACGCGAATGTTAAAATTCCCAAAAATAAGGGAAGGGGAAGATGCATCTAGAAATGAGAGCCAGGAGTCAAAGTCAGTGAGAAAGGTAGAGGTGGACTTGTTGGGGGGGGGGGGGGGGTTGAAAAATGACAGCTATCCAGAGAGGTACATTTACCTGTTCCACCCCATTCATTTATTTAAAGACCTATATCATATCTCCTCTCAGCCGTCTCTTTTCCAGATTGAAAAGTTCTAACCTTTTAAGCCTCTCCTCATAGGGGTAGCCTTCCATCCCCTTTACCATTTTGGTGGCTCTTCTCTGTACATTTTCTAATAACGCTATATCCTTTTTAAGATACAGTGACCAGAATTGCACACAATATTCAAGGTGCAGTCTCAGTATGGAACGATACAGAGGCATTATAATATCCTTTATCTTATTTTCCATTCCTTTCCTTATGATTTCTAGTGTTTTATTTGCATTCTTGGCTGCCACTGTACACTGGGTGGCGGATTTCAATGTGTTATCCATGATGACACCTAAATCTTTTTCCTGGGTGGTGGTTCCTAATGTGGAACCTTGCATCATGTAACCATAGTTTGGGTTGTTCTTTCCTAGGTGCTTAGCTTTGCACTTGTTCACATTAAATTTCATCTGCCATTTGAATGTCCAGTCTTCCAATTTGTCAAGGTCCTCTTGCAATTTTTCACAACCTCTTGGGTTTTAACTATTTTGAATAATTTTGTGTCATCTGCAAATTTGACTACTTCATTCATTATTCCCATTTCTAGGTCATTTATGAAAATGTTAAAAATCAGCGGACCCAGCACAGATCCCTGGGGTACTGCACTATTTACCTTTCTCCATTAGGAAAATTGGCCATTCAGCCCTACCTTCTGCTTTCTATCTTTAACCAGTTCCTGATCCACAATAGTACACTGCCTCCTATCCCATGACTTTTTAACTTCGCCAAGAGCCTCTCATGAGGGACCTTGTCAAAGGTTTTCTGAAAATCCAGATACACTATAACAACCGGCTCACCTTTGTCTACCTGTTTATTCACACCTTCAAAAAATATAACAAGCCATATCTTCCTATAAAATTGTACTTTCCTCTGATCTGGATGCTTTTGCTTCTCCCACTTAATGTCCTGTGATGCGTACCATACCTCAACCTTGGCTATCCTCAACAACCCCGCTACCTACATTCCTGTGCCCCCTCAGCTGAGCTCCTATGGCTCAAATCACATACTCTTGCTGACTATCTACATTTCAAATTCATGCTAACCTCTTTCCAGTCAGCCATAGCACTCACCAAGCAAGAAAACAATGTCCATCTAACTCTCTTGCCTGTTGACCCTCACCATCTTTTTGCTACGCTCAACTCTGTCCTCAGGGTCCTTGCTCCTCAATCCCTCCTTCACTGTCTGCCCAGTCCTTGGCTGACTATTCCCATGACAAAGTCCAGAAGATTAGCCTTGAATTCTACACAGGGTCACCTCCACCTGATCTTCTCCCTCTTCAATCCCAAATCCTTCCCTCACCTTTGGTCACCCTTTTTTCCTTTTCTGAAATCACTGAAGGGTAAACTGAAAAATTTCTCTCCTCTTCCAAACTTACTACCTGCTCTTCTGATCCCATACCCATCTGTCTACTAAGGTCTATCTCTTCTGCTGTCATCCCTTTCATCTGTCATATCCTTAACCTATCACTTTCCATTGCAACTGTTCCTGTGGCCTTCAAACATGCTGTGGTTACACCTCTCCTCACAAAGCCTTCACTAGATTCTAACTGTCCTTCCAGTTATTGGCTCTCTCTATCCTCCCCTTTGCTTCAGAATTACTTGAATGAGTGTTTCATCAGTGTCTTGACTTTCTTTCCTCTCAGGCCCTTCTGGGCTCATTGCAATCTGACTTTCGTTCTTCACACTCCATAGAAAAGTCTCTTGCCAGAGTTTCCAAGAATTTGTTTCTCACCATATCCAAAGGCCTTTACTTGATTCTCATCCTTCTTTATGCTGCCTTTGACACTGCTGATCACCACCTTCTCATCGATACCCCGTCCTCGCTTGGATTTAGGGGCTCTGCTCTGTCCTGGTTTTCTTCTTATCTCTCCCATCACACTTTTAATGTATGTTCTGGTGGATCCTCCTCTACTACCATCTCATTTTCGGTTAGTACCTCAGGGCTCTGTCTTGACACCTCTCCTTTTCTCTCTCTATACTCAGTCCCTTGGTACAATTATTTCCTCCAATGGTTTTCAGAACCATCTTTATGGTGACAACTCTCAGATCTACCTTTCTGTGCCTGAAATCTCTCCAGGAGATCTCTTCTTACTTATCCAACATTGCTAAATGGATGTCTCACCACCATCTGAAACTGAGCATAGCCAAAACTGAACTTCTTATCTTTCCCCCTAAACCGACATCCTCCCTTCCTCCTTTCTCTATTTCTGAGATAACTACACTCCTTTCTCTTTTCCCAGCTCACAACCTTTGGGTCATCTTTGACTCTACTCTCTCTTTTTCTGCAAACATCCAACAGATAGAAAGAAGTGACAGTTCTTAGCTATATAACACTGACAGAATTTGTCACTTCCTTTCTATGCACACTACTAAGACTCTCATCCACTCACGTCACCTCCCCTCTTTGATATTCTAACCTGCTACTCACTTGTCTCTCTCTGAATCATCTTTCTCCCCTCCAATCTGTTCAAAACTCATGTACACCTTATAGCACTATACAAATGATTAGTAATAGTAGTAGTATGTTTTAATACATATTAAACACTTCTTCATATGTAAAGTCAGTCACTTATAGGCATGTAAAATCACTATGTATGTACATTAAAAAAAAAAATCTCCAGCACACCCTTATGGCGTGTGCGTTCCTCTAATGACATTTATGTTTGGTGTCCTATCCATGCCAGTTTCAGAACATGTCAAGGATGCCCTGAGGGCTCTGATAGGTCCACACATTGATGCACCCTGGACACGTGCACCGTGTATCTGAGAAAGCAGGCTCCTTCAGTGGAACTTCTTCATTCAATCTTATTTGCGCTCCTGACTAAATCATATGACAGCATCTTGAAGATCATGGCACAGGACATTGTAGTTACAGTATGATTGATTTATTTCTTTTTTGGATTTGTAGATGTGCAGGTATTCATACAAATCTTTCTTCACAGAATCATAGAAAAAAAAAGGAAATTAAACTGAGATTCCACTGGGATTTTATTGTTTGGATGTGAAAATGCAAACGTTCATGGCTAAATTAGGTAACTAAAATGTTTAGTTCATCATGAAAGAAGCAGATGTGACCTTTTCGTTAGCAAGGCTTCTTCTTTTTCTGTTTTATATATTTATATATATAAAACCAATTTATATATATAAACCAATGTTTAATTACCTATAATCAAAAGTTATTAGAGTCATAAAAGACGTATGTATTTGTTAGCCTAGGTAACCTCAGAATGATAGTCCAGACTTAAAATTAACATAATATGAGACTGTCTATTCACTTCCCTTTCTTATCTTTCTAGCGCAAAAGGATTTAACATTTGAAATTTAACTTCACCTTTTGAATTTCATAGCTATGTTCAATAACCTAGGCACACAATTGGATTTTCTTGATTGTAAAGGTCAAAAAGTAGATAACATAGATGTGCCATGCTGGATCAGACAATAAAGGTCCAATGAGACCAGAATCCTTTCTCTGAGCGTGACCAATCCAAATCACAAGAACCTAGCAGGCTCCCAAAGAGTTGCGGCTTTTCCATTTCTACATTTCTAATAATGGCTTAAGGACTTTTCCTCCAGGAGCTTTTTTAAACCCATCTATGCTAACTGCTCTATCCATATTCTCTGACAACACTTTCCATTAAATTCATTGTGCATTGAGTTTAAAAAATATAATTTCAATTAGGGAGATAGCTGCACACATTTCTGAAGCTTTATATCTCAGTCAACTGTAATTCAGCTTAACTTCATTTTGATCTTTAAAAAAAATATTTGTATTATTATCTTTCACTGGACCCTGAAGGCATACAGAGATAAAGTGACCTGCCCAGGTCATACATAGTTCGTGTCAGATAGAAGTCTTGAACTCAGGTCCCAGGACCTGTACTGATTCCTAGATAAATAGTTTGTAAATTTATTGGACTTAGAATGGTTACATATTTTTAAGTTAACTAAAACAAATCTGTAATATAACCGGTCACATGAACAAACCAACTTTTCTATTTAAGTTTTTTTGACACTAATTTTACTGGAATTAGGTGTCGAAGATGTCATTTTAAAAGACATTTCTGTGTAATGTTTTTTAGATTTTATAACTGTTTTAGTTTCTTTTTCTTCTTTCCTTGGGCACTGTATTTTGATAAATCTACTCCCACCTTCTGAGGGTTTCTTTTGTCCTTGATGGGGGGGAGGGGATTTGGGAGAAAGAGCAGAATGACATATATTTCTTCATTCTTTCTTTTTTTTTTTTTTGGTAAATAGTACTGTATGTCTGCGCACTGCACTACAGTCTGCTCACTGCATTACAGTAAGCAGATGGCTAACACGAGACAGAGCACTGTTGGACACAGCCACAACAACGGATGCAACAACAAACAGGAAGGTAAACCTAACACACAACAGAAACCCCTGGTTACATTACCCAATCTACCTCCACACATCATTTTATCAATCTACCCCCTCTTCTATCTACTGCTGATATTCCTGCTACTCACCAAAGCACAAACCCAACACCGTTCCCCATGGTCATCAACAAACCACACAACTGTACTCCTATGCCACCAACATGCTACACATATAGAACCTCTCAACGTCTAATACACATAAAGAATAACATCCCACACTCTACCCTAACCAGTCCTAAACCACCACACATACAGTTCCTTCACTGTGCCCTAATTAGCTCCCGTTCTATCTGGAACAAGATACCAACAATCAGAAACCTGATACTATCCCAAATCTAGACATATTATGCATAACAGAAACATGGATCACCATCACAGACAACATGTTCCTGAATCAACTCATGCCAACTGGATACACCCTACACCAATGCCCAAGATCTCAATGCAGAGGGGGTGGAGTGATGATCCTAGCCAAGAAACACCTCAACTTCCAGTACCACTCAAGCGACAGCACCAATGAGTCAGACTTCATCATTAACAAATCTGCCTCATGTACAGAACCCCAAACCCCAACCCTAATGACCTTTCATCAGTTCTGGACATAATAATATCAGATTCAAAAATAGGAAAAGACATCCTGGTTCTAGGAGACTTCAACCTCCCATCTCTAAATCAAAACCACACATACTCCTTCATTAGTGCAATGGCAGCAATGGAACTAGAGCAACTTATTGATATTCCCACACACGCAAAAGGTAATTCTTTTGATCTGATTTTCTACAACGATCGCAATACACATTCGAATCTTATTCAATTCATCCATGCCCAATCAGTTCCATGGTCTGACCATAGACTCATAAAATTCTCTCTACCACAGAACATTGTCACGAACAACCGCATTCAAGGTGTATCAATCAGAAGATTCAAATCATTCCACAAGGAAAACTTCATTCAAGAAACTCTTGCACTCATACATGAGGTCATCACTAATCCCGACACTCTCATGAACTGCTGGAATAACATTACTAAGATGGCCGCTGCCACCAACACATATATCACCACAAACACGAACCAACCTAAAACCAGCTGGTACACACCTGTCCTCCGCAACCTCAAATGACAACTATGCAAGCACAAAAGAAAGTGGCACAAACAAAAAACGCTGAGGATAAACTGACATATCTACAACTGATGAAAAACTATCACACTGCAACAGATAAAGTCAAACATGAACGCCACTCAAATCTACTAAAATCAGCCATCAACCATCCCAAAGAGCTGTTCAATATAGTGAAACAGCTGACTAAAACACCATCAACTGAACATCAAGAGCTCCCAATTACCCCCCAACAACTAGTTCTACATTTCAAGCAGTTGCAATCCCAACCTGATATCTACATCCCACCCACCATGAAAAGCACCCACCCTGACCCATGGACAACTTTCACCAGAATCACTGGGAGACAAATTGAAGATATAATTACAGTACTAAACACTACAACATAAGAACATAAGAACATAAGATATGCCATACTGGGTCAGACCAAGATCCATCAAGCCTAGTATCCTGTTTCCAACAGTGGCCAATCTAGGTCATACGTACCTAGCAGTTTCCCCAAAAGACATAGGTTCCACAATGCTTGTACTGGGTCAAGCATTGATATCCTGGGTCCCTTCTTAATAATGGTTTATGGACCTTTCCTCCAGGAACTTGTCCAAACCTTTTTTAAACCCAGCTACACTAACAGCCTTTACTACATCCTCCGGTAACAAATTCCAGAGTTTGATTACATGTTCAGTGAAAAAATATTTTCTTTTATTAGTCTTAAATAGTTTACCCTGTAGCTTCATTGCATGTCCCCATGTCTTTCTATATTCTGATAACGTAAACAATCGATCTACGTTTACCCGTTCCACTCCGTTCATTAATTTATAGACTTCTATCATATCTCCCCTCAGCCGTCTCTTTTCCAGGTTAAAGAGCCCTAACCTTTTTAGCCTTTCTTCATAGGAGTATCCTTCCATCCCCTTTACCATTTTGGTGGCTTTTCTCTGAAACTTTTCTAATAACGCTATATCCTTTTTAAGATACGGAGACCAGAATTGCACACAATATTCAAGGTGCGGTCTCACCATGGAACGATATAGAGGCATTATAGTATCTTTTGTTTTATTTTCCATTCCTTTCCTTATGATACCTAGCATTCTATTTGCTCTCTTGGCCACCGCTGTACACTGGGCCGAGGATCCCTGCCCAGCAGCATGGATTGAAGTCACCAAGAAAGAACTTGGCACTGTAACTGACAAAATTGCACAATCGATTCTTCAACATGGCATAGTGCCCGCAAGCCTGAAAACCACCTCCATTCGTCCAACCTAAAAAACCCCACCCTTGATCCCTCCGATCACTCATCATACAGACCAATCGCAAGCCTTCCCTTCCTGGCAAAGATTGTTGAGAAAACAGTACAGCACAAACTGCAAGACCATATTGAAAAGCACAATCTACTCGACCCTCAGCAACATGGGTTCCGCCCACACCATGGTGCGGAAACCCTACTAAATACATTGATAAATACCCTAGCACAAGGGATGCAACATGCCCATCAAGGCTTTTTACTCATCCTCCTTGACATATCATCTGCATTCAAAACTGTGAACCACCACCTCCCACTACAACGTATCTGCACCGATGGAATTCAGAGCACTGTACTTAAGTGGTTCACTTCATACCTCGATAGAAAACAACATCTCCATCCCATACAAGCAAATGCAGGGAGTCCCCCAAGGATCCACACTATCCGCCATTCTCTTGAACCTTTACCTGCGACCATTCTGCACAGTCATAAGATTGCACAGTCTGCACGTACACGTTTACGCGGACGATATTATGATATATGGACAAATCAACACAAACTACCCCATACCCTCTGCCTATCAAGACTGTTTCATGGAAGTTGCTAACTGGCTATGAGACAACAACTTGCAAATTAACCTCAACAAAATAGAAGCCCTCTACTTAATGAGGGACACCACATTCACACCCCCATCCATGATAACACTGAATGACACCACAATCAAAACTAAGACTGAGGTCAAATACCCCCGGAGTCACTCTGGACCAACATCTAACATTCAAAACCTATATAAACAAAACCACCAAAACAATCTACCACAAAACAAAGACTCTTCAATGACTATGACCACTCCTTGAGCCAGAAGACTTCCGGATAATACTTCAAGCAACAGTAATACCCCACCTAGGCTATTGCAATGCCATCTACCGCATTCCACTCTTCTACCACTCCAAACAGCACTTCACTCAGTAGTATGAACCCTACAAGAAGCAACAAGACTGGACCACATAACTCCAATACTCAAACAGATTCATTGGCTCCCTCTGCTGAGCCTCATAAAGTACAAAATAATAATGTTAACCCATAAAGCCTCCACGGTAACCCCTCCACCCCCCCACTCACCTCAACTCTCTTTTACAACTCTCACAACCACATAGAACCAGACAAACATCCACAATAGACGCCCTGACCATCTCTCACAACAGGACCAAATCAAACCAGCTCCTGTGCTATATGGTAGCATGCGATTCAGCGGGTTAGGGGTGGAATGTGGGCATTCCTGACACATTCCGGTTAGCATGGGCATTTTGGGAGCATGCTAACCATGAATGCTGTCATTAGCATGGGTGCACTTAACACAATCTCAATGGGTGCCATTAAGTGCACCTGCATGATGGTTAGCAAGGTGCCATGCATTAGTAACATGCTAATTGGACTAGATGGACACACATGTCCCCTACAATCAGCATGGGTTTCTGTGCTAGTTTTGTGACTCAGTTTGGAATGAGAAGTCCAAGGATAACCTATCTAATCCCTCTTAAAAAGAGCTGGCTGAAACACACACTTTTTAAAAATCTACACATGCTAAGGTGTAGGTGTCAACCTTGATGTGGACAATTTTGACCCTACATGTGCGTTCCCTATGGGATCTATTCTGTGCCATATTTATAGGGGATATACATCAGGTTTGGATGTATAGCCCCCGCTAAATGCCCGGGGTCGATTCTGCTTCCAAAGTTCCCCACACATATAGTAGAGATGTGTGAGGAATTCTGGAAGGGAGGGGGAGAGCTGGAGGTGGAGACTGGGTGGAACAGAGGCGGGACCATAACCCCGGACATACAGGGCCAATTCCGGTGCCTGCCTTGTACATTCAGGCTTGAGGAGTTATACAGGGAACTTATTCCACCTCGGAATTGGAATAAGTCCCCCCTGATGTCTGTGATCATTGCAGCTGGACACCCCCGAAGAGGTAAGCTGCCCAATCCCAGCCTTGGCAGGTCCAAACGGGGGCTGGGTGGTGGGGAATACAAACTTTAAATCTGTGCAGCCGCTCAGGGCTCCGCCATGGCACTACGGCTCCATGTAGGAGCCTAGGCTGGATTAGCCAGGGAGACAGTTCAATGTCCAGACAGACAGGATTGGGGCACATCCAGAACATCCAGGCCCTGTGCCCCAATTCTGCTCCTGCAGGACTGTCTAGCTC
Organism: Ichthyophis bannanicus; assembly: GCA_033557465.1. Taxonomy (NCBI): domain Eukaryota; kingdom Metazoa; phylum Chordata; class Amphibia; order Gymnophiona; family Ichthyophiidae; genus Ichthyophis; species Ichthyophis bannanicus. Next base: position 208,079,703 of record CM066040.1, read on the forward strand.
CTACAGATGCAGTCGGGTGCATACCCGGGCCATCCAGATTTTAAACATCCGGACGACCCGGACTTGCCCCAAGTGGAATTGGCCTCCCCATGAAATGGGGAATACACATGCAGATTTTTATCCCACCTAGTCCTCGTCCAGAAGTAGCCTAGTGGTTAGATCAGCAGTCTGGGACCAGGAAGAGCAGGGTTCAAATCACACTGGTACTCCATGTAGCCTTAGGCAAGTCACTTAACCCTTCACTGCCTCAGGTGCAAACATAGATTGGAAGCCCTCTAGGGACAGGGAAATACCTACTGTATCTGAATGTAATTTGCCTTGAGCTGCTAGTGGAAAGGCATGAGATAAATACTAATAAAGAAATATATAAGCTCTCTCAAAACTTCCTTGTACTAAGGGTATCCAGCGTAAAGTAGACTCATTCTAAAATGGCCATTCACGTGTGTGTATGCCAGATAATGCCCAGGTAAATCATGAATAAGGCTTCTGAAATAATCCCTTATGGGGTCATTCTGAGCCACAAATTGCAGGGATGGACGTCCCAACGGGTACTGCTATTTGTGCCGGCTCGTGCCTCGACTAACTTCCCCGCCGGTTGTGCGGGGAAGTTAGATGGGAGCGGAGAATGAGCAGCCTGGGGGCGGAGTCTGGGCAGGCAGTGGACAGTGCTGGTCCTGGATGTACAGGGCAGATTCTAATGTCAGCCATGTACGTCCAGGGCCAGTGACATGTGCGGGGAAGATACTCCACCTTCGAAGTAAAATAACTTCCCTGTACTTTTCGTTTTGCTGTGACTGGGGTGTGGATGGAGCAGGAAGGGCCAGGGGACATTCCCCGCAGCCTGATCTTGGCCTTAGGAGGCTGGATTAGAGGTTGGGATGCAAGGAATAGGCATTTTATTCCGGCGGCCGGCATCACGGCTTTTAAATGGAGCCACAATGCAATGGCAACCGGACGCCATGGCGCCGCAGCTCCATTTAAAAGCCCTGACTGAGATAGCTGGGCTTTTCATTTTCATGCAGGCCAGACTGGATCACAGTCCTGGCCTGCATGTACATGACTGTTCGCAATTCTGATCCCATGGGGCTAGACGTGCCCAGTGGGATCACAATCACGATACCCTCTGTGCATCCGGTTTTTTTGCTTGTGTATATTCCTACTGATCTCAGTGTGCAGAAGTTTTTGTTCATCAAAAGGACTTGTCCTATGGTTCCATAAAGGGAGAAAACATTAAAGAACAAAGCATTAAATGCATTTTATGTCAGCACCATTTTTCTAGTTAGTAATACTTGTGGCACTTTTACTAAAGGGTGCTAGGATATTGCACCTGATGTGCCAAAAGTGCCAAAACTATGGTGTGTTAGGTGCACCACCACCATGTTAACTGTCAGAGGTGTGGAAAGCATTTCCCCAATAGTTAATGTAGAGCACATTCCCCTAACGCCCTCCACATTAGCGTGAAGGTACACTTAGCTCCACCTATTGAGATGGCATTAGCTAAACCCATGCTAATCATGCCGGATGCAGTTAGTGTGCGGTGTGAACCTAGCGCTAACTGCACTGAGCTCACCACACCCACTTTCTACCCTAACCCGCCTATGCACTATCACAGTGCAGGAATCATCTAGTGATGTCATGGTCCCGTCCTAGCTGGCAAAGAAAATCCCAGTGTTCCTTCAGTATGTGCCAAAGCACGCATTGGCAGCTAGCACCCTTCAGTAAAATACCTCCTTTAGCTCATTTCATTTCTTTAGGGTCAGCATTTAGTCCATCCTCCCAAAAGCTCAGAGTGGGTTCTATATGAACATTCATAATAATAATACACAACAAATAATTATAAACAATTCAACAATAACATCTTAACCAGAATCAGTGAGCAATAGCAAAACAATCTTATAATATAACTGGATAGATCCTAGCACTGAACATTAAAATGAGTCAAAATTTATGGCAAGAAGTAATGGGTCAGTTTTGAGCTGTAGAGATTGGTGGTTTTTTATATGCTGGTTGCTGCAACTAAAATGATTATTGATATTCAATATCAGCATCCAGATAGTGGATGGTGCAAGCCCGATAGTGGTAATATTCAGTCTGCTAACTGGACAGTCCAGTTTTTTTCTCTCCTAAGTTATTTAAATAGTTATCTGTTTAGCCATGCTGAATATCATAGCTATACAGATAAATGCCAAGGTGGTCTGTGAGGATATTCAGCAGCACGGTCTGTATAGTGCCACTAAATACCCCCTTCAGTGTCATTTATCCGAGGAGTGGGATTCATAGGTTTTTAACCTCCTCCTACATTTCCTCATATCACTAAGGAAGTGCTTTACTGATGGTAATTTATTTGACAATTGTGGAATAAGACAAGAAAAAATGCTAGCTTAAGCTTGGACTACAAAAATCTGGTCAGCTGGGGTACAGAGAAAACAAATTGGAAAATAACATTGCAACCCACCTGAAATATAAGCAAGCACAAAACTATGTAGAGATTTGAATGCAAACAATAATGCCTTAAACTTCCACACAAGGAGTTAATAGAGAAAATGTAATATGAGAGCAACCTACTTGCTGGAGTCGAGGAGTAAGTAATGGTTAGAGCGAGTAGCCTCAGAATGAGGACATCCAGGTTCAAATCCTACTGCTTCTTTGTTATCTTGCACAAGTTGCGTAACCCTCCATTGCCTCAGGTACAAACTTAGATTGTAAGCCCAAGGGACAGTAAATGTCTACTGTACCTGAATACAACTCACCTTGAGCAACTCCTGAAAAAGGTGTGAACTGAACCCCAAATCCCTTCCCTTGCTTTTAAGAACTTAAGATATGCCATACTGGGTCAGACCAAGGTTCATCAAGCCCAGTATCCTGTTTCCAACAATGGCCAATCTAGGTCATACGCACCTAGAAGTTTCCCCAAAAGATGCAGGTTCCACAGTGCTTGTACTGGGGCATGCAGTGATATGCTGGGTCTCTATGGACCTTTCCTCCAGGAGCAGCGTCTGGACTGATAAGGATTATATACTCATTTCTTCTTTGTTCTGTCTTGACTAAAAAATAAGCTCTGCTCCATCTTGTTTTGCACCTTGACATTATACTTGCAATATGTTAAAATTCAGCTTGTACATGATCACACACTATGAGACCATAAATGGCAAAATACTTCAGTCCGTGGGCTCTAATATTTGAAAGAACGCTAAAAGCGGACAAGGTTTCTAAAGGCTTCTGCCATAGACACAGAATGGAAGACCGTCTTTTGAAAATGATGTGCACAGCGTTTTAAAGCTGACTTCTTTTTGTTGCAGATCATGAAAGGATAGGAAATGGAAGCTTCAAGCTCACACAGAGACAGGAAAATCTCCAAAGGAAACCAAGTGCGTCACAGAGCCCTCAAGTCCTGCACAGACTCCAGGACTTACAGTCTAGAGCTAAGCACTAACCAGATACTTCCAATGAAACTTTTAGTTTTATTAGGTAAGTTATTTTCGGTTTTACAACTTGTAAATATGAGGATGAAAGAATAAAAAAGAATTCATTTGAACTAGATTAAAAAAAGATTGACAAGGAACATTTTTCATACTGCTGAATGTGAACAATGAAGTTTATAAGCTTTTGTAATAGACAGAGATTGATTTTAGCAGTTTCTCTTAAATTACAATAAATAAATACTATGAAAACTAGTCTGCTAGATTATACTTTAATGTAATTATACTTTATACTTTATAAATTATACTTTTATAAATTATACTTTTATAGTGTAATGATGCTGGAAAATACTTGTAAATTTGCATCTTGTTGGGGTTTTTGGGGCGTGTGGTTCACACTTTATAGCAAATGGACCCAGAGTACAAACAAATTATCCCATAGGCACAAAATGGTGGCAAATGTGGGCCCCTGAGTTTCAGCAGAAATGTTGCAGGCTTAGTCTGTTTTCTAACAACAATGAATATCCATCCTGAGCAAGTTTATACGATGTAAACAAATTACAAAACAGGTATTAAATGCAAATAGCTGCAAGTTTGAAGCTCTTTTTTAATTCTGTTTCTCTTAAAAATTATTATTGAACAGCTATCTCACAAAAAAAGAGATCTAATTCTAGAAATACCCAATTCTAATGTTTTATGAACAAAAAGAGGGAAAAGACTGAAAAGTGGAATGTCAAAATGCAATCTTGCCTATTAATTTTATGAAGTCTATTTTATCTTTTCCTGTTTTATTAAGTGCCCATAGCAAAGTTGGCATTTTTTTTTCTTTGACAAACTGTACTAACACTTTTCTGTTTATCATTGTTTTTTGTGTTTGCTGGGCAATGCATGAAACCTAGTAATTGTTCTTTTTTTTAATCTTGGAAATTCTATCTTTCAAATATATAATTCAGTAATTTTTTAATCCTAAATGCAATGCACAGGCTCCATGGAATATGTCTGATTTTGTCCTTTTTGTGTGAAGGCAGGATGGTTCGGTTGTTCAAATTTGTTATTGATTTTCGGACTCCGGAACCACTGTTACAGTGTTCATTGACAAAGAAAGCAAGCTTAATTTTCACACCCTTTGCATGTTCCAATTATTTTTACTGACTGCCTTACAAAGATCTTCTTTTCCTTTTTTTGCTTAGTGTGTGTGTCCATACCCTTGGACCAATGTTATACGTCATCAAAATGTTTAAAACCTTGCCATCTAAATGCTAAATGCGAGTTTCGTAATGGAAACTATGGTTGCTTTTGCACAATTGGATATACAGGAGATGGCATCACATTCTGTGACGGTACAGTATATACATTTTACTACCTACTTAATATTTAAAACTAGTCATATGGGATTTGCTATTCTCGTTGCTAATCAAATATGCATTTTTCATCATTGACGTCCACTTATATTGTTGATTTAATTATTATCTAAACCCATGAACCTGCATTTTAGTGAACTTTATAGTATACTAATGTCTAGCATTACTTGTGTTGCTGTTAATGTTCATTATTACACCACTATGTGTTATTTTACTGCATGCCACATTTTATTCAATAAGGCACATTAACGGTAGCACACCTTATTGTAACTCCAGTCCTAAAATTGATATTAATATAATGTAGATCAGATGTTCATAAAACCTTTCAGCTAATAAATTGAAGACTACAGATTTGTGAGGAAAAGTATCTTGTGACTTAAACTGCCCAAGGAGAAACCTGTATGACAACTGGAAGTTTAATAAATTAGATATTAGCGTTGGGGAAGATTGTCACCATCTTGGGATTCTGATGATACTGAAGGCTCCGCTTCATCATAATGTCAGCAGAATCACTGTGATATTCTTCTTTATTAGATGAGGCTACAAAACAGATGATATTTGGCAATGATACAGGATGAGATTAACCCTTTCCTTACTAGTACATTTTATACCATATTTTCAGTCTTTATATATACTGTGTAATTTTAGAGTCTCATGTTGGTGTTTTTTCTTTGTATGATTTTTGCTTGAAGGAATTTTGGACAGGTGGAAGGTGATTATAATATGTACATGTAATTTTGCTACAGTACACTTTTTAATGCTAATTTTGTACTGAAATTATATGACTATATTACAGCACTATATATGAAAGGAAGCAGAATACAAATATAATTAAAGTGCAATGAGCTATGCAGAAAGGGGACAATATTAAAAAATGCTGATATTCAAACACCACGATGGTCAGTAGTGTCACTTAAATATCGGTGGAATAGTCAGTGGCAGTATCCAATGAATATCCGGGCTCAGTGGTGCTAACCGGGTGTCAACACTCACCAATTAGTACCAGTACCGCTCCCACTACGTCCAAGGACTGCTCCTGCACTAATTGGACAGTGATGGGGCAGTCTGTGGACATATTCAATGGCACTATCTGAATAGGTCTGCTAAATATCATGATCTGCCCCCTCAGCCGGTCTGCCTCCCATTGGCCTGCCGACTAAGGGCTTTCAATATCAGCCAAAGCTTTTAAACATACTGAAAGTAGTAGTAGTAGAAATTATTCTAGAATGGAAGCCAAGAAAATTGTAGAACAATGTGGAGGGACAGCAACTCCTACACTGGAGCCTCTAGTATATTAAATTATAACATATCATATCAAACCTTAGCTAGGTTTTGTTTAGTTAAATCACTTCTAGGCCTCATTTTAGCTAAAATCAAAGAGAAGCTCTGAGCTTGGATGAAAGTGAGAACCATTCAGCATAACTATGTCAAGTTTTATTTTGATGTTTTATCCTGTTATTTGAGTTGTATACTTCATGGATGTTGTATACTGATGTATCTTAATTTGACTGTGATCTTCAAAGAGCAAGGTTTTCAAATAAGGAGAAAATAAATGCACAAAAATAACAAATATGTGAAAATGAACACACTTAAAGGCCACATTTGTATGTATCATCTAGGTAGGAAAAAGGATGTCCAAGTCAGTAAATGCACAATTTCTTGAGTATTTCACAAAAGCCTCACTGAATACAGAGCCTTTTGTAAAATACCTATAAGGATACAGGAAATACATGTGTAGTTGGCAGCATGTACCACGAGAACTACTCCATAAACACATTCGAAAAAAAAAAAAACTCTGCCTCTTGGGGTTTGAACATGTCCATGCCTGTACTTACACAGAAGAGGTGATTTTGTAACCTATGCAGGAGGCTTATAGCTAAAGCCACAGGAGCTGCTCAGTCAGTGCAGAAGCCAGTGAATAGTTATCCTCTGGGCAGAAGGAGTGACACACCCCAGAAGAGCCTATTGGACGAACATGGAGTTTGTCCTTGATGAGAGACCATCTTTAGGTTCAATGGGCTCTTCCAGGAACATCTCTCCTTCTGCACAAAGAATAACTACTCACTGGCTTCTATTATGAATTTACAGTTTTCCAATGGAATACTCTCATATTTTAAGAAAGCTAGACATCAACATTTATACCTGCTAAGAGGCACATATCTACTAACTGCTCATTTGGACTTGGGGTTTGTAGATGTGATTGAGAAGACAATTGTGATTACCTCTGGTGTTTAAAACCAGCTCTAAAATCCAAACTGTATAGTTTTCTAACTTGGCTTCTTAATTGGCTCCCTTTGGAAGTCCAGTTTTGTAAAATTCAGCATTTATACATGTGAAGGATAATTTTATAAAGTCCTACCTGGTCAATGCACCTTTGTCAAGCCTATTATGTAAAGAAAAGTAGATGTCTACCTTTCTTTATAGAATACTAGAGCAAGTGGCCAAATATGCACTTTCTTCTAAGGCACGATCACTGAAGCCAGTGGTGTAGATACTCATGCCTAGATTCATAAAGAACATGCATAAATTATAGTATTTTATAATTTACAAGAGTACTTGTGTGCTGCACCCTTACTCCAGTTATGCACTTGCCCAGAATGAAAGTATGCACCGTTGGCCCAATGCACAGTCTTTCAGAATAGCGACTACCTCAGTTATGCATGTGAATGCCCATTTACATGTGTAAATCACAAAAATATAATGCTTTATATGTGTAAATGGCATATAACATTAAGCAGATCCTTATAAAATTACCTTCATAGGGTTCCAAAATTACCACTTAGATGTGTAAGTATTGCACGTTCATGATGCCACACTCTTTTTAACACATTTCTGTGGAAAATGGCTGTTTCTATTGTCTGTGCTACAAACTGCATGTGTATTTTCCAAGTCCTTATAGGTATTTTACAAAAGGCTCTGCATTCATTGATGCTTTTGTAAAATGCATGGGAAATTATGCACATCCATTCTTGAACATCCCTTTTCCTACCCATATGATCTATTTAAAATCAGGCTTTTAGGATTTTAAATTCAGTGAAAAATAGGTTCCCAACTTAGGAACCTAACTTAGGTGTCTAAATTTAGGAGCTCAGCATCTTTTGACTGCCAGCCTCCCTGCACTTAACCCCACTATAAAAAAATAAAAGTGTTCAAATAATGGCCAGACTGGAAAGACTAAGCCTCAAATGTACTAAAGGTGTTCTCTCATGGTGCATCTGACTGTTTGAATTATAGTAATCCTTTTACTCAAGCCTAGTAGATTTCTCTTGTTCCTTAGACGTATGGTGCCAGAGCCCTTAGTCAGAACTATATATAGTAGGTTTTTCCTTCACTCTCTCTTTCTCTTCTTCCACACACGCCCATATAGTACACCATTTTTCTTTTATCTATCTCCAACTCCTGTCTAATGCAGCTATCAAATCTTCATTGCTTTACCATGGTCAACAGACTGTGACTCTCTTTACAACCTGGAAGGTTGATCACTAGGGGCCCATTTCAGAGATGCAAGTATCAGGGTTGGACATCCATCCCCACTATTCGCTGGGACTTTATCCTGCTTCAAGTGCTCCCTGCACGCACAGAGCCGCTGTGTGGGGAGCGCTGGACGGGGGCAGGAGGGGAAGAGCCTGAGATGGGGAGAGGGCAGAGAGGGGGCAGGCCAAAGCACCTGGACATACAGGACTGATTCAGGTCTTAGCCCTGTACATCTGGTGGTGGTGGAATAAGTCTACTGATTGCAGACGTCGGGCCAGGTAGCCCCTCCAACCAGGCCAGAATGATGCAGGGTGTCCCTTCTGCCCAATCCCGGCCCTGGCTGCCCATGCAGAGGGTCAGACTGCGGGAAAAAACATTTCCCTCCTTGGTGGGCTTTCAGTGCTCCTGCTGAGCATCCTGGTGTCATGGCACCATGACACCACGGCACCGGCACACCAGCAGGAGCATAGGGCATAGGGCGGGCTGGACGGGGTGCTGGTTGGATGTCTCGTGCCTGGGAATCAGGGCACTACCGGGTCATCTAAGTGCCTGATTCTACAACTGCAGGACCATCTGGCTCCCGTGGTTGCAGAATTGGGTCCAATTTGGGTCTGCCCAATTTTTGGATGACCGGACGGCCTGGACATGCTCCTGCTGGAATCAGGCTCCACCTGTCACTGCCCCTTTTCTTGAGGCCCACACCTCCATCAGCCATGGTCTGCTTGAGGATCAGAAACAAACAAAGCTCAGAAATTTAATCCTGAACTCCCTCATAATAGCAGCCAGCACTGCCACCAACTCATCTGGGATGGCCCTACCACTGCAGTGCATGAAAAATATTTTTTATCCATTACAATTTAGACTTAGTTGACAGCTATAATTGAGCTAAAGTCACATTGCAAAACCTCTACTTAAATGTATCTATTTAGTTGAAATGTTCTAATATAGGAGGGCTATAGCATAGTATAGTTAAAGTTTGAAGTGACAATTTTCGAAAAAAAAGCTCAGTGCCTGACCTGGACATCTAAATTTTAGGTGCTAAGTATAGGAAAATTCCAAACCCACCAATGTCCAAGAGTCTCAGAATGAAGGAAGAAGATCTATCCAACAAGCAAACTTCATTCTATCTCCAACAGTACTGAGGGATACCTTAAAACCTTTCATTCCATTAAGGGGAGAAAAAGGATCTCAGACCCTTGAGCAAATATGTCTAGGCATTTCAATCTAGGCCACGAACGTAGCTCGGGAACATCAAGGATCCTGAAAAATCTCCCATGGGACAAGTGTATAGTTTAACCACATATTCATATTTTTTCATACAACAGTATATAACAAACACATACAGCACACAAAGCATGAAGCCAAGTAACGACAGTGTGTGATTGAGTTTGATACAATAAATCCTGCAAGGCACAACACACATTGCCTAATAACAAAGCACTTATCTGCTTATCTGTCTTAACCCCAACGCCACTGTGGATGCCCTTACGGCATTTTGCAATTGCTTCGTCAGGGGGAAACAGGCTTATACTGTGCTATTACGTCATTCCGCTCACACATGGCGAAACGCATGCACGCATTCCATCCTGCTATCAATTCATCAGATAAAAAACATTTATACAGCTCAAAAGCCCAATAACAGACCAAAGTTGATTTATGATAAAAAAAATCTTCTACTTCATATACAGTAGCTCCTATTTTTCTTGATTCTGATAAGATTTATGATTCTTTCATAATTCACTTTTTTTTCTTTTTCCCGTTTCTCAATCTTTACTCACAGGGTATCATCAATTCCACTTAGACTAATAAAGCATGGGTAATCAGCCGTGTCTTTAAACCCTAGCAAACCCCAACAAAGAATTTGTGGTTTGAAGCACATTTGATCCAACCTCTCATTGACCCTATGTCATAGTTAGGGGGGTCGGGTCCAAGATATTAGTACCAAGAGAGCAGAGGGATCTTCTAAGCTCATAGGAAGGGATATTCCAAGGCATTTGCATGGTTTGCAGACCCGCAAACCGTATAAATGCCACTGAGCCGGATAATATTCAGCTGCTGAATATCCGTAGGTGCCACTGCTACAAGGACAGCCAATCTGAATCTGTACAGTGCAGGAGCAGTAAAATAAAAAGCAGGTAGTAACAGTCTTGAGCAGAGTCTGGAAGGGGAAAGGCAAATAGCACAGGGTAACATTTTGGAATTTAGTAGGTTGTGATAAAGACAGAGGAGTTAAATGGACTGCTAAATATGGAAGGGTCCCTATGAAAAAAGCAGTGTAGGTCGACAAAAGCAGTTTGAACTTGATACAAAACCCTACTGGGAGCCAATGTTGAGAAGCAAGTAGGGGGAACTGGGATCATATTTATGCACTGAACATAGCAGCTTGATTGCAATATTTTAAACATTTTGCAAATGTTTCAAACTAGTTAACTCCAAGTTTAAAACATGCCGTGATTTGACCTGTATTGAAAAAAGCTGAAGCTGACCCAGATGTACTCTCAAATTTTTGTCCATTATCTAGTATTTCTTTTTTAGTTAATTGAACAGATGGTTCTGGATCAGTTGCGTACTTCATGGACTCTAATCGTACATTAGACCATTTCCAACGTTGGTTTAGAGTCTTATTTAGTGGAGAAACCCTATTGGCTTCAGTGGTAGATAGGTGGCTTGCTAAACCTGATAAGGGGAATTCTGTGCTAGTGGTATTTCTCTTTGTCACTGCAGCATATGATAACGTGATTCATAGTTTGCTATTATTTTTCAGGACTAGGTATTGGCTCTTTGGTACGTAATTGGTTTAGATTTTATTTGACTGAAAGAAAGCTGCATTTTTGTGGAGGAGCAATCCACAGCATGGTTTAAAATAATGTGCGGATTGCTGCAAGAATTGATCCATTCTGCTGCCACTTTTAGATCATTTTAATAAGCATAAACATGCATATGTTTATATGTGCCCTATATGTAATGTATGAGCAATCTATGAACATTAACTTGCTTTCATGTGGATGACATTTGCTGTGTGTTTCAATTAGGGATAATCCTCATGATTCTCTGCAGATAATGGCTCATTGTGTTGAATCTGTGTCCTACCAGTTAACCTCACAGGGGCTTTCTTAAATTTGAAATAAGATCAAAGCAATGATTACTAGCAGGGCTGGTCCATCCACTAGGAGAGCTAGGTAGCTGCCTAGGGCGGCTGACCCAAATGGGCAGCTTTATGTCACCGCTTTGCTGCCTGCGGTAGGCCATGTGCTTCGGCACACATGACCTGCCACTTCTGATCCCTCTCTGATACAACTTACTGTCAGGGGGAGGGTCTGAAGCAGCAGGCCATGTGTGCCAAAGCACATGGCCTATTGCAGGCAACAAAGCGGCGGCACAAAGCCACCATTTTTAAACTACTGCCGTTGCCACCACCACCTCCCCCGTAAGACAGAATATGAGGAAATGGCATGCGGGGGGCGGCATGGCCAGGGCTCCTGCCTGGGGTGGCAGAAACCCTTGGGCCGGCCCCAATTCTTAGTTGTACCACCTTACAGAATTTGAGAGTAATAAGGTAGCCATTCTTTCTGAAGTTCACTACCTGGGAATCCTTTCGGATTGTGGGTTCATGTTTCACCCCTACAGTAGTGGCCAAAAAATTAAGGCAGGTATCTTTTTCTACAATTTATTGTTAAATAATGTACTGTGGAGATGTCACACGTGCTTACTTATTTAATCAGCATGGCGATTAGTCACATCATGCGTCTGGCATCCATTTTAGTTTACTTACACTCTGTAGTAGGTTTCTTGGATGAAGTTTTGAATTTTTACAACTAGGAAAAGATTGAAAGCTACATGTAAAATATACAATCAAGATGGGTAGAAAGTGCGATATTAATGACTTAGTAAAGAGACAAGTTGTCACACTCCATGCTGAAGGATATTCACAATGTGCTATTGCAAAACATTTGCATATATCAAGGTGTGCAGTTCAGAATGTTCTGAAACCAGGTGGCTGTACACGTCGTTCGAAATGTGGGCGCAGACAGATAACTACTGGACGAGATGACCGATTCCTCAAATGCATTATTACATCTAGTCCACATACTTCATCTCAACGTGTGGCTCAGTTAGCTAATGATCGAGGAATAAAGATAAGTGCCAGATTTGTCCAATGACGGCTTGTGAATGAATTCAAACTCGGGCCAGAAGACCTGCCAAGAAGCCTATGATGAAGAGGAAACAAATTGCTGCCCGCATACAGTTTTGTAGCAAGATGAAAAACAAATCTGCTGAATGGTGGGAGAGGGTAATGTTCACAGATAAAAATACATTTCAACAAGTACGTGGGAGTGGTTACAACTACGTCCGTCGACCAGCAGGCGAGAGACTAAATCCGAAGTACATGATCAAGACTGTTAAACACCCACCATCAGTCATGGTATGGGGTGGTATCTCGGCGAATGGACAATGTGGCCTGCACATTTTTGAGAAAGGTGAAAGAGTAAATGCTGCAAAATACATTTCTGTGCTGAATAGTAAAGTTAAAATACACATGAATGTTTCTGGCACAACTATATTTCAGCAGGACTCGGCACCATGCCACACTGCAAAAACAGTCAAAAAATGGTTTGTGGACAAGATCGAACTGCTAACAAGTTGGCCATCAAACTCTCCGGATCTCAATGTAATTGAAAACTGTTGGAATCTTATGAAGAAAAAGGTGGCAGCACACCGTCCAACTTCAGAAGCAGATTTAAAGGACGTACTCAAGCATGTATGGGTCAACGAAATCACTCCGGCATACTGTAAAACACTAGTTAACAGTATGCCTACAAGAATCCAGGTTGTGCTGAAAAATCATGGATACCCTATGAAATATTGACACATATATTGTTTCCTGAATAAAACTTTGAAAATGACATATAAATCTTTGGTTCTTAAAGCTTTTGACCATGAAAGTGACAATAACACATACTTTTCTAATAAAATTCTGATATTTTGGACTCTGCCTTAATTTTTTGGCCACTACTGTATATTAAGGATTTGATCCATAGATCCTTTTTTCATTTCTGACTTCTGCGGAGACTGCAATTTTATTTAGACCTTTCACATTTTAGAACTGTTCTTCAACAATTAGTTGTGACCCCATTAGACTATTGCAATTTGCTTCTGTTTGGACCTTCTTCATCAGCTCTCAAGCCATTGCAGATAGTACAAAATACTGCTGCTCATCTTATTACAGGCAAAAATAAATTAGTGCTCATCTTTCTCCAGTGGCTTGCAGTAGAATGGCGGATGTGATTTAAAGCGGTGATGCTATTGTTTAAAGCCTTGAGGCTTAATGTGTTTTTGCCAACATATATTCCATTGAGTTTTCTGAACTCTTCACAACTTCTGAGATCTCAAATGGGGGGGGGGGGGGGTTTATGGGATTTTTGCTCTGTTAGATCTATGGGATCAGAATTCAAAAGTGGATGGTTTCATTCAGATCCTGGGACTTGAAACGATCTATCTGCTTACATTTCATTAGTAGCTGATTTAATCTATTGTAGCAGTAAAACCTTTTTATTTTACACTGGCTTTTAACATGATAGCTTGGTTTAGGTTTGTTTATGATTGTATGTGGTTACTGTATCTAATGTTGCTTGATGTCTAGATATTATTTTAAGTATTTCTTATGGTTTGCGTAGCCACCTAACTGGTTATTTAAACCACCTAAAGTTAGGATAGATGAAAGGCTGTCCTAACTTTAGGCAGTTTTGCAATCTGACTAGCAGCTTAATATTATTGCCAACTAGATTGCAAAAGTGCAAACTGGGCAAACCAAATATTCATTACTGTTCTCTGGATATGGCTTGACACTGAATATCCAGTTTTATTTTAAAGTGGTGATGGCCACTACCTCTGAAAGTCTCCCCCTCCTCCTGTTTCTATAGCTAAATAACAAATATAATCAGTTTTAACAATTGCAAATAAATGTCTGTCATAGGTTCTTATACAATAGAACATGAGAAAAGCCATACTGAATCTGACTAATAGTACAAAAACAGAATGTGTACCTTTGAGTCAATGCCAACTCCTGGGTTTTCTTGGCAGTGTAACTGAAAGTAGATTGCCAGGTCTTTCTTCTGAGGCAATGGATGGTTACATGACTTGCCCAAGGCCACAAGGAGTGCTAGTGGGAATCAAACGCTGGTCTCTTGGCTATCAAGCCAATGCTCTAACTGCTAGGCTACTCCTCCACCCCATCTCCAGCAGTACCCAGCAGCAATGTTCCTTCTGTGCCATGAAGAAGTCCTCCACCCACATTCCTGCCAGTGGGGAATAGTGTTTAAGTACTGCATTTTCAATCCCAAGGAGCCGATAGGTTCCTTGAGAGTCCTGCAGAACTTGCTTATTCCATGCAATCAAAAACACAATGAAGATCCCAAAAAGTATATCTATTTCCAAAAGTTCATTTCCGAGAATGAACTGTGCTCTTCCAACTTTACCTGGCTAATAATATTTTTTGACTTTTCCTTCAGAAACTTGTCCAATCCACTGCTATGTTGGTCAGTTTGACCATATCTTCCAGCAACAGATTACATGCTTAATTCATGTTCTGTGTTAAAAATAATTTTCCATTATTTGTTTTCTGACTTCTGGTCATTAGTTTTATGGAATGTCCTCATTTTTGTGTTGTTTGACAATTTAAACAACCATTCCTTATTTAACTGTTTCACCCCACTCATAATTTTATGATCTTCTATCATATCCCTCTCAGTCATCTTTCCTCCAAGCTGAAAATCCCGAACCTCAATTCATAAAGCAGGTGTTCCATTCACTTTATCACTTTGGATGCCCTTCTCTGAACCTTTATCTGTTGCACTATATCATCTTTGATCATAGCCAATGCGCCCTGAGTGTGCCTGATCTCACCTGATTGTGGTCTGGTTAGTACTTGGAAGAGAGACCACCTTGGATATCAGGTTCTCAAGGCATAGCAAGGGTGGAAACAGGCTGCTGGCATTAACCTTTAAAAAGGAGATAAAGCAGCCAATAGGAGGAAAGCCAACAGTCGCCCAAGAGTGCATGATTTTGTATGATGTATCTTTGAAGGATACTAGCAGAACAGGGAAGTTAAGACATCCCAACAGAGAGGTTCCAAACAAAGATAAAAGTAGCCCAGATGTCTTTAAGCAAAGAGCAGCCAGGGTCCCAAGATTCCAAATTACCTCTGTCATCTGAAAACCAGACTATTAATATGAACAGAAAACCAATTTTGAAATGTCTGTTTGCAAATGCTAGAAGTCTAAAATATATAACACTGAATGAAAAGTTTGATACATAGTAACATAGTAAATGATGGCAGATAAAGACCAGCATGGTCCATCTAGTCTGCCCAGCACGATGTCAAGCGTAGGGGCACCTGGTGCTCCATGCAGGCCACCCCTCCCCACATCCATGTTTAGGGGTGAACCCACCACTCCATGCAGGACACCCCTATTTGTTGAGAAATTAGATGGTTCAGTTTACTTTGATTTTATCCTGTTGCTGTAAAGGGATCCACTGTGTCTGTCCCATGCCATTTTGAATTCCGTCACCATGTTTGCCCCCACCACTTCCATCGGGAGGGCATTCCAAGCATCCACCACCATTTCTGTGAAAAAGTATTTCCTGACATTGCTTTCAATTTACCACCTTGCAGTGTCTTGTTATGCCCTCTAGTTTTACAGCTTCCCCGTCTTTGAAAGAGGTTTGCTTGTTCATTATTTCCCTTGAAGTATTTAAAGGTCTGAATCATATCTCCCCTGTCCCTCCTCTCCTCCAAAGTGTACATGTTTAGGTCTTCAAGTCTCTTCTCATAAGGCTTCTGACGCAGGCTCAAAATCATTGTGGTTGCCTTCCTCTGAACAGTTACCAGTCTTTTTACATCCTTTGCAAGATATGGTCTCCAAAACTGAACACAGTACTCCAACTGAGGCCTCACCAGTAACTTGTACAGTGGCATAAGTACCTCTTCCTTTCTGCTGGTGATTCCTCTTTGTATGCAGCCCAACATCCTCCTGGTTTTTGCCACTGCCTTGTCGCACTGCTTTGCCACATTGAGATCTTCAGAAATAATCACACCAAGGTCTTTCTCCTGATCCGTACACACCAACCACTCTCCCCCTATCGCATACATTTCCCTTGGATTTCTGGGAGCGGTGGTGGACTTTGTTCAGTTTGTATCTTAGAAGAGGTGCGCTTCATTGCAGCCAGTTCCTCCCTCAGTTCCTCATCCTCATTAGCCAAGGCAGAGAAGGCATTATGCAGGGATATCTTTTGATGCATAGGATGTCTGTGCATTACAGGTTGCAGTCTACCATAACCCACTGTGATCCACTTGTCCCTGGGGTGTTTGATGCTTTGTGGGAGTGATGGTGGACATTGTTCAGTTTGTATCCTAGAAGAGGTGTGCTTCATTGCAGCCAGCTCCTCCCTCAGTAGGGACACCTCTTTATGCATGGCAGCTAGGTCTTCCCTTAGTAGAGTCAGTTCTTTATGCATGGCAGCTGACCTGAGGCACATAGGACAAGCTCTGAGGTTCCACATGATTTGTCTTGGAATGAAAGTACTGCATTTATTGCACTGAATACACGACATGCTGAATAAGCAGTCCTAGAAGGAGAATAGGATATAATTGGCATCTCAGAGACCTGGTGGAAGGAGATAAACCAATGGGACACTGATACCTGGGTACAAACTATGTTACAATGATAAGGCAAGTCAAATTGGTGGAGGGATGGTGCTTTATGTTAAAGAGGGCATTGAGTCATACAGGATAAAAGTTTTACAGGACACCAAATATACTGTAGAATCGATAGAAATTTCATGTAAAATGGGAAGGGAATGGCAGTGGGGGTACACTACCATCCGCCTGGCTAGAATGAACAGACAAATGATGAAATGCTAACAGAAATTAGGAAAGCTGGCAAAGTTTACAAACACAGTTTTAATAGTGGGCAATTTAAATTACCCCAGCATTGACTGGGTTAATGTCACATCAAGGCATGCTATGGAGATAAAGTTTCTAGATGAAACAAATGACTGTTTCATGTCACATCTGGGTCAGGAACTGATAATGACAAAAATGAGTTTCATTGGTTTTACACTTTTTTTATATGAAAGGGCTTGTACTGACCAATCATTTTTGGCCTATAAGATCCCCTTGGTGTGAGCAAGATGTGATACCATTAAAAGCTTGTGTTGGAGTCTTTCTCTGAGGGGTTTCCTCAATTTTGTTCTTATTGCCTATGATTTCCACAGCAGCATTTTAGACCTAGTCCTTTAATGGAGCACAGAATCCGGTGCAAGAGGTAATGGTGTTGGGGCTATTTGGCAATATTCATCATAACATGATCGCATTTGATTTGAAAATGGAGGAAGGATAGCAAGGAAATCCACTGCACTATGGGAGACTATGATATAATGAGGTAAATGGTTAAGAAAAACACTAAAAGGAACAACTGCAAAGGTTAAGAGCTTATATCAGTCCTGGGCATTGTTTAAAAATACTATCTTGGAAGCCCAGACCAAATGCATTCCATGCTTTAAGAAAGGTGGAAGGCCAAATGACTGCTGACATGGTTTAAAGGTGAGATCAAAGAGGCTGTTATATCCAAAAAAAGCATCTTTCAGGAAATGGAGAAAGGAGCCAAATAACGAAAACAGGAAATAGCATAAGCACTAGCAAGTTAGATGCAAGGCATTGATAAAGCAGGCAAAGAGAGAAGTTGAAATGAACCTTGTCATTGATGCCAAAATGCATAATAAAAACTTTTTCAAGTAGCAAAACATCTGGGAGAAATTCAGTAGGAGCATTAGATGATAGAGAGGTAAAAGGAGTGCTAAGAGAGGACAAGGCCATAGAGTAGAGACTAAATGAATTATTTGTTTCTGTCTTTACTGAAGAAGATGTAGGGAAGTTAACCATGCCAGGAATGGTATGTAAAGGTGATAAAGTGTAGGAACTGAAACAAATTTCAATAAACTAGGGCAATGTATTATAGCAATTTATTAAACTAGAGTAGAAAATCACATGGATTGGATGGTTTATATCCCAGCATGCAGAAGTAACTCAAAAATGAAATTGCAGACTTTCTATTAGAAATTTGCAAACTATCATTAAAATTATCTATAGTTCCTGAAGATTGGAGAGTGGTCATTATCACACCAATTCTTAAAAAGGGTTTTAAGAATGATCTAGGAAACTATAGACTGGTGGTAACAGTGCTGGGCAAAATGGTAGAAACCATTATACTGAACATATACAATAGATACTCAGGTTAAATGGGAAAAAGCCACCAAGGATTTAACCAAGAAAAGTCTTACCGCACTGATTTGTTGCATGTTTTGAAGGTGTGAATAAACAAGGAGATATCAGTGAATCAGTTGATGTGAAGGTCTATTCCAATCTGTACATCCCAGTCTGCTGTCTGACTGGACGCACAGAGGTAAACGGCATTTTGATCCCGCGAGGCACATCTAGCCCCCGCGGGATCAGAATCATGTCAAGGCCTGTACGTGTATGCCGGGACCCTATTCCCAGTGGTCTGCATGTACAGGCCCCTGCCTAACTAATGTAGTCAGGCTCCTGAATGGAGCCATGGCACCATAGCATCTGGTTGCCATGGCACTGTGGCTCCACTCAGGAGCCATGATTCCCGGCCACTGACCACTTTGTTCATTACCTGCAGCACGACCCCCGATCTGGCCACCCATGGTCGGGCTGCAAGAAATTTCCTGCACCCTCTCCACCCTTTGCCACTGCCCAGACCTGCCATCCCCCGACATCTAGGGGAACTTATTCCACCTCAGAGGTGGAATAAATTCCCCATATAGTCTGCCAGCCCTGGACATACAGGGCCAACATCAGAATCAGAGGACCTTGAGAAACTGAAAGATCGGGCATGAAAATGGCAAATGAAATTTAATGTGGACAAGTGCAAAGTTAAGCACTTAGGAGGTCATTTTAAAAGGCTTAATCATGATTCATCAAGGCTTAGTCGTGGACATCAAAATCAAGGAGACATCTCCGAAGCCATTCCACAAATGACGTTCGCAGACGTCTCCAGTGCAGGGACTTCTAAGTGTGTGTGGGGGGGGGGGGTGCATGTTGGATGCACTATGGACTTACACATCTCTTTTCAGAAATGATGGTGATGTCTACAGGCACATCCATATTTATACCTGCTGCAGGCAAAAATAGGCATCAGGAAAGTGCTTGTTTTGGTCTTAAAATATCCTGAGAGTGTAGAGAAGAATGTGATCTTAGACTAGTCACTTAAGTCTCTAAGTTACACACTGGAATTTGTATCCTGGCTATTCTACTCCCAACCCACTAATTTAACCATTATGCTATTAGATAGCCAAAGAATAGCAACTCAGAACATGGATGTCTATGTAGATGTCCGAATCAGGCAAGTCCACATTTCTGAAATTGTGCCTGAACTTGCATGTGCCTGCTTTTTTTTTTTTTCAGACGTTCTGAATGGATGTCCCAGATTGCACTTGGACGTCTCATTTAAAATATTCCTTTTAGGAAAGAACAACCCAAATTGTAGTTAAAAGATGCAATGTTCCACCTTAGGAATCACCATCCAGAAAAAGGATCTAAGCATCATCATGAAGTATACACTGAAACCCTCTATTCGGTGTGCAAATAGAATGCTAGGAATCGTAAGGAAAGGAATGGAGAATAAAACCAAGGATATTATAATACTTCTGTATTGCTTCATGGTGCAACTGCACCTTGAATATTGTGTGCATTTCTGGTTGCCTTATTTAAAAATGGATATATGGGAATTAGAAAAAGTACAGAGAAGAGCGACCAAAATGATAAAGTTTCAGTTTATTCATATTTGATCTACCGCCCTTTATGATGTCAGGGTGGTGTACAATTAAAAATTGTATACAGGATGGCTTAAAGCCACGGAAAAAGGAAAAGAACTACAATTATAACAGGAAAGAAGAAGCGACAGGAGAAGACATAAAGAGGAGGTCAGACAAAACAGGGATAAACCAGGTCAGCTTTGTGATACTGGGAGGTTATAAGCAATGGTGAACAGGTGGGTCTTCAGAAGAGATTTGAAAGTGAGATAATTCTGTTCAAGATGAAGGGAAGTAGGCAGGGCGTTCCAGAGAGCAGGACCATGGAAGAAAAAAGCAGAGTGACGTGTAGACTGGAGATGTGCACGTGAAGGGGAAGGGAGATGAAGACGGTTAATATGAAGGGAACGGAGGATGCGTGTGGGAACATGAAATTGGAGAAGATCTGTAAGACACTGTGGTGTATGCATATGAATAACTTGATGTACCAGTGTGAGTGTCTTGCAGTGTAAACAAAATTAAACATTCTATCAGAAGCCAATGTAAATGATATAGAAGAGGAGTGATATGATCTCTACGGGAGGAGTGAGTAATAAGTCTAGCTGCAGTATTCTCTATGAGCTGTAAGCAGTGTAATTGGGTGTGGGTGATACCAGAGAAAACATAATTGCAAAAGTCGAGCCGAGATATTACTATGGATAAGATGAGAGTAGTTAGAGCAGGGGAAGAAAGGAACGGGCGGATAGACCTAATTTGGCAAAGAAAGAAGTAAGAAGTTTTAGCAAGATGAGAGATGTGGTCCTTAAGTGTAAGATTAGAATCAAGAACAACACCCAGATATCGGAAGGAGGAGACTAAAGGGATAGTGGAGTTTCCAATGGTGGGAGCAAGTGAGGGACAGGGACCACCAAAAGGGAACCAAGTGGAGGAGTTTTTTGTGAGATTGAGATGAAGACAGTTTGAAGACAACCATTCCACTACAAGAGCAAGACAGGAATTAAGGGGACCAAGATCCGGGTGAAGGGGGTCAGTGTGATGTATAATGATGATGTCATCTGTATAGTAGAAGGCTGACAGACCGGATTGTTGAATGCACAGAGCAAGTGCCGTGAGAAAGAGATTGAACAGAAGGGGAGCTAAGACAGAGCCTTGAGGAACACCACAAGGGAGGGGGGTGGAGTCAGAAGATACTGATGAAGATCGGGAGGGGGAGGCCATGGGATAAAGAGGATGGAAGGTTATCCTACGAGGAAAGGCTTAAAAGGTTTCAGCTCTTCAGCTTGGAAAATAGATGACTGAGATGAGATATGATAAAAGGCTATAAAATTACTAGTAGAGTTGAACAGTAAATGTAGATCAGTTGTTTTACTCCTTCAAAAAGTAGAAAGACTAAGGGATACACAATGAAGCTGCAATTTAACACATTTAGACTAATCATAGAAAACTATTTTTTCACTCAAGGATAACCTAACTCTGACATTCATTGCCAGAGGATATAGTAAAAGTTGCTAGTATAGCTGAGTTTAAATGAGGTTTGGACAGGTTTCTAGAGAAAAAGACCATAAGCCATTATTAAAGTGGACTAGGGGAATCCACTGCTTACCCCTGGGATAAACAGCATGGAATCTGTCTACCTCATAGAAACCTGACAGGCACTAGATCAATTTTAACCAGTGCCCACTATTTTTATTTAACCAACATCAATGCCAAAAGGGCGAAATAAAAACAGAAATACATTAACAATAAAATAGAAATACATAAACAAGCAAATCCACAATAAATCTAAAAAAGAGCCAGAGAGAAATGAAGAATACTAAAAAAATACTACAAAGAACACAGGTATGTCTAAAAATTTCAAGGGCTATATAGTACCAACCTTTCAAACAAAGTAGCTTTTAGAATTACAAAATATCAACAAAGCATACCAAAAGTGTTCAGCATTACAGGTTAATTCTCCAAAAGGACACAAGAAGCTGAACCAGAGAAAAACAGTGAATCTGGAAAATACAGCCAAGCTTGTACTGTGATATGGCTGTTTACAACAATCTAGATTGTACCTATTGTGTATTATACAGTAAAGGGGTCATTCCAGTCCAGGAATAGCAGCATTGTATGTCCAACCTGCAATGTGCTCCTGGACCCTATTCAGACTTCAGGGGAGCACTGGAGGGGGTCAGGAAGGGGCGGTGCCAGGGCACAGCAGAGGCAGAGCGGGGGTGGAGCCATGTGCCAAGCCGTACAGAGACCATTCAGGTTGGGCCTCTGTATGTTCCCCAGCACTGAGATGGATGCCCACCTTATTCCACCCCAATAGTGGAATAAGTTCCAGGCAGTGAGGAGAACGCAAGCCCCCAAGCCCCATTGCACCACCACGGGAGAGCATCAGCCGCCTGATTCCGGCCATCGGGCCCCCTGTGGGGTTTGGATGGCAGGATGACGTGGCCGCTCAGGGTCCAACAGTTCTGGGTCCCCGACTGGATGTGTGGGTACTATGGCGACAGGATGCCACGGCACCAGCACACCAGCCGGAGCATTGTGCGATCGTGGACAGCTTATGGCACGGAATCAGGTCATCGTAGTGCAGCTCCCGTGGTTGCGGAATTGGGTACAAGTTGGGCCATCCATGTTTTTGGCATCCCGACAACCTGGCCGTGCACCTGTCTGAATCAGCCTCTAGGTAAATATCTATGTACATTGTTGTTTCAGTTCATTTTCTGAAGTGTCCTCTTTTTGAAACTTGGAAAAATGGTAACCTTAGAGAAGGAAGAGTTCTCTAGGTCAAACAAAGAATCCATTCTCCCCAGCTTTGTCCCACTGCAGACCAATGAACATTCCTTTATTATGACTGAAGAAATAAACACATTATGGACCCACACACTCTCCTTTCCTCCTGCCAGAGGGAATACATATTTATGCATGGGCGCATGGAACCCCTTTCCCCAACTGCTAAAAGTATGAATAGTGTGCCGGCACATATCCCTTTATATCTCTTAGTCAAAGTAAAGTATTCTCCAGCCCTATGCACTCATTTCTTTCCCACAATAAAGGTGGTGTGGCTTAATCTTCAAAGGCCCTTAGAATTGGTTAGCAGCACCTGGTAACTAGATAAGTGACAGTGAGAGCTATCCTAAATTGCTAGCTGGAAACTATGCATGTAACAATGCTGAAAATTGCTACTATATTGTTAGTAGGCAGGTGGCAGCAATAACAAGTGGCAGCAACTATCTGGATGCCAGTCCTTAAATCTGGATTTTATTTCGCGGCATCCGGTGTTTAAATAGTGCTGATCACCACAGCTGAATATTGGCCTGGGAGGATTTCCATAAATCCATGCAACCTTCGCTCACCTACAGTAAGGGTGATGGATTCCTCGAGGTCTTTCACCCTTCTTTCATCTGCAGTGAGTGTAGCGGAGTTCAATAGACTCATGTGCGGTGGAAAAGTTACCTAGTGAATCGGCTGTGTTTGTGTAACTTGTTCATTTTTGGCATAAAATCTGGAAAGTGACAAAAACAATTACCGCATTTCATTGCATCCTTTATATTTTATGAAAACTGTATTAGCTTTTAGTTATAAACAATTTTATAAGTAGATAAGAGTAGTCAGTTCTAGAGCAATCATTTACTGTTATTGTCGGCAACTAGAATTCTGGGCATTCAATTTACAGCCTTGTAGTGATATTTAAAAAAAGTTCTAAAAAGAAACAAAAAAATGTAAAGAGAATTACTATTCTCTCATCCATTTCATGTCATTATGAGCTCATAGTAAAAGCAGTGCAAATGAATTCTGAACGGATCAGGAAGGGAAAGAAACTTCCTCATACTGTTCTCATTTCTCATCATTGCTTTCTTCCTGCATCCAAATTCAGGTCAGCCAGTATCACTAACACAGAAAATGAAAACAGACAATAAACTATAATAGAGAAAAATTCTGTCTTCCATTCTTGAACATATTCTTAGCTCTCCGGATACATTGTCCAAGGCCGAATGCTTATTTGTTTTACTCAAACTGTGTTTCTACCCTTGCCAAATGTTGTTAGTTTCCTTTCTTAAGGAAAGCTCCTTTTCATCCTACTTTGTGACTCCAAAATCAATCAACAGAATGCTTGTTTAGAGGATGTGGAAAAATTCACTTTCAATGTTGTAAATGCATTATCTCAAAGAGGGCTCCATTTTCGGTCTACCACAGATAGGATTTCACATCCTGTAGCATCATTTTCAGACTTCAAACTAGTCCCAAGGACCAAAAATAATAAATATAGTTAGCAAGTGTTTTTGACTTAAGGAATATTGCAAGATAATAAACATTTCTTTTTATATATGGCCATGGCTAGAAAATGTCACAGTCTATCCCTAACTACAGCTCTCTCTCTCTCACTGAGAGTGATCCCTTTTTTTTTTTTGCGGGAGGGGGGGTCATTGGGGTGAAATGCCATCTGGGTGCTACACAAAGTGAAGAAAGTCACAGATCCTAGAAAAAATCATTTTCTGCTTTAAATTGAATTTCTCAGTTTGCAGTTTAGTATTATATATATAAAAAATTTGCTTCAAGCTGTTTTAGGAGCTCTTTTACTAAAGTGTGCTATGCATTTAATGCATAATTTGGCACTCGTTAACTGTGCGCTCAGGCCCATAGCAACAGTTACTGTGGTGGCATGATAGCTAACTGCCAATCACATATTAGGGTGCCAACGGGGCGGGTTAGGGGCAGAGACTGGGAGTGGTGAGAGCACTGCCGTTAGTGCTGGGGGACATATTACTTGTTGTCAATGTTGCCATTAGCATGGGTTCACCAAATACCATTTCAATAGATGGAGGTAAGTGCACCCATGGTAATAGTGCCATGGCTTCGAATACGTATGTCGTATGTTAGTTGTTGGGAACCTACTGGCCACACTTCCGACAGTTACTGCAAAGCCTTTGCACATTTGTTTTTGTGCTAAATATGCATTAAATGCAAAAACCTAATACACTTAGTTTTGAATCAGCCACATTTAAGAATTTCTTTAATGAACTAGTGGATGAGTTCCTGAAAAGATAAAATAATCACAAAGATGGAAAGGAAATCTGTGCTTAGTGTACATAGGGCCCTAGACACATTAAAAAAGGTTTAAAAACAAATTTTAGAAAGGCCGTTTAGGCGGTGGTGGGGATATGCTAAGCAAAACGTGAAAATCCATGGCGATTTTAGAAGGCACCATGCATGTGCCCCCAAATAGACATATCTTTTTTAAAAAGTGCGGTGGAGATTTGCCCTTGCACACAATGGAAAATGGACCACCACACACATGTATAGTGCCCGTGAAGGGCAATGGCCACTGCAATGTGCATCTGTGTACTAAACTAAAGGTGTATGTGTCGGCTTTTTGTTTAGGATCTACACATTGATGATAATCATTGGGAGCATATTAATGTCTGCAGGATCTGTATGTGTCTGCATACATAGCACATGCATCCCCCCTCATGTAGAACACGTGCACATGCATCCAGGCCTGTGCAGAACAGCACATGAGAGCAGCCACATGCCAGCCAAACCTTTCCAGGGTAGAGGCCCTCAAGTTCTTCAGAATAGTTATTTATTTATTTATGTAACATTTCTTTTATACCGCGCTCTTACCATCAGCGCGGTGTACATTGAACAAACATATACATACAGGGTAAACTGTAGTGTATTTTACATTTAACAGGAGTTGAAACTTGGAAGAACAGGGGTAACTATCTACAGTTATTCACATAGTCAAAAATCTCTGGTTATATGCGTGGTGTGTGTATTTCCCTATGGAATCTACACCGGAAAGTAACTTGTGAATAGGTAGTGCTCGAGCCTTTTCCTGAATTGGGTTAAGCTGGTGATAGCTCTCAAGTCTGGTGGGAGGGCGTTCCAGGTTCTTGGGGCATAAATGCTGAAGGCTTTTTTAGATGTTGCCTTTGTGCATCTCGCTATTTCTTTCGGGACAATTAGGGTGTTTATTGCTGTGGATCTTCTGATTCTATTGGGGGGTGAAGTGCGTAATAGTTCAGTGATTGATTTTTCAGGGCTTTGAAGGTCGTGATTATGATCTTATGTTGGATTCTGGCATGGGTCGGTAACCAGTGGAGCCTTTTCGGGATTGGTGTAATGTGGTCTGTCCTCGATATTCCTTCCAATACTCTGGAGGCTGTGTTCATTGCCAGTTGGAGAGGGTTTAGTGTTGCTTGTGGGAGTCCATATAGAACTGCATTTGAGAAATCGAGGTGTGGCATCACCAAGGCTTGGTAGATGGTTCTGAAATCCATGGGTTCAAGTAGTGGTCGTAAATGCCGGAGTGTACGTATTTTGTGATATATCAATTTTGCTGTATTTTTTATGTGTGTTTTCATGTCTAGTCTTTGGTCCAGGGTGATGCCTAGGTATCGAATAGTGGGTTTAACTGTTAGTTCTGTGTCCTTTATCTTTAATGTGGCTGGGGGTGTGAAGTCCTGGTTCCTCATGATGAACAGTACGTCAGTCTTGCTATGATTGATTCGTAAGTTCTGTGTGAGGAGCCACTCTTCAACTGCTTCAAAACAGCTCACCAGTGGGGTAAAGTCGGGTTGGTTGATTGCGAATGGCGTATATAGGAGA
The DNA here is from genome assembly GCA_033557465.1 of Ichthyophis bannanicus. NCBI lineage: Eukaryota > Metazoa > Chordata > Amphibia > Gymnophiona > Ichthyophiidae > Ichthyophis > Ichthyophis bannanicus. The sequence goes on from CM066040.1 coordinate 208,106,395, forward strand.
ATGTCGTCTGCATAAGCTAAGCAGGCAACATTAAAAGAATGAACTAGGTCACAGATAGGTTGCATGTAGATGTTGAACATTAATGCGGAAAGCGAGGAGCCTTGAGGCACACCCTGTTCTTGTAGAAATAGGTCTGATGTTGTGGCGCCGGTCCTCACTTGTTGCCATCGCTTGGACAGGTATGATTTACACCAGCTCAGTGCAGAGTCATGGATTCCTTTTTCCTTGAGATGATCGATAAGTATTTGATGACTTACAGACTCGAACGCAGCTGAAATGTCCATGAATATAAGGATGAAGCCTTGTCGGATGTTATCTATTCCTGTGATTAGAGTGTTGAAGAGGGTGATGAGGAGAGTCTCCACGCCATGTGCTTCCCTGAAACCATGTTGGGAAGTTATTGTTATTAGTTATTAGTTATAAGTTATTGCAAAGGAAGAGGTCCTGTACCCAGCATAATGGCAGAAGTCATTAGACACTGCAGCAAGGAAGATCTGGGAGAGCATCTATATGTCCTTAGCCCAGTGAGTCAATGATTGCACATCAATAAGGCACATCTCACAAGAGGATACTTAGCTGCTGGTAGACCCCTGGTGTGCAAGCAGGGATGTACAGTAGCTAGGGCTGGCCCAGACATTAGACTAGATGAGAATGGCACCCAGGGCTTCATCCTCTGAAGGTCTGAAGAGAGCAGAGGCAGCAGTCAAATCAGTACAATAGATCTGTGCAGCCATATAAACAGACATCCAGAAGCACAATCAGCACCTAGCAGGGAGTGTGATCAAGCACATACAAAAAATATCAAACAGCATTGGCAAAGTAATAGGTGCCATGAAGCCCACAGACAGGATGGGAGTTGTAGGGGTAGTGACCGAATCATCACAACCATTGAGCATACCAAAATAGTCACAGGGGAAGGGAAAGAAGGCAGCTGGTATGCCCTGGGCACCCAATTTCACTGCACTCCTCCCCCCACTGCCCCATAAACACACACACATACACAGACACTCTGCTGGTTTGGTGAATGCCATAGCAAGATCAGCCAATCAGTGAGGGGGGCCAGCTGGAAAGATTTAACACACAGCAAAGGCACAAGGATACACAGGCTATGGCACATGAATATGGGTGCAAATGGCAAGAGCCATGGCCACAGAATGACAAGGGCATACCTGCAGGCATTCAATGTGCCTTGCAAGACCCAACCTCCCCAGGTGACGACAAATGCAGATCACAATGATCGCATAGTGCAGGTAGTGCAGGCACAGAGAGCCGCACCAAAGTGAACCCATCAATACCATGCCTGCATAGGACACAACCACAGATGATTTCCACCAACTAGGCACATAGGATGTGTGAACCACCGGGATGTCATAGGTGATGAGCAGAAGATGTGCTTGGAGGCCTTTAACATGGCACTTCTAATGTCTACATGGCACAGCTGTCTCATACCAGACAGGGCAGATCCCTATTTATTTATTTATTTATTTAGCAGTATTTATATCCCGCTTTTCACCGGGTCAAAGCGGCGTTACATAAAAAAGTGTGTGTGGGGGGGAATTTCAGTATAAGGGCGGGGCCATCACCGGGGAGTCGACATTGATGATTTCAACATAGGATAGACTTTGGACATGGACAGACTTTGGACATGATCAGGTTAGTACAGGTTTGAGTTGGGGGGTCATGGTGGGCGAGATCAAAGACAAAGACTTGTTACCCCAGGATATCCAGAGGGAGCTATGTTAGGAGGATGGCAGGGGAAAAACTGTTGAAATGATTGGTTCTCCAAGCATATGCATAACTCCCCTCCCTTACAGAAGTTTCTATTTATTCAGAGATTTGGAGTCCCTGAAGACAAACTTCAGGGTCATGTGCTTCACCAGGCTTCACTTTCTGGAGCAACTCTGCCTTTAGCTGCAGCAGGAAGAAGATAAGGAATGGCACCTGTGGCATACATGTAACATGCAAAGAGAGTACCATGAATGGCCATATGCAACCACTGTCTGCAACCACCACCACCACCAGTTCTGGCACAACCACACCACTTTCTCTCCAGCCATCACCAGCATCTTCCCATATTTTGGGCTCCTACTCCTCATAGAAATGAAGAACCTATTTGCTTTTCCCCCTTCTGTGAAGCCTCCCAACAGTCTCATGCACTGGATGATGTTTCCAACAGCTCCTCAGAGGCCAGTGAGACATCATCCAATACACCCTTATGTCAACATAGTTTGGATCGGGAGAAGTGGGTGGGGGTTAGGGTGCTAAGGAGGAATGGTTGGAGGAGAGGATGTTGGAAGAAATAATCCCGTCTTCCTGTCAGCACTCTTGGGGGCTCACACAGAGAGCTGTTGCAGGGGGGTTGGGTAAGGACAGAGACCTCATGAAGAAAGGATAGTGGAGGTGCAGGTGATGGCTACTTGAGGAAGGGGATGAATGTGCTACCACTGGGCTGATGGTACCACTGGGCTCATGAATTACCTGTGAATGAGGCCATCACTTGCAGCCGTGTTTGGTTGGTATGGTTAGAAACATAGAAACAAAGAAATATGATGACAGAAAAAGACCACATGGCCTATCTAATCTGTCCTTCCATATCAACAACTACAACAGTCCCCTTTTTTCCTTTAGAGATCCTCTGTGTTTGTCCCATGATTTTTTGAATTCAGTTACTGTACTCATCTCTACCACCTCCACAGGGAGACTATTCCATGGATCCACCACTCTTTCTGTAAAGAAATATTTCTGCAAATCACTCCTGAATCTATCCCCCTTCACCCTCATCCCATGTCCCCTCGTAGCAGAAATTGCTTTCAATTGAAACAGGCTCTCCCCCTGAACATTTATGCCACGGAGGTATTTAAATATCTCAATCATATCACCTCTATCCCGCCTTTCCTCTAAGGTGTACATATTAAGATCCTTAGGTCTGTCCTCATATGCTTTATAATGAAGACCACTAACCATTTTAGCAGCCACCCTCTGCACCGACTCCATCCTGTTCATATCCTTTTGAAGATACGGTCTCCAGAAGTGCACACTATACTCCAAATGAGGTCGCACCAAAGACTTATACAGAGGCACTATCAACTCCTTCTTTCTGCTAGCCATTCCTCTCTGTATGCACCCAAGCATCCTTCTAGCTTTTGCCATCGCCTTTTCTACCTGTTTAGCTACTTTAAGATCATCAGACACAACTACGCCCAGATCCTGCTCTTCCTTAGTGGACAAAAGTACTTCACCCCCTATTGCTCCCTTGGATTGCTGCAGCCCAAATGCATGACCTTACATTTTTTAACATTAAATCTCAGCTGTCAGATTGTAGACCATTCTTCAAGCTTAACTAGATCCCTCCTCATGTTATCTACACCTTCCTGGGTGTCTACTCTATTGCAGATTTTGGAATCATCCGCAAAAAGGCAAACCTTACCCGACAGCCCTTCCGCTATATCACTAACAAAGATGTTAAAAAGAATCGGACCAAGGACAGATCCCTGGGGCACATCATTGGTAACATCCTTCTCCTCAGAGAGAGACCCATTTACTTGTACTCTTTGTCGCCTCCCACCCAACCAATATCTAACACAAGCAGTAACTTTAGGGTCCATCCCTAGCGTGCTCAGTTTGTTTATAAGTCGCCTGTGAGGAACAGTGTCAAAGACTTTATTGAAATCTAAATACACCACATCTAGGGCTCTCCCTCTATCCAACTCCCTGGTCACCCAGTCAAAGAATTCAATCAGATTTGTCTGACAAGACCTGCCTCTGGTGAATCCATGCTGCCTCGGATCCTGTAATCTGCTGGACTCCAGAAACCTCACTATTTTCTCTTTCAGCAGCGTTTCCAATAATTTACTCACCACCAAAGTTAAACTAACTGGCCTGTAGTTTTCAACCACATCCTTACTTCTGCTTTTGTGTAAAGGCACCACATGAGCCTCTCTCCAGTCCTTTGGCACCACTCCCGACTCCAACGAGGCATTGAAAAGGTCACTCAGTGGAGTTGCTAGAACGTCCCCATGTTCCCTCAGTATTCTAGGGTGTATCCCATCCGGTCCCATCACTTTGTCTACTTTAAGTTGAGCTAGTTTCTCACGAACACAGTCTTCTGAAAATTGTTCAAGATGTCCCTTGCTTCTGTTCCTGTTTGTGGGTGTTTTCTGAGGTCCTGCTCCTGGTTCTTCATCTGTGAACACAGAACAGAAATATTTGTTAAGCAATTCCACTTTATCCTCATCAGCTTCTACATATTCCTACCCTGCACCCTTGAGTCTGACAATACCACTTTTGCCCTTCCTCTTCTCACTAACATATCTGAAAAATGTCTTATCCCCCCGTTTTATTGCATTGGCTATTTCCTCCTCTTTTTGAATCTTTGCTTTCCTGACTACTTTGCTAGCTTCTCTAAGTTTTTCCAAATATAGATGCCTGTCTTCCTCTCTGTGATCTCTTGTATTTCATGAAGGCCTCCCTCTTTTTCTTCACTTTTTCAGCTACCTCTTTCTAAAGCCATAGCGGTCTCCTTTTCCTTTTACCTTTATTTACCATTTTAACAAAAAGGTTGGTTGCCCTTAAAATATCTCCTTTCAGTTTTGCCCACTGTTTTTCTACATCCCCCAGCTGTTCCCATCCCACTAACGACTCCCTGAGGTATTCGCCCATCTTGGCAAAGTTAGTCTTCCTAAAGTCTAAGACCCTCACCTTTGAATGGATTCTAACAGCCCTAGTCCTAATACTGAACCACACCAGTCTGAAAGGCCAGAGCTGCACAAGACACAGATAAGCTTTCTCCTTTCTATTTCTGCTGTTTTTTTTATTGCAAATATAGAATACTAAGGGTTGGTTAAACTTTAGGTATTGGGAAAATTGCTAATTGCTGGTCCTATATTATGTTTGGGGATAGTCAATCTGCTTGATTTCCTTGTGTAGCCTTAACAATTTTCTGAGTGTGCCCACAGTTCAGGTATAGGCCTACTGGGGCTGGGACACTTGTAAGAAAAATCAGCTACTTGGAATAGAAATGCTTACTTTGCAAGGGACCAACAGTGGTCTTTGCACAGGGGGCTGATAGAACTTCAAAGGTATATTTTGGGTAATTCTGGTTCATTGTCTGCTTGAAAGGCATCTCCCAGGGAGGGGCTACTTTAGATCATCAGACACCTGGCTTCACATACTGGTCACAGCCAGTCTGAAAGGCCAGAGCTGCGCAAGACACAGATAAGCTTTCTCCTTTCTATCTCTGCTGGTTTTTTATTGCAAATATAGAATACTAAGAGTTGGTTAAACTTTAGGTATTGGGAAAATTGCTAATTGCTGGTCCTACATTACGTTTGGGGATAGTCAATCTGCTTGATTTCCTTGTGTAGCCTTAACAGTTTTCTGAGTGTACCCACAGTTCAGGTATAAGCCTACTGGGGCAGGAACATGTGGGTTCCCGCCCACCCCTGGGGCTGCATTGCCTATAGAGTGGCCAATAGCTTGGGATACACCCACATTCTCTTAACCAGCATGTCTTGTATTCAGTGCAATACCTGCGGTACTTTCATTCCAAGAAGAATCATTTGGAGCCTAAGAGCATGTCCTCTGTGCCAAAGGTCATCTGCCATGTATAACGAATTAACTCTACTAAGAGAAGACCTGGCTGCCATGCATAAAGAATTGTCTCTACTGATGGAAAAACTGACTGCAATGAAGCACACCTCTTCTAGGATACAGACTGAACAAAGTCCACCACTGCTCCCACAAAGAGTCAAACACACCAGGAACAAATGGATCACAGTGGGTTCGGGTAGATTGCGATCTGCGACACAGAGACATCCTATACACCAAGAGATATCCCTGCATAATGCATTCTCTGCCTTGGTTAATGAGGATGCCCTATCCAAAGAAACTGAACGGCCTTTAGAGGAGTCAGTCAATGCCCAATCTCCTGCTAAAGCACCAAATATGAAGAAAAACTTACCAAACACAAAACTACTACTACTTGGAGATTCCATCATCAGAGACACCAACTTGGGAACACAGTTCAAAGGAGAGAAGATAGTCAAATGCCTCCCAGGCTCCTTAGTCGGCAGGAATACAAACCAAATTATTGATGTACTTAGCGCGGAAAGTGAACACTCCAAACTTGATGTTGTCATCCACTTGGGTACAAATGACCTGGCTAGAAATAGTGCCTCTACAGTCCAAAAAGACTTCCAATCTCTGGGAGAAAATCTCAAGCCCATTGTTAACAATGTAGCATTCTCAGAAGTTCTACCTGTTCTAGGTAAGGGGGGAAAAGGCTAAATCTCATTAACAGCTTTAATACATGGTTCCAGACCTGGTGCAAACGAGAAGGATTCAGATTTATTGGCGACTGGGAAAACACATGGACCAACAAGAAACTATATTGTGCTGATGGACTATACCTCTCTGTCGCAGGGAAAATAATCCTACATGAAAAATTCAGGCAGTATGTCGATTTGCATTTAAACTAGAAGAAGGGGGTGACGGACGGGGAAGGTCAAGTTCTGGACGTCACCCCCTGCAAAAGCAGAATAACAGAAACAACCACACTTTTAAACAACACATCAAAAGCAACTGGGAAGAAGTGGGTAGAATAAAATCACACAAGCCAGCAAAATACACACAAGCCACTTAAATGCTGGAAAGCAATGAGCACAAATGCTCGAAGCTTAGCCAACAAACCTCTAGACCTGGAAGCCCTAATGGTAGAAAAGGACTTGGACATTGTGGCCATTACAGAAACATGGTTTAATGAATCACATGATTGGGATATAGCCATACCTGGCTATAATCTATTCAGAAGAGACAGAGAAAATGGAAAAGGGGAAGGAGTAACCTTGTATGTCAAAAGCAATATCAAAGCTACTGAAATGCAGAGTGCATGGGGAAAAGAAGAAGCGCTCTGGATCATGTTGGAAAGAGGAGATGGCACTGTCATCCATACTGCTGTAATCTACAGACCTCCGACTCAAATTGAAGAGATAGACAACGAATTGATTATAGATATTGCCAAGATAGCAACAAAGGGGGAAACAATCATATTGGGTGACTTTAATCTACCCGATGTGGATTGGATTACTCCTTCTGCAAATCTGGAAAGAAGCAAAAAAATTGTGGACGCTATCCAAGCTGCATTACTTAGGCAAATGGTGATGGAACCAACCAGGGAAACCAACGCTGGATTTGGTGCTCACCAACAGTGATAGCGTGTCAAATGTTTGGGTGAGTGCCCCTTTGAGCAACAGTGATCATCACACGGTGTGGTTTGAGATAAAAGCCAAGGTGCAATCCAATCATAGCAAGCTCAAAGTCCTAAACTTCAAAAACACTGACTTCAATAAAATGGCCGAGTACCTAAATGAGGAGCTGACAGGGTAGAAGGGGATAAGGGAAGTGGAATTGCAATGGGCTAAACTAAAAGGGGCAATAAAAGGGGCAACAGATAAATATGTAAGAAAAGTAGATAAAAACAAGAGGAGAAGGAAACCTATTTGGTTTTCCAAAGAAGTGGGTGCTCAAATAAGGGCAAATAACACAGTTTTTGCAAAATTCAAAAGCTTGCAAACAGAAGAACACATAAAAGAATACAAGATCAAACTCAAGGAGACAAAAAGAGAAATAAGGATAGCAAAATCAAAGGCAGAGTAAAAGATGGCTAAAGATGTTAAGTGCAGCGACAAAACTTTCTTCAGGTATATTCGGGAAAGGAAGAAGATCAGAGGTGGAATTGCAGGACTCAGAAGTGCTGCAAACGGACTCGTGGAAAATGACATTGATAAAGCAAAATTACTAAACAAATACTTCTGCTCTGTTTTTACTAAAGAAAATCCTGGAGAAGGACCACCTGTGACTCCCAAATATAAAAATGGGAATGAGATAGATACCACACCATTCAGAGAGGATGAGGTTTTAGAACAACTTGCAAAACTGAAAGTGGACAAGGCCATGGGACGAGAGGGGATGCATCCCAGGATACTGAAAGAGCGCAGAGAGGTTCTTGCAGGGCTGTTAAAGGATGTTTTCAACATATCCTTGGAAACAGGAGAGGTTCCTCAGGACTGGAGAATGGCTGACGTCGTACCTCTACACAAAAGTGGTGACAGGGAAGAAGTGTTGAATTACAGGTGGCGGGAAAAGTAATGGAGATGCTCCTGAAAGAGCGAATAGTGAACTTTCTCAAAACTAGCGGTTTACAGGATCTGAGGCAACATGGTTTTATTGAGGGATGATCTTGTCAGACAAATCTCATTGAGTTCTTTGACTGGGTGACCAGAGAACTGGATCAAGAACACGCGATGGATGCCATCTACCTGGATTTCAGCAAAGCCTTTGATACTGTCCCTCATAGGAGGCTTATCAATAAACTCAGTAGTTTGGGGATGGGTCCCAAGGTGGTAAACTGGATCAGAAATTGGTTGACTGACAGATGACAGAAGGTGATGATAAATGGAGCTCACTCGAATGAAAGGAAGGTGATTAGTGGGGTGCCTCAGGGTTCGGTCCTAGGCCTGGCACTGTTCAATGTGTTTGTGAGTGATATTGCTGAAGGACTGAATGGAAAAGTCTGTCTCTTTGCAGATGACACGAAAATTTGCAACAGAGTGGACTCCCCCGAGGGAGTGCTTAACATGAGGAGGGATCTGCAAAAGCTGGAGGAATGGTCTGATGCTTGGCAATTAAGATTTAATGCGAAGAAGTGCAGTGTCATGCACTTGGGTAGCAGAAATCCAAGGGAAATGTACGCGTTAGGGGGTGAGAAGTTGGTGTGCACGGAGCAGGAGAAAGACCTCGGTGTGATTATTTCTGTAGATCTCAATTTGGCAAACCAGTGCAACAAGGCATTGGCAAAAGCCAGGAGGATGTTGGGCTGCATTCGAAAAGGAATTACCAGCAGAAAGGAAGGGGTACTAGTGCCGCTGTATAAGTCTCTGGTGAGGCCTCACTTGGAATACTGTGTTCAGGTTTGGAGACCGTATCTTGCAAAGGATGTTGTGACGTAGAAGCCCACACAGAACCTATGCAAATAGATAGAAAGGAGGAATTTACCTTTGAAACTGTTAGTCAGCCAGCATATACAGCTCATGAGAAACAGGGAAAGAGAGGAGCAGAGCTGACACACCCAAGCTCTGACATAGCAGCAAGCTCAGAGCTTGATTACACTCACCTGGGCAAGAAAGCTGAGCCAGCCTGCAGGGAACAGGGAGATAAAAGCCAGAGGGTAGCTCCAGCAAAGGAGTGCTGTGATTCCCCAGAGAGAAAGGAGTGCTGTGATTCCCCAGAGAGAAAGGATTGCTGGGATTCCTCAGAGAGAAGCAGTGGGCATGTCAGAGAAGCAGGAAGCAGCAGAGGCGAAGCCTCAGAGAAACGTGGCTGGAAAAGCACACAGACTACAGGCAGCTGGAGGTCCTGTGAGGAACCAGGTTGCAGCTCAGAGAGGGAAGCCAGGGCAGCAGAAGGAAGGAAGGCACACCCTGTGACTAGGAACCTACCTGGACCAAGAAAGCAGGTAGTCTCCCAGACCTCACTGCCAGAGGAGAGGCTTCAGCATTCATACAGGTGGGAGCCTAGCACTATAATAAGGAAAGCCAGAAGTTCTGTTCGGAACAGAGGGCCAGAAGTGTCAGCCGAAAGTTATAAAGTGTCAGCCGAAAGTTATAAAGGAGTTCCTGATAACTGGAGGGAACAAAAGGAGAGCCAGGGAAGAAACACTACACCTACAGGTACTTTTAAACCTCACTGTGTGGAACTCTGTTCTTGTGAGATACCCGAGTTCTCAGCGAGGGGTTTTTCCAGAGACAGCAGTAAAGGTCTGAAGCCAAACCCCACACACACTGAATGTGAAGATATGCAATGGGAGTGTAGCACTGGTGAACCCAAATATGCTCCTATGGATTGTACGCTATGCCTTGCAGACATTATGAGTCTTTATGCTAGTTTTGTATATAGAAAAGAAAAAGAAGATATTTTTCTTTCAGAAGAAGTTGTCTGTTTTCCATGTTTTGTTTTGCACTTAAAAATCCTTTGGGAAGGGGAATAAATTCCTTGTTATGTTTTGCCTTGAACACTCGACTTACGACTATTATTTGCTAACAGAAGATATCAGGGTAACCCCAACCGTCGCACCCTTGGCGAAGGCCTGGCACCCGGTTACAATGTAAAAAGAATGGAAGCTGTTCAGAGGAAGGCAACCAAAATGATTTGTAACCTGTGTCAGAAGCCTTATGAGGAGAGACTTGAAGACCTAAATATGTACACTTTGGAGGAGAGGAGGGATGGGGAGATATGATTCAGACCTTTAAATACTTAAAGAGAAATAATGAACAAACAAATCTCTTCCAGAGACGGGGAAGCTGTAAGACTAGAGGGCATGGTAAATTGAAAGGCAATGTCAGGAAATATTTTTTTACTGAAAGGGTGGTAGACGCTTGGAATGCCCTCCCGTAGGGGGCAAGCACAATGATGGAATTCAAAGTGGCCTGGGACAGACACAGTGGATCACTTTACAGCAACAAGATTAAATCAAAATAAACTGAACCATCTAATTTCTCAACAAATAGGGGTGTCCTACATGGAGCGATGGGGGGAGGAGCGGTGGGTTCACCCCTAAACAAACAAAGAAACAAAGATATGGGGAGGGGTGAAGACATGGGGAGGGGTGCACCTGCTCCTGGTGGGTGCACCACTAAGCAAAGACATGGGTAGGGGTGCATCTACTCCCTAAAAGACATGGGAAGGGGTGCACCTGCTCCTGGCGGGTGCACCACTAAGCAAAGACATGGGTAGGGGTGCACCTACTCCTGCCATATTGCTGGGCAGACTAGATGGACCATACTGGTCTTTATCCGCCGTCATTTACTATGTTACTATGTTGCTATGGTGATCACTGGATGCAAAATGATCTCCTACTATAACATCAGAAACACTTTCACCATTGGTAAGCACCAAGTCCAGTATGGCCCCTTCACGTGTGGGGTCTGTTATCAATTGCTTGAATAGTTCTTCCTGTAGAGAATCCAGGATCTCTTTACTTCTAGATGATACTGCAGCAGGAATGTGCCAATCAGCATCTGGTATATTGAAATCCCCTATCAGTAGCACTTCCCCTTTCCTAGCAATGCTGTGTATGTCTTCAATTAACTCTCTGTCCACCTCTTCCTCCTGTGAGGGAGGTCTGTATATCACGCCAATGCAAATAGATTTCTCTTTCCCTCTTTCTAGCTTAACCCACAATGCCTCCTCTCTCCCTTTTAAGCTCTGTAATTCCAAAGTTTTAATAGTATTTTTTACGTATAGTGCCACTCCTCCTCCCCTTCTTCCTACCCTGTCCTTTCTGAATAAAGTATAACCAGGTATAGTTACATGGTTTTCTGTGAACCATGTTTCTGTAACTACCACTAAATCCAAGTCAGCCACTCCCACCAAAGCTTCAACATCAGGGATCTTATTCCCCATGCTACGGGCATTTATACACACTGCTTTCCATATGTTACCCCTGTTACCCATTTTCATAATGATATTTACTGCATCACTTACCTGGAGGCTTTCACTTACCTGGGGGCTTTTTTCACCCATCCCCAATGAATCTAGTTTAAAGCCCTCTTCAGTAGATTAGCCAGTCCTTTGTCCGTTGACCTTTCTTGGACAGATGGATGCCATCTCTGCTCTGCAACCCTTGGAACAGCATCCCATGGTCTAGGAAACCAAAATGCTCTCAATGACACCATCCATGCAGCCATGCATTCATCTCCAGGATGTGAGCCTCTCTGCCTTGGCCTTTACCCTCAACAGGGAGGATTGAAGAGAACATCACCTGGGCACCTAACTGCTTGACCCTCTGTCCCAGAGCCATGAAGTCACTTGATACGCTCAGAGGGATATCTGGCAGTATCATTTGTTCCGACATGGATTAGCAACATTGGATAATAGTCAGTGGGCTTGATGAGTCTCGGCAAACTCTCAGTAACATCCTGGATTTTGGCACCAGGCAGACAGCATATCTCTCTGGACATCAAGTCTGGTCGGCAGATGGACGCTTCAGTACCCCTCAGAAGAGAGTCACCAACCACCACCAGTTGGCCAGTATCCGCTTTCCTTGGCCCTTCTGCATCTGCATCATGGTCAGGATCTGCTGCATACTGTTCTTCAGGGAGAGGTTGTTGGTGCCTTAATGCCAGATTGTGGAGCATGAGAAGGCCATGAAAATCTGGCATACCCTGGCAGGGTTGTACACCCCCCAATTGGTCAGGGCACAGGATGCAGTACTTGAGCTGGCCAAATGTCCTCTCAATGATGACACTGTGTGACTGTGGACCCTGTTCTACTGCTCTTCTGCCTCTATGTGCAGCATCAGGATGAGGGTAAGGACCACCGCCTCAGTGGGTAATCTCTATCAGCTGTGTGGGTATTAAAATACAGCAGGGTGTTTTCTGTGCTGGGCAGGCACTGCAGCCTTGGCAAGCCAGTGGCTCCCACAACTTACACGCACACCACAACACATGTACTTACACACACATAGACAAGCAACAAGGAATCACACAGAGACACAGAGGTTGCAGGGAACATTAGGACATACATAGACAGTGGGCAGCAGGGAACTGGGCAACATGGAGATAGATGCAGCAAGAGCCAGGAAGTAGGTCATTGGGGTTCGGGACTGGCCCAGCTCAGGGGCGAAGGAGATGAAGGAGTTGATTCTACAGGGGCTTTGGAAAGGGGGAGGAGGATAGGCTTGAAAAAGGAACAGGATACATTTCAAAAAAGCAAATGGTAGCTCAAAAGACACCTATGTGGACACAGATGACACTCAAGCCAAATATTCTCTAGCAAAGGTCCCCCAGCCACCAGTGCCATAAGCAGCAGACATACAACAAAGTCTCATCCATACTCATGATTTACAACAGGTGTAGAATGCAGTCTTTAAAAAAATCCAATCTGCACATCGCTGAACTATGTGAAATACGTCATGGATGTGCAGGTACCAGTGCTTCCCAGGCCATGCCCAGAAACACCCCTAGAACAACTCCAGCGGAGACCTGCAAAGATCAATATGTCCAGCGCAGAGATGTGCAACTTGTGACCTTTCTAAAAATCACATTTTGAACAAGGAACTTTAGAACATAAGAACATAAGATATGCCATACTGGGTCAGACCAAGGTCCATCAAACCCAGTATCCTGTTTCCAACAGTGGCCAATGTAGGTCATATGTACGTAGCAGTTTTCCCAAAAGACACAGGTTCCACAATGCTTGTATTGGGTCAAGCATTGATATCCTGGGTCCCATTTCTCGGTATCGGTATCCTGGGTCCCTTTTCCTCCAGGAACCTGTCCAAACCTTTTTTAAACCCAGCTACACTAACAGCCTTTACTACATCCTCCGGTAACAAATTCCAGAGTTTGATTACACGTTGAGTGAAAAAATATTTTCTCTTATTTGTCTTTAATAGTTGTAGCTTCATTGCATGTCCCCTAGTCTTTCTATATTCTGATAATGCAAACAAATGATCTACATTTATCTGTTCCACTCCGTTCATTAATTTATAGACTTCTATCATATCTCCCCTCAGCCATCTCTTTTCCAGGTTAAAGAGCCCTAACCTTTTTAGCCTTTCTTCATAGGGGTATCCTTCCATCCCCTTTACCATTTTGGTGGCTCTTCTCTGAACCTTTTCTAATAACGCTATACCCTTTTTAAGATACGTAAACCAGAATTGTACACAATATTCAAGGTGCGGTCTCACCATGGAACGATATAGAGGCATTATAATATCCTTTGTTTTATTTTCCATTCCTTTCCTTATGATACCTAGCATTCTATTTGCTCTCTTGGCTGCCGCTGCACACTGGGCGGAGGGTTTTAACATGTTGTCCACAATGACGCCTAAATCTTTTCCTGGGCGGTGGTTCCTAATGTGGAACCTTGCATTGTGTAACTATAGTTTGGGTTGTTCTTTCCTAGGTGCATAACGTTGCACTTGTCCACCTTAAATTTCATCTGCCATTTTGATGCCCACTCTTCCAATTTATCAAGATCTTCTTGCAATTTTCCACAATCCTCATGGGTTTTAACAACTTTAAATAGTCATCTGCAAATTTGATAACCTCACTCGTTATTCCCTTTTTCAGGACATTTATGAATATGTCAAAAAGCAGCAGACCCAGCACAGATTTCTGGGGTACACCACTATTCACCTTTCTCCATTGGGAAAATTGGCCATTTAGCCCTACCCTCTGCTTTCTATCTTTTAACCAGTTCCTGATCCATAATAGTACACTGCCTCCTATTCCATGACTCTTTAGTTTTGCCAAAAGTCTCTGATGAGGGACCTTGTCAAAGGCTTTCTGAAAGTCCAAATACACTATATCAACCGATTCACCTTTGTCTACCTGTTTATTCACACCTTCAAAAAAATATAACAGATTAGTAAGACAAGATCTTCCTTGTCTAAAGCCATGTTGGTTGTCTCCCATTAAGCCATGACTATCTACATGTTCAGCAATTTTGTTCTTTATGATGGTTTCTACCATTTTTCAAGTACTGAAGAGGCATCCATATTTCCAGGTACTGACAAGGCATCCATATTTTTCTGGAACTGTATCCACGTTTAAAACACATATAGGGATTCTAAAATAATCCCTTTAGCAATATATGTGCTGAAAAATGCTACATGCACAAAATGTTATTTAGGAGTAATATAAGCAGTGTATGTGCTGGCTTGTATAATAGCGCCTTTATTATATGCAATGCCATTTTAAGTATATTTTTACCTGTGGCCAGTGGCTACCTTCCTAAAGCAGAACTGGGGTAAAATTACACATATTTTTTGATTTTCAAAAGTATGCATGCAAATCTTCTCAAAAAAACTGAGTGTATACTAAATCGTCGATGTAAATGTTTGTGTGTGGTTTTGGTATGCTAATTTTCAAAAGGAAATACTTGCTACACAAGTTAGGAGGCTTTTTAGAAAATGTTCCTCGCTAGTGTGGCGCACTAGGGGCACGATATTGACCCTGTAATGGTCAGCATCTCTAAAGCACTTGACCGGCCATATAGACAGTGCCGGAGTCTGTCTGGCACTGAATATCTAGTTTTGTAGTCATTGACCTATGATAACTTTATGTGGTTACCTATCTGGTTAATAGGCTGAAAATCACCACTAACTGGATAGGTGTCGGGACCGCCCCAGCCGCGCCCACAGACCACCCCGGCACTATCTGGTGGTCTATGGGAACATTAAACAGCATTAGCCAGTTAGTGCTGCTGGATATCAGACTGACTATAGGGCCTGTGCTAAAAGTATTGATGGTCTAAATAGCATGAAAGTATGACCAAAATGGCATATGCATGTGAACTGAATATATGGTTCAGCCCATTTGCTGTAAACCTCAATTAAAGTAAACCTGGCCCACAGGGCTGTTTGTAGATGCCTTCTCAACTTCCAAACCCCTGTTATAAAATTACACTCTTGATAAGGATAGAAAATTCTCCATCATTCTAGTGCTAATGCTCTCCATTACAGTCCTACTATTAGTCTTTCTGTCTTACAATAAGTTGTGAGGTAAGAAGGCTGACAAAGATGTTCCATGGTGGAATACCCAAAAGTACACGTGACAGATCATTGAAACTGATCGAGGAGCAAATGGAAATTTGCTTTACAAAATGAAATCCCTGCTCATACTTTGCCTTCCCTACACTGCCCCAGTTTCAGCCAATTTTTCAATGGTGAAATGTATGCATACTTACAAAATTCACATACTTTGGACTGAGGAGAAGACATTTTCATCTGGGGAGTTTACCCAGGTAACTGTCTAGTTAGGGTTATCAGCTTTTTGGAGAGCAAATCTGAGACACATGGGCAGGGCTGAGCTGGGCTGGGAGTTGCAGGGGCAGGGTTCTTCCTTCCTTGGGAATCTTTTTCAAATATATTTTGAAATGACCAATCCAGGAAGCATTCAGTAATTTCAGAAGTTCAACAAAAACAGAAGCAGCCTTTCGAGTTCTAAGCACACTTATGTACATATAGATAAATATTCTTTAGATTTCTAAAATTCCTCATTTTTCAGAAAATATGTCAATTTTACAACTTCTACCAGGATTGATAAGAATCTATTAGAAGGGTGTGCAGGAGAAGCAATGCCTTTTGCCTCTGTCCCCACTGAAATCAGGGACAGGAGATGGTTATAGTTCACAGAATCAGGGGCACGACCTCAAAGCCAGGGACATCTGCTAACCTCATGTGTAGTTACGTGGTCAGTTCCTTTGAAAGTTGCCCTCCCCGTGCCTTTGAAGCTCCTCTCCCATCCACCTTTCTTCTGAGAAGGAGAGAAAAGTCTCTGAAAGTTCCTCCTGCTGGGGAAAATATGTTTTTTCTTACCGACTTCCAACCACTAATCAAGTAGATCCTGCTTGAGACAGTCAGTGAACGTAGGGGCTCAATGTTAGCAAAAGACTGTGCAGGGAACCTTACTACAGAAAAGGGAATACAGTGCAGACAAATAATTTATGGCTTTTGAATTTAACAGTTTATAACAAACAAAATAAAAGGACAAAGAGAAATTAGTCAAGTGGTATCTGTCCTAGCAATTGCTAGGAAATGTTCCTTAAAAGATTTAAATAGTAGATTATGATTATGTTTGGATCTTCTGATTTCCATTTCATGTCATATTATATTCAGCATAGAAATAGTATCCAGGAGGTATTTTAAAACTAGTGAAAAATGCCAGGGGCAAATGGTATATATATTCTACCACCAATAATACTACTAATCATTTGTATAGCGTTACAAGGCATACACAGCGCTGTACATAAAGATGTAAGACACAGTCCCTGCTCATCAGAGCCTACAACCTAATCAAGATGAAAAAACATTGAAAAACTGAGGAATAGAGTATGGTAAGATACACATAAATAGTGAACGAGACAGTGAAGGGCATCAGAATCCAAAAGAGGTGGGGTTTTAGCCTGGATTTGAATAGGGCCAGAGAAGGAGCCCGACGCACCGCATAGTATGTTCCAGGCATATGGAGCAGCAAGGTGGAGTTGGCAATGGTAGAAAAGGGCACAGATGAAAGGGATCTGCTATAGAAGTGGAGTTCTCAAGGAGGAGTGTAGAGTGAGGTAAGAGAAGAAGGGTAGTGAGGAACCGCAGAATGAATGCACTTGTAGGTAAGGAGGAGAAGTCTGAACTGGATGTGAAAACAGATACGAAGCCAGTGAAGTGACTTGAGAAGGGGGGTTACATGAGCATAGTGGCACTGGTGAAAGATAAGATGTGCAGATGAGTTTTGAACAGATTGAAGGGGAGAAAGATGATCAGAGGGAGACCAGCGAGAAGCAGATTACAATAGTCAAGACGGGAGGTAAAACAGAGTTACTTACCTGTAACGGAGTTCTCCGTGGACAGCAGGATAGGTCAGCCACACCTGGTGACATCATCCGACGGCGCCGAGACGGAAGTGCTCTCTAGCTCAGACTTCTGAGCATGTGTGAGGTGGTCCCACCTCCCCGGTCCGCCCCTAGCCCCACCAGTTAGTGATTAGCTGAGCCCTTAGGCTAGGGTGCGGACCGCGCAGGCCACCCTCGAGGGGAGGTGGGCGGGAATGTGTGGCTGACCTATCCTGCTGTCCATGGAGAACTCCGTTACAGGTAAGTAACTCTGTTTTCTCCTAGGACAAGCAGGATGTGTCAGCCACACCTGGTGTCTCCCTAGCTGATATCAGCGCTGCGGCTGAGGGTGGCCCTGGACAGGCCGTCAGGCAAGGAGGACACTAGGCGTCAGTGAGGAGAACCTCCGTTATTTATTGTGCAATAACAATACGTGTAACCACAGACTACAATGTGCAACATGCATTGAGGTAGAACATCAAGTGCAATTAACCAAGTGTGGAATTGAAACATCAACCGTGCATTCCAACATCAACTGTGCAATTAGCATTGTGCAAATAAACATGTGCAATTAGCATTGTGCAAATAAACAATCAGGATCTAGGGTTACAGTGCCCTGTAACCAAAAGCGTTGTGCAAATAGCCATCCTCAGGGGGTATCCACAGCGTTCGTGCGAGTGGGCCCTGCTGCCGCAGCTAGGACTGCTCGGCCGAAGGAGCTGTCTGCTTCTGCCTGAAGGTCTAGGCAGTAGTGTTTCTGGAAGGTGAGGTGCGAGGACCAGGTTGCCGCTTTGCAGATCTCACTTACTGGGACCTCCTGAGCGCTGGCGAGGGAGGTGGCTAGTGCGCGGAGTTGGTGGGCACTAGCTTTGTTCGCCGTCTGCTCGCCGGCCCTCTGTAGGAGAAGGTGACACAATTGGAGATCCAGTGGGAGAGCGTGCGCTTGGTGACGGGTCTCCCCAGTCTGTTGGGGTCGAAGGACACGAAGAGTTGGGTCCCTTGACGAATGGGGGCTGTCCTGTCGATGTAGATGCGCAGGGCTCGGACGCAATCCAGAGAATGGAGGCGTAGCTCTTTGGGGGACCCGTGGGGTCCTGGGAAGAAGGAGGGCAGCTCCACCGATTGGTTGACGTGGAAGGCAGAGGCGACCTTGGGGACAAACTTGGGGTGTGTCCGAAGGGATGCTCTGTTGTGGTAAATCTTGGTGTACGGGGGGTGAGCCACTAGTGCCTGTAGCTCACTGTTATTTGTAATTACGGTGTAATCCCCCACCGTAAAATACCTTGATGTTCCATGTAAACCGCACTGATATCGAATAGCGCGGTATATAAGAAAAATAAATAAATAAATAAATAAATAAATAACCCTCCTTGCGGATGTGATGGCGATGAGGAAGAGGGTCTTCCAGGTTAGAAATTTTTCAGCAGCAGAGAGCAAGTGCTCGAAAGGCTCTTGTGTCAGCTGCTGGAGGACAATGTTGAGGTCACAGGAGGGAACCGGTTTTTGAACAGGGGGCTGCAGGTTTCTGAGGCCTCTCATGAAGCGGGACACAATGGGAAGGGAGGCCATGGAGCCCTTGGGTGAGTCGCTGCGTAGCTGATGCAGGGACGCAATGGCTGCGAGGTGTATCTTGATGGACTGCGGTTTTAAGCCCAGGCTGAAGAGAGTGGAGAGGTAGTGCAGCACCAAGGGAATGGGGCAGGAGGCGGGCGGAATGCCTTGTCTTGCACACCAGATACTGAAGCGTTTCCACTTGAGACTGTAAGACTTTCGAGTGGACGGTCTCCTGGATTCCAGCACTATACACTGCACATCAGCGGGCAGGTGTAGGTCACGGAGGCTTACCCTTTCAGCCTCCAGGCTGTCAATGCAAGAGTCTGGAGATTGGGGTGCCAGGTCCTGCCATCGTTCTGGGTGAGCAGGTCCGGTCGTAGCGGTAATCGGATAGGAGGCTCCTGTGAGAGCTGCAGTAGCAGGGAGAACCACATCTGCCGTGGCCAGTGGGGCGCAATCAGGATGATGTGCGCCTTGTCGCTGATGGTGCGCTGAATGGTGGCTGTCAGGAGGGGTGTTGGGGGGAAGGCGTAGGCCAGCTCCCACTCCCCCCACGGCACTGCGAACGCATCGGAGGCCACTCTCCGGGAAGAGGGGCGTTTCGAGCAGAATAGGGGGCATCTGGAATTGGCTTCGGTGGCGAAGAGGTCGATCCGCGGACTCCCCCAACGTCGGAAGATGGACTGCGCCACGTCCTCGTGAAGTGTCCACTCGTGCGGTTGGAGTTGTCTGCTCAGCTTGTCCGCTAGAGTGTTCTGCTCCCCTGGAAGGTAAGTTGCTTGTAGCAGGCAGTTGTGTGCCAGGGCCAAAGACCATATCTCGAGAGCTTCCCTGCAGAGAGGCCGAGAGCCCGTGCCCCCTTGCTTGTTGAGGTAGAACATTGCCACCTGGTTGTCGGTCTGGATCAAGACTGTTTTCCCCGCAAGGTGGGGCATGAAGGTCTGTAGTGCATACTTGACCGCCCGGAGCTCGAGAACATTGATGTGGAGGGATTGTTCCCTTCTGGACCAAGCTCCTTGTGTGCTGAGTTGCAGCAGGTGGGCTCCCCACCCAGTGGTGGAGGCGTCCGTGGTCAAGATGAGTTGGTAGCCGCAGGGCTGTAGGTTCTTGCCCACGGTGAGATTGGCAGGAGTCATCCACCAGCGTAGGCTCTGGCTTACTCTTGCTGAGGAAGGGATGAGGGTGGTGAGTGGATGGGACAGTTGTTTCCAGTGTGAGCGCAGGTGCCACTGGAGAGTGCGCATGTGTAATCTGGCAAGGGGCAGGACTGAGGTAGTCGCTGCCATGTGACCCAGAAGGCGTAGGATGTCGTGGGCCTTGGTATGTTTCGCGGCAGCTATCTTCCTGGCCATGTGGATGATAGCTTTCTGGCGGCTCTCGGGGAGGAAGGCCTTGGATATGGTGGTGTCGATTACTGCCCCGATGAACTCCGTGCGCTGTGTGGGTTCTAATCGCGACTTGTCCTTGTTGAGTAAGAATCCCAGCTTGGTCAGCAGCGTCGTCATCTTTTGGACTGCTGCTATAAGTTCTGGGGCGGAGGGTGCAGATATCGGCCAGTCGTCCAGGTAGGGAAAGATGGCAAGCCCTTGTCTGCAGAGGTGTGCCGTGACCACGGCTACGCACTTCGTGAAGACCCTGGGAGCAGGGGAGAGTCCGAAAGGAAGCACCCGGTATTGGTAGTGGCAGCCCATGGCTATGAATCTCAGGAATTTCCTGTGAGAGGAGTGGATAGGGATGTGAGAATACGCGTCCTGTAGGTCCAAGGTAGCCATCCAGTCCCCCACTCTGATGAGGGGCAGGATGGAGTTCAGGGAATACATTCGGAACTTCTCCTTCACGAGGAAGTTGTTCAGCTTGCGGAGATCCAGGATGGGGCGAAGGCCCCCAGACTTCTTGGGAATAAGGAAGTACCTGGAGTAGAACCCAGTGTTTAATTCGTTGGAGGGAACCTGCTCGATCGTCCGTGTCCTTATGAGTTGCTGAAGGAGCTCCGAGAGGGCAGCTTCCAGGTGCAATGGAGGCTTGCTGGTGGGTTGCGTGCGCTGCCACGGTGGGGAGGAGAACCGCAAGTGGTAGCCCGCTTGAATAATCTGGATGACCCACTGTTCCGTGGTGATCTCCCGCCAGGCGGACAGGAAGCTGGACAAGCGACCTCCCACCGGCGGGCCCGAGGGAACGTTCGGGGTCAGCTGGAGCGGATAGTCAGAAGGATGATGGGTTCTTACCCGCCTGCTGAGGGTTCGCTTGTTTCTGTTTTCTGTCTCTTTGCGGTTGTCTCTGGAAGGACGATTTGCTGAAATTCTGTTTGAATTTTGGGGCCTGCCACTGTCTACTGGTCCCGTAGTATCTTCATGATGAGGAGAAAGGCTTGCAAAAATAGTTACCTCTCTGTGACCAGGAAGGCCGTTCGAATCCGTCCGCCGCTAACGTTTTCAGAGTGGTGCAGTCCTCTCTGAGGCCGTTCACAGTGTCAGCGACCTTGTCCCCGAACAGGGAGTCTCCGAGACAGGGTGCGTCCGCGATCCTGTCGTGTGTGTTGTCAGACAGGCCGGAAGCACGTAGCCAGGCCCATCGGCGAGCAGTAATGGCCGTGCCCACTGTCCGGATGGCCATGTCAAAACTGTCGAAGGCCGTGCTCATGAGATGCTTGGAGCACTCGGCCAGTTCTTGGAGCGTGGCTGAGGTTGCGTGCTGTGATTGCTTAGGGAGCATGAGTAGTTGGCTCTTAAGTTCTGCTAGCAGAGCGTCTTGGAACAACAAGTGCTGGAATTGATGCGCCGAAATTTTGGCATTCAGCATAGCTCCCTGGAATACCTTCCGTCCTAGGTCGTCGAGGAGCTTTGGATCCCGACCTGGAGGATGGGTAGCCTGTGTGCGTGAAGACTTAGATCTCTTGAGTGCTGATGCTACCACTATGGATTGGTGGGGCAGCTGAGGCTTATCGAAGCCTGGCGCTGTCAACAGGAGGTATTTATTGTCCAGGCGTCGGGCGCAGGCATGACCCGAGGCAGGGGACTGCCACAGGGTGGACTGTTTGTCCTTGAGTTTCTGGTGGAGAGGGAGAGCCAGAGCCGGCTTGGGGCCATTGAGGTACTTCATGACCTCTGGATCCTTCTCGTCGGAGGCCTCCTCCTTGGTAAGGCCAAGCTTGGTAACAACTTTCTTTAAAAATTTTGGATAAGTGAGGTCCTCAGGCATCTGCGTCTGTATCTCCTGTTGCTCATTGGTAGTAGATCTGGAGGAAGGGGAAGCAGGATGCTCCTCCTCTTCCGCACTCGCTCCGGAGTCTGGTCCCAGCATAGGGGATGGACTCCGTTCTCTAGAAGGTGAGCCTGGAGTAGGGGATGTGATCCCGTGTTCAGGGGAAGCTTGTATGTCCAAGGGGGCTACAACCGCATTCTCCTGGCCTGGAGGGGCGGTCTGCTGCACCAGGCGAGTCAGCAGCTGTAGAATAGCCTCTGAAGTGGTGGATCTTGTAGAGTTGCTGCTTCTGTGTCCTCTGCTGGCACTGGATTGCCTACTGTCTCTGCGGCTGCGGGAGGACCTGTTATCAGCGCTGTCGCTGCTGGATCGGGAGCGGCAGTCCCTCCTGCATCTCTTGCTCCTTGCATGACTCCTGCCGCTGTTTTCACGCCGGCGGGGGGACTCCCCGCTGTCAGCGCGGCGTTTATGATGCCTGCTATGCCTGCTATGTCCTCTGTGGTGACTGCCGTCGGCACGGTGTCTGTCAGCGTGGGAAGTACCTGGAGAGGCAGCCCTTTGTTCGCCGGCTTGGGACGAAGAGGAACGGCGCTGGGGAGGCATGCTGACGTCAGGGATGATGCGGGACCCGCTCTGGCCAATCCGGTAGGAGGGGGAATCCCTGTGGGCGGAGACAGGTGGGGCCACGTGGGTGGCGCCATCTTGCCCGAGGTTGCCTGAGCCGCATGGCTGAAGGAGGAGTTCAGCAGAGCCGCATGGCCGGGGAGAGGATCTCGCAGTGGAAGGCAGGCTTTTTTCCGGCAGCGCAGGGACGCTGGAGCTGCAGGAAGGCATTTCGGAGGAGCTGCTGGCGGTGGGGGGGCTTGCCCGAAGCACCGCAGGGGCCGAGGAAGAGCCAGACGTTCCCGAGGAGGGAGGAGCGGCAGAGCCTTTGGCCGCCCGGAGAGGGTCTTTGCGGGGGCTTTCCCCTTGGAGGACTTACTGCGTTCAGTAGCGCTGGTAAGAGGAGCTTGCTCCGGTGCCGTTAGAAGGTCCTTCAAAGTGTAGTCCCTGAGTTTCTGGGCTCGAGGGGACATCCGGGCACAGCAGAGGCAATCTTGTACGTTGTGGGCTGCCCCGAGGCATCTGAGGCAGTTCTGGTGAGTATCTGCTATGTTCATTTTTCGCTTGCATCGCGGGCAGTTTTTAAATCCAGGTTTAGGCATGATAAGATGAGAGCTGGTAAAATCCGTCTGGAGGCGAAGGCGGAAGAATTGAAACTGGTGGGGCTAGGGGCGGACCGGGGAGGTGGGACCACCTCACACATGCTCAGAAGTCTGAGCTAGAGAGCACTTCCGTCTCGGCGCCGTCGGATGACGTCACCAGGTGTGGCTGACACATCCTGCTTGTCCTAGGAGAACTAGTGAATGGATGAGGGTCTTATGAGTGTGTATAGAAAGGAAGGGACACACTTTGCCAGTGTTATAGAGAAAGAAGTGACAGGGTTGAACTATTTGTTGAATGTGTGCAGAGAAAGAGAGAGTAGAGTCAAAGATGACCCCAAGGTAAGGAAACAGGGAGAAGTGTAGTGTTTTCCATAGAAATAGAGAAGGGAGGAAGGGGGGATGTGGGTTTAGGGGGAAAGATAAGGAGCTCAGTTTTGGCCATCTTCACTTTCAGATGACAGTGATATATCCAGGCAGCAATGTCGGATAAGCAGGCAGAGATCCGGGCTTGGATTCCTGGAGAGATTTCTGGCACAGTATGATAGATCTAAGAGTTGTCAGCATAAAGATGGTACCGGAAACCATGGGAGGAAATAGGTGCACCAAGGGATCGAGGGCCAGATATTCAAAGGGCAGTTACACAGATTACTGGGCCGTAAACCGTGTAACTGCTGCTGAGAGGGATATTCAACAGCACTAACACAGCTAATGCCACTGAATCTCCATGATTATCTCCCTTACACGCCCCGGTGCTAACCGCGTATCATCGGGGCGTGTTTGGGGCATTCCGGGGAAGAGCAGAGGCGGCAACTGTCCCCACCATGTAGCAATGATATTGCATGCTGCCCAGTTAGCGACCTGTGCCTAAAAGATAGGCGAGAAAAACCTTTGTCTATCGTTAAGGCGCAGGAGCTAACCGGCAGCATGCAATATCACCACTGCCCGGTTAGCTAATGCGGCTTCCGGCATGTGTGGCAAATCCTGGATATTCAATGCTGGGGCCGCATATGACCCCGATATTGAATATCCAGGGTTAGAGGTCAGCAGGAAAGGCTATGCGCCATAGTCTGCCTAATTGAATATCGGGCCCTGAGTGTAGAAAAGAAAAGGAGAGGTCCCAAGACAAAGCCCTGAAAATGGGATGGGGGTAGAGGAGGATCCACCAGAACATACACTACAAGTGCAATGGGAGAGAAAACCAGGACAGAACAGAGCCCCTAAATCTACTACTACTAGTATCATTATATAGCACAAGGCTTAGGCAGTGCTGTACAGAAACATGTAAAAAGACGGCCTCTGCTCGTCAGAGCTTACAATCTAATCAGGGTAGACAACAACAGCTGAGAACAAGAGTACAAGCGAAGACAGGGTATCGAGGAGAAGCTGCTGATCAACAGTGTCAAAGGCAGCAGAAAGGTCAAGAAGGATGAGAATTGAGTAGAGGCCTTTGGATTTGTCAAGTTGCTAGAGACTTTGGCAAGAGTGGAGTGTGGAGAACAAAAGCCAGAGTGCAGTGGATCCAGAATGGCTTGAGAAGAAAGAAAGTCAAGACAGCGGCAGTGAACCGTTCATTCAAATATTCATAGAATCATTATCCTGAACTATTCTAGCCAGCAGAACTTTTTTCTCTGCCAAGGCAAGCTTAATAATTTATGTACTTGACTGTACAGTTAGTTTTTACTAATGTAACCCCCACTCCCTCCTGCCGCTCCTTGGCTCATTCCCTTTTCCCTTCTCTACCCACCTCCTCGTCTCATCTCCACACTCTTTTTCCCTTGTTCTCCTCTTTCTCACCCACCAATTTCTCCACTCTCCTTTCCTATTCCTTACCCTCACTCATCAATTTCCCCTCATTCTTTTACCCTTCTTTGCTTTTGTTTCTCTTCCTTTCCCCTTCTTTTCCACTGTTCTCCTCTCTCATAAGAACATAAGATATGCCATACTGGGTCAGACCAAGGTCCATCAAGCCCAGTATCCTGTTTCCAACAGTGGCCAATCTAGGTCATACGTACCTAGCAGTTTCCCCAAAAGACACAGGTCTCTCCTCCTGTTTATTTCTTCAGGGCCCTAACTCCGCCCCCCCCCCCCCCAAGATTTTGATAACTAAACAACAATCATGATCATCCAAACATCACCCCTCCCATAATAATCCTGTAAACATGCATAATTGGGCATCATACTATTAAATATCAAACTTTGTTTTCTATGTATGTGGTTGCTCATACTCCCTACTGGTTAAGCGTAGTTAATCACCTGTAACAGGTGATCTCCCGGAACAGCAGGAATCAATCTTCACATATGGGTGATGTCAGCACTGATGGAGCCCGCGCGGGAACGCTCCCCAGCATCCAATAGGAAAGTCTTCAGGAACACTCCACTGCGCCTGCATGACTGAATAAAATAAAAGGACCCTACAACTCCTAGGGAAGGAGGGTGGGTTGTGAAAACTGATTCCTGCTGTTCCTGGAGATTACCTGTTACAGGTGAGTAACTACGCTATCTCCAGGAACATGCAGGAATGCAGTCTTCATATAGGGAGCTCACTAACTCCCAGGTACCAGACTGGTATGGGAGGGAAAGCAGTCATCTCTGAGGCCAAAAGCTTGTAGCTGAAGAATCTGGAAGAGTTGTGGGTCATTGAACTCGATTCCAGAAGGCGAAACTCCCCCAGTGATAGTCTGGTCTCTTGTAGAAATCCGGGACAGAAGGTAGGAGGGAGGAGGTATCAGAACAGAAAGCCATGTCAGCTTGTTGGAAACTGGAGTTCTAAGTCGGTTACAACAAAGATATCGCCCTAGGGCAGGGGTCTCAAACACGCGGCCCGCGGGCCGCATGCGGCCCGCGAGACAACTTTGTGCGGCCCGCGACGGCGGAAAACCAAAAATCCCCCAAAACCCTGGCTTCTGCTGCTGCCGTTGCCGCCGTGGCAGCAGCAGAATCAATTGTCAAATTTAAAAAAAAACTGACTTCTGCTGCTCAAGCAGCTGTCCTGCGGCCCCTTTCCCTCTGCCCGGAGATCCGACTATGCTCTCAGCGGCGTGCTTTTCAAGCCGCGAAGAGAGTATTCCCCTCTCGCGCGGCTTGAAAAAACCGCGCGAGAGGGGAATACTCTCGTCGCGGCTTGAAAAGCACGCCGCTGATAGAGCAGAGTCGGATCTCCGGGCAGAGGGAAAGGGGCCGCAGGACAGCTGCTTGAGCAGCAGAAGTCAGTTTTTTTTTTTAATTTGACAATTGATTCTGCTGCTGCCACGGCGGCAACGGCAGCAGCAGAAGCCAGGGTTTTGGGGGTTTTTTTGTTGGCCGGTAATGAGCTATGGAGGGGCTGACTGAACTGGAAGTGGGCTATTGGCAGAGGGGGGAGGGGGGGGTTATGACTGGGGGGGGGGTTATAACTAGTAATGGGCTATGGTGGGGGCAAGGACTGGAAATGGGCAGATGGGGGTAAGGACAGCAAGTGGGCTATGGCAGGGGGGGGGTTATCACTGGTAATGGGCTATGGTGGGGGCTAGGACTGGAAATGGGCAGATGGTGGTTAGGACTGGAAGTGGGCTATCGGCAGGGGGGGTAATGACAGGTAAAGGGCTATGGTGGGTCCTAGGACAGGAAATGTGCAGATGGGGGTTAGGACTGGAAGTGGGCTATTGGCAGGGGGGGGTTATGACTGGTAATGGGCTATGGTGGGGGCTAGGACTGAAAATGGGGTGATGGGGGTTAGGACTGGAGGTGGGCTGATTGGGGGGTTAGGACTGGTAATGGCTATGAGGGGAGGTAAGACTGAAAATGGGGTGATGGGGGATACGACTGCAAGTGGGCTATGGGGGGGACTAGGACTGGTAATGGGCTATGGGGGGGGGTAAGACTGAAAATGGGGCGATGGGGGGGTAAGACTGGAAGTGCGCTGATGGGAGGTAAGGACTAGTTATCGGCTAAGGGGAGTAGAGGACTGGTAATGGGCTGGGGGGGTTGCTAGGACTGGCAATGGGCTGAGTGGAAGGGGGGCCTGAACTGCAAATGGCTGATGGGGAGAGGGGCTTGGAATGGAAATGGGCTGTGAGGGGAGGGAGCTAGGATTGGAAATGGGCTGATGGGGGGCTAGGATTGGAAATGGGCTGATGGTGAGGCTAGGATAGGACTGGAAATGGACTGATGCAGGGACTAGAAAGGAGCAGATGCTGGGTGGGGCTGGAACTAGAAGGGAGCTGATGTTTAGAATGGGATGGAGCTGGGAAAGTGAAATGGAGAGGGGAAAAATATTTTGTCTGGAAGATAATAAAAATCTACAATTGGCAAGGTATATGTAGAGTAAGTGTTGATTGAGTATTGAGGGTTAAAATTTGAGTGGATGAAATAGGAATGAGGAAAGAGCAAAAGGAGAAAGATTAGTATGTTAAGCAGATGTAGAGAGAGAGAATGGAAAAAAACTAGAAGAGAGAAGAAAGGACAAATGGACAGCAGACGATGGAGATAGCAGAAGACACGAAGAAACCAGAAGTGGCTGGAGCAATTGCAACTGAAAAAAAATGCACAAAAGGTAGAAAAATATCTCTTTATTTTGAATTTATTAACTGGAATATGTCAGCTCTGGGAAATGTGCATCATTAATGTCTGTGCTTTGGTACAAGAAATTATTTATAGTTTTATTTCTACAGTGCTGAGGTATTCTGTGTAATTCCTATTTGACATTGCTACTTGTTCTCTTTTCCCAGTAGGTCATGTATTGTTCTCTGAAATGTATTGATTTAATATTTGCAGTGTTGCCTTTTGATAGGTAGGGTCTGGTGCTTTGTGAGTCCTGGTAGTGCTGTTATGATACGGGGGGTTTGCTATGGGTTCCAAATGGGCAGTGTTAGTAGTAGTTCCTAATGTGCCTGGCGGTTGGCACTGGATTATAGTAATATAGAAATTTTCTAGTCTTTCTTTATCCATGCACTCATTATGCAACATTATGCAAATATTTATGCAAATGAGGCCCCTTATGCAAATTAGGCCCGTGTCTTATGCGGCCCCCGGGTTACTTTACAAGTCCTCATTCGGCCCTCAAAGCAATTTGAGTTTGAGACCCCTGCCCTAGGGGGTTCTATCGATGCCATTTTGAGGGCCGGCATCAGGGCCGATTCACCTGGCTGTAGGCTCGGTGCCAAAAGCCTGCATTTCTGGAGCTCTCAATGTTATCGGTATCGAGGCTGCCAGGAGTGCCGCCAAACTCCTCTATAGAGCCAGCATGCGCTGATCTAGGGAGATGGCCAATGTTTGGGTGGAATTACCCATGAGGCTCTGAGCCACTGTCCCAGAACATGGAACCGGAAGCTCTCCGGAGGTTGATTCCTCAGGAGCATCCCAGAGTCACTCTCATGCTTTGGAGGACAGATTCTCTCGCCAGGACTGTTTGGCTAGCTGGTCTGCATTGGAAGCATCTCTAGAGGAATCACGATGCTTATGCTGGTTTCGGTATTGGTCTTCGATGCCAATGCCGATGACCTTGGAGCAGCGAAAGACTTTGACTTATTTTTATGTTTAGACTTTGAAGAAACCCAAGACCCTTGAGAAGAAATCAATGTCCTCGATGAAGAAGAAGCCACTGAAATTGAGTCTGAGGCAAACAACGATCCATACTGTCCAGCTCAGTTTTTTAGTCATCTCTTTTTTAGGGCAAGATTTGGGTTGATGTTCAGGGCCCAAACATTTTAGATACCTTTATCAGTAACTGATATGGTACCGATCCCACTTGGTACATTTTTTGTAAACCACTAGTTGGCTTTTGCATGCCTCAAAAAAGTTGTCTTCGATATTGAAGATGAGGCTATGGAGGCTTAGAGGCCTAGTTTAGTGGTGAAAACCACTTTAAAGATGAAGACAAAAGAAATAGAAAATGGTAAAATAAAAAAGAAAGAATTATCGGGACCGGTGTCAGATTCATCAGACCGGTGTCAAAAGTAAGGCAGAAGCACAATGTTCCACACAAAAAAGAGAAGTTTTCGATGGTGACAGGATGGAATGTCCCGCTGGCTAAATAGAAAATGAAGAACTGAAGAGAGGAGTTGGGAAGGCGGGAAGGCAGGCAAGCAGGTGCAGTGAAGTGCTCCCAAAGGCTTTCCTATTAGACACTGGGGAACGTTCCTATACAGGCTCCATTGGTGCTGACATCACCCATATGTGAAGACTGCATTCCTTCTTTTTCCTGGAGATAAGAAATGCCAAACGTTCTTTGAGTTTGTATTGCTGTCAGGATCTATTGTTTTGGTTTGATTGCTGCTACTGCTGCTTTTAGTGCCCTTCAGAAGCTGCCATCCTAGGTGACCACCTAGTCTTGTCTAATGGTTGAGCAGGCCTTGCTTTCTTTCTTCTTGCTCCCAATGCCCTTCTCTAGCTATTCCATGCTTCCTTTGTCCTACTTCCTTTCCTCCACTGTCTTCCCTTTGTCTTCTCATATTGACAATGTGGACAAGTGCAAAGTTATGCACCTAGGAAAGAACAACCCAAACTATGATTACACAATTCAAGGTTCCACATTAGGGACCACCACCCAGGAAAAAGATTTAGACATCCTTGTGGATAACATGTTGAAATACTCCACACACTGTGCAGCAGTGGCCAAGAAAGCAAATAGAATGCTAAGAATCATAAGGAAAGAAATTGAGAATAAAACAAAGGATAATGTAATGCCTCTGTATCGTTCCATGGTGCGACTGCACCTTGAATATTGTGTGAAATTCTGGTCACCATATCTTAAAAAGGATATAGCGTTAATAGAAAAAGTACAGAGAGGAGCCATGAAAATGGTAAACGGGATGGAAGGATACCCCTATGAAGAGAGGATAAAAAAGTTAGGGCTCTTCAACCTGGAAAAGAGACAGCTGAGGGGAGATATGATAGAGGTCTCAGGATATAAAAGGGCCAGAAATGGGGATCAGGGATGGGGGTGGTCTTTATGTTGAGAAGTTCAGTTTGCAGGGATTGGATGTATTGGTGGGTCAGGGGAGGGATTGAATATATTGGAGGTGATTGAGGGAAGAATGAGGTCAGAGGGTATCCAGAAGGGGGAAATCGAGGTCAGGGGTAATTGGAGGGGTGGTAGGGAAGGAGAACTGCTGGTGCTGCAATGCATGTCAATGCAGATATACAGCAGCAATTTTAAAAATCCGCTCTAACACATGTGTATGTCTGGGGGGGGGGGGGTATGTTCTTTTCCCCACATGCAGTTTTTTTAACACTAGAAGCCCCAAAGTGTGTCAATTGACGCAAACGCATCTTCGAAGGTTTATACCAGTGCCACTGCTAGAACCATGTCAGTTATGTAATGATGTCATATACTGCACGTAGTAAACAAATAAGTAACTTCAAATTAATTCACATCTGCATTTCATGCTCAACGTAGTCATCGTGATAATGCGCCAATTGACGCACTTTGGGATTTCTAGGTAAAATGCCTTTTTGGGGCTTCTACTAGATAATGCGTCAATTGATGCACTTTGGGATTTCTAGGTAAATGCATTTTACCTAGAAATCCCAAAGTGTGTCAATTGACGCATTATCACGACGACTGCGTTGAGCATGAAATGCAGATGTGAATTAATTTGAAGTTGGTATAAACCTTTGAAGATGCATTTGCGTCAATTGACGCACTTTGGAGCTTTTACTCCTCCTGATGAACATGGAGCATCATATACATGTAATCCTGAATGGTGAGGAGTGGCTCAGTGGTTGGGACAGGTTACCTCAGGCCAGAGGGCCAGGGATTCAATTCCCACAATGGGGACAAGCAACCTCAAGCCAGAGGGACTGGGGTCTCCAGTCCCATGGCCACTCCTTGTGGCCTTGGGCAAGTCACTTAACCCTCCATTGCATCAGGTACACTTAGATTGTGAGCCCTTCGGGGACAAGGGCATAAAAAGTACCTGTTAGTATACATGTAAACTGCACTGATTCTAAAGAGTGTGGTATAAAAAATAAATAAATAAAATCCTGCACGTATTTTACTAGAGTCTAGAACATAAGATATGCCATACTGGGTCAGACCAAGGTCCATCAAGCCCA
This sequence comes from Ichthyophis bannanicus, assembly GCA_033557465.1. Lineage (NCBI taxonomy): Eukaryota > Metazoa > Chordata > Amphibia > Gymnophiona > Ichthyophiidae > Ichthyophis > Ichthyophis bannanicus. The sequence continues at coordinate 208,137,777 of CM066040.1, forward strand.
GTATCCTGTTTCCAACAGTGGCCAATCTAGGTCATTCGTACCTAGCAGTTCCTCCAAATGACACAGGTTCCCCAATGCTTGTACTGGGTCAAGCATTGATATGCTGGGTCCCTTCTTAATAATGGTTTATGGACCTTTCCTCCAGAAACTTGTCCAAACCTTTTTTAAACCCAGCTACACTAACAGCATTTACTACATCCTCTGGTAACAAATTCCAGAGTATGATTACATGTTGAGTGAAAAAATATTTTCTTTTATTAGTCTTAAATAGTTTACCCTGTAGCTTCATTGCATGTCCCCTAGTCTTTCTGTTTTCAGATAATGTAAACAATCGATCTATGTTTACCCGTTCCACTCCGTTCATTAATTTATAGACTTCTATCATATCTCCCCTCAGCCGTCTCTTTTCCAGGTTAAAGAGCCCTAACCTTTTTAGTCTTTCTTCATAGGAGTATCCTTCCATCCCCTTTACCATTTTGGTGGCTCTTCTCTGAACCTTTTCTAATATTGCTATATCCTTTTTAAGATACAGTGACCAGAATTTCACACAATATTCAAGGTGCGGTCTCACCATGGAACGATATAGAGGCATTATAATATTTTTTGTTTTATTTTCCATTCCTTTCCTTATGATAGCTAGCATTCTATTTGCTCTCTTGGCCGCCGCTGCACACTGGGCCGAGGGTTTTAACATGGTATCCACAATGACGCCTAAATCTTTTTCCTGGGTGGTGTAACCTTGCATCGTGTAACCCTAGTTTGGGTTGCTCTTCCCTAGGTGCATAACTTTGCACTTGTCCACATTAAATTTCATCTGCCATTTTGATGCCCAGTCTTCCAATTTATCAAGATCCTCTTGAAATTTTCCACAATCCTCTTGGGTTTTAACAACTTTAAATAGTTTTGTGTCATCTGCAAATTTGATAACCTCACTCGTTATTCCACTTTCCAGGTTGTTTATGAATATGTCAAAAAGCAGCGGACCCAGCACAGATCCCTGTGGTACACCACTATTCACCTTTCTCCATTGGGAAAATTGGCCATTTAGCCCTACCCTCTGCTTTCTATCTTTTAACCAGTTCCTGATCCACAATAGTACACTGCCTCCTATCCCATGACTCTTTAGTTTTGCCAAAAGTCTCTGATGAGGGACCTTGTCAAAGGCTTTCTGAAAGTCCAGATACACTATATCAACCGAATCACCTTTGACCACCTGTTTATTCACACCTTCAAAAAAACATAACAGATTAGTAAGACAAGATCTTCCTTGTCTAAAGCCATGCTGGCTGTCTCCCATTAGCCCATGACTATCTACATGCTGAGTAATTTTATTATTTATGATGGTTTCTACCATTTTTCCCGGTACTGACGTCAGGCTCACCGGTCTGTAGTTTCCCGGATGTTTGGTTGAACCTCTTGGAAAATAATATGGGAATTTTCCACATCCTGAGCTGGACTTGTGAATTCCCCTCTTTGTGTTCTATCTAAAATCCACCTTGCTTTATTTCAAATATAAAGCACAGCACTGTTTTTTTCCATTTGCAAAAATGCTATTAGACAGGGGAAAAGAATTGAGTATCTGTACTGTATTTTTAGGGGTACTGATTTAATTTAAAGATTGGATTTTGAAACAGGAATTTACTGTACATATGCTTTTGACTGATAAGAAATTGATTTTGTTACCTCGGTACACATGAAATATCTGGCCTTGTATCTTGTAGAGGTTAAAGGAAGCCAAACATGCTTGGAACTATATCATTCTTTCAGCTTGAACTCTGCAGTGAATCACAGCTCTCATCATTTGGAGGAAGGAAGCTACTGTTTACTTATCATACATAGATGCCAAGTAATATACCAACTAATCCTTGTTCATTGTTTATTGAATATGGCCATTGAATAACATGGAACCTAATTACCAATAGCATAGGCTAACCGTTGGCCAGGCTTAGTAAACACACCCCTAAATGTTCAATTACTTAGAAAAAAGTGAAACTAATGTTATACAATGTACGAAATTCCAAAGGATGATAAACATTCAGACAAAATCTCATGGTCCAGAGTACCAAAATCTGCAGTCACATCCACTAAGACAAGAATGAATTGACCTCCATGGTCCAAACAAAGCCTAATTAAATTCAACAGAGAAGTTGACAATGTTCCTAGACTATGGTTCTTTCTAAACCCACATTGAAAGTCATCAAGAATATTGTTATCATAAATAAAATGCTCAAATTTAGACAACACAATTTTCTCTAAAATCTTAGCTAAGAATGGCAAATTGGAGATCAGATGGTAGTTGCTCATGGAAATGGGATGTAACATAGTAACATAGTAAATGACGGCAGATAAAGACCAGTATGGTCCATCTAGTCTGCCCAGTAAGATGGCAAGAGTAGGTGCACCTGCCGCTCCGTGCAGGCCACTCTCCCCATGTCTTTGTTTAGGGGTGAACCCACCACTCCGTGTAGGACACCCCTGTATGTTGAGAAATTAGATAGTTCAGTTTATTTTGATTTTATCCTGTTGCTGTAAAGGGATCCACTGTGTCTGTCCCATGCCATTTTGAATTCTGTCACTGTATTTGCCCCCACCACTTCCATCAGGAGGGCATTCCAAGCATCCACCACCTTTTCTGTGAAAAAGTATTTCCTGACATTGCCTTTCAATTTACCCCCTTGCAGCTTCATGTTATGTCCTCTAGTTTTACAGCTTCCCCGTCTTTGGAAGAGGTTTGTTTGTTCATTATTTCTCTTTAAGTATGTGCCTTTATTTTTTCAAAACAAGAGAAACCGCAGCATGCCCATGTGTCCTGCTCTCTCAGCTCCTGATCTAGACCTGCCTCTGCTTTCACCACCGTTTTGCTTCTTCATTGACAATCTGCCCTCCTGTTTGGGCTCTCAGGCGACACCTCAGCTCTGGATGGTTTTACCATACCCCTCATCCTTCCCCCTCCTCTTCCCAGGTGCAGGCCTGGCTAATTTAAACTAGCCACTCTCCTTCTCTGCACTAATATAGCGGGCCCTTTGGGGACATGTTTGGAAGAGTCCCTTTCCTGCCTCACAACCTTTAGATTTGAAGGCTCATTTTGCATAGGCTAAGTCAGAAAAGAGACATCCAAGTCGGGGCATTCAGGATCACTGAATGCCTTTTGAAAAATACATATGGAGCAAGTAGGAGTATATATGTCAAATATGGTGGGAACAACCATTTAACAGAAAACACGTGCAAAGCATTACTTCCTTCAAGATGTTTCAGGTCTACTTACTGGAATTTATACGCATACGTGCTGACTTAGCAACTTTTCGGTTTATGTTTATTGAGACGTGATATATAGCTCCTTTCAAACGTCAAAGCAGTTTGCATAAAATCAACAAGGAAAAAGAAAAGAACACCAATCAAAAATCATAGTGGGAGAGAGGTCTTCTGGGGGAAAAAGGGTAGGAGACATGCAGCTCCACGCGGGTCCTGTGTTCAAGAGAGAGAGGCAGAAGGAGGGTGATCATAAGATAACTAAAAAAATGGGTTTTCAGGGCAGTCTTAAATCAGGGATAGGAAGTTTCCAGTCTTACAGTATTACATTTAAGCTCCTGCAAATGCAAGTGTAAATACAGAACTTTGGGAAACTATGGGGGCAGATCCAAAGGCATTTATGCGGCTTGCAGATTTGAGAGCCACGTAAATGCCACTCACCAGGACATTCAGCGGTACATGCCCCGTTTGCGCCGTTGAAGATCCCCATATAGTCTGGTTAAATGCCACGATGCTAACCGCTTAGTATCAGGGTGTTCGGGAGGGTGGAGCGAGGGTAGCAACAAAAGTTAGCCAGTCAGCAGTGATATTGACCTGTTAACTAGCTAACGAAAACAGGCTAAAGTTATGACATAGAAAAGACTGTTCTAACTTTAGCCAGTTTAGCTATCCAGCCAGTGGCTGAATATCATTGCTGACCGGATTGCTAAAACTCTATCCGGCTGGCTATGGCCCCAGCACTGAATATCTGGGAATAAATTAAAATGGCAACGGCCAGCCACTTTAACAACACTGGCCACCCCCATTCAATATACTCCCCTACATGTACAAGAAAAAACAATTAAGGGGCTGAGAAGAATATCTTGAAACCTTTGGATGCTTTAGGTGGTTGCCACTTCACTCACTCTTTGAAACCTCAGTTCCAAATGAGCAATTAGTTCATATTAATTTTTATTTATTTATTTATTTATTTAATGTTTTTTTCTATACCGCGCTATATGTCATCAGTGCGGTTCACAAGTAACAAAATCGTTCAGTGTAGGAGGTCTACAATGAGCTTACAATAAACGGGGCATTTAACAGGGATAACATGCGAACTATATACAGTCGTCGGCCAAGATTGTAATTGCGGCCCGGCATTATTTACAGGTTAAGCAACAACATGATTATATACAATCTAGGTGCGAGTCGCATAGTGGTGACAACGTGATTCAGAGGAGGTGTAAATGCCAACAGCATTTTTTAAAAATATACATCTTTTTCCCTTATAATATGCGAAGTACATATATATTCTAAAAGTTTGTCCACACCATGCCCTCTTGTAATTTGTGCAGGCTGCGGATATATAGCTCTTCTATAATTGCCACTCACACTTAATGCTCATTTACACATTAATTAGCTTTTTATACATGTAAATGCCATCTAACCCTTCTAAAATGACTTCCTTGGCCGCCCACGTTGGGAAACTAGTAGTGTAACTCATCACAGGGTGCCAAAATTATTTCCTTCCATCTGACATCACCCCTGATACCTATTTTCTTTGAAAATCTACCTGCTATTATACTTAGCCCCCACACACACACACTTTGGTGAATGTTCATCTTCCTTTTTCAGTATAAATTCTAGACAAATGTGTTTCTATAAGACATACTTAAACACCTGAAATTTACATAAATCTCCTGCACTAGTTAGTGGCTTTAAATTAAGCTAATTACTGGTTTGCATGATAACCGATGTTAAATTCCACTACACTTTAATTCTTCAATCTCTTTTTAAATTAAAGTACTCTAGATGTTACTTCTACTTGTGCCTTGTCTGCAGCTGTAATGGAGATATGGCATTCTCCTGCATGCATTTTACACAATAAAAGGAAGGGAGATTGACATTTCTCGGTACAATTTTTGTTCACTTGGATGAGTTCATCCATTACATGTGAGGCCCACCTCCTTCCAGAGGGTTTGATAATGGGCGCTTAATGCAGCTGAGCCCATCATTCAAATGCTCAGGAAGAAAGGGAGGAATGGGGTAAAGATGAGTGGGAAAAGTGAGGGGTAAGGAGATGCAGGCACCACTGGAAAGGGTGGGAAAATGCGATGTATACCTTAGTTGTTGGTGGGCTCGAGTCAAGGTAGGAGAGCGAGGTAGAGGTGAGACAGGCCATAAGAAGTGCTGGTCTGAGCACAGTAGGCCACATATGTGGGAACCTCGTTTTGCTTAAGCAATTCTCTCCCATGTTTCTCCTGGGGCAGCAAGGTTCTCTGGAGATCAGCCAAGAAAAACAGCTTGGGAGAGGTACCGGATGCACACTGGGCCTGCGAGCACAGAAAGCAAACGTCGAGCACTCAAGCATGGGCTGAGAGGAGAGCAAACTGGCACGTGGGGACTCAGCCTGATCAGCAGCCTCGGTGGTGAGTTTGCTGCCATAAGGAAACTATGAGGCTGCCTTGAAAGCAGTGGCTATGGCTAGTAGTTCCCATGAAGTCCTAGTGCCTGTCAGGCTTTTGCAGCTAGTGATAGAAAAGCCAGTTAGGTGAGCCTGAGCCAGGCACAAGGCACATTACAGGCTATAGGTGGCTCTGAAGCTAGGCCTAGAAGGGAGGAGATCCATGGGTACTACCACTGGGCCCAGGAAGGGGTGGTCCAGAAGGGCTCCATACAGCAGTAGAGCAGCCAGGGGAGTCAGCTCCCAGTGGTAATGACACATAAGAAAGACAGGGGGTGCCAGAATCCCCTCCTACCTGCTCAGCTAAAAAATGAATACAGGGGGTCAAGGATTCCTTAACTCCCATCCTTCAGATACTTCCTACGCCAATAACTCCCTAGCCAAACTGGAAGGACACAGGCTTATGGTTCTCCTAGTTTAGCCATTAGTGTTGCTTTAACCGCAACATGCTGTCAGTTCAGAACAACGATAGATGCTAAGCGAGAAGAACCATAAACCTGTGCCCTCCCAGTTTTGGAGCTGAGAAGATTCCGGAAAGTTGAGGCTAGGTGTCCTTAGCCTATTACATTCTTTCTTCAGGTAGGTAGGCAGGAGGGGGATTTTGGCATCTTCAGGGTGCTACATTTAAAGAAGCATTTTAGAAGGGTTATCTAGAAGGAATCTGGGCTATCTAGGGTTCAACCATTTGGCTTTCCCAGCAGCACTGGTGGATTCCCTTCAGTGCTGGCATCCATGGGACCATTGGCCAGATGGTTATTGTGATAAGGTGAAAGTAAACATTCAGCTTGCGTTTCACAGCCAATGGTCCCGTGAAAGCAGGCGCCGAAGGAAATCAGCTGGTGCTGCTGAGAAAGCTGGACGGTGGAGTCCTAGAAATTACAGGACAGAGACTGAAGATGGAAACATTTAGAAAACTGAAAGGCATCATAAAAATACAGTTTAATTTTTAATGGTAGGTTGAAAACAATATCTACCTTTAACACTGCACAGCAAAATGTGAGGGCATGCCAGGAACACATCGGGGATGATATCATTCCTACCAAGTAAGAGAATCCAACAGTTCTACTGAAGAGTAATGTATTAGAGTAAAATTGTGGGAGTGAGAGTAAATCATGAAAATATATGCTACCTGACCAGCATGGATGATTTGTAATCATTTCTGTGCTGAATAATAAAGTAAAAATGACTTCTGCTACATGGATGCAATAGAGACACACTAGTGGACCAGAAATTGTAGGGGGTCCTACAAGAAACACTAATATATTTATAGTATTGAGGAATTCATGGATGGAATGAGATACATTTAGATGTGGTGATTAGGATCTAACCTTTTATTTGGGGATTTTTGTATAATTGTAAAATAATGCAGGCATTCATATTAACAATCATTAGGACACAGGCTCCAGAGCAGGATTTGTTTAGCTTCCCTGCAGTAGTAATTGCAAATAGTCTTATCAATTATATAAATGAACTCATTTAAAGTGCTGGTACTTTTTTAAGCTAGATTGATATGATACTACTTTTTCATTCCAAGATGATTTCTTTTCGACAGGAAGACCCTGTTCTCTGAATAGCTGTTGTCTAAATGGGGCAGAATGCAGTGTTTTCACAGCAAGGCACTGGTGAACTACGGAGGTGCTAAAGTTCAATTTCTGTTCGCTTTCTATGCTTGAGATTGAAACTGATAAAGAAGGTTCTGCTGCCTTCCTATTTACACAGCTGTGTAATGCAAAGAAAAGATTGGAGATCTGAATGTAGCCTGCATTCCTTTCCTATAAACAGGCAGTTTGCAGTCACTGCCAAATATTTAACTGCTTATTATACTGTTGCTGCTGAATGGAATATCTTCTACGTTTTCAAGTGATGTGATTTTACTGCTCTGTCTTCACATCTGTGCACACGATTTTGGAAATCCACTCGCCGGGTAACTTGAAGTGAGTGGAGTTTTCTTCTGCTTGTAGGCAGTGCTGGTGTAATGACAGTCCTGGGAGCAGAAGACACAGGGAAGCTTTTACCTATGGGTAAGAGGGGCAGCTGCCCTGGGTCCTACGTAACCGGGGGCCCATAGATAAATGTGGCCTGGAGTATTGCTGCTGTCACCACTACTATTAAAGCTTTCCTTTAGACCCGCTTCCTCCAAGGTGGGCCATAGTCTCTAGACCCACATTTTGAAGCTGCCCCACCCCTGATTCCTGAACATTACGCAGAGTGATTCTTGCTTCCTTTGAATGCCAGAACTTTACTGCACCATGCAGCAGCAGCAGCCACGGGCCAGGCTCTGCCTCTAGCACAGGCTTAGCCGGGATATCACATGAGCAGACCCAGCAGATATGCACATTCACTCCCAGCTCTTTTCCTTTGTGCGGAAAGAGTAAGGTGGCTGGCAATGTGGACATGAGCTGGCACATGGACACATGGGCTTGCTTGAGCGTGCATACCTGGTATAGGTAGTGGAAGAACGCAGTAAGTAAAGATACACTCAAATGGTTGAACGTTGGTCTCATCTCTGCAAACATGTTCTGATCTATGAAAACGGATCTATATCTGGAGGTAATTCACCTACTGTGTATTTTTCTCATGCTGCCAAAAGAGCAAAAAATAACTGGGAATATTTAGCATATTCACATGGAGGTTTTGCATTATAGAAGCCTTTGACCCTCTCCTTCCAACAAAACTATAAATAGCCTCGAGACTGCACATTTACTGCCAAGTAAGTTTCCTAAATTGTGCACTGATACCTATACAAACTCATCTGCCTATAAAAACCATTTACTGAATATCCTAGGACCTAGATGCGAACTGGTGGGAAAATAGCAGGAGCTGGCCAAGGACCTCAGTATCTGCTTCACCTGTGATCAAGGCCAGCTCCAATGCCAATCCACTATCTGTTGCAGGTCTCTGCCTGTGAGAGAACATAAGAAAATAAGATATACAATACTGGGTCAGACCAAGGTCCATCAAGCCCAGTATCCTGTTTCCAACAGTTGCCAATCTAGGTCACAAGTACCTGGCAGTTTCCCCAAAAGACACAGGTTCCACAATGCTTGTATTGGGGCAAGCAGTGGATTTCCCAAGTCCACTTTAATAATGGTTTATGGATCTTTCCTCCAGGAATTTGTCCATATCTTTTTTAAACCCAGCAACACTAACAGCTTTTATTACATCCTCCAGTAACGAATTCCAGAGTTTGAATACACGAATGAAAAAATATTTCCCTTATCAGTCTTAAATAGGTTGCACTGTAGCTTCATTGCATGTCCCCTAATCTTTCTATATTTTGATGTTGTAAACAATTAATCTACATTTACCCGTCCTACTCCATTCATTAATTTACAGACCTCTATCATATCTCCCCTCAGCCGTCTCTTTTCCAGGTTGAAGAGCCCTAACTTTTTTAGCCTCTCTTCATAGGGGTATCCTTCCATCCCCTTTACCATTTTCATGGCTCCTCTCTGTACTTTTTCTATTAACGCTATATCCTTTTTAAGATATGGCGACCAGAATTGCACACCATATTCAAGGTGCGGTCGCACCATGGAACAATACAGAGGCATTACAATATCCTTTGTTTTATTCTCAATTTCTTTCCTTATGATTCCTAGCATTCTATTTGCTTTCTTGGCCACCGCTGCACACTGTGTGGAGGATTTTAACATGTTATCCACAAGGATGCCTAAATCTTTTTCCTGGGTGGTGGTCCCTAATGTGGAACCTTGCATTGTGTAATCATAGTTTGAGTTGTTCTTTCCTAGGTGCATAACTTTGCACTTGTCCACATTAAATTTCATCTTCCAATTTAACAAGGTCTCTTGCAATTTTTCAAAATCCTCATGGGTTTTACCAGCTTTGAATAATGATATCCCTTATCAGATAAACCACCATTGTATTTAGTTACCCTATTTCTCCAAGTTAGACTTCCTGTTAAATGTAATGACCAGACATATGTAAACTGTCGGATGTTTTTCTGTTCAATGTAAACCGCGCTGATGTCTAATAGTGCAGTATATAAGAATTGTTAATAAATAAATAAATAAATCTGCAAATTTGATTACCTCACTTGTTATTCCCATTTCCAGGTCATTTACGAATATGTGAAAAATCAGTGGGTCCAGTACAGATCCCTGGGATACTCTGCTATTCACTTTTCTCCATTTCTATCTTTTAACCAGCTCTTGATCCACAATAGTACTCTGCCTCCTATCCCATGACTTTTTAATTTTGCCAAGAGTCTCTCATGAGGGACTTTGTCAAAGGCTTTCTGAAAATCCAGATACACTATATCAACCGACTCACCTGTTTATTCACACCTTCAAAAAAACATAACAGTTTACAGTAGTAAGACAAGACCTTCCTTAGCTAAAGCCATGTTAGCTGTCTTCCATTAACAACACAAGAGAGTGAGTGGCGTGTGATGGTCACAGGTGCTTTTATTAAATGATAAAAAAAAATTAAAAGTAAATAAATAACAATAACATAATTAGAAATGATATTAAAAACAGCAATATATAAAGATATATATATAAAAAATATAATTTCAAATGGACATGATAAATATCAAAACATAATAACAATAATAAATAAACTAAAACAGTTAGAACTCATAATAAAAACATAAGACAGATAATAGAGTGCAACACTTAATACATATATACTATATTAACCCAAAACCTTGGACATGAAGAAAGAGATGAGGAGGAACTAGAGTATGCCATCTATATAAAATAAGAGGACACTTACAATGGCACACTGTGAGACTAATTTGATCAGGTCACCTGTAACTAAAAAATAAGGTTTGTGGAGATAAAATAAACCCAGGCTCAACAGTAATAAGATACCATACCTAAAGTCACCAAATATAGTTAATATAAAGGAGAAGAGTGTTGGATTCTACCCCACCACATCAGAACAAAAGAGAATCCAGGCAAATGATGGCAGTAAGGCAAGGTGTGTGTGTGTGTTCCTCTCATAATTACATTCTGCAACACACAACCGCGGGTCAGAGCCAGGAGACAATAAGCATGTATAGTCAAATAAGATTCCATTCCTACCAAAAGAAATACTCCAAAGAACAAAAACTAGCCAAATATTGAAACAACAGAGACACGTGTATATGCCTTTCATTATGCCATTCTTAAGTGTAGCAGAGAACGAGGATCAGGAAAATACCAGTGCAAACAGACTCAGCACAGGAGTCCATTTAAAATCACGATCATCATTGTTAGAAAATGAAGCAGCCACAAATATTTAATGAATGAAACCAGTTAAAAGCAACTATGTATCTTGCCCTACGGGGAGCAGGACATCATATTGTGGTCTTTGTATAATCCTCCAATGGAAAACAGAAGACATGCGCAGGGACCAAGGCATTTTTATACAGCTCTCTTTTTAGCGCCAAAGTGGTCAAAGGTCCCTAATTTGCATGTGATTCAACAAAAGAGATTATTTATGTCCAGAATTCATAATAGCCTTGATTGCTGAACTAAAAAGAACATCCAATCACTGCAGCAATCAAAAACGGTATATTTCCTTTCGTTTTTGAAAGAAATGGTATAAGCTGACCCCGAAGCCAAATAGTATTTTTTTTTAAGTCCCGTGCTTAAAATAATGTGTACCAGAGCAGCCGATCCTTTTATTAAAGCCTAACATTGGAAGCCAAAGGCATGAGCTAACCCTAAGACTGATTGATATATTTGTGCATGCAATGAACCAGGGCATCCAATCTTGCTATTATGTATTGACAGAAAAAGCAGGTGCAGAAAGGTCAAACTTCAATCTTTTGCTAGTATCCTTCAAGGATACATAGTTCCAAACCATGCATTGTTGGGCAACTGTCAGCTGTCCCCTATTATCTAGTTTAAAAGCTGCTCTATCTTATTTTTAAAGGTTAATACCAGCAGCCTGGCTCCATCCCAGCTAAGGTGGAGCTCATCCCTTTGGAAAAGCCCCTCCTTTCCCCAGTGTTTCCCAGTTCCTAACAAATCCAAAATCCTCTTCCTTGCACCATCGTTTCATCCACGCATTGAGACTCCGGAGCTCTGCCTGCCCTTTGGGTCCTGCGCATGGAATGGGAAGCATTTCGGAGAATGCTACTCTGGAAGTTCTGGATTTCAACTTCCTGCCTAAAAGCCTAAATTTGGCCTCCAGAACCCCCTTACCACATTTTCCTTTGTTATTGATACTGAAATGTAACAAGACAGCAAACTCCTCCCCAGCACTATTTAAGACCTTGTCTAGGTGGCGCGCGAGGTCTGCTACCTTCGCACCAGGCAGGCACGTTACCAAGCGATCCTCATGTCCACCAGCCACGCAGCTATCTACATGCCTAATGACTGAATCACCAACTGTAACAGCTATCCTAATCCTTCCCTCATGGGTACATGGCCTTGGAGAAACTCCTTGGTGCAAGAGGGTTTTACATCACCTGGAGGACAGGTCCTAGCTACAAGATCACTTCCTGCCACATCAGGGTGAAGCTCTCCTGTCACATGACCTCCATGGCAACAAGGATGCTGCAAGACTGGAGGTGGGACTTCAGTACTACATCCCTGTAGGTCTCATCTATGTACCTCTCTGTCTTCTTTATGTCCTCCAAATCTGCTACTCTAGCCTTCAGAGATCAGACTCACTCCCTGAGAGCAAAGAGCTCCTTGCACCTAGTGTACACTTAAGACCCCTCACCAACTGGGAGAAAATCATACATTTGACATTCAGTGCAAAAGACTGGAAATCTCCCATCTCGCTGCTGGACTGCTGTCTGCAACTGAGTTTTAAGGTTGTGTTTAGGTATTTAAGTTGTTTACTTATTTATGTTTGCTGGGGATCCTTATACTAATAAGTATACCTAATACTTTTAATGAACTTTGTTCACCTCAAGATTAATTAATCTCAGGTCCTCAATGTATGCCTGGTAAGGATAATCAGCTGCACCCATGGACCGTCACATGGTGGTTGCGTCCTCTACTCCAGAGATGAGCCCTGGATCTACTCTGGACTCCTTGGATATTTAGGGTGAATCTACCCCACCCTGTCAATCCAGTTTGGTAATGGAATGGGAGGGAGAACTCTTACCAGTGGTAGAGAAGGCTCCCCCAGTTCTTTTTGTTGCTGTTCCGGAAGTGGGTAATCCTCCTGAAGGGAATAAGGACATTGGGACTAAAGTAGGTTTCCTGCCACTACCTATGGAGGTATGTCTTTCTTCAGTGTCTTTGCAGCATGATAGTGATATTTCTGATAATGTAACTTTAAAAGACATTTTTATTGCTATCACTTGTTTGGAAGCTAGCTTCAGTGCATTGATGAGGACTTTATCGGATTTCACCATTGAGACTGTAAGCAAAGCTTTCTGAACAGGATAAGTGGTTGTCTAATGTGGACAAACAATTATTGAAAGTCGACCTTACTCTCTCTCGTTTACACTCTACTAATTCTTCTCATATTAAGGATAGCTTGGCATTCCAACGGTGTTTAGAGGCGCTGGAGAACGCTCAGCATTCGTACAACTTGAGATTTTTAAATATTTCATGCATTCATTTTTTTCTCTCATTTGCTTTTTCTTCAGAAACAATTTTAAGGAGTGCTTAGGATTGATGCTGAGATGGACAGGTCTCAGCTGAGGTGCCAGACGAAGACAAACCACCCATCTGGGCAGCAGCAGAATGGGATAGTGTTGACGGCGGAGGATCACATTTCTGTGACAACGGCAACAACACCAAACTTAAACTGCGCAGAAGGAAGGCCCGGCAATCTACTTCTGTATCTTGCCATGAAAACCCAATGGATAGTTACAACAAAACAAATTGTGCTATGGTGCTGGAAGATGAGACTCCCAGGTCGGAAGGCACTCAACTAGCTACTGGGGAAGAGCTGAAGACTTTTCAGAGTAAAGCCAGCATTTATGATGTGGTTGGATCAAAGCCTTCGGGAAGTCTGACTGCTGATGTAGCTGCGCATGAAATGAGAGTCAGAAGCTGTAAAGATGTCTTACACATTGGAACATGGAACGTACGAAGCATGAACCAAGGGAAGTTGGAAGTGGTCAAGAATGAAATGGAACGTGTACAACTTGATCTGTTGGGTGTCAGCGAACTGAAATGGACTGGCATCGGGCACTTTGCATCAGATGATCACATGGTCTACTATGCTGGAAATGAAAGACAAAGAAGAAATGGTGTTGTATTTATAATAAAGAAGAAACTTGCAAGAACTGTAATGAAATACAATGCAGTCAGCGAACGCTTAATCTCTATTCGTCTACGAGGATTGCCTATCAACACAACTATAATTCAAGTATATGCCCCAACAACAGCTGCAGAAGAGAATGAAATTAAAGAGTTCTATGAACAAGTACAAGCTGAAATTGACAGAACATGCAAACAGGATATCCTGATAGTCATGGGTGACTGGAACGCAAAAGTTGGCAACAAAGAAGAAGGCAAAGTAGTTGGAAAATATGGACTTGGCAACAGAAATGAAGCTGGAGAAAGATTGATAGAATTCTGCAAGACCAATGATCTATTCATCTCAAACACCTTCTTTCAGCAACACAAGCGACGACTGTACACATGGACTTCACCCAATGGATTGTATAAAAATCAAATTGACTACATCTGTGGAAGTCAACGATGGAAAAGCTCTGTAACATCAACAAAGACAAAACCTGGAGCTGACTGTGGTACAGATCATCAACTACTAGTATGCAAACTCAAGCTAAAGTTGAAAAAGAGCAAACCACTCATGAATGCACCAAAATATGACCTTGAGAATATACCACTGGAATTTAAAGACTGCCTGCAAAATCGATTTGCTGCCTTAGATACAAATGACAGAGCTCCGGAAAAGTTATGGAATGACATCAAGAAGGTTGTGCTGGAAGAAAGCGAGAAGTCTCTACAAAAGGTGAAAAAGCAAAAACGGCCAAAATGGATGACGGAAGAAACTCTGAAAATTGCCCAGAAACGCAGAGAAGCTAAAGCCAAAGGAGAAAGAAAGACAATCGCAGAACTCAACAGAGATTTCCAACGTGCAGCAAGACAGGACAAGGAAAAGTACTACAATGACACTTGCAAGGAAATAGAAGCAGAAACTATTAGAGGAAGAACAAGATCGGCTTTCCTAAAGCTGCGAGAGTTAAAGGAAAAGTTCCAGCCTCGAATTGGAATGTTACAAGATGCTCAAGGTTCTATGTTGAATGATGCTGAGAAGATCAAGAAAAGGTGGAAGGAATATACAGAGTTTTTATATGATAAAGATCAAGTGGACCAACAGCCGTTTCAACCTATACCTTATGATCAGGAACCATTGGTGATGAAAGAAGAAGTTGAAGCAGCATTGAAAGCCTTATCAAAGAACAAAGCACCAGGCATTGATAGCATTCCCATAGAAGTATTGCAGCAATCTGATGCAGCTGTTACCGTACTTACAAGGCTCTGCCAAGAAATATGGAAGACAACATCATGGCCAACTGACTGGAAAAGATCTGTGTTTATACCAATACTAAAGAAAGGTGATCCAACTGACTGTGGAAATTATCGCACAATCGCTCTGATCCCACATGCCAGCAAGATTCTACTGAAGATTATTCAAAAGAGACTACAGCCATACCTAGAACAAGAACTACCTGAAGTGCAAGCAGGGTTCAGGAAAGGGCGAGGAACGAGAGACATCATTGCGGATGTGAGATGGATCCTTGAAAAGACTAAAGAATACCAAAAGGATATCTATTTGTGCTTTATCGACTATAGCAAGGCTTTTGACTGTGTAAACCATGAGAAACTCTGGGCCACATTAAGAAGCATGGGTATACCAGAACACCTGATTGTTCTCTTGCGTAATCTGTACATTGATCAAGAAGCAACAGTTCGAACGGAACAAGGAGAAACAGAATGGTTTAAAATAAGCAAAGGTGTAAGACAAGGCTGCATACTTTCCCCCTACCTGTTTAATTTATATGCAGAACAAATCATCAGAGAAGCAGGACTGTATGAAGACAACAGAGGTGTGAAGATTGGTGGAAGACTCATCAACAACCTTCGCTATGCTGATGATACCACATTACTGGCTGAAAGTGAAGATGATCTGAAACATTTGCTTCTCACAATCAAAGAACATAGTCTCAAAATGGGCCTGCACCTTAATGTAAAGAAGACAAAGATCATGACAACTGGCATAATCAACAGGTTCATCGTTGAAGGAGAAGAAATTGAAATCGTGAACAACTTTAACCTACTTGGATCAACTATCAATAAAGAAGCAACAAGCAGTCAAGAAATCAGACGACGCATTGCTCTTGGCAGAATGGCTATGAAAGACCTAGATAAGATTCTCAAGAGCAGAGATGTCTCTCTCCATACAAAGATTCGACTTGTTCAAGCCATGGTATTTTCAATAACATCATATGGATGTGAAAGCTGGACAGTGAAAAAGACAGACAGGAAGAAAATTGATGCCTTTGAATTATGGTGCTGGCGGCGAATACTGTGTATACCATGGACTGCCCGAAGAACAAACCAGTCGGTACTAGAAGAGATCAAACCTAAGCTTTCTTTAGAAGCTCAGATGACAAGACTTCGACTTTCATACTTCGGACACATCATGCGAAGAGAGAGATCATTAGAGAAAGACATCATGCTTGGCAAGATAGAAGGTCAACGCAAAAGAGGAAGGCCAGCAATGAGATGGATTGCTACAATAACAGCAGCTACGGGTACCAGTCTGTCAACAATGAGCCGCCTGACTGAAGACCGAACACAATTTAGGATAGCTATCCAGAGGGTCGCCATGAGTCGACTCCGACTCGACGGCACTTAACAACAACAACAGGATTGAAGGGCATGGAGGGTATCAAAATCTCGAATATTTATTACTTATCTAAGGAGAAGATTTTGTCTGTGGATGAGGGTGCTGGTTTTGATCAGCTCTCTCATGTGGAATTTAGATTTGTCTGCATTTCTTGAGAGTTCTATGGACACAATTTCTGTGCGTGCCACTTTGATTGTTTCTTTTTGCTCTTTGGTGGATCCCAATGCTGTATTGTGGTTATTTTTTCAGAAGAAAAACTCTCTCTTTTGTGATCAGAAATTAAATATTTTTCCTGATGTTTCTAGAACAATGCAATAGAGGAGAAGATCCTTCCTGGTGCTAAAACTATCAGGTTTTGGCATTGGGGGCTACCTTCTACCTCAAATTTCCTTGTAAATGTATTATAGTGTATCAGAATGTGCAATATGTATTATTTGAATCTCTTCATTTGGTAGCCTTCCTTCAGAGTAAATAATGATGTTATATTATTATTTCTCTGAATTGACTAGTTAAGAGGGTTAAATTTATTTTGTTCCTGTGAAATGGAATTTCCTGGTTTCTTTGATGGAGACAAGCTCTTCATATATGTTTGTAATTTATGTGATAAGTTAGTAAAGATTTTATTTTTGCTTCTTCTTACATGTTGTAAGATTTACTGAAAATGCATAATAAAAATAAATAAATAAATTTCAAATAGAAGCTCTCTGCTGGGTTCTAAATTTAAACTGAAAGCCCTCTGCTGGTTTCTAAATTTAAACTGAAAGCTCTCTGCTGGGTTTTAAATTTAAACTAAAAGCTCTTTGCTGGGTTCTAAAATTTAAACTGAAAGCTCTCTGCTTGGTTTTAAACTTAAACTGAATGCTACCTGTTGAATTTTTAATTTAGCTAAGGAGTAGCCTAGTGGGTGGAACACTGGGTTGGTAACCAAGCAACCAGGGTTCAATTCCCACTAGCACTCCTTGTGGCCTTGGGCAAGTCACTTAACCCTCCGTTGCCTCAGAAGAAAGGCCTGGCAATCTACTTCCGGTGACACTACCAAGAAAACCCAGGAGCCTCTGGGTTGCCAGGAGTCAGGACTGACTCAAAGGCACACATTGTATTGCAAAAGCTCTTTGCTGATACTAGACCCTGACTGATTTAACAAACACACTGGTTTCTAATTTATACTGATTAATCAACTTAAGTCTAAAGAATTCCTTTTTCTTCAAGATTTAGAAAAATTCCCAGAAGTAAATATTTACAATTGCAGATCTCTCTCAAGAAGTAGCCATCCCTTTTTTTAGTCCTTCAAGATTGAGAATCATAGAGCTCTGGTTGAACTATTTATACCTGTGCTTCTAAGGTAATCTGTGACAAATTTCCTGGGTGATTCACACAACCCCTTGCTTTGATAAAGGGAGTCTTTCAAAAGGTCCCTTTGATCTGTCACTTGGCAGATCAGGGCAGACAGAAGGAGTATCTGCCACAATACCCTTTCTCTTCTGCCTGCGTGAAACCAGATGCCTGAGGGGAGAACAGGAGGAGAAAGTCACAGGGGCTAGAGGTGAAGCTTGGGTAAGAGTCATGGTGGAGTTTGAGGCAGACCTTAGGCCCCCCAATCATATAGCCATTCTGTCACCCCTGTTCAAAAATGGTGACAGAATGGCCGTGTGATTGGGGGACTTTGAAATATCCCTTTAGAGCTCTAAAACAGCACATCAAATGCTGAATAAACTAAACAAATCTTTACAAATGCTGGAGGAAAAGGATTCATGAGGTAAAGATAAATGCTAGAGGATGATGAAGAGGGGAAATGTTTGGGTGTGTTGAAGTGGGGTGAGTTTTGAGGTGCATAATCAAAAGGGAGTAAGGGAGTGAATGCTGGTTTGGGAGGCAAAGAACAGGTGAAAGCTAAGAGAGAGCAAGGAAGAATTAATGGTGGGAGACTGATGAGGGGGAGGTGAATTCTGGAGGTGGGGTGAATTTAGAAGGGTGGGATAGGAGAATATGTACACATGATGGCATTTGTTAATTTTCTTCTTCAGGGTTGACAATCTGAAGAATGAATTGAGACATGAAGGCCACTACATTTATAATTCTGACTGCATTTCAGAAACTTCTCTGTTAAAACCTGGAGCCATGTCTAAAATATATATCAACCTGTATTGGGACGAGCCATTTTACAAATCTTCATATGAGAAAAACAAACTGAGGAATCTTGGCAACCTGCACCTGTAAGTTCCGGCACTTCACAACACATACGAAGTTTAATTTTAAAGCCAGAAGAGAGCTTTTAGTTTACTAAACGTAAAACTCAGTCAGGGCCTAGTATCAGCAGAGAGCTTTTTATTTAAATTAAATCAGAGTATAGTTTAGCACAGAAGGAAGAATAGGATAAAGTATTCTTTGAGTTGAAAGAAATAAATTGTTTCTAGATATTTTTACAAAGAGGCCTTCCACTTAGAAATAGGTGTTAAAGCCAAGTGAAAGGTCAAAGGGGCAATTTGCAAGGCTCCCTCTATCAAACCAATGGATGTGTGAATCACCCAGGAAGCCGTTAACAGATTACACAGGTACACTAAAAAAAATTTTTTTAAACTGCCTCTAATGTTTCGATTGATTTTTATGTTTTTTTGGTGCGCTGAATCCAAATCTGGTAACCAATTTGCTCCATCACGTACAGATTTTTTGCTACATTGGGTTAGCAGTTTGAGGTAAACGTTTCAGATTGAGTGCGATCGAGATAAAAGTTTCTTGGATGAATTCTTTATACTAATTGTTTAGTAGTTATTCAAATAAGAATAAAGAAAATTGTAACAAGGCAGCACATAAGAATAGAGTAATGTCAACAAAACACACTGTGATGGTAGCAAAATTGTCTGCACTTAAAACAGCCACATACATGTGCACAAACATTGAGCATATAAGAGCGAGGTTAGACACAAAGCAAAGCAAAGAAATGTGCAAAAAATGTTGTACAGGTATGTATGTAAGAATAGAAAACGCAAACCGCACCATTGCAATACATGAAGACAAACACCCGATGGTGTGAAAATAAAATTCTAATAAATGAGATCCGACACTGTGGTAATAACTAGCAAATTTTTATTTCAAAGTTTAGTAAAAACATGATATTTGTCAACACAGTTTAGATTTTAAAGTCATTCTTGGGTCAATCAATCTCCTGGTGGGCCCGTTTCTTCTTCCCCCGAATGCTTCTCTTGGTGCGCTGCTTGGCGTATTTTTCATCTGGGGTTTCCCGCAGCAGCAACCAGCAGAAATCAGCCATCATAGTGGTGTTCCATCTTCCTTGGTACCTTCTCTCTGCGGCCTTGATGTCCTGGTGAAACCTTTCACCTTGTTCTTCACTGTACGCCCCCAAGTTTTCAGGAAAGTAGTTCACATGGGAGTGCAAGAAATGGACTTTCAGGCTCATGTTACAGCCTTGTTCTTTGAAGGCATTGAGCATCCTGGCAACAATATCCTTATAGTTCTCATCCCGCCTGTTCCCCAAGAATTTGAGAACAACATCCTTGAAGGAATCCCAGGCTTCTTTTTCCTTCTCAGACATCATTTCAGCGAATGCTCCATCTGAAATGAGTTTCCTTATATCAGGGCCAACAAACACTCCTTCCTTTAGCTTTGCTTCAGAAAGTCGGGGGAACTTTGAGCAAAGGTACCGAAAGCACTCACCATCTTTTGGAAGGGACTTGATGAATTGCTTAATGAGACCCAACTTAATGTGGAGAGGTGGTAATAGAATTTTATCACGAGGTACCAAGCTCTCATGAAGAACATTTTTCTCACCGTGTCTCAAATACTCCCGAATTGGCCAGTCTTTTTCCCCCAGTGTAGGTCGCGGGCCCGGCTATCCCACAAGCAAAGGAAGCAGGGATATTTGGTGAAACCGGATTGCTGCCCTAATAGCATGGATAGAATTTTAAAGTCTCCACAAATCATCCACTTATGCTCATCATAACGAATCTTCTGAAGAATCAGGGCCAAATTCTCGTATTTTTCTTGGAGAATAACAGAGTGAGCAATAGGAACTGAAGCGAATGTGTTGCCATTATGAAGAAGAACACCTTTTATGCTGTCTTTTGACGAATCAATGAACAGCTGCCATTCAGCAGGATCATACTTGAGTTTAAACTTTTCCATCACTCCGTATATATCGTTGCAAAATAGCAAATCTTCCTCTTTGCTGAAATACTTCAAAAATTGTGTCTCGCGGTTGCGGTACCAATAAAAAGTTGTTCCTGGTGACAATAGATTTTTCTGTTTAAGCCGAGAACCTAGCAGTTGGGCAGCATCTTTTGGGAGTCCTAAATCCCGGACTAAATCATTCAATTCAGCTTGAGAGAAAAGTTCAGGTTTCGGATCTGGTTCAGTTTCAAACTCGGAAGTACTGGACTCATCGGGAAAAGCCATCTGATGAGTCTCATCATGATCAGAACCGTCCACACAAATATGATCCAAAGATTTTGGTGGTTCAGGCACAGGTACTTCGTTGCTATGAGGCATAGGCCTAATTGCTGAGGGAAGGTTGGGGTAACTTATTACGTTCTTATTTTTTAAGTTGTATCCCTTCACAATGCAAGAGCAAAAAATAGCAGTCACTGCTGTGGTCTCTTTGTTCACGCCACATCATAGGTATTCCGAAACGAAATGCTTGTTTTTTACCTTTCATCCATAAGCGTAGATCTTCCTCACATGTCTTGCACACTTTGTGAGGAGCCCACGGTTTGTCTTGATCGCCTAACTTTAAACCAAAATAGGCGAAATATACTTTTTTAATAAATGCAGAAATGTTCCTCTGCCGCTTTTTCACGGTATATTCCCCACAAATAAAACAAAAACTGTCCAGAAAGTTGACGCAACCTCTGGCTCTGTGAGCCATCACAAATACACAGCACTGCAAACTACAACTGTAGTGAACCACTTCGGAATAAAGCTGGATTACGACTGAGCAAACAAAAGGTAATAATGAACTTGCAAGAAACTGAAATTTGACAGGAACGTTCATGTCGCAGCCACCGTGTTTGAGCGAGCGAACGAGGCGAGGCGAACAGGAAAGAACATGCGCCAGCGCGAGTACTGGATTTAGCCCCCCGCCTCCCAATTGTCCTGTTAATGTATAAAATGAATACAAAACACTCTAAAATATCATGAGGGAGTGTTTCTAGTTAGTTAACCATTACAACCTCTATTTTGGGCCAAGAAATAAACTGCAGTTGGCTAAAAAGAAATTATGTGAACATTCCTTATATGGGTAAGAAATCTAATTTTGCAAGAAAACATGACGTGATGGAACATTTTGGCTATTTTTCCTGGATTCAGCACCCCAAAATCTATAGGAATCAGTTGCAAAACTGGAGGCAGTTTTTTGGTAGTGTACCTGTGTTATTTTAGAAGCACAAGTCTATGATCTGTGTAGCAAGCCAGGTTTTACTAAGTGTTAGTTCCTTCCCATCCACCCCGACTCCTGCCCGCCCCAAACATAATCTCAGCTTTATAAGCTCTTAAGTCTATTAAAGGGGACGGGTGGTCTAAATCACCTTAAGGTTCAGCTGATTATCATTACCAGGAATAGATTGAAGCCCGGAAGTTTATTAATCTTGAGGTGAACAAAGTCCCTTAAAAGTAATTGGTATAGTTGTATCAGTACAAGTATCCCTAACAACTTTAAGTAAACAACTTAAATAGCTAAACAAAACCTTAAAACTAAGATGCAAACGGAGTCCAGCAGCAAGATGGGGGCTATCCAGCCCTCTGTACTGAGTGTCACGTGTACAATTTTCTCCCACTAGGTTCAAGGAGCTTTTTGCCCTCAGTGAATGAGTCCAATCTCTGGAGGCTAGATAGCAGACTTGGAGGACATAAGGAAGACAGAGAGGTACATAGATGAGACCTACAGGGATGTAGTACTGAAGTCCCACCTCCAATCTGGCAGCCTCTCAGTTGCCATCTTATTTTATTTATTTATTTAACATTTCATTTATACTGCCATATCTACTAATCATGGTGGTTTACATGGAACATTTTGAGGTAAATTAACTATACAAGGTAAACTCTAGAACACTTAAAGAAAGAAAACTATACAATGTAAACTATGGGACATTTGTAGCAATGTAACTGTATAGGATGAGCTATGTAAAGGAAGGTTGTAGATTGTTTTGTGAAGTGGGATCTTTATATGCTTGTAGGGAAGATGAAGCATATGGTCCAAGGGGACAGGTTGGATTGTGATGTGTGTTAGGTGACTGTAACAAGGGACAAATGCTCTATGTGAGGGGGACCTTTAGGGGAGGCTAAGGGCCCAAATCTGGGATGCAGGTTGCGGGGTTGCACGTCCCAGTGGGACATGCAGCCCTGCAAGCAGTCTGGGCCTGAGTCCTCCTCCAGCTCTACCCCTACGTCCTGAGCATCAGGATGGGGAGGCCGGTGGGGGACAGGAGGGGGCAAGATCTGGGTGGAGTGAAGGCGAGCCAGCCCGGCAGGACGTACAAGGCCAATTCAGGTCCCAGCCCTGTACATCCTGCCGGGCTGTCAGGACGTACAGCTTATTCCATTTCAAAGGTGGAATAAGCAGCAGAAATCCTGCAATCAGGTCCAAGGATTCCCCCCCTCCCCCAGGGCCAGGGTCGGGGTCAGGGGTTCCCTGCCGCCCAATCCAGGCCATGGCAGGCCAGCTATGGGTTAGGCAGTGGGGAAAAGGGAGGTCAAAGCTGCAGGAGTCGGGGGTGTCAGTGGGGACGACCTCCCCACATGTGACAGGGGCACACTGGGCCCTCCATGGGCCTAATTCTGTGCACCATAGGAACATCCAGATTTGGGTCCAAATGGGCCATCTTCCTAAGGGACGTCTGGACGGCCCAGAGGTTCCTCTACTTGAATCGGGCTCCACGTGTTTGAGCCAAAAAAATTCTAGGAAGAGAAGTGTCCTTAACTTTCTGCAAAAGTCCCCAATGGCTGAGAGGGAGCGAAGCTCCAGGGAGAGTCAGTTCCAGATGTTTAGTGAGTAGAAGCAGAATGCTCTGTTGGAGATGGAGGCACTGATGTGGGTGATTGTCATAGATACGGCGAGGAGATTGTGGTTAGTGCTTCTGTGGGATCTCGGGCATTGTGGTTTATCAAGCAATGACTGTAGGGTTTTGACTGAGAGCTGTAAGATTGTTCTGAACATTGTCAGTGCCACCTTGTACTTTGCTCTGCTGTGGATGGGGAGCCAGTGTAGCTGCTTCAATGTGGTGTTATGTGCTTGTGCTAAGCACTGCCTGTGATAAGTCTGGCTGCTACATTCTGTGCTAGCTGTAGAGGCTGCAGTGAGGATTTTGGAAGGCTGTGATAGATAATGCTGGCATAGTCAAAGACAGGAGTGACAAGTGCCTGGCAGATGTTTCTAAAGTTGTTATGGTTCAGCAGAGGTCTGAGGTTTCTAAGGGTTTTGATGCAGTCAGTGGTATACTGCTCTGGTGATATGTTTAATGTTAACAGATTACCTTAGAGGAGAGAGAGAGAGAGGTCACATGAAAGGAGAGCATCACCTTGGTGTGGCATGAAGAGATCCTGTAACTAGAACCTGTCCACCAGAAGATTTAAAACCCTCTCACACTGAGGAGGTTTCTCCAGGGTCATGTGCCCATGAGGGAAGGGTTAGGACAACTGTTATAGTTGGTGATTTGATCATTAGGCATGTAGATAGCTGGGTGGCTGGTGGACATCAGGGGTGGCCCAAGGGGGGTGCGGGGCCATGTGCGGAGACTCGGTGCGGGGCCTCATTTGCATAAGGGGCCTCATTTGCATAAATATTTGCATAATGTTACCATACACTAACTTTTAGTAAACATGCCTCTTCATGAGTGTATGGATAAAGAAAGACAAAGATTTCTACATTACTATAATCCAGTGCCAACCGCCAGGCACATTAGGAACTACTACAAACACTGCCCATTTAGAACCCATAGCAAACCCACTGTATCCTAACAGCACTACCAAGACTCATAAAGCACCATACCCTACCTATCAAAAGGCAACACTGCAAATATTAAACCAATACATTTCAGAGAATAACAATACATGACCTACTGGGAAAAGAGAACAAGTGGCAATGTCAAATAGGAATTACATAAACAGAATACCTCAGCTCAGTTACACATGCAGAACATAGACCATCACCAAACAAGGAATCACAATTTAAAAACAGGAAGACAATAATTAAACTGGGAACCCTAAAAGCCAAACTTGGAATGTACAACAATGTTGAAATAAAACTATAAATTAATTTCCTCTTGTACTAAACAAAGCACCGACATTAATGATGCACATTTCCCAGAGCTGACATATTCCAGTTAATAAATTCAAAATAAAGAGATATCTTTGTACCTTTTGTGCATTTTTTTTTCAGTTGCAATTGTTCCAGTCACTTTCTTCTGGTTTATTTGTGTCTTCTGCTAACTCTCCATCGTCTGCTGTCCATTTGTCCTTTCTTCTCTCCTCTAGTTTTTTTCCATTCTCTCTCTACATCTGCTTTAACATAATAATCTTTCTCCTTTTGCTCTTTCCTCATTCCTATTTCATCCACTCAAATTTTACCCCTCCATCCTCAATCCCCACTTAGGGGCTTGTTTACAAAGCCGCGGTAGCGGTTTGCGATCGTAATCGGAGCCGCGGCCCCATTGATTTCAATGGGGCCGCGGCTGCGATCGCGAACCACTACCGCGGCTTTGTAAACAAGCCCCTTAGTCTCCCAATACCCGGCCAATTGTAGATTTTTCTTCCCTCCCACACAAAATATTCTTCCCCTCTACATTTCACTCTCCCAGCCCCATCCCCTTCTAATCTCCCCCAACATCAGCTCCCTTTTAGTTGCAGCCCCACCCAGTATCCGCTCCCTTCTAGTCCCCACATCAGCCCATTTCCAGTCCTAGCTCCCCCATCCATTTCCAGTCCTATCCGAGTCCCTTCATCAGCTCATTTCCAATACCAGCCTCCCATCAGCCCATTTCTAGTCCTTTCCTAGCCCCACCATCAGCCCATGTTAAATCCTAGCTCCCCTCCACTCAGCCCATTTCTAATCCAAGCCCCCATGAACCTACTTCCAGTTCTAGCCCCTCCATGAGTCCATTTCAATCCAAGCCCCCACCACAGCCCATATCCAATCTTAGCTCCCCCAACACCCAATTCCCAGTCCGAGCCGAGCCCCGCCCTCAGCCCATTTCCGGGCCTAGCTCCTTCCCTAAGAGCCCATTCCAAGCCCCCCTCCCCATCAGCTATTTGCAGTTCAAGCCCCCTTCCACTCAGCCCATTTCCAGTCATAGCAACCCCCCCAACCCATTACCAGTCCTAACCTCCCCATCAGACCACTCCCAGTCCTAATCCCACCAGCCCATTTCCAGTCCTAATCCCCCATCACCCAATTTTTAGTTTAAGCCCCCCATAGCCCATTACCAGTCCTAACCCCCCATCAACCCACTTTCAGTCCTAATCTCATCAGCCCATATAAAGTTTTAGCTCCCCCATAGCCCATCACCACTCCTAAACCCCCACAAGCCCATCACCACTCCTAACCCCCCCCAGCCCATCACCACTCCTAACCCCCCCCAAGCCCATCACCACTCCTAACCCCCCCAGCCCAGCCCAGCCCATCAACACTCCTAACCCCCCCCAGCCCAGCCCAGCCCAGCCCAGCCCCGCGAAAATTAAAAGAAAAGAAAACCTGTCTGCTGCCGCGGTCGGGGCCGCCGCGGCAGAATAGAGCGTGCCGCGGGGCCCCCCTGTGCAAGGCAGAGCCTGCCCTCCTTGTAGCAGCTCTCTCTTTGGAGCTGAAAAGTCAGACGCGCCGGCTTGCAGAGCAGAGCGCGAGGGAAGAGTTTCTCCCTCGCTGCTCTGTTAAGCCCGCGGGGGCTGATGGGAAGTTCCCATCAGCCCCCGCGGGCTTAACAGAGCAGCGAGGGAGAAACTCTTCCCTTGCGCTCTGCAAGCCGGCGCGTCTGACTTCAGCTCCAAAGAGAGAGCTGCTACAAGGAGGGCAGGCTCTGCCATGCACAGGGGGGCCCCGCGGCACGCTCGATTCTGCCGCGGCGGCCCCGACCGCGGCAGCAGACAGGTTTTTTTTTTTTTTTCAATTTTACTTTTCAAAAAGAATGTTTTTTGCGCGGGGCCCCCTGAAACGCGGGGCCCTGTGCAAAAAACATTCTCGCTCAATGGACGGGCCGGCCCTGGTGGACATGAGGACCACCTGGTAACATGCCTGCCTGGTGCAAAGGTAGCAGACCTCACGTGCCACCAAGACAAGGTTTTAGATAATGCTGGGGAGAAGTCTGCTGTCTTGGCACCAATGACATAGGAAAGTGTGGGAGAGAGGTTCTGGAGGCCAATTTTTGGTAGGAAGTTGAAATGCAGAACTTTCAACATAGCAATCTCTGAAATGCTTCTCATTCCACATGCAGGACCCCAAAGGCAGGAAGATCTCCGAGGTCTCAATGTGTAGATGAGACAATGGTGCAAAGAAGAGGGGTTATGATTTGTTAGAAACTGGGCAACATGCTGGGGAAGGGAGGGGCTCTTCTGAAGAGATGGGCTCCATCTTAACTGGGATGGAACCAGGCTGCTGGCATTAACCTTTAAAATGGAAACTTTTAAACTAGATAGTCAGGGAAAGCTGACAGTCATCCAGGAGTGCTTGCTTCGGAAGGATACTACCAAAACAGGGAAGTTAGGACATCCAAACAGAGAGGTTCCAACAAAGATAAAAGTAACCCAGATGTTCTTCAGTACAGAGCCAAATGAACTGTGCACAAAATTCCAACATGGCCCTTAGACGTAGGACATGCGAGACCAAGGAAACGGCCGATCTATGTTGGTTCGGTTTGATGGTATGTTTTGTGTATTTAAAAGTAATGTAAGATATGTACTGTATTTCCCTGTGTTTCCTTTGATGTATTGATAATGTGCTGTATGTTTCCCTTACCTTTGTATAACTTGTGCTGTATTGACCGCTTTGATTGAAGGAAAAAGCGGGATACAAAACTTGTTAAATAAATAAATAAATAAAATAGTTGACATATAGCCACTGGCTGAACGCATCACCCAAGATTGTGTTTCCAGAAGACACATAACTGAACTTATCTGCTTCTGGGTAATATACACATTGAATACAGCAACTTGAAAAGATCCACTGTGTAGAGTGCACAACTCAAGCCGGCTGAGTGCTGCACCTTTCAACGATAGCTGGGGTTACATTATCGCGTGACGTCCTAGGACTCCATCACCAGTCTCATTTTCAGGACTTGGACTTTGTTAGGGAAACCAGGCTTTGCCCCTTCAGCACACACTGCAAATGGCAGCATAGCCGGAACGTTCACCACTGCTCTTCCAAATACATATGTGGGGGTGTTTATTAACGTTTCCTTAACTTACAACCTCCTTCTCCTCTGCTTTGTGCTCTGTATAACTGCATTATGTGGTTTTCCAGACTGCAGACACACCGGTGCACAGCGTGGGGGTCACATCTATTCACCAATACGGGATGCACTGAAGAGCAGAGCAGAAAGGTTTCTAAGTCCTGCCCTTATTCCATGTTTTCGCAGGTATAACGTGGACGTACGGGGGGAATACTGAGGACATACGTAGGCCTCTTCGGTATACACTTCATATGTCTCCGTGGCTGACCACGCCCCCGTTCCACCCCTCCCATCCATGTTCTGAGATCTCCATTTTAGTGCTGTGTAGTACAGGGCCGCGGGGGTTCCGAATACAGTTCTAGACATTTTTGAGGGAAAAATGTCTATCCCGCACGTCCAGGCATTCAGAATGACCCCCCTAAGTGAATAAAGTGAACAGAACTGTACTTGATTTTATTGTGCTATGTATCTTACAGTTCTGGTCTGTCAAAAAAAAATTATGATTTCTATTTGGTTACATTTTCATACCACAGAGACAGCATTCCTTTTTAAAGGGATGGGTCGCTTAAGCATACACAGATAGGCTTACTGGAGTGGGCATTTCCTTAAAGATAATTGCCCTGCCAGGAAATGCCTGCCGTGCTAGAGAAGTTTTTTCCCCTATCAAGAAACATGAGACATTTTTTTCAGTACTTTTGAATGCTGCAGGGAAATAATGTGTTTCCATGGTGATTTCTGTAGCGAGTATTTCTGGTCTCCAAAATCTCCTACAACCATCAATCAAAAAACATAATGACTGTATCACTACTTAGTGGTCCATGGAACAGATTTTTATGTCTAGTTAAACGAACGTATTTTAAACACACACGCTTCTTCTAATCTTTAAAGAAAAATAGAGCTGTTGGAAGTGAAATAAGGCTACAGCAACTGGATAAAATTAGTCAGGTCAAACTTATTTTTAATCCCATTTTTGCAGATTTCAATTAGCTCAGGACATTCAGTAAATCACCTGCAATGCTTTAGTATTGTATTGAATTTCCTAAAATGCAAAACAAGCCTGAACCAGGTTTAAGCTGTCTTACCCTGTCCCTCACAGGCTCAGAGAGAAAGGACTCAAACAAAAAAAGAAGAAAGCTGGAGGTTTGTATTAAAATTCTGATTCGAGAGCTTCCTCCTTCCCAATAAACCTGTGTCATGACAACAAACCACAGCTGTCAAAACCAAATGCGGGCAACACAGCATACCATAATGGATGCCACATTGTAGCAGGAGGGAGCTTGGCACTTGTCACTATTGTAATTAAAAAAAAGGCTTTGCCCAAGTGCAGAAAATGCTGTGCAGTAAGACCAATCTCCCACAGCGCAGACAGCACTGTGTGGAAAGCTGATGCTTAATGCAACAGTGCCTCCAAAGAACCCAGCCAACAGAATGTCACATAAAATCATTCCAAGGTATTCCTTTTTTTTTCTATTAAATTGCTTGTTCCCCTTTAAGGAAAATATAGTGTAGTTACAGCGTTAGTCCACTTGAATGCACAGAAATAAAGGTTAGTAAATAAAAGCAGAAGAAAAGAAATGATATTAGGTGATACCTTTTGCTTGGACTAAGTAAATATATTTTTTACTAGCTTTCAGGAGGGTATGAGTTCCCGAAAGCTAATTAAAAAGGAAGTCGTTTTAGAAGTCTTTTACAGCATCTGCACATGTTAATAGTGACATTTCCATGTGAAGATTGGATGCACAGAGCCAGCCTGTCCACTATGAAAATTAGGCAATTGTCTAGGATGGCAGACCCTGGTGGGCAGCATCACTAACCCAACCCCCCTGAGAAGCAGCAGCTGAACTGCTACTTCAGCACAGTGATGGGCTTTAAAACACCTGTGCACCTGCCTCTCTTGCCCGCCCACCCTCCAAGAAAGTTGCACCAGAGGGGGGACAGGAGCAACAGGCTGTGAGCGCATGCATGTGGGATGTTTAAGGCCAGATGCAGCACTGAAGCGGCAGTTCAGCTGCCGTCGTTTCAGTGCAAGATGGGGACAGCACGGTGGGCTGGATGGAGGTATAGTCTTTGGGAGGGCGGCAGAATGGAGGGTCTGCCTAGGGTGGCAGAAATCCTCGTGCCACCACTGTGCGTGCACAACTATAAATGATGATGTGGGAATGCAATATTTACCAGTGTAGATACCCCAGGTTGCATAGATTCAAAGAGGACATGCTTTGGGTGGTCCTATAAACTGTGTGTGTCCCATTTTATAATCAGAATACATGTATAATCTAAAATATTTCCTCATTGGCTTTTGCCCCTCCTCTGAGGCACACAAACTTCTGCAAAGTGCTCATTTTGGCCAAGAATTTAAACAAGCCACTGACGGTGCAATTGTGCTTAGCCATCTGGTAATTTTCATCACCTTTGAAATGAAAAAAACCGTCCCTTTTGGGGCTTTTCTCTTTAATTAGCTGGGATGCTGTTCTATGTATAATTGACAGTTATTTAAGAAGGTAGCAACAATCAGCACTTATATGGAAAAGATGCCAAGTGAAACCATTCTTTATCTGAATGTGTAGACTTGTGAAATTGATGCTCCTGCTGTGTATTTTCCGGCATCCTTATAGCCTTGTAAAATATTGGGGGAACTGTGAATGTAACAACCGAGACATCCCAATTTCTCCATTGATGTTCTGTTCAAAATAGAGCTTTTATTCAATTTCTTGATATACCACCCAGGCTGAAGGGCATCAGAGCGGTTTATAATCACTACAAGCAGGTACTGGATACATTCCCTTGTCCCCAAAGGGCTCACAATCTATGCATAGCTGAGGCAATGGAGAGTTAAGTGGCTTGTCCAAGGCTACAAGGAGTGCCTATAGGACTAGAAACTCCAGCCCATCCGGCCTGAGATTGCTGTCCCCAGGTGGGAATTGAACCCCTGGCCTGAGGTACCTTTTGCTAATCACTAGGCCACTCCTGGTGGTTGTTTTATAAATTTATAATGCATACATCTCAGATTAAAACAGCATAGCAACCCAAAACAGTTCTATAGACCAAAAATAATACAACAAAACCACAGATTCTAACAGTATGGATTTGATTTACTAAAGTGCAGCACTGTATTTACATGTGCTAACACTTGTTATCATGCGTCATTTACCACACATATACCATACATATACAAGGCATATAGATGTACAATCTAACTTTTTTACTAATAACAAATTCTAATATTTAAAAAGCTTCCCATATTTAAATCTTATGATTCAAAACTGGATTTTATTAAAGCAAAATCAACAGAATTACAAAAGATTTCTTGTACATATATGTTAGCATATGTGCAGAAAAGGCCTCTTATAAAATTACCTCATGCATAAAAGTATCTGTGGTGCCATTAGACATGCACCTGTATGCAATATTAGAGTAGGCATGTCCAGGGGAGGAGTTCTGGCTGAGCATGAGGGGAATCATGATTTATGTGCATATTTTATAAAACACCCACATGCGCGTATATTTTAAGTGTTCATATTTACACTCCTGGGCAGGCGTAAATGTCCACACCTATAATCTATCTGCTGTTTCTTCAATTTAATATTTATTCAGTTTTACAGAGCAATACACAAAAAGAAATACCATACAGTACTTTCCAGTACTAAGGAAAAGAAGGAATAAATACAAAACTCACAAAGAAGAAAAGCCAAGAAAAACAAACTTATAGAGATCTTCCTCCTATAAGGAAACCAATATTAGAGAAGAGAAGTTACACAAGAAGAAAGAAAAAAAAATCAAGAAAACATCAAAGATGCATAATTAGAGCAGTATCTATCTGCAATTTTTGCTGGATTTTTATTTTATTTTTTATTATTTTATTACATTCTCTTATATACTGCGCTATTCTGCATCAGTGCGGTTTACATTGAACAAACTGAAATTACATTGAACAGGGTATTATAACTTGGAGATAACTATTTTACAGGGAACATGGGCTATGGAGGGTTAAGTGGCTTGCCCAAGACCACAAGGAGCACCTGTGGGACTAGAAACCCCAGTCCTTCCGGCCCAAGGTTGCTGTCCTCTAGTGGGATTTGAACCCCGACCTTCCGGCCTGAAGTACCTTGCCCCAACCACTAGGCCACTCCTCCACTATTTTATTAGTGCAACTATTTTAGAAAAATGCATCACTACTTGTGTGTCTTTATAAAATAGGCCTTCATGAACAGGTGATCTGTTATAAAATTACCCTTTTCATGTCTGAAAACACTTGACCTTGATGCTTCTGGATTTTATCTTACATAGTTACCCTGTTAGCCAAGTTGAATATCCTGTTCATATGTAAACACAAAGTACTATTGGAAATGTGTATGTTCACTGTTTATTGTAAACCGCGCTGATGCTGAATAGCGCGGTATAAAAGAGACTTTAAATATATAGATTGACACTAATGAGAAACATTTGTGTCCAGAATACGTCCATTATCTTTGAAAATGCTGCAACTTCTATCCTCATGTTCTTAGCTGGTTAGAAGACTGAAGATATCTCACCATGGGAGTGCATCCAACAGATAAACGTTTCTGCTTGGATCCATTTCACAGCAGCAATCCAGGCCACAGTAATTAGGATGTAGGCTGTTTACCCCTCTAACCCTAGATTGTCAGCAATCTTACCATTTCTAAACTGTCAGCAATCTTACCATTTCTAAACACTTCATCAACGAGGTACTAAACTTCTTCTTTGATGGAGAATTCATTTCATGCAGCAGTGGGAGAGAGGCAGCAAGCCAGAAGATAGAAGAGAATGTTGCTACCTCCTTGTCCTACATCATGGAAGAGGATTGATGTAGCAGGCTTATAGAGCACAGGGTTGAGTGAAGCCTTGGTAGAAGAGAGGGATGACCTAATCATCTCTGAGATAAGATAGTGCTCCTATTGATCTGAGATAGAGTATCAACAGAGGGATAAGCTCCGAATTTTTCCTTTCCTCTTCACTATAGAAATTCTTTGGAGCAAGGTCCATCATGTTCAGTATCATGTTTCCAGGAGTAGCCACTTCAGTTCACAAGTACATGACGAGATTCCATACTAATCACCTTCAGGGGAGAGCAATGGCTTCCCCAGATCTCCCTCAATAACAATCTATTGACTTTATCTCCAGGAACATGTCCGTATCTTTTTGAAATCTAACTTCTCTGTGTTGAGTGAAAAAATATTTTCTCTTGTTATTTTTTTAAGAGTACTACATTGTTATTTCATGACATGTCCCCTTGTCTGTATTTTTTGAGAGAATAAACAATTGATTCACCTGGAAGATAGTTTTGTGACAGATATAAATGGAATTAGAATTATTCCATGAATGGTTGATAAATAATATTTAAGTTCATGTTGAAGTAGTAAGAAGTAATTGAGAATTTTGATGAATCTGGTTATTTTTGTTTTCACTTAAGGGTGGATTTTCAGATATTTGATAAAACTAACATAGGCACCTATGTGCCGTTTTAAAAATAGGCTCCCAGATCCATCCCCAATAGTGTACTAATACTGATACACAAATTTGCACTGTTCTCAAGAAAGTATAAATTTGAGCAGGCGCTCAACATGTACACATGTGCATTTTATAAAATATGCATGTATATTGCAACTCTGCCTCTGCTGTATTCAAATTATGTCCCCTGAAATGTCTACATGCAGATCATGTAATTGCCGGTGCAAACTTTCTGTGCACATTAATTTCACGCATATTTGCAATAATGCAATTTTATCAAAGTCCTTTTTTGGCATGGAAAATGTTTGATAAAATTACTCCCTCCCACACAAGTGCATTTTACATACAAGCCAAGGTATGGTCATCTAGCATGCTATCTGGGATGTCCAGGCCAAAACGTCCTTCAAAATGGCAAGCACATTTAAGTTCAGAGATAATTTCAGAAATATAGATGTCCACTAATATGGACGTTGTTTGGGGCAACTACATACTGGAGATATATCCCAAGCTGTCATTCAATTAATGAAGTTAAGGGCCCGATTCTGAGAAGTGGGTTGTGGGGTTGCACGTCATCCAGGCCCAATTCCCCCTCCGTCTCTCCCCATATGTCCTGAGCAGCAGGACGGGGAAAGCCGTGGGGGGCGGGAGGGGGCAGGATCTGGGCAGGGCGGAGTGGAGTGGAGGCAGGCCAGCCTTGCAGGATGTACAGGGCTGATTCAGGTCACGGCCCTGTATGTTCTGCAGGATCAAAGGGGACATGCTGCTTATTCCACCTCAAAAGTGGAATAAGCAGCATCGACCCGGTGATCAGGCCCAGGGATCCCCCTAAGCCGGGGTCGGGTGTGGGGGTCCCTGCCACCCGATCCAGGCCCTGGCACTCCAAACGTGGGTTCAGAAAGCAGGGATGAGGGGGGCCTAAACCCCAAGATTCAGGAGTACTGCGGGAAGGATGTCACCACAGGTAGCAGGGGCATGTCAGGCCATCCACAGGCCCGATTCTGCACACCACAGGATCGTTTAGTTCCCGTGGTCCAGAATCGGGTCTGTCTTCACTGGGGACATCTCTGAAAATCAGACTCCACATGTTCATACTAAATTATGTTTCTATCAAATGTTGATGACAAATGGAAGTAGTATTTAGTGACTTTTTGGATTATTAGCATTATCAGCAATTTGGGCCTAGTAGGTGGTCTATGATTACTAATCCCAACCATAGTGAATTAACTTGGATCTACAAATAAAACTTTTTGCAACTTACTCAGTTGTAATTCTTGGCTTTGATTGATGGAGAGATATGTATAGTGTCAACTCTTTTGTAAGGACTGTTGAACAGTAAGTAAAGTAGTTTTCTGATTTTAAAGTAAATATTAACATGGGATGTGGCTTCATAAAGAGAACATCTTACCATCGAAAACAAACTTGTCTCCAGATCCCCATTTAGACCCATCCTACCAAAAATTTAAGGTTGCTCTCAAAATTTATCTGGTCCAAATGGCATTTGACATCCCTCTATGCCAGTGGTTCTCAACCCAGTCCTCTGGGACCCCTAGTCCAGTTGGGTTTTCAAGGTATCCACAATGAATATGCATAATTTCTGTCCTTTCTTCTTTCTATCTATATCTCCCTAGTCCTTTCCTGTCTTTGAATGGTGTTCCTTTCTTTCTTTTAACTTTCCTGCAGCCGCTTTTTCTTTATTGTACACCGCTTTGATACTCCGGTCTTGGGGGTTATATAAAGCCTGTATATAAATAAATAAATACGAATGGAAGCAGTGCATGCAGATCTCTCATACATATTCATTGTGGATATCCTGAAAACCCGACTGGCCTGGGGGTCCCAAAGGACTGTGTTGAGAACCACTGTCCTACACTAACCTCGGTTTATCAGCCAGACCTGACTTCTCTTTTTCTCCCCTAATCTGGCTATCTAATCTTTCTTCTTTCCTCACCAAGTTCTCTCTCCCATCTTGTATGAATGTGGCTTTTACCTGAACAATGATTTTAATGGAGTTCCTTTCTGCTTTCTGTTTTATTTGTCTTATTTAAACCGCTGTTTCTGAAAGGCGGTAAAACAAATTTTAAAAAACAAAACAAACAAAAACAGCTGAAGCAGGTATAGGCTTAGATGGGGAAAAAGACATGCCATCCATTTCTGAAAGTGGGCATGCAAGTCGAAATTCTCTGGGAGGCCCTTCGCCATTCCCTTGTGCAACATAGATGTCCCCGACATGGGGGCGTCTTTGGAGCTGTTTTGTAAAATGGTTCAGGGGACATCTCCATGATTTGGATGTCTACATATCCATTTTCATACATCCACATCACAAATAGGCTTCTAAAATGACCCCCAAAGTCTTCTTGGAAGTTTTACTTGACAAGAGTTCACTGAAATACATAAGATCTCTTTATTTGTGATGATGGTCTTTTCTTTCCTTATTTCCTTCAAACCTTTTATTCTAATACTGAAGGGGCAGGTGGCAAACATTTTCATTGTTCCTATGGTTCCAGAGAGACCTGATTCCAAACACCATTTGTTGAATGTTGTAGCTATTTTATGCAGTGTAGTATTTAGTTCCTAAAGTAAAGATTTGTCAAGGTGAACAGACAGAGTTACTGCACCTTAACTCAGATAGAGTGATGTCAGAAAGGAATTTACACAGAAAAATTAAATTACTTTGCATATAAGTGTTCATGACATTTTTGGGCTAATCTTGAAGGTCAGTATAGTCTACCCAAGGGGCATGTCTGCTAAACCACGTTAGGGTTTGTCAGCTTTCATAGTGCATTAGCTGACAAACCCACATGGTAAGGGAAAAATCCCCATAGTATCTGCTGGGGCTGATCCCAGGTTACCCCCTGCAGATACCATAGTGGTTCTTGATTTCCCACACAGACCCCGTATTATGTGCCTCAGCAGATTTTGCAGCTAAACTCCTGTGGTGCCTGTGTTGCAGGTACAACAGATCCCTACGGTAAATCCAAGGGGAGGGATGATAGTGTTCAGGTGCACAGAGCTGTCAGTAGCTCTGTACCCCAATTGTCACGCCCTCCCAGCAGCCATGATCAGGCATCTCCCCCTCCACAATATTGTTAGTGCCATGGTATTGTGATCCGTGGCACCACAATATTAAAAAAAAATGCTAGCCCGCCCCCCCCCCCAGTCCCTATCAGGAGCTGCCAGGGGGGATCAGTGCACCCCACCGAGACAAACACCATCCCAGCTAGCCGGTTGGACAGAACCTCCTCTCTTCCCACCTCCCCTGATCCACTAGCTGAAGGGGGGCCTCAGGGACTCCTCTGCTCCTCCCATCATCCTATTAATAATACATTTCCTGGCTAGCCAGCCATCAAAGTAGGCCCCCATGGCTCCCCTGCCCACCACACCCCCGAAGCACCCCAAAGGCCTACCTCATCTTATCCTGGTGGTCTAGTGGATCTGTGGGATAGGAGCGGTCCTCTCCACTCCTGCCCCATCATCTGGGGTCATGATCATGGGGTGCTGCCCTCTAGCCTCATGCTAGGGGCAGCACCATGAGACTGTGGCCTGTTAGGGCTATTGAGGAGGGCAGGAACATAAAACACAAATTCCTACTATGAAAATAATTTTCTAAAGCTTCCAAATGCATATACAGTACCAAACTATCCTTAGTATTTGACATACCAATAGCTTGTAAAGAATCAATCTGAATTGATTACTTTTCTATTTACTGAGGAGCAGAATCAATCTTAGAATCCTGTTCCTGAAATTTTTCTTAACAGTATCAGAAGAAAACTTTTCAGTTTGGTCAATAAAGCCACAGAGCAAATTGTTTGTGTGACAACTTTTAAAATATCATCAAAGTATCCAGGTTGAACATCTTTTACAGTAAGTCCACAGCCTCCATCACATTAGGCACAGGCAAAAAGATCCCATCCAAAAAAGACCCCGTGTTAAATCTGAAATTGAGGAAATATCCTTATTTCCCTCAAGATACGGTAAAAGGGCAGTAACATCCTCCCTCCTAGGTCTAGTCTTTCTGCAAGCAGAGTTGGAGGAGTCCTAGCAGATAAAAGTAGATATCCCTAAAGTTTCAGAAGAGAATAAAGCTGGGAAAGCAGTCTGGGACACCACTGACCCCACGAACCCTTGTTGTATGAGTCGCTGGCTTCTGAGGAGATGACACAACCTAGCTCTTAAAGTTCGCACCTTTTCTCTTCTCAGGACCCTTAGGCACCTTCAAAGATAATGAGTCCCAAAAAGGCACAGAAATGGCACCAAAACCATTCCCCTTTGGTCACATGCCCCTTCAGGTTCACGCTCATGGGCTGCAGATCTGCAACCACAATGTGGCTGCACCACTTTTTCTCCAAAGTAGCCATATATACGTAGATTAACAACCGAAGGAGCAACAGTGGCTCCTAGTGCTACACTGGCTATTTGCTGATACAAAGTATCTTCAAATTAAAGAAAAGTTTGCCTTAGCGCAATATCTGCTAATTGCAATATAAATCTAATGTGCTCTTGACTTAAATCACCATGACCACCTAAGTATTACAGATGTGGCTTCCCCTTGCAGAATATTTGTATAAAGACAGTCCCATTTTAGGCAAACATCCTCAAATTGTGCTAATATATTCAAAAAGCAAGCAGTATTAATTTTTTTTTTTTTTTTGCAAAAGGGGCTCTATGTGGAAAAACATGTAGGATCAGTTGGTTCTAGTCTGGGTTTAACCCATTGCATGCAGGGACTTGTAGTTCTGATTTTTCTATTATACTTCATAAGAAAAGCAAGTCTACAAGTTCCTACATGCAGTGGGGTAAACCCAGGGCTGGATCAAATCTGTCTGGCAAATCTGATGCCAGCTGGCAACCCAGAAAAACATGTAAATGTGGAAATTTTAGCATTACCATCCATTTGGGGGCATCTTTGATAGATTTTTATCACAAGAAGCTCCCTTTTATTTTCTTATGGAATAAAAAGCATGTCAGGATAAGAACAGAGGAATCAGCACTGGAAAATAGTTTTAGAAAAAGAAAAAAACAATGGAAAAGTCTAGATTCCAATCAGCAATAACCTTGACCAAAAATATTTGTCATCCAACAGGATGTTTATAGGAAGCAAATATTCTATAGATGGAGTCAGTTAGCAATGTTTAAGCCCCTACTTCCTAAACAAAATAGAGCTTTCAAGAACCTGGAAGCAAAAATACTTTAGGAGAAAACAGTAAACAGCTTTCCTGGTAGCTGAATTCAGCAGCACAAGTTTATGGCTCTGATCCTGACTGACTAGAGCAGTGGTTCTCCACCTTTTTTGTACCGTGACCTCTTTTACCATTGGTCAACTTGTGGTGACCCCCAATGATAAAATCAAATGTGTCTCCCTTCCTTTACCATTAATGCATTGTCGCTGTAATCATTTGTTGAATTATTAATATATTATAGGCCTTTGCATTATGTTTTTATTTATAAAATTTACTTATTTAAACCACAATAATTAATCACAATAGCAAGTAACAATATTTGATTTCAAAATTATGATGATTTTGTAGTCAAATCACTAATATAAAATAAAATTATTTTTCTACCTTTGTTGTCTGACCAATTTATTCTCTGATCATGCTGGTCCCAATCTGAGGCTCTGCTTTCCTGTCTTCTCTTAGCTCTCTTTCTGTGGTCTATGGTCCATCTGCCATTTCTTATCTCTTCTTTCGTTTTCTTCACTTCTTTCCATCAGCCTATTTCCAGTCCCAGTAACCCTTCCCAGTATCAGCCCCTTTCCAGTCCTCACTCTCAGTACCTTCCAATGTCAACTTGCATTCCCATGACTGCCACTTGTGTCCATTCCCTTCCAGACCCCCCTCCTTCCCCACTGACCAGTCCCTTCTAGTACAAATACCATGGCAGCCCCTCTCAGATCCACTCCCTTCCAGTTCCATTCTCCCATCCCCTCATATCAGCCCATTTGTAGCCTTAGCCCCCGGTTTTCTTCCAGAGCCAGCAGCTCTATCCTCCCCTCCCACAATCAGCCCATTCCCAGTCGAAGCCTCCCAATCAGCTCGCTTCCAGTGCTAGTCCCCCCTCAACCCCATTACCAGTGCTGGCCTCCCCTAATCAGCCCAGTACCAGTCTTCCCCCCCCCCACCATCAGCTCATTACCAGTGCTAGCCTCCCCTAATCAGCTCATTTCCAGTGCTAGTCCCTCCTCAACCCCATTACCAGTGCTAGGCTCCCCTAATCAGCCCATTACCAGCCCTACCCCCCATCAGCCCATTATCCGTCCTAGCCTCCTCTAATCAGCCCATTTCCAGTCCTAACCTCCCCGATCATCTCATTTCCAATGCTAGCCCCCCATCAGTCCATTATCAGTCCTACCCCCCTATCAGCACATTACCAGTCCCAACCCCCCCCCCTTGATCAGTCCATTCCCAGTCCTAGCCTTCCCTAATCAACCCATCACCAGTCCTATTCCCCCCCCATCTGCCCATTATAATCCTAACCCACACTGTCTCTCCCCTCTGTCCAGCATTTATCCCCCATCTGTCCAGTATGTCCCCCTGTCTCTTCCCTTTGTCCATGTCAGCCCCCTCCCTCCCTCCATGTCAGCCCCCCTCCGTCCAAGTCATCCCCCTCCCTCCCTCCCTCCCTCCATGTCAGCCCCTCCTCTGTCCATGTCAGTCCCCCTCCCTCCCTCCATCCATCCATCCATCAATGTCAGTCACCCCTCCCTCCCTCCCTCCATCTCTCCATGTCAGCCCTCCCCTCCCTCCCTCCCTCCATCTCTCCATGTCATCCCTCCCCTCCCTCCCTCCTTCCCTCCCTCCATCCATGTCAGCCCCCCTGTCCATGTCAGCCCCCTCCCTCCATACATGTCAGCCCCCCTTTGTCCATGTCAGCCCTCCCTCCCTCCCTCCATGTCAGCCCCCTCTGTCCATGTCAGCCCTCCCTCCCTCCATCCACACATCAATGTCAGCCCCCCTCCCTCCCTCCCTCCATCCATGTCAGCCCCCTCTCTCCATGTCAGCCCCCCTGTCCATGTCAGCCCCCCTCCCTCCCTCCCTCCATCCATCCATCCCTCCATGTCAGCCCCCTCCCTCCCTCCATCCATCCATCCATCAATATCAGCCCCCTCCCTCCCTCCCTCTTTCCATATCAGCCCCCCTGCCCATGTCAGCCCCCCTCCCTCCCTCCATCCATCCCTCCATGTCGGCCCCCTCCCTCCCTCCCTCATGTCAGCCCCATTGCAGGTTCCCTACCCCCTCCTCCCCTCTCCCTGTCTGCCTGCTACTGCCCTGTTCTTCTGCAGCCACGGTTCCCTGTCTCTTAGGGAAACGCAGCTGAGCCTGTGAAACTGTTGCGGAGCCCTTCCTGTCTCTCGACAGGCTCCCTGCAGCACTGTCCTGCCTCCAGAGGAAGTGGAAAATGACTTCCTTTGGAGGCGGAACAATGCTGCACGGAGCCCGTCGAGAGACAGGAAGGCTTCGCAACTGTTTTGCAGGCTCAGCCATGGTTCCCTAAGAAGCAGGGAGCCGCGGCTGCATTAGAAGGGAAGCGGTGAGTTTGCCACTGCCGAGAAGTGGACTCGGCAGCAACTTGTGCACTTTTTTTTTTTAATGGCAGAGTGAGGCGACCCCTGCCAAATCCTGTGGCGACCCCCGTGGGGGTCGCGACCCACAGGTTGAGAACCACTGCACTAGTGTGAAAGAGCGCTCTAGTACTTAGAACAG
The DNA here is from genome assembly GCA_033557465.1 of Ichthyophis bannanicus. NCBI lineage: Eukaryota > Metazoa > Chordata > Amphibia > Gymnophiona > Ichthyophiidae > Ichthyophis > Ichthyophis bannanicus. The sequence goes on from CM066040.1 coordinate 208,178,816, forward strand.
TGGCTTGGTGACCAGAATTTGAATCCCACTGGCACTCCTTGTAGCCCTTCAGCAAAGTCACTTAACCATCCATTGCTTCAAGTACAGATTAAGGGGTATGTTTACTAAACTATGATAAAGTCACAGGTGGTAGTGGCAGCGTTAGTGCTGTCAGTGTTGGTGGTGTGCAGTCCTAGGCCAGCCAACATGTGGGTTGGTGAGTACCTAGGGTGCAGGGTCTGGGGGGGGGGGGGGCGCATACATGGGCGGCCACACATCCCCCCACAACCATCTGCCTATCCAGGCACCCATTCACCACATGCCAGTGTTATGTCTCTTCAACCTGCTATGGCTGAGTGGTGTTATGTTAGAGGTCTATAAAATATTAACTGGAGTGGATTGGGTAAATGTAGATTGATTGTTTATGCCATCAAAATGTAGTAGGACTAGGGAACATGCAATATGGCTACAGTGTAACCCATTGAGGGCTATTGGGAGAGAATGGTTTCTCAGTCAATACGTATTCAAACTCTGAATTCAATTTCGGAGGATGTCATAAATATTGTTAGTGTAGATGGGTTTCAGAAATGTTTGGACAGCTTCCTGGGGAACGGGCCATAAACCGTTACTAAAGAGGAGCCCATAAATATCCCCTGCTTACCCAATGCATGCACTGTGGATCCTGTGTTTGTTTTGAGGAAACTGCTAGGTACTTGAGATGTAGCTTGGCCAGTGTTGGACACAGGATACTGGGCATGATGGACCTTGGTCTGACACAGTCTGGCATATTTTCAAGTCTTATGCTCTTCTGTGCCACCTAGGCAACTCCACCCTGTGCACCAGTGGCCCCCACTTCATGACCCACATGCACCCTCCTTTGCCCCATTTGAACCATCAACATGGTGCCCTTTCATACTGAGGCACTATGCTGTTGCTGCTAATGGAGCACTATTATCACTCTCTTGGGCTCCCCTGTCTGTGCATCACATTGCAGACATTAAAATAGGCTCTCTTTCCACAAAATACACTCTTTCCGTGAGATGGTGCATAAGCCCTCAAAGGTTAGCGCTACTGGCACATCTCTTAGTAAACATGCTCCTAAATAAATAAAATAAAAGATGAAAGTGATCTTTTTTGTGCAATTTATTTATTTTGAGGTTTAAACTTTTTTTCATGCCCGTATGCATGTAGCTAGTAGAGGCAATACAACTTGTGGTTTAATTTTCTTTTTGTTGTAGTGGGTTTTAGTTTTCAATTTTATTATTATTGAATTCACTTTGGATCCTCATGACTTCTCTCTATATGTATATAAACCTTGCTTGAAATGCAAATCATTTGTGTCATAAACAGTATAAACCACACATAAAAATAATAGTTCCTCGCTATATAAAAGCTCAGTAGAATTTCAATAAAACATAATTTAATAATGGTATCTGAATCTGATATAAAGAATGCCAAGACTATTGCAAAAAGTTATCTTGTGTGCGGTGCGCTACGCATCCTTTGACGAGGCAGTGGAGCTCGTGAGACGATGTGGTCGTGGGTGCAAGATGGCCAAAGTGGACATTAAATCAGCATTTCGCTTGTTACTGGTGCACCCATCTGCTTTTCATCTGTTAGGATTTTCCTTCGAAAGTAACTGCTACTTCGATAAGTGCATGCTTATGGGTTGTCCGGTGTCATGTGCTTATTTTGAATGATTTAGCACGTTTATTCATTGGGCTTTTGTGGAGCAGTCAGGCTGTGCTAACGTAGTACATTACTTGGATGATTTCCTGTTTGTGGGATAGGCGGATTCGGGCCGTTGTCAAGAGTTATTGGACGGTTTCGTACAGTTGGCCTGGGATTGGTGCGTCCTGTTGGCGGCAGGGAAAACCGAGGGCCCAGCAACGAGCATTACCTTTTTGGGGGTGGAATTGGATTCTGTAGCCATGGTGTCGCGGCTGCCATTGGAGAAGGTGTTCAAGTTGCGGGTGTTGGTAGCGAACGTGATGGCATCTAGCAAGATAACGCTGCGGGAGATGCAGGCGTTGATAGGCTCCCTCAACTTCGCGTGTAGGGTATTTCCGATGGGAAGGGTATTTTTACGCCGGCTCTCAGCAGCTACGGTAGGGATTATTAAACCTCATCACCGTATTAGGGTGTCCCAGAGCATGCGGGCTGACTTAGGGGTATGGGATGAGTTTCTGAAGGAATTTAATGGTACCACGGTCCTGAGAGAGACAGAGATTTCTAGATGGGATTTGCAGTTGTTTACTGATGCGGCAGGTGTGTTGGGTTTGGGCATTTACTTTGGGGGCGCTTGGTGCTCTGCGAGATGGCCGAAGTCATGGCGGGAGGCAGGCATCACCAGTAATATCACCTTTCTGGAATTGTTTCCGATTCGAGTGGTTTTGGAGTTATGGCCAGACAGGCTGCGGAATCACAAGGTGTTATGGTGGTGTGATAATGTAGCAGTAGTTAGTGTGATCAACAATTATGCCCCGCGATGCCTGCAGGTGGCCGATCTAATGCGTCAGGTGGTTTTAGCTTGCCTGCGACTGAATGTGGTGGTGAGGGCCCGTCATATCCCTGGGAGTACTAACAAAATTGCTGATGCTCTTTCCCGTTTTAAGTGGGAGCTATTTCGGACATTGGCGCCGGAGGCGGAAGAGGTCGGAGCACCAGTCCCAGAGCATTTATGGCGGATTGGCCTCGGGACATGATGGAATTGCTGAAGAGTTCCGTTTCAGCGACGACGTGGGCCGCGTATCAACGCAGCTGCAGCACTGTGGTGGATTTCCTGGCAGAGCGGGGATGGCAGCAGGGACCTGTGTCAGATTAGCTGATGGGTCAGTATGTCTTGGTGGCGAAGGCTGCAGGATTATCGCGGACAACGGTGCGTACGCAGTTGGCGGGGTTTTCATTTTTCTCGAAGGCAGTGGGGTGGGGGGCTGCTGGGGGGGGGGGTTAACGCGCCGGCTGCTGCAAGGGTGGGAGCGGTCCCTCCCCTCGCAGGGCAATGACAGGCGGCCTATAACGCATGACCTACTGGTGCGGTTGTGCTGAGCCTTGCCTCTAGTGGTGTCGTCCCCATACGAAGGTAAGCTCTTCCAGGCGATTTTCTCAGATGCCTTTTTTGGTGCTTTTCACGTGGGGGAGTTGGTAGCTGAGTCTGGTCGGTCCAGAGGGGGGGGATTGCAAAGGCAGCATGTTAAGTTGGTGGGGGCGAGGTTCGTATCCGATTGGCGCGATCCAAGACGGATCCGATGGGGAAGGGAACTTTGGTAGTCATGAGGGCGGTGGACGGGGCACCTACGTGCCCGGTTGCCTTATTGGAGTCTTACTTGCGCGTGCATCCGGGGGGGAGGGCAGTTTATTTATTCATGAGGACGCCAGCGTGCTGATGCGATTTCAGTTCACAGTGGTGCTGCGGTTGGCACTTCGGCAGTCTGGTGAGGAACCGAGTCGGTTCGCACCGCATTCCTTTCGAATTGGTGCAGCTACCAGCGCGGCGGCGGAGGGTCTGCCAGAGAGGGAGATATGGCGCATTAGTAGATGGAAGTCGCAAGCATTCCGGGGCTATGTGCGCTTATAGGAGCTGTGTTGTGGTTAACTGTTACAATTTCTTTATTTTGCAGAAGTGGGACAAGGATCGTGTCGCTGTTGGGTGATTGGCCATTCTTTTGTTTACTGGGCTGGTCGACGAGCAGCAACACGGCCTATGGGGCCGAATTTCAGATTGGAAGCCTCGAAGGTGACCATCTCATGGCTGGGCGAGCGCGGCCTACGGTGGATTCAGCTCTTGCCTTTGCTGCGGCACCACGAGCGTGAGAGAGGGGCGCCGGACATTCTGCTGCTACATTTGGGCGGCAACGACTTAGGGTCATGGACTTGTAGGCAGTTGATTCGAGCTGCAATCAAGGATTTGGGAGAAGTGTTGTTGATGTTTAAGGATGTGGTTATTGTCTGGTCTGATATTATTCCACGGCCTGCTTGCTGGGATCACAGGCGGTGGTCGAGGGGTTTGACGAATGATTAATCGCCAAATTGGCTGATGGGTGGGGGAGCATGGTGGGTGCCAGATCTTGCACCCGTGGGTTGACGTGGAGTGTGCAGGTCTATACAGGCCGGACGGAGTACATCTATCCCCAGTGGGGATGGATTTGCTCCTGAATGACTGGCAAGAGGCCCTGGAAAATATTATGCACGAAGGGAGGGCTGGTCGCAGCTTAGCCTTTGGGGGGCGGCTCAGGTCAAAGATGACCTGAGCCGGTGGTGGGATCCCGGAGGTTTCCGGGGTCCGGAGCCGGAGGCAATCCTTAGGGCGGGGGTAGGATACCCCCGACCCGGACAATCCCTTGGGTTTTTGCTAATAATATGGTGAAGCCGGAAGAGGGAGGGGTATGCAAAATAGCTGGGGCCTGTACCCAGCGGAAGCGCAAATGGCCGCACCTTGCTACTCACATGGCTGGTGTGGGTCGATCTGCAGGGGGGGGGCAATTATGTTATAGTTTGGAATGTTGTTTGGTTATTGTGAAAGGTTAATAAAGCTGCGACCAGTTTAATTCCCAAAAGGTGGTGTGGTGTATTATTGAAAAGGGGAAGGTGGTAAAGGTGGGAGAGAGGAGGCGGGGGGCACGGGGGGGGATGACCGGTCTGCCGTACCCGGTTACAGGAAGGTCGCGGGGCCGCTGTTAACCGGGGGGGGGGGGTGGCGCGTCGCACCCCCTGTTGTGTCGGCATCGTGGAGGCCGTCTTGTGAGACGCAGTGCGTCTCGGTTCTCATTGGCTCCCACAGGCTGAGGGAAGTTGCGGGAGCCAATGATTTCAAATGAGGCACCAACCAGGGGGGGCGGAGCGTGGGTTCGGTGTACACGCCGGGAGACAGAGCTCGGGGCGGCGGTCGTCCCACCCTCCCTCCCTGGCTAGGGGTAGGCAAAGGGCCTGGGTGGGGGTCGGGGGGTTTCAGCGGGAGGGGGAGGCGGGAACCCGGAGGTTTCCAGGGTCCAGAGCCGGAGGCAATCCTTAGGGCGGGGGTGGGGTACCCCCGACCCGGACAATCCCTCGGGTTTTTGCTAATAATATGGCGAAGCTGGAAGAGGGAGGGGTATGCAAAATAGCCGGGGCCTGTACCCGGTGGAAGCGGAAATGGCCGCACCTTGCTACTCACATGACTGGTGTGGGTCGATCTGCAGGGGGGGGGGGCAATTATGTTATGGTTTGGAATGTTGTTTGGTTATTGTGAAAGGTTAATAAAGCTGCGACCAGTTTAATTCCCAAAAGGTGTTGTGGTGTATTATTGAAAAGGGGAAGGTGGTAAAGGTGGGGGAGAGGAGGCGGGGGGGGCATGGGGGGGACGACGACTGGTCCGCCGTACCCGGTTAGTGCAATTTCTGCAGGACTTGTGCTAGTTTTTATAAAGATCCATAGGCAATTGTGTGTTTCTATAAAATAGGCACCTTTTCCATCTCCATAGCTAGGCATTCTGTTTTAAAATTACCCCCATATTGTACAAACTACATGCGCACATGCATAGGTATAAATTTGTTTGAGAGGCTTTGTGGGACTGGCTTGTCTTTCCTATTTAATAAAGGTATTTAGGCATTTATGTTTTCTTTATATAATAGACTTAGGGGTATGTTTACTAAACAGTGGTTGTGGCTTCCTTGCGATACTGGAGTCGGGGCCCCATTGAATTCAATGGGGTCGCGGCTCCGATATCACACAGAAGCCACTACCGCTGTTTAGTAAACATACCCCTTAAAATAGGGGTATTTTTCTAACTTTGAATTAGGTGCATGGACATTTCCATCTGCCTGGCAACTACAATTTCTCATCTTTTCTTACCTGCGCCTTCTCCCTCTTTCTCTTTGCCTCTCTTGTACAGTCCTTCATTTATTCTTTTCAAAAGTTGTTTTTTTTCCATTTTATGGAAATTGTTTTATTGTTTATTTTAATCATTTTATCATGTGCACCACCTTGAATATCATTGTGAAAGATGGTCTAACAACTCAATAAACATAACATAACTTAGCCCCAGATTAATTGGTGGGGAGGATAAGCTAACAAATTAAGGAGTTCAGGCAAGACTGCAACATCATGAATGCCATTTCCAAAATCAATGAATTCTGGAAGGAACTTAAAACATCAACTATGAGTGAGGTGCAAAAGATTTAACCATAATGTATTCACAATGACCAAGGTTCATTGGAAATGGAAACGATTCAGCAAATCTAACTAAACATAGTGACTTTTGCAGATGGTGTCAGAGTTAAAGGTGCTGTGTGATCCAAAATGATTGTGTTCCATCCATCACATGGAGAAGACTTATCTCATGAGGATCTGATGCAGCTGGAATGAGAAAACTGTAGAGGAGTAAGAGGGGAATTTACAAGTTGCTCCTACTTCATGTCGGTTGAATACAAAACATCTGTCCAAAGCCTTTACATGCCTGAAGACAGGTTTACAGATTCTTATAAATAATGATTCTAGTTTTGAAGTAGCCTTAACATTTCCAAAAAAAAAAATGACACCTATAACTGCTATATGCAGCTGTTTTAGAAGAGGCATTCCAAACAGCTGTCTATATACTGTAGATGCATTTTTGGAAATAAAAGCAGAACAATACATCTTCGTCATACAAAAGAATATGAGGCAGATGATCAGTGGGTTGAGGCAACTCATACAGTTGATCCAATGAATCATGAATATTACTGACCCACAGAAAGAGAAATAGGATCAAGAGAATGAGGCAGAAGAGGAAGACAGATGATTCAATAGAAGATGCAGTTGATCCGGACGTAAGATCACAAAATAAAACATAAGTTGAACAGAACGTGAATGGGATCAACCTCTAAATCAATGATTCTCAACCCAGTCAGGTTTTCAGGATATCCACAATGAATATGCATGAGATAGATCTGCATACAATGGAACTAGTGCATGTAGATCTATCTCATGAATATTCATTGTAAATATCCTGAAAACTTGACTGGCCTGGGGGTCCCAGAGGAACCACTGCTCTAAATAAATAAATAACATGTTCTTGGGGACAGTTTCTCCAAATTGGGTTAATTTTGCACATACCATGGCAGTCATGAACCTCACTTCAATGCCAGGGTCTGTGGAGTAAGATCTCACTCTCCAAAATGTACTGCTAATGCTCAGCGCAGTACTTGCATTGTACCAAAGACATCCTCCTCCTGGAGTTCATAAGATGGACATGTATGGGTAATTTATAATGGTGTGCTTGGAAATCCTACTTAATCAAACTCTGGATCTTTCTGCCACATTTTTTGGTATTTGAAGAGCTTCTCCCTCTAACCACGATTCACAGAATAGTTGCTTGGGACTGACATTTCTATAATCAATGCCGTTCTGGTGTTCTTCTCCTTTATCACTTTGTCCGGCTTCTTTGCATCCAACTTTTTGTCGGTCGGAATGTAAGTATCCCAGGTTGTAGTTTTTTGTTATTTCTTGGAACCATTTTCAGTGCATAGTAACTTATTTCTAGGTTTTTAATGAAACTAATGAGAAAATAAATTTCATTATGCAGAATTTTTACATATCTTTTTAGTGCATGGTGGGATGCCTTATGTTATTGTTAAGTGCCATCAAGTCGGTACCGACTCATGGCAACCCTCTGGATAGTTAACCTAAAATGTGTTCGGTCTTCAGTCAGGCGGCTCATTGTTGATAGCATTACACCCATAGCTGCTGTTATTGTATTGATCCATCTTTGCTGGCCTTCCTCTTTTGCATTGACCTTCTACCTTGCCAAGCATTATATCTTTCTCCAATAATCTCTCTTTTTGTTTGATGTGTCCAAAGTATGAAAGTCAAACTCTTGTCATCTGAGCTTCTAAGGAAAGCTTAGGTTTGATCTCCTCTAGTACTGACTGGTTTGTCCTTCGGGCAGTCCATGATATATACAGTATTTGTTGCCAGCATCATATTTCACAGGCATCAATTTTCTTCCTATCTTTTTCACTGTCCCACTTTTGCATCCATATGACATTATTGAAAATGCCATGGCTTGAACGAGTCAAATCTTTGTATGGAGAGAGACATCTCTGTTCTTGAGAATCTTGTCTAGGTCCTTCATAGCCATTCTGCCAAGAGCAAAGCATTGTCAGATTTCTTAACTGCTAGTCCTTCTTTATTGATTGTTGATCCAAGTAGATTAAAGTTGTCAACTATTTCAATTTCTTCTCCATTATTAATGAACTTTTGATTTTACCAGTTGTCAGGATCTTTATCTTCTTTACATTAAGGTGAAGGCCCATTTTAAGACTATGTTCCTTTTTCTTGAGAAATCCAATCAAAACATAAAGTCATTGAACAGTCCAGCCAGTAGCTACCACTGGCCTTTAATGAATCTCTTGACCTCTATTTTTGTCGGGGACAATCGGTTGGAGAGGAAGGACCGCACCTTTCACCCATTACCGAGAGAACCCTTTTACTCAAACGGGCCACAGCATGCCCAATATTTTTATTTTTTGTTTTATTTCATTATTTGCACCAAAAACCAGTACTTAGCTTAAACAGACATCGTAGCTGTCTTCCACAGGCGAATACTATCATCCACATCTTGCCTTTATCTTGAGAAGCATTTGTTTCAGATCGTCTTCACTTTCAGCCAATAATGTGGTATCAGCATAGCAAAGATTGTTGATGAGTCTTCCACAAACCTTCACACCTCGGTTGTCTTCATACAGTTCTGCTCCTCTGATGATTTGTTCTGCATATAAATTAAACAAGTAGGGGGAAAGTATGTAGCCTTGTCGTACACCTTTGCTGATTTTAAACCATTCTGTTTCTCCTTGTTCCGTTTGAACAGTTGCTTCTTGATCAATGTAACAGTTGTGCAAGAGAACGATCAAGTGTTCTGGTGGCGTTAGTGGCACTAATGCCCATTAACCAGCTAATGAGCTTTAGCAAATAGAAGCCTTAAATCTATAAAATATATTTAAACCCCAGAAACAGCATTAAATCAAAATATAAAAAATTCTTAAAGTCAGCCCTTCAAATCCCCACATAGGCTTCTATAAACAAATAGGTTTTCAGTTTTACTTTAAATTTCTTAAAGTCCCTCTCCTTCCAGAATTTTTCTGGGAGGACATTCCATAAAATGAGGCTCTGAATAGAAAAGGTTCTAGCTAGAGGATTCTGGTTTCTCATTACTTACAGACAGCCCTGATCTCTGTGATCATAATATTCTATTTTAGCACATGACTACAGTCAGTCAGGAACACTAATATGCAATAGTCTCTGCCTTTGCAGGCTAAAACACATGCTAATCAGCGATCGTGGAATGGGAGGGAAGGGGGGGGGGGAAGGCATAGAGAGCGCATTACCTCTAGTGCCAGGGCAATTGCCAGGCACTCAGTGGCAACATGGCTCTTAACATGGGTTCACCTAATGACTCCTCTATAAGAATCATTAAGTGAACCCAAAGTAGTAGACTACACGTTAGAAAAACCCTTCACGCGTTAACTTCCAGGAACATACTGAACATGCCCCCAACAGCTAATGTGCGGTCTTTGCCATTAACACGTGTCAGACTGACGTATTAATGTGACTGCTACAGAGATGAGGTATATAAATGTAACTAAATGAAAAAGAAATGTTGTACTTCAAGTCTGAACTCTTGACATTCTGTAGGAAACTGAGGATATCCCATGGAAGTGTACAGAATCCTTTAGTGACTCACAAGGGAGGAAGACAAATTTGAAACATACTTAATGAAAAAAAATGTTTGGAAGTGAGATCAACTTTTCCTAGAATATTGAGTACAAACTAAACTTTGATAGCTCATGTGAGAACAGCAAGAAATAATAATGTTTTACCTGTAAAGAACAGTGACTAAATAATTCAGTAGAACTTTTGTTTTCCGTTTTGATTGCCATTCCCAAAGTGGCTTGAAGTTTGCACTAGTATTTTTGAAAAATAAGAATTGAAGTACTTTAAATAGTAGAGGTGTATTGATTTAACTTGCCTGACTGATAGAGAAGGGCATAGTGATTAGAAGAGCACTAATAAAAGCTCTTCATAAAGGTAAAAAACAACAAAAGCCAGCCTGGTCTTAACTGTGTCTTGTATTTCCGATAATATTGGTTCCTGTTTTATGGTTAGTAGTGAGCTCCATTGAAAACACTTCCTGCATTTTTGGCCTTGCGAATCTATTTTGTTAAAGTTTGCTAAAGTTTTCTGTAACTTGTACGCCAAGACCGATGGGGATCAAAGAACACAAAAATTTGTGTGGATTTTCTAAATGATTCAGACAAAGAAACATGGAGGGCCTTTTCATGTGAATTTTTGTGTGGTTTTTGATAAAATGTAAGAAGGAGAGACATTACCACTTTAACCCTTTCATGGCTGTTGTTGCCATATGGCAACTTTCTATTTTCCCCCAAATGTTACACCGGATTCAATATTTCCAAAAAATTATTAATCGTATCTTAAGTTATGTAATCTGTTGTGGACATGAAAGGGTTAAGTAAAAATTTAGAGTAAGTTCAGAGAACTACCTTGTGAGGATGAAAATGAATGTAGCCACCAACTCTTCTAGCTGATACTGGCACTATATTAAGGCCCCATGGTACAGGATGTTTCTGCATGTAGAAGATCTCTTGTGAAACATGAAATGACGTGACACAAACACTGTACGGTTATCCACTATTACATCGTTAGCTGAAATAGCACCAATATGGATTCTAATGGAGGATATTCCATTTTACCATTTTGAGTTCAATTATATTATAATCAATAAATATTCATAAACAATCATCTTCATAATATAGAATAAAAACTTCATCAGTGTCAACTCCTCTCAATCACCACAATAGCCCACTACCTACCCTCCCTCCCTTCCAATTAAGCCCTCTCATTTCTCAAGGACTTTGAAACAACCATGTCTTAAGAGCATATCTAAAAATCATATAGACTGATAAAACATGATCATCATCAATTTGTTCCAGTACTGAGGAATTTTATAAAACCAAATTGTGATAAATCCCTTTTGGCAAAGGAAAGCTTAACCTAAATGAGCCATTCAGTGCTTTATTAAGCAAAATTTGATTCCCCATATAGGATGGAGACATTGTATATAATACCTTAAATGTAACATGAAAAAGATGAAACAGCAAATTAAAAATCTCTACCACTTTAAGGTATTGGTTCAGCTAGTAGATGGTTTTCTGGCAACAATCAGAATGCTTTGAATAGGCTCTGACAAACCACAACCAGAGACTAGATATTTCTCAGTTTCCATGCTGTGAGGGCTAAAGCCTTCAAGTCTGACATAGAAGATGGCCTTGATGTTGAATGATTAATGCTGGAAATTGAGTTGTCATAGAGGCAGGATTGTTAGCCTCTTTAGAAGTAGAAATCAGTTCTCTCAAGGTCAGGATGGTGCTATAAATATCATAGTGCTTGGGCTCTTGGAATTGGTGTAAAGTTTTGGCTATGAGGAGAATCAGTGGGTATGCAGAGGAAGGACCAGTTCTCTGAAATTACTAAGGCATCTGAGGCCAAAACCTTGAGAAACAGGAGGATGGAACAGTAAAGAGGAAGCTTAGCATTCTCATTGATGGAAAAGGGTTCAATTTGAGAAGAACCCTATTCTTGGAAGATGAATTTTAGGGGCGATGCATCTAGGGACCATTCATGAAGTCAAAGAACTCTGTTAAGCCTGTCAGCTAATTGGTTGTGAATTCCCTGGATGTAGGCAGCTTGTATCTGCATATAATTTGCCATGGCAATGTCCCAAATCCTCACTTCCTCTTGACAGAGCTGAGGAGATCCCAGACCTTGCTTTTATTGACATAAAAAATTGCTACCTCATTGTCTGAATCAAAACAAAAGAATCCTGGAGAAAGGTCTAAGTTGTTTTTGTGGAGATCTCTTTCAGATTTCAACCACATGCCCTGGGAATGATGAACGTATATGTGAGCTCCCCATCCTAGGTTTGTTGCATCTGTAGTTAAAACAAACTGGTATTGCCATGGTACAAAAGGAACTCCTGTTGAGAGGTTGGCTTTGCAAGGCCACCACTAGAACATCAACTGTAGTTGACAAAGTGGACTGATTAGAGAGGCTGTGAATGTTGATTCCATTGGTATTTCAGGTCTCATTGAGGTCATCTCATCTTCAGAAGGCCCAGAGAAACCACCTGAATATTTGTAGCCATGTGTCCCAACATTTGCAATTAGGCTCTGATTATTACTCTGGGTGCTGTTCAAATAGCTTGAACACACAAAATGAGAGTTTGCATTCTCCTTTGAGAAGAAATCCCTTGACTGAATAGTGTTTAGAATAGAAAATAGAGTATTCATTTTGCATTTTTGTTTGTGAAAAAAAATGGTTAAGGTCTATGAGGTCCAGGACAGGGTATAAGCCCTGCTATTTTTGAGGATTAAGAAATAAATGAAGTAGAAACCCTGATTTCTCTTCTGTGGTATGGGAGAAGAGATGAGTCCAATGTAAAGGTCAGCCCAGTGGACATCTGAGAAATCTGAGTTGATAACCGGTTTGGATAATGCTGAGGACCCAGAAATCCATTTGTGAGGTTCTACCACAATGGCAGAAAGTATTGAAGCAGATTTCTACTCCTACCCCCCAACAAGTGTAGTTTAAATTTTCTATAGGTTGTTGTGACTTTGACTGAGCTGATTGACTAAAGAAGGCTACTGTTTTGACTGGGAAGGTATAGCTTGCTTAGGTTGAGTTATTTCCCTATGACAAGGTTTTGGTATAGCAGGACATTGTGACTGCTGAAGTTTTTTTGGTAGTAAAACCATTTTTTGCTGGTAGAAAATTCTGCAACATTGATTTAAAGATGTGCATTTGGGCAGGGAACCAGATGAGAAAGTTAGGAGCACAAAGAGATGTTGAATGGTGCAGCAGTAGTCTTTTATCATGTTCACTGTCTCTTTTACTTTATCTTCAAACAAGGAGGCTCCAGTACATGAAACATTTACTATCTTGGAGCGAATATAATCCTTGCCAAAATGAACTGGTTCTCTCTTTGATTTGTTTGACCCTGTTTGCCTGCCTTTTTCTTTCTGAGGCCCTTTCGTCTGATCATTTTTGCAGCACAGCTGCCATCCCTGTACTCTGGGAATGATGTGCTTCAGGTTACTTCCAGAGAAACACTTGCCATGTAAGAAAGCTTGCCTTCTGTTCTATTTCACAACTGTCCTTTGCTTCATCTTCATGTCAAGATACTGGATCTTCTACCTTATGAATTGCTTATTAAAGTGTAGATCACTGAAATCTAAAATATTTTAGCTCATGACCTTATAGAGTTATAAAAGGGTCACTAAGGGAGGACAAGGCCATAGCGGAGAGACTGAATGAATTCTTTGCTTTGGTCTTTAATAAAGAAGATATAGGGAAGTTACCCATGCCTAAAATGGTATTTAAAGGTGATGTATCAAAGAACTGAAATAAATCTCGATAAACAGGGAAGATGTATTACAACTATTTGATAAACTAAAGAGTATCAAATCACCTGGACTGGATGATATACATCCCAAGGTACTGAAAGAACTGAAATATGAGATTGTGGTTATCTGTTTCATTTCGCATTCAGTGTAAGATCCTTACGTTCGCACATAGGGTAATTCACACAGGCACTCCTCTCTACCTCACAGACCAGATTCACTTCCGCACTCCTCACTGCTTGCTCTGTTCCATCCACATTAACCGCATGTCTCTTCCCTCCCCTTCACAGGCTCACCTTGAATCCACCTGCACCTCAGCTTTTTATTTCCTAGAGCCCAGGCTTTGGAACTCGCTCCCCTCTTCCCTCCGCTCAGAACAGTCCTATAAGTCCTTTAAAACACAACTCAAAACATACCTGTTCAGATTGGCGATTGACCTTCCCCCTCTGTCCTTGTCCCCCTCCCCCCTTCCTTGATGATGTCTTTTTCTGCAATTTGCTTTCCTGTCCTTTCTCTCTCCCTTCTCTATTACTTTTATTTTAAATGGCGTTCCTTTTTTGTTTCCACGCAGCCTGTATTTTTAACGATTGTAAACCGCTCAGATGCCTTTGGTGTTGGGCGGTATAAAAATTCTTAATAAACATAAACATACGTACTATTACTAATCTGTGAACTCTCTTTAAAATTATCTGTAGTACCCGAAGATTGGAGAATGGCCAATGTAACACAAATTTTTAAAAAGAGTTCTAGGGTTGATCCAGGAAACTACAGACTTTACAAACTGGTGAGCCTGATGTCAGTTCTGGGCAAAATGGTAGAAACTATTGTAAAGAATAAAATAATTGAACATGTAGATAGTCATGTTTAATGGGAGAAAGCCAACATGGTTTTAGCCAAGGAAAGGCTTGTCTTACTAATTGTTATGTTTTTGAAAATATGAATAAACAGGTAGATAAAGGTGAACCAGTTGATGTTCAGCCTGATCCAGGAAGGGGCATGTCTGGGCTGTCAAAACATCCCAAAACAGGGCGGGCTCCATTGTACCTGATTCTGCACCGCAGGAGCTAAAAGCTTCCGCTGGTGCAGGATCTGGCAACAAGCCAGCCTGGTATGCCCCTGCAGCAGCTGCAGGAGATGTCCTGGAAGCAGCACAGCCAAGCCTCCCCTGCTCCCGCTGGTGCGCCAAAGGCCCAACTCCCTATCAGACTAAGTATTCCCGCCACCTCAGCAGGATCTGCCAGGGCTTGGATCAGGCAGCGGAGCCTCACCTCCCATGGCTCTATGTCTGTCGGGTGACTGCCGGGTTCACTCGCATGGGTGTCCAGTGCTTATTCCACCTCCAAGGTGGAATACGCTGGGTGTCCTCCTGGTGACCGCTGGACATACAAGGCCGTGACCTGAATCAGCCCTGTACATCCGGGTTCCAGGTCCGCCCCCCCTCTCCCCACTCTCCGCCTGCAAGCTGCCCCATTCAGATCTCCCCACACTGTGGCTGTGTGTATGCTGGGAGATCATGTTCTAGCATACGGTCAGGATGGATAGCAGGGCTGCATATCCTCCCATGATGTACAGTGCTGCTACTCATCTCTCAGAATTGGGTCCATAGTGTATCTGGATTTCAGAAAGCCTTTGACAAGGCCCCTCATGAGAGACTCCACAAAATTAAAGTCATGAGATAGGAGGCCATGTATTACTGTGGATGAGGAACAGGGTAAAAGTTAGAAAACAGAGAACAGAGCTAAGTGGGCAATTTTCTCAATAGAGAAAGGTGAACAGTGGAGTACCCCAGGAATATATGCTGAGCCTGCTGCTTTTTAACATATTCATAAATGATCTGAAAATTGGAATAATCAGTGAGGTGATTAAATTTCTAGATGATACAAAATTATTCAAAGTTGTTAAAACACAAGAGAATTATGGAAAATTGCAAGAGGACCTTGATAAATTAGAAGACTGGGCAAACAAATAGCAGGGGAAATCTACTCTAGACAAGTTCAAAGTTATGCACCTGGGGAAGAACAACCCAAATTACAGTTGCATGATGCAAGGTTCCGATTTGGAACCACAACCCAGGAAAAGGATTAAGTATCATCGATAGTAATTGAAACCCTCTGTCCAGTGTGCAGCAGCAGCCAATAAAGCAAATAGAATATTAGGAATCATAAGGAAAGGAATGGAGAATAAAACAAAGGATATTTTAATGCCTCTTTGTTGTGTGCAATTCTGGTCTCCGCATTTTAAAAAGGATATAGCAGAATTCAGGGCCGTACTGAGGGAAGATCGCACCCTGTGCGACTTGCACATCGGGCGTGCCCCCCCCCCCCCCACGGCGGGAGAGAAGAGGCGTGACCGATATGCAAATTGCTGGCAGGCTAAGCAGATCTTTCCCTCTCTGCCGGCGGCGGAAGGCTTAAGGGGTGCATTTTAGCTTTCTTCCGTTGCCTGCCGCCACTGAGAAAAGAAAAAGTGGCGGCGGCAGGCAACAGAAGAAAGCTAAAATGCGCCCCTTAAGCCTTTGCGCCCTATGCGGCTGTGCCGCTCGCACAGGGCTAGTTACGGGCCTGGCAGAATTAGAAAAGGTACAGAGAAGAGCCACCAAAAATGGTAAAGGGAATGGAAGGATACGCCTATGAGGAAAGGCTTAAAAGATTAGGGCTCTTTACCGTGGAAAAAAGACAGCTGTGGGGAGATATGATAGAGGCCTACAAAATAATGAATAGAGTGGAACAGATAAACATAGAAAGACTATGGGACATACAATGAAGCTATAATATAGTCCATTTAAGACTAATAGGAGAAAATATTTTCTCACTCAATACATAATCAAACTCTGGAATTCGTTACCAGAAGGTGTAGTCAAAGCTGTTAGTGTAGTTGGGTTAAAAAAGGTCTGGACAAGTTCCTGGAAGAGAAGTCCATAGACCATTATTAAAAAGGATCAGAGAAATCCACTGTTTACCACGAGCGCTGTTGAAAACTAGATACTGAGCTTGACGGATCCGGGTCTACCCAGTATGGCATATCTTATTGTAACCAGATGAAAGGAAAGAATGCAGTAAATTAATAAATGAAAGTACCTGGGGGGGTCTGTGGCAGCGGCAAGAGAGAGATGGGCTGTTGTCTTTCAAAAAAACAAAGGGAGAGCTGCCACAGTTGAACAGCTGTAACGGTGGCGGATTTGTAAAAGAAAATAAGGCTTTTTCGCCTCTCTGGGGGTAAACTCGGCCGATTGAGTCTTCTTTGGGTAGATCGGGCTTTTCTTCAGAGCTGGGGCCCCATAAAAATGGTTGCAGGCTGAGTCAGAAGGCAGTCATGATGTCCACATTGGTCCCCTTTTTCTGTCACTGCCCGCTCTGGAGACAGGACAACTCTACTTTCCCCTTTTTTGAAATAAGTCACGGTGGATAGATGTTACAATTTGTTACTTCAAGTTCTTGTCTCACAGAGGGGGGTCAGAGAACAAACTAAGTTCCAGTAGAATACCTCCTGCGTTAACAGGAAGGAACATCAGTTGGAAAGAACATAAATCTAAATAGGGACAAGAGCTTTAAACCAGTAATGGTACAATGGTTAAAATTTTTTCACTTCCCATGTAGATGGTAAATATATGATGACACTATGGAAGTGAGAAGACACTATAACAATGTCCAGTGGCAACATCCGTAAAATAATTTACCATATAATAAATGCAGACAGTTGTGAGGTAGTATTAGGTTAAAAAACTTTTCTTCCAGAAGAATACATTTTGATTTCTAAACAAAAAATTCACCAATTATCTGAGCAAATCAGAAACCAGTGAAATTCAATATTCTGGAGATGACAGCAGCAGAGCAGACATCCAATTGGGACAAAAAAAATACAGGCGGGTCTTTCCGACTCAGCACTTGCATGCAGGTCTGATCCCTTCCTCCTTTGATGTATGCCCGCATCAGAGGTGGGAGGGACAAGACCAGCCAATCAAACGTGGGTCTTTGCAACTCCGTGCTTGAATGGCTGATCTGGTCCCTCCCTTCTCTGATGCGGGCATATGTCAGAGGAGAGAGGGATCAGACCTTAAGTCAAGCACAGAGTCAGAAAGATCTGTGGGGGGGGGTTCAATTTGATGTCCACTCCTGCCACCGCCACCACTGCCTCCGCCGCCAAGGAAACATGAAAAGTGGCGGTGAGGCACAGGCAGGCAATGTAGGGGGGGGGGGGAGCTGAGGCTCCTATTTCTTTGTGCTCTGTGTGGCCGCACCACTTGCACAGGGCTAGGTATAGCGCTGTCCTCTGCTAACTTTGATAAGAAAAACTTTTTCTTTCAAAGTTCAAGCAGCCAAAATCATTTAGACTCTTTAAACTCTGAAGCTGAATATTCATATCTACCAAACCTTTTTTAAAAGAAGTCTGATGAAATATTCAGGAAAAAAAATAAATTCTAATGAATAGTATTTAGTCAAGTAATTAATCTTCCCAGACTATTCAACTAATAAGCTTCTATAGCTTCTCTAAGCTTTCCAGCCAGATACTAGTTTAAATTACCATGGAAAAAACTCAATATTCAGCTTTTACAGCTTCTCTCAGGAAATATTTTCCTCAGAAAGGACTAGTTTCCTAAATCCCTTAATACCCAGGGAGCCTACTCTGCCAAATCTCAGTAACCTAACACTGGAAAAAAAAAATAGAAAAATTCTTCCAACCTCTCCAAAATTACTCACACCTCAATCACTTTCATCTAGCAACACTCAAAATCACTCAATCTTGCTTTCAAACCCAATCAAAGAAGCCTCCACTCTCACACTACCAGACACATATCCATCCAGCGCATCAGTCAGACCCCAACTGTCTCCTCATTCAAACTCCCCTAAGATTCTAAACCTCTCCTGAAACTAGTGTTCTGATTAATCATGTCATCAAAAAGTCCCAGATTAAATGATATGATTAAATCAAGTATTATTCTTAAATATTTCATGAAATGTTCCAAATAACTAACCTTTCTAGCACATATAAGTATTTTTAAAGCTATTTCTTTAAGAGTTCAGGCAACATGAAACTGAAACATCAATCTGTGTCACATCTAACTCCCTCTCCCGCCTAAACCTCATTACCATAAACTCCCCTGGGAGATCCCTCCTCCCTCATCTACATCTGGTACTTTTACTTATTAAAACTTCAATTTTTACCATAAAAATACACTTTTTAGAAGCTTTTAATTTGCATACTGTCATTTTTAAGTACCCCCAAAGCTCCAGTTTTCTTTTTAAAGCCATGGATGTACAACCCCTCCCTCTAGAGAAACACCACAAATCGTGGCAAAACGCAATGTTTAAAAATGATAAAAAATCTTTCAGACAGCTAATCTACTTTCCTACACCTCTCTTAACCCCAACCCCCCCCCCCCCCCATAACTTTTAAAATATTTTTTTCAGTGAATTTCACCATTTTAAAAGAGCACAGGCCCTTTAGGGCTGGTTCTGTCTCTAGTCTAAGGCCCAACCAGGCTTGAGCACCACGCTGCCTGCCTTGAAGCCACAAGCATGATTCTGAACCTTTCCAGGTCATGAGGCCCAATTCCAAGGCTCCTGCCACCCCCCAGCCACTCATTGGGCCAATCTCGCTCACCTGCCACACTCTGCACAGTCCTCGGACCCCCCCCCCCCAGCAGCCTGACACTATACTGGAGGCAGCGACAGTCATCGAGCCCCCTCCCAACAGTAGCCATGAGGTCTGCAGCCCTCCAGCACTCACAAAATGTGATCAGGAACTGCCATAGATATCGCAGCTTCCCTCCAATCCTACCTGCAGCCATTTTGCTGGGTCTCCAGCTCCAAATAAGAGCCTGATCCACACAAAGAGGGCCCGATCAGTCCAGCTATCCCCTGGAGCCATGATAAAGCCTCTATCATTCTCTTTTACAAATCCGCCGCCACTGCAGTTATTCAGCCACAACAGCCCTCCCTCAGTTGTAAAAAAAAAAAAAAAAAGCAGCGCTCTCTTTCCGCCACCACAGACCCACATGCACTTTTAATTATTTATTTACATCATTCATTCTTTATTAGCACTTTCAAATAATACATCCAAGCATAATACATGAATGAACAGAAATTAGCACCATAACTGTTCAAAAAGGGAAACAATATAAATAAAGAAAAAAGAGCCAGCTGCAAATTAGTCCACCTATTACAAGAAATAAGGAAGTTCAAGGAAATAAACAACAGCATAAGGGTATCAACAAGAAGAGCCCTTAACAAAGAAGAAAAAGACATTTATAATATTAGAAGGCAGAGACTTACACGTCAGACAGATGAGTCATTACAACTTCACCACATCTTCCCTAGTTACCAAAAACCCGGATCAAAAAAGAGAAAAATCTTATCTTTCTAAGAAAACACAACAGTGAGAAGGGTATTTCAAGAAAACGTTTACCCCCAGAGAGAGGATCGTAGGATTATACCCCAGGAATTCCTTCATCCTTAACTGGTGGACCGAGACAAAGTGGAATATGCATGAACGTGAGATCTCACTGAGCTATTTGAAATACAAAGGAAGAATTACATTCCTATTGGACTCCAAAGCCAAGGTAATAAGTAGGAAGCTTTCCAGAAACCGTTTAGGGTCCCCCTGTCCTTAGTTGGGCCTCTCCAGGACCACTGCCCCAGGTGGCATAGCCCAGAGACAGGTAATATGCCTTGATCAGGGGAGGCAGATCCAACAGGAGGATTTCTAATATCTCCTGGAAGTATCTCCTCACCATTTCCAGTGGAGACAAAATAGGAGATTAGAAAAATTTTAAAAGTCTTAAATTATTCTTATGAATTTGGTTCTCAAAATTCAAGTACTTATAAGTACCTAAGAAACTTGTGTTCTTATATTACCAACCTTTACTATTTATCATCTCATGTATATAGTTCAACCCTGTGGTTGTAATTATCATTATCTCGTGTATATAGTTCAACCCAGTTAGCCAAGTTTGTACTCCTGTTCCTTGTAAAACCAAACAGAATGTTGTCTTGGTCGTTTTGTTATATTGTAAACCGCGCTGATACTGAATAGTGCGGTATATAAGCAACTGTAATAAATAAATAAATAAGTATAATAGTACTTATTTTTATGTTAATGATGTTCTGTTACTTGAGATATATTGAAAAGTATTTTGTTTTCCTAGACAACAGTATCTTGTCCTTTATCTGAGCTGAAAGAACATCCCAAAGCAGTCCGAGCTGTTCTTTCAGCTGGGAGATCTTCACACATTGTTCCTCTTGTACCTTGGAAACCTCAATAAGAGTACTTTTAACTTAAGAAACTTCTGCACTCACAAAACCCACCATGGAAGACAGAGAGGAGTTCAAAGTTGCAATGGCATCCTACAGTGACTCCAACGTGATTACAGTAGATCTTACTAGTCCTTGCACTCCCGGAGGTTGCATCGACCTGGTAGCCAACAGTAGCAACTCCACACCAGGAGATGTTGCTGCTCCTTCCCCCTTCCTGCACAGTTCCAGGTGATGATAATGCCAGCGTACTTTGCCTCCCTTCATTTCGAGGTAATAGCGGGGGGGGGGGGGGGAGGGAGTGCGCTGCTCAGGGCTTAACCAAATCCCCAAGGTGCTCAAGGCCATGGAAAGCTCACCTCGTGGCACCACTGAAGATACTGCTCTAGCCACGGTCGCCGAAAACCACAGCCACTAGTAGAAACACAAAACCCGAGGATAGGCTGGCTTGCTTCCACTTCCTGTGGCCCATCACAGCAGGTCACAGTGATGGAAAATCACTATATGGAGGTGAGTCAATATAGGCATGTGGTGCCAAGAATTCTTCCTTCCGCCATCTTGCCCCCATTCTTTCTTTTCATCTGATTACATTCAGGCTCATTCCATCTCGGATGTACACCCCCTCTGTATGTCCAGTTTGACTGGACATTCAGAGGGGGTTGCCATTCTGAGCTTGCGGGACACATGTAGCCCCGCAGCATCAGAATTGTGATCAATCATGTATGTACAGGCCAGGACTGCGATTCAGCTCAGCCTGCATGTACATGACAAGCCCGACTAACTCAGTCAGGGCTTTTAAATGGAGCTGTGGTGCCCTGGCATCCTGTTGCCATGGCACCGCGGCTCCATTTAAAAGCCACGATGCCGGCCACCAGAATAAAGAGCTTATTCCCCGCAGCCCAATCCCCGATCTGGCCTCCTAAGACCAGGATTGGGCTGCGGGGAATGTCCTCTGGCCCCCCCTGCCCCATCCATGCCCCAGCCACAAAAAAAAATGTCCAGGGACGTTATTCCACCTCGGAGGTGGAATAACTTCCCCACACATGTTGCCAGGCCGACCTACAGGGCCAACATTAGAATCAGCCCTGCATGTCCAGGGCTGGCGACTGCCTGCCCAGACTCTGCCCCTTCCCCACCCCCATCAAACCTCTCTGCACAAATGACAGGGAGGCTAGACGCCGGTGGGTGAAGGCACGAATAGCAAGGATAGACATCCCAACGGGACGTCCATCCTCGCTATTCGTGGCACAGAATCGGGCCCATTATGTTCTTAGGCTGTCTTTGCTAGATCGAAACTTGGCTGTGTGATGGAGAAGAGGGATATTTATATCACTGTTTACCTCCATGGTAGGTGGAGGTGTGACATTAATTTATAGACTTTCCAAATTCATTTTTTCAAAAAGGATTTATCTATCAAATTTCATCTGTTACCTTCCTTGGATACACCTGCCTGTGATGTTTTTCACCATGCTGTGGATGGAGTGGAGGAGTAGCCTAGTGGTTAGGGCAGCAGCCTGGTACCATAAAGACCAGTGTTCAACTCCCACTGGTATTCCTTGTGGTCCCTTAACCCTCCATTGCCTCAGTTATAAACTTAGATTGTAAGCCCTCTATGGACAGGGAAATATCTACTAACCTGACTGTAACTCACCTTGATCTACTACTGGAAAGGTGTGAGCTAAATAAAATATTAATGCAAAAGATTATGACTGCTTACTGCTGCCTTTTTCTTTAGGTAACTTTATTATACATTTTAATACACTTGAAAGAGCTCCCAACTGTTTCTTTGCATCCTCTATGGCAGATTGCAGATTTCAGACTTCAACATGTCCCTTATTCCGTGCATTCTGCTGGGCATATGCTTGATCTTCAATTTAGCTTACCCCTTTTCATTGGTAGTTCAGGTATGTCCCTGTCCCCAGAGGGATTACAATCTAAGTTTGCATCTAAAGCAATGATAGGTTAAGAGATTTGCCCAAGGCTACAAGGAGTGTCAATGGGAATCAAACCCTGGTTTCTCTAGTCACCAGGCTGCTGCCCTAACCATTAGGCTACTCCCTCACTTTATAAAATAAAGCACCTTTGAATCCTTCCCAGCAGCGAATAGTCTTGTTCCATCTGATTTTAATGGCTGCTCTTTAGATGGCTGCTCTTTAGAATCGCACCTTCATTCAACATTGGACGATGTTGCTTCTCCTGTTTCATGTCCATTTAGACAAGGCCATCATTACCCTTGGTACCACTCAGGACTTAAGCTGTTACAACAGCAATTATGCCATTTTGAGAGACAGTGGTGAAAGCACAAATCTCCGCAGGTGTTAGCTACCTGCCAAAAACAACACTGATACTACTGGGCACAATTAATAAAACCAAAGAGAATATTTCTCATCTGCCATTAGAAATGCTGCTAATCAACCCCAAAAGGTTTTTTCAGTAATATCCAGGCTACTAGTACCCAACAAAACCTTGAATATTCATACTTGGTCAGAACCATCTCCACAGACTCTTGTATCCTATTTTAGTAAAAAGATTCCTGATATTCAGGATACTTTTGGAACTATAATTCACAAAGCTGCTTTCAAAACTGAAGGAGGTACCCCCCTCCCCCATCATTTCTGTCAGCTCTTTTGGTGGTGACTCATACTTGGTCTTCTTCCATGATGTCCTTTACTAAGATCATTTCAAAAATGAGGCAAATCACTGATCCTATTCCTTCCAACTGGAATACAGAATCATCATTAGGTATTCTTCTCATTGCTTATACTAGTCTTTCATTGGGCTTGGTGCCTCATTCCTGAAAGATGGCTGTTATTTATCCTATGTTCAAAAAATCTAATACAGATCTATCAAATCCTGCCAATTATCATCTGGTTTCAAACCTGCCATTATTATCAAAGATTACAGAAAAACTTTTATTTTTACTCAATTCTGGAATGAATGTGGAACATACTAATTTGATTCATCACCACCACTCTTGCTTTTGCCCAGGTCATAGCATCAAGACAGTAATGACCTCCCTTTTAAATGAAGTTCATGGTGTCTTCAACCAGGGCAACATTACTCTAACCATATTTCTTGACCTATCAGCCACATTTGATATAGTTGATCGGCATATTTAGTTACGCCGCCTAGCAAAGTCTGGTCTTTGTAATAACATTCTATCATGTTTTACATCTTTTCTCTCAAACTGTTCTTTTCTGGTTGCTCCTAATGTTTATGTATCTGCCCCTTGTCCGTCTACCTGTGAAGTCAGCTTTGGGAACTGCTAACACCTAATCAGGTATTAGTGGGTCTGATTACCTGAGAGCAGCTGAGGGCCTGCATAAAAGGCTCCAGTGCCCTGCCCTGTTCAGGCTTTCCTACAGGAGCTCTCCAGATCAACCAACAGTAAGGATTTAAGGGTTTGTTTTATTATATTAAATTGATAGCTCTCTGACTGGGAGCTCTTAAAAGGGTTTTTTGTACATTTTTAAAGCAAGGTTACTTTCTTTTTGGTGCTTTAGTGGGACTTTCCTTGAGCACAGTAGGTGGTTGAACTCCAGTAGCCTCCTCAGCTTTGGGAACTGCTAACACCTAATCAGGTGTTAGTTCCCTTCCTACCCACCCCAACTCCCACCCACCCCTAGCGAGTAGTCTTGCTTTATAGGGCACCTCCCCATTTGACAAAGCACAGAGAATTGGACCAGCACATTTTGAATATAATTAAGGAGATTTAACTGCTTTTTCTCTGAAAGGACAGCTGGGAAACCGGCTGGTACTTGGTAGATCTCTCTCTTTTGCTTTAACAGATACCTAAGCTCCACGAACAGAACAATGGCTGGGAAAAATCATATCGCTAAAGCTGTTGCCCCCGTTACAGCTTCTGCCTCGGTCAAGAAAGAGGTCCTAATGCCAGTTGAAGGACTGGTTCCATGTGCAGGGTGCCTGCATGCTGAAGCTCTGAGGAAACAAGTCGAGGAACTCAGAGAGGAGGTGGCGAGGCTGAGGAGCATTCAAGACAGTGAGAAGTACATTGATGAGATGCTTCTTGCAGCAACCAAGCTCTCCAGCAGAGAAGATGGGTGCCAACAGAATGTTGATGGTTGGACACAAGTCACCAGGGCCTGCAAAATCACCAATCCAACTTCTCCAGCCCTTGAATTGAAGAACCATTATGCAGCCATGGAAGTGGAGGAGGTGAAAGCATCCCTGGAAAGGGAAGAACCAGAGCTCAAGTACCCCAATGTTGCAGAATCAGTGACCAGAAGGAAACGAAGGGTAGTGGTGGTTGGAGACTCTCTTCTGAGGGGTACTGAGGTGTCCATCTGCCGACCAGACTTAATGTCCAGAGAGGTATGCTGTCTGCCTGGTGCCAAAATCCAAGATGTTATGGAGAGTTTGCCGAGACTCATCAAGCCCACTGACTATTACCCAATGTTGCTAATCCATGTTGGAACAAATGATACTGCCAGGTATACCTCAGAATGTATCAAAAGTGACTTCATGGCTCTGGGACAGAGGGTGAAGCAGTTAGGTGCACAAGTGGTGTTCTCTTCAATCCTCCCTGTTGAGGGTAAAGGCCAAGGCAGAGAGGCTCGCATCCTGGAGATGAATGCATGGCTGCGTGGATGGTGTCATCGAGAGCATTTTGGTTTCCTCGACCATGGAATGCTGTTCCAAGGGTTGCAGAGCAGAGATGGCATCCATCTGTCCAAGAAAGGTCAACGCGTCTTCAGTAGTAGACTGGCTAATCTACTGAAGAGGGCTTTAAACTAGATTCGTTGGGGATGGGCGAAGAAAGCCCCCAGGTAAGTGAAAGCCCCCAGGTAGGTGATACATTAAATAACTTTATGGAAATGGGTAACAGGGGTAACATATGGAAAGCAGTGTGTATAAATGCCCGTAGCATGGGAAATAAGATCCCTGATGTTGAAGCTTTGGTGGGAGTGGCTGACTTGGATTTAGTGGCAGTTACAGAAACATGGTTCACAGAAAACCATGATTGGGATGTAACTATACCTGGCTGTACTTTATTCAGAAAGGACAGGGTAGGAAGTAGGGGAGGAGGAGTGGCACTATATGGAAAAACTACTATTAAAGCTTTGGAATTACAGAGCTTAAAAGGGAGAGGGGAGGCATTGTGGGTTAAACTAGAAAGAGGGAAAGAGAAATCTATTTACATTGGTGTGATATACAGACTTCCCTCACAAGAGGAAGAGGTGGACAGAGAGTTAATTGAAGACATGCGCAGCATTGCTAGGAAAGGGGAAGTGCTACTGATAGGAGATTTCAATATGCCAGATGTTGATTGGCACATTCCTGCTGCAGTATCATCTAGAAGTAAGGAAATCCTGGATTCTCTACAGGGAGAACTATTCAGGCAATTGGTAACAGACCCCACACGTGAAGGGGCCATACTGGACTTGGTGCTTACCAATGGTGAAAGTGTTTCTGATGTTGTAGTGGGAGATCATTTTGCATCCAGTGATCACCAGATGGTGTGGTTCAGTATTAGGACTAGGGCTGTTAGAATCCATTCAACGGTGAGGATCTTAGACTTTAGTTAGACTAACGTTGCGAAGATGGGCCAATACCTCAGGGAGTCGTTAGTTGGATGGGAACAGCTGAGGGATGTAGAAAAACAGTGGGAAAAACTGAAAGCGGATATTTTAAGGGCAACCAACCTTTTTGTTAAAATGGTAAATAAAGGAAAAAGGAAAAGGAGACTGCTATGGTTTTCGAAAGAAGTAGCTGAAAAAGTGAAGAAAAAGAGGGAGGTCTTCATGAAATACAAGAGATCACAGAAAGAGGAAGACAGGCATCTGTATTTGGAAAAACTTAGAGAAGCTAGCAAAGTAGTCAAGAAGGCAAAGATTCAAAAGGAGGAGGAAATAGCCAATGCAATAAAATGGGGGGGGGGGGGGATAAGACATTTTTCAGAAATATTAGTGAGAAGAGGAAGCGCAAGAGTGGTATTGTCAGACTCAAAGGTGCAGGGGAGGAATATTTAGAAGCTGATAAGGATAAAGCGGAATTGCTTAACAAATATTTTTGTTCTGTGTTCACAGATGAAGAACCAGGAGCAGGACCTCAGAAAACACCCACAAATAGGAACAGAAGCAATGGACATCTTGAACAATTTTCAAAAGACTGTGTTCGTGAGAAACTATCTCAACTTAAAGTAGACAAAGGGATGGGACCGAATGGGATACTGAAGGAACTTGGGGACGTTCTAGCAGCTCCACTGACTGACCTTTTCAATGCCTCGTTGGAGTCGGGAGTGGTGCCAAAGGACTGGAGAGAGGCTCATGTGGTGCCTTTACACAAAAGCGGAAGTAAGGATGCGGTTGAAAACTACAGGCCGGTTAGTTTACCTTTGGTGGTGAGTAAATTATTGGTAACGCTGTTGAAAGAGAAAATAGTGAGGTTTCTGGAGTCCAGCGGATTACAGGATCCGAGGCAGCATGGATTCACCAGAGGCAGGTCTTGTCAGACAAATCTGATTGATTTCTTTGACTGAGTGACCAGGGAGTTGGACCGAGGGAGAGCCCTAGATGTGGTGTATTTAGATTTCAGTAAAGCCTTTGACACTGTTCCTCAGAGGCAACTTTATAAACAAATTGAGCACCCTAGGGATGGACCCTAAAGTTACTGCTTGGGTTAGAAATTGGTTGTGTGGGAGGCGACAAAGAGTACAAATAAATGGAGCTCACTCTGAGAAGAAGGATGTTATCAGTGGTGTGCCCCAGGGATCTGTCCTTGGTCCGATTCTTTTTAACATCTTTGTTAGTGATATAGCGGAAGGGCTTTCAGGTAAGGTTTGCCTCTTTGTGGATGATAACAAAATCTGCAATAGAGTAGACACCCAGGAAGGGGTAGATAACATGAGGAGGGATCTAGCTAAGCTTGAAGAATGGTCTAGAATTTGGCAGCTGGGATTTAATGTTAAAAAATGTAAGGTCATGCATTTGGGCTGCAGCAATCCAAGGGAGCAATATAGTATAGGGAGTGAAGTACTTTTGTCCACTAAAGAAGAGCGGGACCTAGGCGTGGTTGTGTCTGATGATCTTAAAGTAGCTAAACAAGTAGAAAAGGCGATGGCAAAAGCTAGAAGGATGCTTGGGTGCATACAGAGAGGAATGGCTAGCAGAAAAAAATGAGGTGATAATGCCTCTGTATAAGTCTTTGGTGCGACCTCATTTGGAGTATAGTGTGCAATTCTGGAGACCGCACCTTCAAAAGGATGTGAACAGGATGGAGTCGTGCAGAGGTTGGCTACTAAAATGATTAGTGGTCTTCATTATAAAGCATATGAGGACAGACTGAAGGATCTTAATATGTACACCTTAGAGGAAAGGCGGGATAGAGGTGATATGATTGAGATGTTTAAATACCTCTGTGGCATAAATGTTCAGGGAGAGAGCCTCTTTCAATTGAAAGCAAGTTCTGCTACGAAGGGACATGGGATGAGGGTGAAGGGAGATAGATTCAGGAGTGATATGCGGAAATATTTCTTTACGGAAAGAGTAGTGGATCCATGGAATAGTCTCCCAGTGGAGGTGGTAGAGATGAGGACAGTAACTGAATTCAAAAAAGCATGGGACAAACACAGAGGATCTCTAAAGGTAAAAAGGGGACTGTTGTAGTTGTTATGGAAGGACAGACTAGATAGGCCATGTGGTCTTTTTCTGTCGTCATATTTCTGTGTTCCTATGTTTCTATGTTATCTCCCCTACTTCTGAATATTTTTATGTCCCTTAGCACATCTGATTCATGATACAGGAATAAGTACTGAATTTTATGATGATAAGGTTCTGTTACTGTTCTGTTACTTGAGCTATATTGAACTCCCGAGAGAAAGGACATAGCAAATGTGCTGGTTCCCATTCACAGTCCAATGTGGATTGTAGAGAAGAACAAGTATCTCTTTCAGCTGTAAAGTTTATAGAATAAGATGGCTCCTCTGAAGGTTCCTAGTTATGAACACTGGAGAGATCTTTCATAGAAAAAAAGAGTGTGACTGCTCCAGAAGAGATAGTGAAACAGATGACGAAAATTCATTTGTAACCATACTGTAACCAGCACCAGAGTAGAAAATATGAGCAGTTCTGCAGAGGACTGCACAGGAGCAGTGAAGACTGTGCTGAATAGCTCTTCTGTTGGTGATTTCTGCACAAGGTGCACTCAATATGCAGTGAAGTTTCTGCTCAGAAGAGGCGGCCAAGAGCTTCCTCTTAGTCTAAGACAATGCAATGCTGGAATATTTTCACTTCTGCAACATTTTAGAAGGGGTGGAAGAAATTACCTTACTCTCAGACTTCTGCGGACACTTCTGAAATGACTGCATAATAGTCATGGAATCCTTCAACGTAACACACTCTAGCTTGAGGGATATCTTGTAATTCCTTTATGTAAATAGACTTTTGAAGTCACTGTACTAGGAAGTTGAGGGTCAATCCATGGAAGGTTCTTTACTCATCTGTCCTAAGATGCACAGAGAAGCTAACTTTTAGATGTATATTTTGACATAGTCATTTTTCCATCTCTATGTGGTCATTGAGCTGATATGCATGGTCTCTTCGTGTCCTCGGAGAAATCTGAGCTCAATGTTTGCAGTTGTTCTTGGAATGAACTGGACCCAAACAAAGGAAGCATGCTATCTGTGCATGTATAAATAGTGTGTACTATTGCATAACAGTACACACTATGGCTTCATAGTACACACTATGGCTCAGTAATGCACACTATTACGTGATAGTGTTTACTATTAATGACAGACAGGAAGTGATCGAATTAAAATACAACAAAACAAAATGAAACAACAAATTCTGCAACTGACACAGGAAGCTGAACAAAATGAAAATGTTTGTCTTGCACAACCCTATGGATTTGACCTGCTCTCTTCTCTCTTGTGTCATTCAGTACAAAGAGGAAGAAACAATGTGAATCTTCACTGCCTCCAATTCCCTCTGTGTAGCAAGAGCAAAATCTTGCTCGGAAAGGGAATTCATTGCAAGTTCCACATTATGTAGTGGTATAAAATTCCACCAGGAGTACATTTGTCTTTGCGATATCTTTTTGTTTTACTTCTGATATGGATCGCTGTGTTTTGTTTAGCATTAATTTGCTGTTAACAGCTTTACTATTAGCTCATTGTATATTGTGAAATCTATTTAATAATAATAATAATAACCTTGAACTATTTCCTCGAAAATACTTTATCTTTTCAGAGATAAATATTACATGGAAACAAACATTTAAACTGTCAATATTAAAACCTATACTTCTCTACAGATTTAAATAAGCTTCTGTACAAATAAAGAAAAGCTCGGAAAGTGGATGCAAGACAGGGATATGCATAGCCAATAAAGTTTTGGTAGGGGCACATCTGGGCCGTCCAGATGGCACCAAGCAAGATGGACCTATTTGGACCCGATTCTGGACCATAAGAACAAAACATCACCGTGGTAACCAGAATCCGGCCCGAGGACGGCCTGGTGTTCCCTGCAGGCGTCCTCAACTCCTGCATCCTCAGCCCCCATTTTCCCCACCGCCTGACCCATGGCTGCCTGCCATGGCCTGGATTGAGTGGCGGGGACCCCCTATCACCACCTGGCCCCGGACCCAGAGTGGGGATCCCTGGGCCCGATCGCAGGTTTTTTACTACTTATTGAGGTGGAATAAGCAGCACGCCCCCACGGGCCTGGCAGGATGTACAGGGCCATGACCTGAATCAGCCCTGTATGTCCTGCCAGGCTGGCTGCCCCCGTTCTGCCCCAATCCCGTCCCCTCTCACCACCACCCGCTGGCTCTCCTCATCTTGATGCTCAAGACGTATGGGGGGAGCTGTAGGAGAAATCGGGCTCAGACAGCTTGTGGAGCTACAGTCGCCCTGGGACATGCAGCCCCACAACCCACGTCCCAGAATCAGGAGTTGTTTTACTAAGGGGTGCTAATGTGTTGCATCTAATGCACACTTAGCACTGAAATCATGGTACATTATGTGCAATGCACCCACGTTTACTGTCAGGGGTGTGGAAAGCATTTCCCTGGCAGTCAATGAAGAGCTCTGTCCCATAGCGCATGCTGTATTAGTATGGGTGCACCTAACGCCATGTAAATGAACCCGCACGAATGCAGTTAGCATGCAGTGTTAACACCACATCTACTCTCTACCCCTCCCCTGCCCACTCATGCCTCTAATGCAGTTGCGCAGTTAATACAGGAATCATCTTGCACTGTCATG
Source organism: Ichthyophis bannanicus (assembly GCA_033557465.1). Lineage (NCBI taxonomy): Eukaryota > Metazoa > Chordata > Amphibia > Gymnophiona > Ichthyophiidae > Ichthyophis > Ichthyophis bannanicus. Next base: position 208,209,697 of record CM066040.1, read on the forward strand.
GCCCTGTGCCACTTGGCAATGAGTGTCCCAGCCTGCCTTTGGTGTGCACCAGAACCTGCACTGTCAGGTGGCACCTATTAAGTAAAAGACCCTCTTAATTTTAAACAATGTTTTGCAATTTTCGTGTTTTTTAATGAATTTTCACAAATTTGTTTTAAATGTGCACCTTCGACCTGAAATGCTTTTTGCACATGCAGATTAATTGTAAGCACGTTAATTCATAGGTTTATACATGCACAAGCAATTTCCATGCAGAACATTTTTTAGGCACCCAAACGAACCAAATATGCACTGATGAATGCACACTCCTAATGCACAATGTTGCATTTTTGACCAGTGATTATAGAAATGTAAGCCCTCATTTTAACTTTGACACATCTTACCTATATTCATTTTCATTATAGTGGGAACTGCATAGAACATATCAGTTTAGATGAACCCATGTCTTCCAAAATCATGAAAATGTATTTATGCCTAGTGAATGGTCAGAAAAAAATCATCTTAACGCATTAATACCAGTAAAAAGGATTTTTGGAGAAATGATAAAACAATCATCAAAATCCTGTAATTGTTTTTTCATATTTATTTCACTTCTGAGAATATATTAGTGTATTACATATTATATTAGTGAGTTACATTTTATGAAAAATATTCCTAATTAGTTATCTTCATAGTTATTCATCTACTTCAAAAATCAGGATGTTTCTCCATTCAAGCATCACACTGGTTGGGACTGGGGTTTAAATCTGAACTTTTATTACCATCATTGGTGGATATAAAATTTGAAGAGTGGAATCTGAGCAGGATACAGATTACTGGCTATGTAACAAATAAAATATATTAGGATACAAAGGACAACAAATAAGGTCTAGGATGAAGACAAGGGTGTACACAGCCAAAAACATTCTCAACCAACACATTTTTCCCAATTTTCAGGCGTTTTCTCACGTGTTTTACCTATTTCTTCTTTGTATGGGCATTATAGCTTTTCAAGTGTGCAAATCAATTAAGCATATATTAATTCATAGGTATACACTTGTACAAGTGCACTTTTAATTTTTAGATATCCAAACAAACCAAATTTGGACGTATGAATGCACATCCCTAGTTAAAGCTGACAAAGTAAGCTATGAAGGCAAAAAATAGGCCTATTAATTAATTGAAGAAACTTGCAGGCACTACTTCTACAATGTTACTCTTGTCAAGGTTCTAACCAGGGGATGACTCTACTATTAGGTAGGGTGAGGCGGCCACCTTGGGTGGCAAAATTTTGGGGATGGCATAAAGTGCCCCCAAAACGTTCCCATGTGTCCAATGGGGCCTCACCTCTGTCTGGCCCTGTGGAAGCATTTCCCCTCTGTCTTCCTCCACGGCCACCACCACCACCGCCATTTCTCTTAGGATTGTGGTGGCAATGACAGCAATAAACTAAAAACTAAGTGCGGGGCCTTTGAAACTGCTGCATGCTTTCAAGGTCCTACCAGTTCTGCCACCCTCTGACATATACTTTTTGCATCAGAGGAGAGCAGGACTTGCAGAAACCACTGGAAGTCTGTGAGAATCGTGGAGAGCCTGTGCTTATTGTCACTGACACGGCAGCAGAAGCAGTAGCTGGGGAGACTGAGGAAGATAATGGAAATGGGATGGCTTAGGGAAATAGGGAAGCAGGGAGCATAGTCTCATGGATGGAGATGCCAGATATGGGGAGGGCCATAGAAAAATGGATAGGAGAGGCTAGACATGGGAGGGGGCCATAGGGAGAAGATGCTTAGGGCTGGTCCAACCACTAGGAAAACTAGGCTGTCAGCTAGGGCATCAGCTTCTGGAAGGACAGCAAAAAGCTACAACAGTCAAAGCAAAGCAATAGGTCCCTGCAGCCATACAAATTCAGTCATCAGAGAGTACATTTTCCTTGTGACATTTTGAAATCTCCCTCACTAGGTTTATATTTACAAAACAAAGTTGACCATTTAAAAATATGGGGGGGGGGCATTCTGAGGCACTTCCCCTGTCCCATTTACCTTCTGATGGGGACGGAGAAAGAGGTGGATCGGAGGCAGGGTTAGGACAGGCAGTGGGCAGTCACAGGCCCCAGACGTACAGGGCCGATTAAAATGTCAGCCCTGTACATCCTGGGCCGGTAAATAAGTTCCCCTAGTCGCCAGGAATCGGCAGGCCTGGGGCGCAGATCCAGAGTCAGGCTGTGGGGAAATCACTGCTGGAGCCGGGATTGCAGCTCTTCAATGGAGCTGCAGTGCCATGGCAACTGGACACAGAATCAGGGTCCTGGCCTACACGAACAGCCTGCTTGCAATTCTGCTCCCACGGGGCTAAAAGTGCCCTGCAGGATCAGAATCACAACTCCCTCTATGCATCTGGTTCCAAATATGCATTTTCACATGCATCCACATAGCCCCTGATGCCCCCCAACACTTTGTACATGGCACACATGTGAACCCTCCACATACCTGATTTTGGAAATGGAGGAAGTGTGTCCTTGTATTACACTGCTCCTTTTTTTTCTTTAGTGCTGTCAAGTCAGTGCTGACTCTTGGTTAGTCAGCTGCCTCTAGGTTTTCTTGGCAATGTATCACTGGAAGGAGATTGGCAGGCCTTTTCTTCCAAGGCAATGGAGGGTAAAGTGACTTGCCCAAGGTCACAAGTAGTGCCAATGGGAATCAAACTCTTGATCTTCTGGATACTAGGCAGTTGCTCTAACCACTAGGCTACTCCTCCACTCCTTTTGAGCTTGTTGTTTTTGTTCCTTGTGTAAGTACTTTGCATCTCCTTTGTTTTTGTAGGATAGGGGCCTGATATTCAGCCTACAGCAGTCAGCACTTGTAAAGCACCTGATTGCCACTAGCAAAAATTATACTGGATATTCAGCACCAGAAGCCAGATATCCACCAGCGCTGAATATCTGGTTTCATCGCCACCATCATTTGCTATCAGTCAGCGGTAGGGTTGCCAACTTTTTCACCGAGAAAAACCCGACACCTGTGGCTCGCCATGCTCCACCCATTCTCCGCCCCTAGTCCCACCCCTGCCACGCCCCCAGCCCCACCCACAAAAATTACCGAGGATAAGTGTAGGTTAACTTCCTTGGTCAGATAATAATTAAACTGGGAACCCCAAAATCCAAACATGAAATGTACAACACTGGAGAAATAAAACTATAAAGTAATTTCTTCTTGCACTAAACAAAAACGCAAAGATGTTAGCAATACACACTTCCCAGACCAGACATATTCCAGTTAATAAATTCAAAATAAAAAGTATTTTTCTACCTTCTGTTTGGGCGTTTTATTTTTCAGTTGCAATTGCTCCAGTCACTTTCTTCTGGTTTCTTCGTGTCTTCTGCGAGCTATCCATTTGTCCTTTCTTCTCTTTTAGATGTTTTTCCATTCTCTCTCTATTTCTGCTTTAACATACTGATTGTTTCCCTTTTGCTCTTTCCCCCAATTCTTTCCTTATTCCTTTATCATCCGTTTAAATTTCACCCTTCCATTTTCAAGCCCCTCTTACTCTCCCAATACCCGGCCCATCATAGACTTTTCTTCCACACAAAATATTTTTCCCCTCTCCATTCTCATTCCCCATCCATTCTAGTCCTCCCCCAAAATCAGTTCCCTTATAGTTCTAGACCCACCCAGCATCCACTCCCTTCTAGTCCCATTCTCCCATGCCCCACATCAGCCCATTTCCAGTCCTATTCCAGCTCATCAGCCCATTTCCAGTGCTAGCCCTCACATCACAGGCCATTTCCAGTCCTATCCCCCCCAATCACAGCCCATTTCAAGTCCAAGTCCCCCATCACAGCTTATTTCCAGTCCTAGGCCCCCCCACCATCACAGCCCATTTGCAGTCCGAGTCCCCCTAATCACAGCTTATTTCCAGTCCAAGTTCCCCCTCCCTCCATCATAGCCCATTTCCAGTCCAAGTTCCCCCCCCCCCATAGCCCTTTTCCAGCCCAGGTCCCCTCCACACCCATCACAACCCATTTCCAGTCCATGTCCCCCCCCCCCCATAGCCCTTTTACAGTCCAGGTCCCCCCCCATCACAGCCCATTTCCAGTCCAAGTTCCCCATCACAGCCTATTTCCAGTCCTAGGCCCCACCCCCCACCATCACAGCCCATTTGCAGTCCGAGTCTCCCCGCACCATCACAGCCCATTTGCAGTCCTAGTCCCCCCCCCCACCATCACAGCCCATTTGCAGTCCTAGCCCCCCTAATCACAGCCTATTTCCAGTCCAAGTTCCCCCTCCCTCCACCATAGCCCATTTCCAGTCCAAGTCCCCCCCCATCCCCATTTTACAGTCCTGGTCCCCCCCCCCATCACAGCCTATTTCCAGTCCAAGTCCCCCCCCCCATAGCCCTTTTGTGGTCCAGGTCCCCCCCCCCCATCACAGCCTATTTCCAGTCCAAGTCCCCCCCCCATAGCCCTTTTCCAGTCCAGGTCCCCCCCCCCAATCACAACCCATTTCCAGTCCAAGTCCCCCCCCCCCATAGCCCTTTTCCAGTCCAGGTCCCCCCCATCACAGCCCATTTGTAGTCCTAGCCCCCCCCCCATCACAGCCCAGGCAGTCCTTGGCCTCCCCCCCCCCCGACCAGCACCGCGGTTGTCTGAGGGGCTTTAGAGGGAGCCGGGGAAGCCCACGCGAGGCCCCGGCTCCCTCTGTACAGCCGCCAGCGTGAAGAGCCTTTTCCTTCACGCTGGCGGTTGTTTCAGTGAAGCCGCGAATGCTGATATTGCCTTTAACCTTTCCCAGCAATCGCGGCTTCACAGAAACAGCCGCCAGCGTGAAGGAAAAGGCTCTTCACGCTGGCGGCTGTACAGAGGGAGCCGGGGCCTCGCACAGGCTTCCCCGGCTCCCTCTGAAGCCCTCCGGTGTGTGGGCCGGCCCTGGGTGGGTTTTTTTTAAACTTCGGGTCGGAAGAAAAGCCGGTCTTTTGCTCTGGCCGCTCCCGATCTTGCGGCCAGAGCAAAAAAACGGCTTTTCAAGGGCCGGTTTTGCATCTGCGCCGGCAGCCGGCCTGGCCATGGAAAAACCAGCCAGGCCGGCTGAAAACCGGCCAGTTGGCAACCCTAGTCAGCGGTGATATTCAGCCATTAACTGGACAGCAAAACTGCATAAAATGAAGACATCCATTGACCTGCCCTAACTTTATGCGGTTACTTATCTACCCCAGCCCTGCCCCGGCACTATCTGGATTCTACCATGGCAAACTGTGAGGATATTCAGCGGCACTGGTCAGTTAATGCCATGAATATTGGGCCCTATGTATTTACATTGAATATCATGCCAGTTCAGTATGCAGTGTCAGGAGTTGATTTGTTTTATATTAGATTCTCAAGCTACATAATTAAACTGCTATGCTTTTTGTTGCATATAAACAGCATCACAAAGTTTTTAATATTATATAGCCAGGGAATATATTGCTCTCCATTTTCTTGGGTCAAGCACCTGACTGGTGTTCTGAGTGAAAGGAATCCTTGCTCCCTGACTAGAGTTTCGAGGAGGCCCCTCCATTTTGGGTGATGGGGGAGGGCACCAGATCAACTTGAGCCACCCCTGATTCTAGCCTAACTAACCACTAAGAGTGAATATATAGTGACTAAATATTTTTGTCGGACGTTTTTGCCTTGAGAGAATTCTCCCTCCTGAAGCGTAACTTCCCTTTTAATCAAAACTGCGGTATAAAAACCGCTAGTAAAATATTGTGAAATAATTGCACACCCTTTCCAGTGCTATATCACAATAAAATTATTTTCAACGAGCCAAACCAAGATCCCAGTTATTTCAAAGAAATCTATTTGAACGCTCTACCCACATTTTGCAGTCATTTTCGAAAAGAGCCCTGCATTTAGGGCCAAGTCATCTCTATCTGGCCTTGCTTCAATGCTTAATATTACTGCAAATATACTGGTTATGAGGTACTTATCCCAGTGAGGCGTCTAGCAGACTTTGTCTCCCACGAAGACGTTTTTCATAATTCAGTCCAACTTGCTGACCAAACAATGTGTGTTACAAGAGGTTTTTTTAAAAATCCCCCAGCCAATTCCTAGCCGATATGTCACAACAAACTGGCCCAATCCTGTTCCAAATTCAATCCTTTTGGTTCTAATGATCACAAACGAAAAATCCATGCTTGTTCAAGCCATTGACGCCGCCACTCTCTATCTCCCCCTCTTGGATTTTCAGGAACATGATCCAAAATCCTCCATTTGAAATCCAAAAACGTATGTTGTGAGTCAAGGCAATGTTGTACTATAGGGGCAGAAATCACTGCATTTCGTACTCTTGAAGCATGTTCTTGTAATCGCCATCGTATCATTCGAGTAGTACGACCTATGTACAACTTCTCACAAGGACATAACAACGCATAGACCACAAAAGACATAGAGCATGTAGTGGACCATTTCGAAATATGTTTAATGCCAGTATTTGGTATAAACCATTCTTTTCCTTCTATGGTCTGTGTGCAAAGATCACACATAAAACAGGAAGTAATGCCCCAATGGTGTATCTGTAGAGTCTCTATTTATTTTTGTTATTAATGACGTACTCCCTATAAGATCACCAACATTAGGGCCCCTCATCTATGCAATCTGTAATGGCTTTTGAAAACAAGAATGTAATGTCAATAAATGCCAGTGCTTGTTCAAAATATGACATACTTGAGTAATATTCGACATATAAGGTAATACACCAGTGACTTTCTTTCCCCCATCCACCTCCATTGGCTTCTGAAAGGCATTTGAACCAAACAACCATTCTCTATGTGTGAACCTTGCGAGAGGTTCAAATGCCTTTCAGAAGCCAATGGAGGTGGATGGGGGAAAGAAAGTCACTGGTGTATTACCTTATATGCCGAATATTACTCAAGTATGTCATATTTTGAAAAAGCACTGGCATTTATTAACATTACATTCTTGTTTTCAAAAACCATTACAGATTGCATAGACGAGGGGCCCTAATGTTGCTGATCTTATAGGGAGTACGTCATTAATAACAAAAATAAATAGAGACTCTACAGATACACCATTGGGATATTACTCCTGTTTTATGTGTGATCTTTGCACACAGACCATAGAAGGAAAAGAATGGCTTATACCAAATACTGGCATTAAACATATTTTGAAATGGTCCACTACATGCTCTACATCTTTTGTGGTCTATGCGTTGTTATGTCCTTGTGAGAAGTTGTACATAGGTCGTACTACTCGAATGATACGATGGCGATTACAAGAACGTGCTTCGAGAGTACGAAATGCAGTGATTTCTGCCCCTATAGTACAACATTGCCTTGACTCACAACATACGTTTTTGGATTTCAAATGGAGGATTTTGGATCATGTTCCTGAAAATCCAAGAGGGAGAGATAGAGAGTGGCGGCTTCAATGGCTTGAACAAGCATGGATTTTTCATTTGTCATCATTAGAACCAAAAAGGATTGAATTTGGAACAGGACTGGGCCAGTTTGTTGTAACGTATCGGCTAGGAATTGGCTGGGGGATTTTTAAAAACCTCTTGTAACACACATTGTTTGGTCAGCAAGTTGGACTTAATTATGAAAAGCGTCTTCGTGGGAGAAAAAGTCTGCTAGACGCCTCACTGGGATAAGTACCTCATAACCAATATATTTGCAGTAATATTAAGCGTTGAGACAGGGCCAAATAGTAATGACTTGGCCCTAAACGCAGTGCTGTGTTCAAAAATGACTGCAAAACGTGGGTAGAGCGTTCAAATAGATCTCTTTGAAATAACCGGGATCTTGGCTTGGCTCATTGAAAATAATTTTATTGTGATATAGCACTGGAAAGGGTGTGCAATTATTTCACGATATTTTACTAGCGGTTTTTATACCGCAGTTTTGATTAAAAGGGAAGTTACGCTTCAGGAGGGAGAATTCTCTCAAGGCAAAAACTTCCGACAAAAATATTTAGTCACTATATATTCACTCTTAGACTCTTAGTGGTTAGTTAGGTTGTATAGTAGAGTGGAGGGTTAGTAGAGTTACTTTAGAACCCCTGATTCTAGCAGCAAAACGTATTACTTGACAATGCAATATGCATCTGTGATGGGGTCTACATCAAGCACAAGATGAAGGAGAGTAGGCACAAAGAAGCAGTCATAAATAATACAAGCGCCATTGTAGACATCATTTAATCATAGCCTCAGGAAGAGGGACAGAAAATAAAAGAAACCCTCATTGAGGCATGAAACGGTGAAGTTCTCAGGAGACAGTAGGACCGCAATCTCAAACCCTACTCCTACAGAAGCTGCGATGTTTTCACTTTGTATTATTCTGGTTACTCTTTCTCAAACAGGATATATTATACTGTGCGAGGGCACCTGCTGCCAGCTTTCTTCTTTGTCATAATATCCCGAAGCAGTAGCTTGCTTTGTGCTTTTATTTGAAACCATGTGTTGTATCCCTGCAGCACACATGTTCATGATTTCAACTGTAAACTCTTAGCTGGTTTACCAGAGCAGCAAGCTGACCTGAGCAAGGCCCTTGCTAGGTCAGAGGCCCAAGGCCGACATCTTTCTTAAATCTTAGCATTGTGAAAACTAGCAGCTTGGGGTCAAGACATTCAGCAGATCGTAACCCTCAAACAGCCACTGCTTAAATACATTTATCAGCTGCACAAAGAACAGTCCTTAATCTCCTCACTCCTAAAGCTCGGGAGAGCTGTGCTTCATTCGCATTTTTTTTAAACTTGGAGTAATTCCCTATGCATAGTCCTACTGAATTACAAAGTGGGTGTCACCACTTCCATGTAGTGGTCATTAACAAAAACTACTGGCATGCATACAAATGAAAGGATCCATTTTAGAATAATGTATATACCTGAACAGCAGCATTTAGTTCTAGAAATGTGATAGCATTGTAATTGTATTTTAAGGGTATTTCAAAATGTATAATATATATTATTTTAGAAATTGTAATATTGTTAACTGATATAATTATAATGAAAAGCGAAAAAAAGTGTGCCTTTGAGTCAATGCTGACTCCGGGCAATGCAGCCCATGGGTTTTCTTGGAAAGGTGCAACCAGATGTAGCTTGGCACCTGATATTCCAAGGCATACACCCATCCAAGTAGGAGCCAGGCCTGACCGTGCTGTAGCACTCTGTAATTATATAAATATACAATCTGCCTGGAGTGGGTCCTGTTATGAGTTTGGTCTGCTTCTGCACCTCAGTACACATGCATACTCTGACATTATTATTGTCTGCTTATATGGGATAAGAGAAAGATGGCCAGGTGAGAAAGTGGTAGAGGTGCAGGGGCGTGCATTAGTGTGCTTTTGCATCACAATGCTGTCAATTTCCTCCTAGCAATGAGCAGACCACCAGCGTTAGAGACCCCACTGTGGTTATGCTGCCACAGGCAAAGAATGGGTTTAAAAAAAAGGTTTGGACAAGTTCCTGGAGGAAATGTTCATAAACCATTATTAAAGAGGACCTGGGAAATCCACTGCTTATCCCGGGATGAGCACTGTGGAACTTGTGTGTCTTTTGGGGAACCTGCTAGGTACTTTTGAGCTGGATTGGCCACTGTTGGAAACAGGATACTGGGCTTGATGGACCTTGGTCTGACCCAGTAAGGCATTTCTTATGTTCTTATGCTATAAATAGATGGAAGGGAGAGCCGCTAGGAATTAGCTCTGCTTCCCCTAGCTCCTTTCCTGTGGCTTCTAGGGCTAGTCAAGAAGTGAATAGAGGAGGAGTAGTACCCAGGCATGAGGGGAGAGAGGCAGAGAATAAGAGTTTGAGAGGGAGTGAGGAGCTGACAGCCAGTCCCATCATAGTTCACTCTTCCTGCATGCGGTCTGATTTTTATTTATCTATTAGTTCTGTGGCACTGGTGCTGGGAAAGTGGCTGGGACAACTGAGGAAAGGCAGGGTGACAGAGAGAAAGTAATCCTTGTACAGGAAGAAAAATTAAAAGAAAATAGTTATCACTAGGGATGAGAGGGAACTGAAAGCTTAAGCGTCAGGTTAATATTTATGCCGTGACTAATTGGGGTTTGGCGGGGGAGGGGCAGGTTGCAAAGGTTTGGGACAGAGGTGATGGAATTGGGCTGGAGAAAGGTGACTTAGCAAGAGCAAAGGGAGCGAACAGATAATCCTCCAGTGAATTTTATTGAATGTGACTAGTTATGATATATTGATTGTATTATTTGTTTGTTGTAAACTACTTTGTTGTGGGGGTTTTTATTCAGGTGGTCTATAATAATCAATAACAAAAAGGCCAAACAAAATTAGGAGTATGAACAACTTCTTTATAATGTCTTTATAAGAAAACATTCAAATTAGGATTCTTTAGAGTGGAAAAGATACGACTGAGAGGAGACTATAGCAGAAGTATAAAATCAGGAAAGGTGTAGAGAAATAGAGAATCATTATGCTCTATGGACTCAATACACACATAGGGGCCCTTCTACTAAAGAGCACTGTGGTGTTGCATCAGGCATGCCTATAATCCATGAGCAGATCTATAGTATGTTAGGATAATACCACAACGATAACTGCCGGGAGCATGGAAAGCATATTCCTGGCAGCTACCGTGATGCATATCGTCCCGCCGCAGCACAGCAGTGTGAGCACACTCAGTGCCAAGGCTAGGTACGGCGCTGCTTAGTGCCACCTATAAAGGTGATGGTCAGCGCACTTGTGCCACTACCCCATTATGCAGGTAGGCTGTCACCCTGCCCACTCTCCACCCCAACACTTCCACCTCAACCCTAACACGCCATGGACAGTTAGTGCCAAAATCCGGGGGCACTAGCTGTCAATGCATGTCCAATATGCACAGTAAGCACCTGCCAGACCCATGCTGAAAGCTAGCACCCTTTACTAAAAGACCCCAAAAGTTAGAGATGTGAGATAAGTCCACAGAGGCAGCTAAAAACCACTGTTGTACTCACCCCCTGTAATCAAAATCTTGCAAAAGATTCATCTCCTAGATTCCAACCCTTCACTTCCATACACTCAACCATCCACCACATCTACTTCAATCCTGTGAACACAGAAATCACAGATTTGCAAAATAAGGGCTGCAAATTTTATTTTTAAAGATTTCAAAGTCAGTTTCCTTTGAAAAGCTTTTTCCATGTAAACTTTGGGACTGAAAACTGGTCTTCTCTTTCTATTGGGAATTGTCTTTTACAAAACTGTTCTTGCAATACGTGAGTAAACTTTCATGTGTATATCCTGTACGCTTATAAGCTGACCTGTGCAAGCAGAGCCATTCCTGGAGGCAGGGTTGAGGGAGGTCTGCGCTTGAGTTCAGATGTGTACATTTTCAAAAGTCTATATGTACGTTTTCCTGAAAAGATGATTATATATGCACACAATTTAGCAGTTGTAATTGTCATGGATAGTTTTGGTGGGATAATTTTCCAAGGTAACACACACGCATCTTTCCTTGAAATCTGCTGTAAAATGCATGTGTATTATTTGATTTAAAATTTAGAAAGACTCTTACAAAACTACCCCCAAGGTGACTTGATTTAGCAGCCCGAGAAAGGGGTATTCCCCATTGCAGGAGAAATTCGGCTGAAGCAAAGTACACACAGGGATTTTATTTTCACGTCCACACCATTTTCTCAAGTGGACATATCTTGTAAAAAAAAAAAAAAGCAGGTGAAATTCCACAGGTAGTTTTATACCCACAGACCTCACGGATTAAACATTCAAAGGGAATGAATGCAGGTTACAACTGGCATCCCTTCCTTTGCTAGTTATCCTCCCCTAACTAGCTGCATAGCTCTGGTAGCCTCACCACCAATATTGCTGCAACTCGGGCTACTTCTGACGAACCCAGGGACAATGGGGGACCATTGAGAGATTGCATGGGAAAGGACTGTGGGGTACATGGCTCACCTATCTTGCTTATGTCTACCCATATCAACACTGAAATACACCCCAGAAGTATGCAAGGCAAAAGAGAGTTACTGCTGGGAGATGCCAAAATATTCATGATGTTGTGTCCCTGAAACAGAACAACAATTCAAAACATATTTTGTGTTAAACCTTGGATTACAGAGAGTAGAGTTCCTCCAGTTTGCACTAATTAATACAAACTGATAGAGTCTAGTTGAGGGGATATGACTGAAGAGCTCTAAAGGAAAAAAGGGGACTAAAGTAGTTGATATGGAAAGGCAGACTAGATAGGCCACATGGTCTTTTTCTGCTGTCATGTTTCTATGAAGCTAAGAATTGTTCTCTTTTTAAATGCATATATTATAATTGTATACAAATATATCAACAAAGGCAGGGCCGGTGCAGGGATATGAGGCACCTCACTCTTAGCATCCTCTTGCTCCAGCCCCTTCTCCCATTAATGCTGCTGTCACCCCTCTTTGGAACGTGCAGCAGCAACACTACTTTTAAAATGGCATCGTAGCGCCAGAGTTACCTTCATCACAAGTGCTGCAGTGCCGTTCATGCATGAGTCCCCTCCAATTCTACTTCCACCTCCATGCCCTAGGCGACAACTATTTGCCTGATGGTAGTGTTGACCTTGAACAAATGTACTAAGAGCCTATGATTATGAAGGCTTTGTAAAAATTGTCCTGGTCCTTCATTTATCAAGTGTTAATAGAAGAAACCAATACTGTGGGGGTGTCATTTTATGTGTGGATTGACTTTTGGCTGATTGTAACCCATAAATGAATGTAGCACATTTAAGACTAATCGGAAAATATATTTTTTCACTCAGCACATAATCAAACTCTGGAATTCGTTGCCAGAGGATGTAGTAAAAGCTGTTAGTGTCGCTGGGTTTAAAAGAGGTTTGGACAAGTTCCTGGAGGAAAAGTCCATATACCATTATTAAAGCGGACTGGCGAAATCCTCTGCTTACCCCTGGGATAAGCATGGAATCTGTCTACCTTTTGGGAACCTGATAGGTACTTGTGACCTGGGTTGGCCACTGTTTGAAAGAGGATACTAGGCTTAATGGATCTTAGGTCTGACCCAGTATGTTCTTAAATTGATCCATTTTAATAGCTTGAATTATTAAAACATCACATTCATGATAGACCTGCCCCTTAGAATGGTTCTCCATTCCAAAGAGAGCATTCTAAGAGGATGTGCATCCTCTTATCCCCAGATGCTTAGATTTCTGATATAAGTCCTTTCTTTAATTTTGAGGCCTGCATGCATCAAATCCATTGGAAAACCTTCATCATTTCTCTTCCAAAAGATTACAGAGTGAAGGAGTAGCCTATGGGTTACACCAACAGGTTGACAACCTCAGAAGACGGGGTTCATATCTCACCGATGCTCCTAATGGCCTTGGGTAAATCACTTCACCCTCTATTGTTTCATGTACAAAACAAAATTGCAAGCCTTCTAGGGACAGGGAAAATACCTACTCTGCCTGAATATAAATTTCTTTGAACTAACAATGAAAAGGTATGAGATAAATGTAAATAAACATACTCCAGTCCCTTGTGGCAAGAGAGTTGCAGTCAGTAGTCCCCTCTACCATCCAAACATTATTGATGCTAACCATAGAGAAGAGAATCACTCAGTATTGCATCTGGTTCAGGTCACCAACTTGACTATGATATTAGCATTTTTTCCAAATCTCAGTCTTGTCTGAGGGAAAAAGAGCTTGTCTTTGATGGAGGAAATCAGAAATAGCACCATTTAACCCCCATGTCTGAACCCTTCCCCCTTTCCCATTTCTTTCTTCCTCCACCCCAATGGATTTTTCAAATGACAGTGATTTAAATTGCCCTGGTTCTTCCTTGTGTTGGGTGGCTGATCTTGAGCAGTCTGGTACCGCCGCCCTTGTGGAGTGCCATGTTTGACTTGGACTCGATGCCGCTTTGGTGCTGAGATGATGGAGGGCTTGAGAGTGGAGCACCAATGACTGTAAATGGGAATTCTGGATGGTTTGGTGACTGTGCTCCTTGTGCTGTGCCTGGTCCTCCTCTCTCACCTGACCACGATTGTGGGTCCAAATTCTCTAGGCAAGGAAGCGTCAGTTGGGAAACCTCTTGGAGAAAATGGACTTTGGAGTTCAATAACTATTTGTACTGTGGTATGTCTTTCCCATTTCACCTGGCCTGATTAAATAGACAGTGTCATTGCTACTGGTTTCACCACTTGGCCTGACTGAATTGACACTGACCATTTTGGGGTTTTCCTAATTTTAGGCTAGTTAGTTTAGTTACTTAGCTGTATTTTATTTTATTCACTAACTAATTTGCTTTTAGCCCTCTCCTTCTTTCTCTTTGATAGAATTTCTATACTGCCATTTCTTAGGTTGGATTTATACCTCCAGTATTCCCAGTTGCTCCCTTCTCCCCCAACTTTCTCCTACCTTTCCTTCAATCCTTCAATTATTTCCTCTGTCCTCTGCTCTTCTCCATTTTCTTATGGCTCCACATCACATTTTCTTCCTTTTACTGACACTCTCTAACCTTCTCCCCTCATATAAAAAACTTAAAACCCCTCTCCTTATCACCCTCTCTCTACCTTCCCCATTTCTTCCCCTATCTTATGTTCCACTTTTTCTTCAGCTCTTGAGCTTCACCTTTTTCTTCCTCTCATTCATCCCTCTCCTTTCTCTCTGAAACAATATCACCCTCATTTCTGCAAAGCCACCTCCTCTCTGCCTCACACTCTTCTTCTCCTTTTCCTTCTATCATTTGGTGATATTTATCCCAACTCTGGCCCCCCTAGACGTTTCTCTCACTCCCTTGATAGTTCCTTTCTCAACATCCCTCTCCTTTCCTACTCCTCTCTCGCTTTCTCATGTGCCTTATAGCATGCACCTTCCATATCTAATAAACTTGCCTTTATTCATGATCTCTTTATCTCTAATGCTTTCCATCTTCTAGCTCTTACTGACACCTGGCTCCTCCCTGATTAAACAGCTTCAGTCGCTGCTCTCTGTCACGGCGGCTACCAATTCACCCATACTCCTTGTCCAACTGGCCGTGGTGGTGGTGCTGGGTTTCTACTCTTTCTCTTTCCTGCCAATTTCAACCCCTCCTTCTTCCTCAGTCTCACTCCCTTTTCTCCTTTGAAGTCAATTCCATCTGTCTTTTTAATCCCTTACCTCTCCAGATAACTGCTATTTAAATACCCTCTAACAAGTCCACTTACACCTTGCTCACTGACTTTGACTATTGGTTTTCCTTATTTCTGGATTAATCTTTCCCCTCCCTTATTCTCGGTGACTTTGATATTCCTGTTGATAGTCCTTCTGACCTATGTTTCTAAGCTCCTTTCCCTTACCTCCTCATTCAACCTCCAGCTTTGCTCTACTGCCCGCACTCATCAGCATGGCCACTGCCTTGACCTTGTTTTCTTCTCTAATTGTTTACTCTCTAATTTCTGTACCTCAGTTCTTCCCTTATCTGACCATCACTTGCTAAGCATCACCCTTCATCAATCCCCACCTCAATCTCACCCAGTTTCCTCCTACCATTTTAGAAATCTTCATGCTATCGATCTATCAGCTCTCTCCACTACTGTCTCATTACCTCTTTCCTCCACCTTGTCTTCTATGTCTGTTAATGAGACTGTAGTTTTCAATTCAAACTTCTCCTTCTGGCCTATAAATACATTCATCCTACAGCTCCTCACTACCTCTCCTCTCTCCTTACACCCCTCCTCGTGAACTCCGCTCTTCTACAGGCTTGATTCTCTTTATGCCCTTTCTTCTATTACCAACTCCAGATTTTGATCCTTTCACCTTGCTGCTCCTTATGCTTGGAACTACCTGAGTCTGTACAAGCAGCTTCATCTCTGCCCCTTTTTGAATCCATGCTAAAGACTCACTTCTTTGAGGTTGCTTTGGATTCTGATCCCTTGTTTTCCTTGTGTCTCCTTACCTTCCACTCTTTGTACCTTGTTCTCATCTATTGTACTGTCTGTCTTGATTAGCTTGTAAGCTCTGATGAGCAGAGCCCGTCTTTTATATGTTTCTGTACAGTGCTGTGTATGCCTTGTAGCTCTATATAAAAGATTAATAGTAGTAATGGCACCAGTTTTCGTAGGAAGAAGATAGGGAATGAAGGGTGATGGAGTCCATGTCAGATTAGGGATGTTCGTACTCATCCAGGCAGTCACCTTTTCTTTAAACCAAAGATATTTGCTGAGTTTGGCAAATAAATGTAGTTCCATCATTGGTTTAAACCCCACAGCTCAGGTGTCTTATGCATTTTGTCAAACTATGTAAACCCTCAACAGGGTTCATAAAATGTATGTGAGAATCTCTCTTTTTTGGATAGTATGAGTTGTCTTCTCATAATAACATCAGGAATTAGATACAGGAAGTAAAGGAGTCTGAATATATTTTGCTAAGCTATCAACAAAGACAAACTGGGCAATTTTCAGACCTTTCTACATTTATAAACAGTTGTTTACCTGCATAAAAAGGACAGCTGAAAATTACACCTCTCACTCTGTGCTACAAAAAAGGGGACAGTTAGGCTGGGAAGGAAATTATATATTGTTTTATATATTATTGTATACTGCTTTGAATTAATTTATTAAATAAGGGAGTTATTTTACTGAGAACATATAGTTCCTTGTATACACTTGGGTACAATTATGGGTTACAATAAGCCAAAAGTCAATCCATGCAAGTGTGAATGTATGTGGATACTAAACACCCCTCAGACATCAAGGTGTGTATGTTGGGGGGGGGGTCCATTTGTACATTTGCTTGCAAGCTCACAGGTACAGTATATGCACAGGCAGTCTCAAAATAGCGCCTTAAGGACAAAAGGTCCCAAATCCTTGTTCACACTTCAATCACCACACTACCCGTTTTAGGAAACTGAACCACTGATATAGCTGAAAAAGCAATCAGGAGGAAAAAAAAAGCAAAATAGAAATCTATCACCCCTTGTAGGGAAAAAAAAAAACATTGCCATGAGTAGAATGAACGTATAGGGACATGCTATAAAGTAGCAAGGGAAAGCTCGTATGTATGCAAATAAAGAAGGATAATATATTGTCTCATCCCCTGGGCACACTTTACCTTTTGTTCATTGCCTTTTCAGCAGCACTGCATATCAAGGAAGACCAATTTTTTCACACACAGCACGTGGTTCCTTAATACAACTCTGAAACTTCATTTGGGCTCCTAGGCCAAGATGCTGTAACAGCTCGGAGCTGCATTGTATTGAGCAACCTAGTACAGGAAGAGCAGGGGGCTTCAGAAAAGAAAGGAAAGCTTATCAGCGTCTCACATCTTCATCATTACACAGTCCAAGATAATGTGCACAGCTAAATACTTATATACCATGGGCCAGATATTCGGTAAAATTAACTCAGTTAGCAGACCTGAATATCCATGCCCCAGTGCTAGCCGGCTATCATCAGGGTATTCCAGAGGCAGAGCGGAGGGGCATCCGGTGATAACTGGGCAGCAGCGATATTCAGCTGCTGGCCGATGATCACTAAGCAGCGAAAATTAGACACCTTAAAGGCTGGCCTAATTTTCACTGCAGATGCTAAATCGGGCAGTGGCTTAATATCGGCGCTGACCAGTTAGCTTCATCGCTATCCAACTGACCTGAATATTTAATGCCATGACTGAATATGACCCAGGTCTAAATTTCAGCGGCGGCGGTCAGCCACCTATCAGTGTTAGCTGCCACCACTGAATGTAGGGTCACATGCACTCAACTAGGTAAAGGCATACAAAAAAAAAAGAATCTAAACTTCAGAGCAGCCTGCTGGAACTTACCTGAAATGGCCCTTGCTAACATAGCAGTTCTGTATTCATGCATTGCAATATGTCTTTAGGTCTTACATTATCATAGGCATATGTTATGTGGTTGCAAGAGGAAAATTGTGGAGATATATGGAAGGGTTTTCATGCATAAGCAAAAGTGCAGAGAATGTAAGCATGGGCAATAGCAGGACCTACCTAGGGCTGTGCAAGCTGTGAGACCTCATGGGGCGCTGACATCATCAATGGGCTTCCAGGAAGTTCAATAAGATTGAGTTCCCGCATGTGGCTGAGGAGGCACAGGAACACCAAGATCCCAGGTCACACGGGGAGCATTTCTAATTTGGTTACGGTCCTGGGTGTTAAGAGTTGTAATGTGACTGCATGTAAGAATGCGTAAAGATTTAACTGCAGTAAAAGAAATCTTTGATGAGGTGAAAAGATCTTGTGGATAGGTTGTACACAGTAACAGAGATATGTGGGAATGTTAAAATTATGTTTAGAAGGCAAACACCATGATTAGGTACAGTAAAGAGGCATTGGCCTGTAAACAGAGCCTTTCATGGGGAACTTTACCCACTAGCTAAAATACGGTAAAGCATATAAACCTCTATGGATTTCACCAAGACAAAACAAGATTAGCTCTTACTTGTTTACTTCTATGTCTCACAGCAATATAAAGTTTTAAAGCACCATATCGTTCATATATTATTTAATAGGGACTATGTGACATTAGCAGGGCTCCAAATCAGAGTTACTCTTTCCTTAAACACGAGTAAATATATTCAGGCTTCAGAGGTTCTGAAGGAGAGCAAAAGGCCCTTATGCATTTGGGTATACACAGTTTTATGGCTATACCTTGGGCAGAGTGTGAGTGTTAATTGGGTGTCTGTGAGTGGTTCACCTCCTGTGTGCCCCAAATGTCTTTTTGTTTTCAAAACTATGCCAAATAACATTTTTAGTTCATCTTATAATTTTGACATTATGAAATGTTCAACATTTAAAAGAATACGAGTGTATTTTTGTTTCTGGGCTTATTTTTTTTCTTTGCAGCACATACTTGTCTATTGGATCTCAGGAAACTGCTTTCTTTTGAATTTTTCTAATATTGCTTCAGCTTTATATGTTTTACATATAAACATCTATTTACTAACCTCCGTTAGCATTTGTGGTTTGTCTCAAGGCCAGCTGTCTGTGCATGCTAGGGGGAAAAATACAGAATCTTCATTTATTGATTTCTTTTTCATCTGGGCAAAGCATAAGGTCAAAGGAGGGCTTGAGCCAATCATGCTGCAAATCCTTGACAGGCAGCCAGACAAACATATCCCTGCCTGAGTTCTGCAAATCCCATGGTGATTAGGTCACAGCAGAGCCCCAGAGAACCATTTTGTCTTGGACTTTCAGAGAGCGAGGAAAGGGGGTTGAGGGTTAAGGCTGAAAAAGAGGGGGAAAATACAACACCTTCAGTGGTGAAGGGCTCCTTAGGGCTTAGGATTTCAAAGCAGAAAACAGAGTTTGAAGGCTGACATTAAGCCACTGTTGCTGGGACTTACTAGTACAAAAGCACAAAAGAAAATTTAAAAAATCAGTTTCAAGAAAGCAGAGTATTCTTGCCTCTCTTAGTGCCACAGTATTTGATATGTCTGGCTTTGGAGGTTGAAATATTTGGTAGTATTTCTCCTATTTGCCCCTGCAGGAAGTGCCTGTCTTCATTGGGGGAGAAGATCATCAAAGGCAGAGAGAGGCTTGAGAAGCTTTCCCTGTACAGTTTTCTAATTGGAAATTTCTTACTCTCTTGAGCGTTGCTGGAAGGTATATGCAGTGGTATTGGGGAAGGACATGTTACTATATCTAATCTATCTATTCCATTGTATAACCAGAAGATACAATGACATAATTTTCTTGTAACAATCTTGTTCACCTGTATCTGTAGCAGCAGCTGTGGGGTAGGGAAAGGGGCACCTTACTGCATTTAGCTATTCTATCCCCACACTTACAGACTCCAGTTAAATAAGTATCCATATAGCACACTTGGGGTGATGGTACTCTAGGGTGGCACAAACCTGCTGGGTGAGGAATGCCTGGGAAGCATACATTTGGAAAATCAAATGGTCATAGAAGGAAAGAAGGGAGGGAAGATGAGAAGAGTACTGATGCAAGTTGACAGAAAGAGACAGATCTTTCTCAGTGTATGTTTATGGGCACCTCTAGTCCACTGATGAAGCTAAAGAGAGATGCTTTGCCAAGGAGAGTAGGAAGAGCTACAGTTTCCAGTACAATTGTGAAAGAGCAGGTGTCCGGTGTCATTAACAAAGAGATGCAAAGGGAGGCAGACACAGTGCAGGGTGGAAAGACATGAAAGAAGCAGTAACTGAGCAGAGCAACAGACACATCATATTTCCTGCTGAAAAGTATGTGTAGATGGTCTTGGCCGATAAAGAATCAGAAAGCTCCACATGCAATGGATTCATCATATATTAAAAGTCTAATTGCTAATGAGGGTTGTAGGCCTACTGCACAGGTAGAGGGGACAATGGAGACTGAGAAGGATACTTCTGACCTCTCCTCCATTCCCAGCCATGGATCCTGCAACAGAACCAAAAGCAGTAGCCCCTTCTCCTCAAGGAAGTATAGGGAAGTTTCATAAAACCTCATACATATGGAGGCATTTCCAAGTGCTTGACAACTTACAGAATATAGAATGCAATTACTGTTGGAAGCACATTAGTAGAGGTAAGCTGATGGGTCGTCTTATGAATAGTGACAACACTCTGTTCAGTACAGTAAAGAGGAAGGTGCTCATCCTAAGCAGGAGTGGAAATAGCAGTGTGAGAAAGGCACAGGAAAAACAAAATCCCTTCCCAAGTGAAATCCCATCCTCTTCCGCCAGCAAGTCCAACATGCAGAGCTGGGGAGGTGTTTATCAGCATTTCCATGGGGCAGATGACAGACAGAATCAAGGGTTGCATGACTATTCCCTGAAGTTGGTTGAGAAAGTGGGGTTTAAGAGGCTGCTGTATCTCTTAGCTTCTGATTAATGAGTGCACTGCAGGACAACTTTTAGTAATGAATTGCATCATCAGCTACAAATAAAGCTGGAAAAATCAGAGGCCTATAGTAGCATGTATTTCACCACTGTCATCTGGACTAGCAGAACGCTATATATTTCTATCACTATATATTTCTGCCACCAGAGTGCTGTCCCTGACAGCAATCTGGTGGCAGCCAGATAAGGCAGAAACAGGCTGCAAGTCCAACAAGGAAGCAACGGAAGGAGGGTACTAATGGGTTGAGCTGATAGCTAGGCAATGGATGATAGTCATAAGTGTATCCATATCTTAGCAGAAATAAAGGCACTGCTGCCAGCCTGGCAAATTGGGAACAAACAGAGCACCATGTTTCTAGGTTTCTTTGTAACCGATGGTGGGATGAACATGGTCAAGGTAGTAAAGGTAGGGGGCTTTTGGTGGATCAAATACTTTGCAAACCTGCTGCATCTGGTTGTCAGAGACTCCCTAAGCCAGGGAAGCAAGGGAAGTGGCAGCCCTGTCCTGAGGCAAGTGATTGAGTATGCTGAAAAATAACAGGACATTTTCACCAGTGTGAAGAGTGGGCATGAGCTGTGTGACAAGCAGGAAGCAACAGGGGCAACTACTCACCAGCTGAAGCAGGATGTTGGCACCAGTTGGAATTCTACTTATGACATGTTGGCGAGATTAGTAGAGCAACGGGCAGTACTGCTTCAGATACTGGAGACCCAGTTTGGCATCAACAGGTCCCCAATTCACCAAGATTGAGCACATCTCACACAGGTGATGGAAGAACAGAGTTACACATGAGCTACCCTGAGCATTCTCATCCCAGTAGTGAATATTTTATTGGGTTTTCTTCATTTACAGGGATTCTCAGAAGAGGTTTTGGACTCCTGGTATGGTCAAGAAGAAAAAGACTGCAACCTCTTATGAATGATGATGCTTACATGCTAGCTGGTCTCTGTGACCTATGGATGAAAGTAACTATCACTCCGCAGTGCTACTCACAGACTTACGGGAAGGAAAAGCTGGTGAATGACATGGAGGAAAAGGAATGCCAGAGGCAGAGGTGCAGTTGTGATGGTTATGCAGCGGGGAAGTAGTAGGCATTCCAGCAAGCAGTAATGATACCATGAGTACCAGCCTTTCACCTCCACTACCCCCAGCTTTACATGCTGGTGGTCCATGAGCCCCAAAGCTCTAGGTATAGTGCTAAGCCATAGTGATTAGCCTACCGCAAGTCAAGACTCCTGCATGTATTCCAATGACATGCTACACAATGCACCATGCACATAGTCTGACCAGTCCTGGCCAAGGTTGTGCAGCATTTCCTGTGCTGTTCTCCAACCAGCATCACTAGTGAATGTATATTCTCCATGGTAGAGGATATCATGGTTTCCTATGTGTCCTAGCTAGCACCAGACTTGGTGGAAAATGTTTCTGAAGACAAACCTCTCCTTGGTTTCCCTTCATTTTCTTGCTTCTGGGAGGAGGAATAAATGTAGATCATTACTGAGAGGCGTTTGTCCATACTTTCTGCCTTCAGTGTGTCTACTAGTGTGTTTTTACAGTTTGCATGGCAGTCTCTCCAGGATGGTGCCTATTTCCAATGACTACATTTCAGGCCCCCCCCCCCCCACCCCATACTAAAACTTAAAAGGAAAAAGCAAGCAATAAATTTAAAAAAGCAAAATTCCAAACAAACAGAAAAGAAATAAAACAAAAAGAACAAAAAAAAGGTCTCCCTCTGCTGTTCTGTCATCGCCTGCCCTTTTGTTGCCAGCCAGTCCTGCTCTTGAGATACGAATTATAGCCATATTGCAGCAGTCACAAATCCTCTTCCTGCCTGCACAGCCACTCTGCAGCCTGCTATCACATTTCCAAAGGGTCTATTTGTGCTCACAAAGCAAAACTAAGAAAAAAAAAAGAAATAAAACCCCAAAAAATAAAAGAAAGACCTAGGAGCTAGCTAAACTAAAGGAGGGCAAAGCAATGGGGCTGGACAAAATTCATCCAAGAGCATTGAAGAAACTTAGGGAAGTACTGGAGGAAGGAGCGGCCCAAGGGGGATGTGGAGCCATGTGCAGTCACTCATTGTGGGGCCTCATTTGTATAAGGGGTCTCATTTGCATAAATATTTGCATAATGCTAATATGCGCTAACTTTTAGTAAACATGCCTCTTAATGAGTGTCTGGATAAAGAAAAACTATCAGTGCCAACCACCAGGCACATTAGGAAGTACTATAAACACTGCTCATTTAGAACCCATAGCAAACCCACCTTATCATAACAGCACTACCAGGACTCACAAAGCACCATATCCTACCTATCAAAAGGCAACACTGCAAATATTAAACCATTTCATCTCAGAGAATACCAATACATCTCCTACTGGGGAAAGAGAACACATGGGACTGTCAAATAGAAACTACATAAACAAAATACCTTAGCTCGGTTACACATGCAGAACATAGACCGTCACCAAACAAAGAACAAGGGATCACAATTTAGAAATAGGAAGACAATAATTAAACTGGGGACCCCAAAATCCAAACTTGGAATGAAAACCACCATTGGGGCAATACAACTATAAATTAATTTCCTCTTGTACTAAAGAGCTGACATATTCCAATTAATAAATTCAAAATAAAAAAGTATTTGTCTACCTTTTGTTGTTTGGGCATTTTATTTTTTCAGTTGTAATTGCCCCAGTCACTTTCTTCTGGTTTCTTCATGTTTTCTGTTAATTCTACATTGTTTGATGTCCATTTGTCCTTTCTCTCTTCTAGATTTTTTCATTCTCTCTCTACATCTTCTTTAACATACTGATCTTTCACCTTTTACTCTTTCCTCCATTTCCTCCATTTCTTTCTTTATTCCTTTTTCATCCACTCAGATTTCACCCATCCATCCTCAAACCCTTATTCTCCCAATACTTGACCAATCAGATTTTTCTTCCATCCCACACAAAATATCTTTTCTCCTCTCTATCCTCATTCCCCCAGCCCCATTCCCTTATAGTTCTCCCTCAACATCAGCTCCCTTCTAGTTCCAACCCCACCCAGCATCTTCTCCCTTCTAGTCCCATTCTCCCATGGCCTGCATCAGTCCATTTCCAGTCCAAGCCCTGCCCATTAGCCTATTTCCAGTCCAATTCTAGCCTCCCCTCCCCCCGAAGAGCCCCACGCCTGTCTGAGTGTATTCAGAGGGAGCATGGGAGGACGGCTCACCTCTACACAGCACTGGAGTGAAGGAAAGCATGTTCCTACACTCCTGCTGTGTTCTGATGAAGCGTGCTGAGTGCCAGGAAAGGTTAAAGGACATTTCCTGTTTCCTGGCACTCAGCTCCCTTCACCAGAAAACAGCGGGAGTGAAGGAACACGCTGCTCTTCACTCCAGCGCTGTATAGAGGTGAGCCAGGGCTTCTGGTCTCCCCGAATTTCTCTGAAGCCGGCCCTGCAAACCAAGTTGAATGAACACACGGGACCCCCTGAAGTGCAGAGCTCTGTGCAAACAACATTCTCGCACAATGGACGGACCGGCTGCAATGGATGACATTTTCAATGCTTCTTTAGAGTTCGGCGTGATCTCAGAGGACAGAAGATGAGCGAATGTGAATTCCTGTCCACAAAAGTGAAAGTAAAGAAAAGGGTCACGATATTGATTTGTGACGACTATGCGCCTTTAAGGTGCATAGCCGTTGCCGTCATCTTTAACCCCAGATATTCAAACTGGGGCCATTTCCAGCCACCACAATTGAATATCTGGGTCTGCCACCACTTGCCCAACGAGCCGCATGGTGCAGAAACTAACCGTGCAGCGATGATATTTAGCTGAGGGATAACCAGGTAGCAGCTGAATATCATCCCTGCATGGTTATCACTGGGTACTGCCCCTGAACACCCCCTGACATGCCCCAATGCTAAAGTGGTTGGCACTGAGGCGAACAGCGGCATTACTCTGGGATATGCAGCGGCACTAACCATGTTAGTGCCGCTGAATATCCCTCTTAGGGACATTTACATTGTTTACAGTTCCGTAAACCATGTAAATGCCTTGCAGTATTGGGTCCAAGGTTAATAACTACTGACTGGTTACTCTGACCTCCATTGTGAGTCACTAAAAGCAGAGGAAGTTGGGAGGTGGAGGGGGGAAGGGTTCGGGTAGGGGTTTTAGAATAACTACACGGAGAAAGGAGAAGCTGAAGATGATGGGTGTTTCTATGTGTACTATTAGGGGGATGTTGGGAGGGAGGACATTGATAAAGCTTGGGGTGAAACGGAAGGAGGGGTTTGGGGGAGGGCCGGACCACAGGAAGGAAGCAGAAAGCTCTACAAGGCAGCAGCAGAGAGGAGGATGATATACAATGTTGAGAGCTGTTTCCCTCAATGTAAAAGGCCTCAACTCCCCTCAAAAACGTTCGTTACTGTTTAAGGAATTGCGGTCTCTGAAAGAGGAAGTTGCAGTTTTGCAGGAGACGCATTGCCGCAATAGCAATCAGGGTTGGCTAAAATGTAAAACCATATTCTGAAGTGTGGGTAGCGTTGGATGCGAATGGAAGGAAGAAATGTGGAGTGGCCATGCTGTTCCATCAGAGCTTATCCCTGCGGGTGGAGGATGTTAAGAAGGATACTTTGGGGCAGTGACTTTTTATGAATGTTCATTTAGAGGGACATTTAATTACGTTGGCTAATATCTATGCACCTAATGAAGGCCAGGTGACCTTTTTCACACGGCTGAAGGTCCTATTGGCAGAGTTTGCAAAAGGCCCGATCATTTTGGGAGGAGACTGTAATGCGCACATGGTGCCTCACTTGGATTTGACGGGACAAACTGGGAGAGTGAATAATGGGATTAGCCAGGCATTGAGAATGTTTATGATAGATTTGGGTCTGCGAGATGTCTGGAGGGACACACATAGTGGGGAAAAAAAGCTATACATATTACTCGCCAGTTCATCGGGTGTATACTTGTATTGACTACTTTTTGCTGGATCAACATCTGATAGACGGGGAAGTGGAAGCTGGGCATGGTGCTTTAACATGGTCAGATCATGCTCCCTGCTGGATTGCTCTTCCTGCTGATCTGAGTGAATAGCAGAGGCGGCTGTGGTGGTTTGACAAGCGGTTTTTCCAGTGGCAATTGGCTGTTCAAGACCATGGGCGATTCATACAAGAATTTTTTGAGATAAATGATAACGGGGAGGTTCCGCTGCCAGTGGTTTGGGATGCTTTTAAGGTGATGGCTCGTGGCCGACTGATAGCTGAGGCAGCTCGAACTTGGAGGGCCTGGACACAGGAATCTTGCCAATTGGAGGAGGAAATTAAGCGCCTTCAATTAGAACATGCACGGATGAGCTCTAAACGGGTCTGCTGCCAGTGGCGGGAAGCACAGGTCAAACTGGATGCCTGTGTGCAAAAAGACTTGGATAATATGCGTCATAAATTATCACAAACATTTTATGAAAAGGAGAATAAAATCGGACGCTATCTCGCCCTGAGACTTCGGCAGCAACATATCTCGAGGGTGGTGGTGAAATTTGACATTCCACGGGAGGCCTGCGGGTGGTTTCTCGGGAGATACGTGCAGTATTCGCCAACTTTTTGGAGCAATTATACAAGGCTGAGCCATTTGCTTTGACCCGAGTGGAAGACTATTTACGAGATATCTCTTTGCCGGGGTTGGCCGATCTAGATAGAGCACAGTTGGATGCAGAACTGACAACACAGGAGGTGGAAGAAGCAATTTGGCGTTTAAAAGCTGGGAGGGTGCTGGGGAGTGATGGGTTTCCTGTGGAATATTACAAAAAATATAGTGCTCAGTTAACGCCGACTCTGGTAATGCTCTTTAATGAGGTGTTGCTGGGGAGGTCACTGCCTCCTTCCCAGCGAGAAGCTCTTAATGCAATGATACCAAAGCCGGGTAAACCATTGCAAGAGGCGGCTTCTTACCGCCCTTTTTCTTTACTAAATACTGATGCTAAAATATTGGTTCAGTGTTAGCAGCCTGACTGAATCGGGCTCATCCGGATTTGGTGCATTCTGATCAGGTTGGCTTTGTGTCTGGCCGACAGGCAGTGGACAACCTTCGGCGGATGCTGCAGGTGATCCATGTTGCACGACAGGGACCTCAACCAGCGCTCTTGGTTGGAGTTGACGCCGAGAAGGCATTCGACCAAGTCAGCTGGGGCTTCCTTTGGTGTGTTCTGGATAGGATGGGGTTTGGGCCTAACTTTACCCGCTGGGTACATAGTCTTTATCAGGGACCTAAGGCGTGTGTCCAGGTCAATGGGGGCAAGAGAGTTTTGAGTTGGAGAGGGGAACCTGGCAGGGGTGTCCACTGTCGCCATTGTTGTTTGCGTTGGTGATGGAGCCTCTGGTGCAAAGCTTTCGTGCGCATCCTGATCTCATTGGCATTCAGGTGGGCTCTTGTGAATACAAAATTGCACTCTTTGCAGATGATATTATCTTATCGCTGGTGAATCCGGCCACCTCCCTTCCTGCTGCGATACAACTTTTTGCGCCATTTTCGCAGGTTTCAGGGTTCAAAATTAATTACGCAAAATCTAAGATTTTGAATGTCGGGTTCCGGAGGCGACATGCACACAATTGAAGGCAAGTTTCACTTTTCGATGGGTGGATTGCGCTCTCCTTTATTTGGGTGTGAACCTGACAGTGGACTGGGTTGCGTTATATAGGGCAAATTATGGGCTCTTAATCCAACAAGTTAAGCGGGACTTGGAGTCCTGGATGGATTTGATGCTCTCCTGGTTTGGGCGCATTGCAGTGGTGGTTGTTCTGAGGTTTCTGTATCTTTTTCAGGTACTTCCTATACCCCTGTCCCATGGGGTCTTGCATCTTGGTAAGCGCTGCTTATGAAATTTATATGGAGGTTTTGATGCCCTTGAATAGCTCGTCGGATCCTCTATGCCCAAACGAGACATGGGGGTATGGGGGCCCCCAACCTTCATTGGTATTATGCGGCGGCGCAGTGTCATGCTGGGATGGAATGGATGAATTCTGCTAGCACTAAACGTTGGGTACAACTGGAAATGAATTAAACCGGGGGGGGGGGGCTGGGCTGGGGGACCGGTTGTGGCTTGGTTCTAAGTTGCGAGGCGGTCCGCGCAATAATAATCCATACATAATGCATACCCTCCATTGCTGGGACCGGTTTTTTTGGCCATGCGGGGTGATCTTGACCCCCTTGATGCCCATATTTATTTTATTTATTTATTTACTTAATGTCTCTTATATACCGCACTATTCGTCATCAGCGCGGTTTACATGGAACAAAAATGCTCAGTACAGTTAACACGTATGAGTTTACAGATAACAGGGAACAACAACTTGGATAACAGGGGTAAACTATTTACAAAACTTACTACATGGAATCATAAGAACAGAGATTTCATAGAAACATAAACACCACTATGGGTTTGAGTATCAAACTTGGTGTGTTGTTGAGATACCATAAATTTGTCTGGAAATGGTATCGCTGGGTGTCTTTGGGCTCTAGGGGATGTCGTTGGGCTCAATAAGGTACTTGTTGAAGAGGTGGCATTTAAGGGCTTTCCTAAACTGTGGTAGGCTCTTAATGGCCCGGATATCAGGGGGTAATGCATTCCAGCATCTTGGGGCACTGAGACTAAAGGCTCTGTTGGCTGTCGATTTAGTGCAAGCAGTTAGTGCCTTCGGGACTTTTAGAGAGTTTATAGACGTGGATCTTCTTGCTCTATTTGGGGATGTGATATGGATGAGGGAGGATAAGGATGCAGATGAGAGATTGTTAACAGCTTTAAAAGTGATTATCAAGGTCTTGAAAACTATTCTAGCCTGGATGGGTAGCCTATGCAACTGTATCAGCAGAGGCGTCACGTGGTCGCTCCTGGAGGCTCCATGGAGAACTCTTGCTGCCGCGTTCATGGCTAGCTGCAGCGGGTTCAAGGTAGATTGGGGAAGACCTTGTAGGATGGCATTTGGCATAGTCAAAATGAGGTATGATCAACGCCTGGAAAATTGTCCGGAAATCAGTTGGTTCCAGCATGGAACGTAGATGTCTAAGTGAGCGGATCTTGTAGTATACTGATCTGACTATGTTTCCTATGTGGGCCTTCATATCCAGGCGTTGATCTAAAGTGACTCCCAGGTAACGTATTGAGGGTTTAGATTGCAGCTCAGCTTCTTTTACTTTAAGATATTGTGGTGGGGTAAAGTTGGGGTTCCTCGTAATGAAGAGTACTTCCGTTTGTATTCTGAGGTTTTGAGAAAGAAGCCAGTCAGATATTGCATTGAAACAACTCGTCAGTGGGGAGAGGTCCAAATGCTCAGTAGAGAAGGGTATGTAAAGCAGGACGTCATCTGCGTATAGCATGCAATCAACATTGAAGGACCGGATGATATTACAGATTGGCTGCATGTAAATATTGAACAAGAGCGCAGAAAGGGATGATCCTTGTGGGACTCCCTGGCTTTGGTGGAAAGGTTCTGAATTTATCCCTCTAGAACGAACATGCTGCCATCTTTTGGATAGGTAGGATCTGCACCATTCGAGCGCTCTTCCATTAATGCCTTTGTCAATCAGTCGTCCCAATAGAAGCTCGTGGCTTACTGAATCAAAAGCTGCAGCAATGTCCAGAAAGATGAGAGTGAATCCTTGATGGATGTCGTCAATGCCGGTGATTATCTTGCAGAAGAGAGTGGTAAGAAGGGTTTCCACTCCATGGAATTCCCTAAAACCATGTTGGCAGGGGTCTAACGGTGCGGCTGAGTCGATGTGATCCTGCAATTGACGTTGAGTCTCTTTTCAATGATAATACCTCTTTCCCTCCAGGTATAAGTGACCCAGTTTTTCGGCAGTGGGGGCATAAGGGACTTAGTTGTGCTGGTCAATTATT
The DNA here is from genome assembly GCA_033557465.1 of Ichthyophis bannanicus. NCBI lineage: Eukaryota > Metazoa > Chordata > Amphibia > Gymnophiona > Ichthyophiidae > Ichthyophis > Ichthyophis bannanicus. Next base: position 208,239,343 of record CM066040.1, read on the forward strand.
CGAGAACGGTGTGTTGCGCCCTTTTAGCGAGCTGCAGGAGGAATTTGATATTCCAGATTATCATGCTTACCAGTAATACACAGGTGGCTCACTTGGTGGGAAGTCGCGTTATTAGTCCACAAGTTGCGCAAGACCTGTCAGATGTTGAACGCTTATGTGAGGAGCGCACCTCCACTAAGGGTCTTATCGCTGCCCTATATGCTCACTTGCAGGCTCAACAGCAGGGAATAAGCAAGAACGAGATCAGTGGACACAGAAGCTGCATGTTTCCTACACTGAGCAATAATGGGAACAGATTGAGGGTCACCTTTGGAGAATCTCGGTGGCTATTAATGCTCGCGAAACTAACTATAAGTTAATTTATAAGTGGTATATGACACCCATGCGGGTAGCTCGAGCATTTCTGGGAGTATTGGATTTGTGCTGGCGGAACTGTGGAGAGAAAGGCACTTTGGTGCATGTATGGTGGCTTTGCCCCCGAGTCCAAGTTTTTGGAGAGGAATACAATATCGTTTGAAACAAATGGTTGGGTTCAACATTCCTTGGGATCCGGGCATTTTTCTTTTTGGAAGGAGAGTTCCTGGAGGTCGGCTCCCTCAGTTGGGGTTGATTCGACATGGTTTGAATGCGGCTAGGCTGACTCTGGCAACTGCATGGAAGCAGATAACGCCTCCGGCACTTTCGAGCTGATTTGAGCGGATGTGGGATCTATATACAATGGAACGCGGGGTGGCGGTTGGGAGAAAACGTTTACCCCAATTTGAGCAAGTGTGGGAAGCCTTTGTTTTGAAATATGGCTCATAACCCATAAAGTTTTTAATAATTTCGTTGGAGACATTGGATTTGTGTCTTCCCTTGCTGTGGAGGTTTGGATTTCTTCCTCTCCCCCGTGTGGTCCGGACCGCTGGAACACCACCCTATATGATAAGATAGAGTTAGTAGGGAAAGAGGAATGTGGGAGGTGGGAAGGTAAAAGGAGGGAGGGGGGATTTGGGGGGATAGAAGGGGGTGAGGGGAGGAGGGAGGGGAGGGGAAGGGAATGGGAGGGGGAGAGCGGGTAGGGCTTTCTTGGGGGCAATTGGGTAATAAGATGGTTCTGTGTTTATAGATACAAAAAAAAAGGGGCTTAGATGTCGCAATTCTCTTGATAGCAGATTCTGTGTTGTTATAATGTGCATGTATTCTGTGTGCTGTTTGTATTGTTATTGCCTGTTGTAATTGTTTGCAGCCTTTAAATAAAAAAAAAGTAGAGGAAGTTGAGGCTTCTAGAACGGTATATCTACAAAAATTGATATGCATCCTTTATTTTCAGCTTGTTTCTCCAATGCAGCACCCCTCTTCATATTATTTACATTGGATTATATACAATATGAGCCCAATCAAAGAGATTAATATGAGATGTTCCGTAGCCCAGGACATTCAGCAACACTAACATGGTCAGTGCCACTGAATATCCAGGGCAGCCCCCACCACTGCACGCCCCAATATTGAACCACTGCCTAGTTATCACCAAGCAGTGAAAGTCAGGCATAATAAAGAAGCAGGCAACCTGGATATTCAATGCCAGAGCCCGGATATTTATTTATTTAATTAGACAGACTTATATACCACATTATCCTACAATCAAAGTGGTTACATCACATCACAATTGGGCTACATTTAACATTTGGGTGCTTTACAACATTTAACATGAGGGTATTTAACAACATTAAGACAACACAATTTGAGGGTTACATTTATCATTATATTGTCGTGGGTTTAGCTGTGTTGGTTAGGTATTGATTTTGCAGGGGTGTTTACATTGCTACCCCGCTCGGGTGGGGGCTGTTGCGTGTCTGGTGGGAACTGTTGTCAATCTGCTCGTATGTTTCTGTGAAGAGCAGGGTTTTAAGGGCCTTGCAGAAGTCTGTGATGTCCTCTAATTCCCTTAGGCGCGTTGGGAGGGAGTTCCATATTCTGGATGCCAATGGATATGGCCCCTGTATTGCATATCCAGGTTTAAAGTTCAGCGGTGGCAGCTCACCTCTTTAGCAATGCTAGCCGCTGCCCTGCTGAGTATCAGATCCTGCATTCAGAGTGAAACATGAAGGTGAGCCTATTTTGAATGTCTTTCCTATGTGGGCAGCTGTAAGGTCCTGTGATATGTGCTGGCATAAACTTGCATCATGGTGTCTTGAAAGGACTTCTCCTATTTTCTTCAATTTGGGTTATGTTTGGAGTTTTTGTGTCAGGTTCGGTGGTTAGTGTAGGATTAGAATTGAGGGGTTGGGGGAGAGTGGAAGACATTTTTCTTGCAGTAATTGATTCTCCAGAAATAGATGTTGAAGATGTATTATATATTTTTTTAGCTTTTCTAGTTCTGGGTTATACATCACTACAAACAATACACGGTCCATGGTTTTCCTTTCCTTCTATTGTAGTAGGTTTACTCTGGCTGTTTTGAGCAACAATACAATTTTCTTGGAAATGATTTTTGGTTGATGGTGCTTTTATTTAAAGGATTCTGTTGGAGCTCTAATGTGTTTATTCCTGTCTTTTGGATCAGAGCAAATGGGGTGGAATATAGCAATTTTTTTTAATGTGTGGAGCATAGAAATAGAACTATAAAGGTGACTGCAGAAGTTAGTTGCTTTCCTGTATAGTGATGTTTATAAATGACAATTGCAGATTGAGACTGTAGTCAGGCCACCCAACTATCAGGCAAACTAAGCAGTTACCTAAGGTGGCTGCTTCTGGTGAGTTGGCAAAGAGCAGGGCATCGAAACCAGAGGCACAGCCAGGGAAAGGGGGGGTTTAAGGTTTGCTTAGGTCGCCAACACCTTCAACCAACTCTGGGGCCATCCCTGACCATAGTGCCTTAAAAATTAATACTTTCCATAGAATAGTCCTTTTTGAGTTTGATTATGGGATGGGTCCATGTTGTGGCAACTATTCACAAATGTCTCCTCTAATTATGAAATAAGAAGTTTACCATACTCTGGTGCTCATGGTGGTTCCCATAATTTGTAGCTAGATTGGTAACCAAGAGACCAGAGTTTGATTCTCACTAGCACACCTTGTGGTCTTGGGCAAGTCACTTAACCCTCTATTGCCTCAGAAGAATCCAAGTTATCAATGTCCCTGTCAGGGGCAGCCTAAGTGTGGGGGGGGGGGGAGGCCATGTGCGGAGACTCGGTGAGGGGCTTCATTTGCTTAAGGGACCTCATTTGCATAAATATTTGCATACTGTTACCATACACTAACTTTTAGTAAACATGCCTCTTAATGAGTGTATGGATAAAGAAAGACTAAAAGATTTCTACATTACTATAATCCAGTGCCAACCGCCAGGCACATTAGGAGCTACTACAAACACTGCCCACTTAGAACCCATAGCAAACCCGCCGTATCCTAACAGCACTACCAGGACTCACAAAGCACCATACTTTACCTATCAAAAGGCAACACTACAAATATTAAACCAATACATTTCAGAGAATAACAATACATAACCTACCGGGGAAAGAGAACAAGTAGCAATGTCAAATAGGAATTACATAAACAGAACACCTCAGCTCAGTTACACATGCAGAACATAGACCATCACCAAACAGGGAATCACAATTTAGAAACAGGAAGACAATAATTAAACTGGGAACCCCAAAAGACAAACTTGGAATGTACAACACTGTAGAAATAAAACTATAAATTAATTTCCTCTTGTATTAAACAAAGCGCAGACGTTAATGATGCACATTTCCCAGAGCTGACATATTCCAGTTAATAAATTCAAAATAAAGAGATATCTTTCTACCTTTTGTGCATTTTCTTTTAGTTGCAATTGCTCCAGACACTTTCCTCTAGTTTCTTTGTGTCTTCTGCTAACTCTCCATCGTCTGCTATCCATTTGTCCTTTCTTCTCTCTTCTAGTTTTTTTCCCATTCTCTCTCTACATCTGCTTTAACATATTAATCTTTCTCCTTTTGCTCTTTCCTCATTCCTATTTCATCCACTCAAATTTTACCCCTTCATCCTCAAACCGCACTTACTCTCCCAATACCCGGCCAATTGTAGATTTTTTTTCCCTCCCACACAAAATATTTTCCCCTCTCTATTTCACTCTCCCAGCCCCATCCCATCCCATTCTAATCCTCCCCCAACATCAGCTCCCTTCTAGTTCCAGCCCCACCCAGCATCCGCTCCCTTCTAGTCCCCGCATCAGCCCATTTCCAAACCTAAACCCCCATCAGCCCATTTCCAGTCCTACCTCCCACATCCATTTCCAGTCCTATCTGAGTCCCTCCATCAGCTCATTTCCAATCCCAGCCCCCCATTAGCCCATTTCTAGTCCATTCCTAACCCCACCATCAGTCCATGTCAAATCCTAGCTCCCCTCCAATCAGCCCATTTCCAATCCAAGCTCCCCATGAGCCTACCTCCAGTTCTAGCCTCTCCATGAGTCCATTTAAATCCAAGCCCCCACCACAGCCCATTTCCAATCTTAGCTCCCCCAACAGCCCATTGCCAGTCCTATCCTAGCCCCTCCATCAGCCCATTTCCTGTCCTAGCTCCCCCCCCAACTCCACCAATTCCAAGTCCTAACTCCCTCCCCTCACAGCCCATTTCCATTCCAAGACCCCTCCCCATCATCGATTTGTAGTTCAAGCCCCCCTTCCACTCAGCCCATTTCCATTCCTAGCCCCCCTCCCCGTCAGCTATTTGCAATTCAAGCCCCCCTTCCACTCAGCCCATTTCCATTCCGAGCCCCCTTCCCCATCAGCTATTTTCAGTTCAAGCCTCCCCTTCCACTCAGCCCATTTCCAGTCCTAGAAACCCCACAACCCATTACCAATCCTAGCCACCACATAGCCCATTACCATTCCTAACCCCCCATCAGCCCACTTCCAGTCCTAACCCCCCATCACCCCATTTTCAGTCTTAGCTCCCCCATAGCCCATTACCAGTCCTAACCACCCCCCATCAGCCCACAGTCCATTACCAGTCCTAATCCCATCAGCCCACCTCAAGTCCTAACCCCCCCATCAGTCTATTTCCAGTCCTAGTCCTCCCATAGCCCATTACCAGTCCTACCCCCCATCAGCCCACAGCACATTACCAGTCCTAATCCCATCAGCCCACCTCAAGTCCTAAACCCCCATCTGTCCATTTCCAGTCCTAGCCCCCCATCACCCCATTTTCAGTCTTAGCACCCCCCATAGTCCATTACCAGTCCTAATCCCCCCCCATCAGCCCACTTCCAGTCCTAACTCCCCATCACCGCATTTTCAGTCTTAGCACCCCTCATAGCCCGTTACCATTCCTAACCCCCCCATCACCCCACAGCCCATTACCAGTCCTAATCCCCCATAGACCATTACCAGTCCTAACCCCCCCACCAGTCCACTTCCAGTCCTAACCCCCATCACCCCATTTTCAGTCTTAGCCCCCCCATAGCCCATTACCAGTCCTAACCCCCCCACATCAGCCCACAGTACATTACCAGTCCTAACCCCATCAGCCCACCTCAAGTCCTAACCCCCATCAGTACATTTATAGTCCTAGCCCCCCCATAGCACATTACCAGTACTAACACCCCCATCAGCCGACTTCCAGTCCTCCTAACCCCCATCACCCCATTTTCAGACTTAGAACCCCCCATAGCTCATTACCAGTCCTAAAAACCCCCATCAGCCCACAGCCCATTACCAGTCATATCTCCCCATAGCCCATTACCAGTCATAACCCCCATCACCCCATTTTCAGTCTTAGCTCCCCCCATAGCCCATTACCAGTCCTAACCCCCCATCAGCCCACAGTCCATTACAAGTCCTAACCCCATCAGCCCACCTCAAGTCCTATCCTCCCATCAGTCCATTTCCAGTCCTAGCCCTCCCCCATAGCCCATTACCAGTCCTAACCCCCATCAGCCCACTTCCAGTCCAAACCCCCATCACCCCTTTTTCAGACTTAGCACCCCCCATAGCCCATTACCAGTCCTAAAACCCCCATCAGCCCACAGCCCATTACCAGTCCTAACCCCCCATAGCCCATTACCAGTCTTAACCCCCCATCACCCCATTTTCAGGATATCAATGCTTGACCCAGTACAAGCATTGCGGAACCTGTGTCTTTTGGGGAAACTGCTAGGTATGTATGACCTAGATTGGCCACTGTTGGAAACAGGATACTGGGCTTGATGGACCTTGGTCTGAGCCAGTATGGCATATCTTATGTTCTTATGTTACCCCCATCAGCCCACAGCCCACAGCCGATTACTAGTCCTAATCCCATCAGCCCACCTCAAGTCCTAACCCCCCATCAGCCCATTTCCAGTCCTAGAACCCCCATAGCCCATTACCAGTCCTAACCCCCCCCCATCAGCCCACTTCCAGTCCTAACCCCCCATCACCCCTTTTTCAGACTTAGCAACCCCCATAGCCCATTACCAGTCCTAAACCCCCCCATCAGCCCACAGCCCATTACCAGTCCTAACCCCCCATAGCCCATTACCAGTCCTAAACCCCATCACCCCATTTTCAGTCTTAGCTCCCCCCATAGCCCCTTACCAGTCCTACCCCCCCCCCCCCACAGTCCATAACCAGTCTTAACCCCCTACCCCCATCAGCCCAGGGAAAGTTTAAAATATTTTTTTAAAAGCTGGCTGCTGCCGCTGCCACTGTGGCAGCAGCAGAATCGAGTGTCCCGCGGGGGGCCCCCCTGGGTCCTCCCTCCCTGCATCAGTCCCTTCGGCGCGGTTTTCAGAGCCACGAAGGGCGTGTTTCTCCCTCGTGGCTCTGTTAAGATCACCGGGGCTGATGGGAAACGGGCATTTCCTGTTTCCCATCAGCCCCGGCGGGCTTAACAGAGCTGCGAAAGGGAAACTCTCCCTTTGCGGCTCTGAAAGCCGCACCAAAGGGAATGATGCAGGGAGGGAGGACCTGGGGGGGCCCCCGTGGGACACTTGATTCTGCCGCTGCCATGGTGGCAGCGGCAGCGGCCCGTTTTTAAAAACAAAATTTAAATTTACTTTTAAAGCAGAATGTTATTTGCACGAGGCCCCCTGAAACGCGGGGCCCTGTGCAAAAAAACATTCTCGCTCAATGGACGGGCCGGCCCTGGTCCCTGTTTAATGTACATTACCAAGTTTAAGTTACATTGTAAACCACTTTGACCAAAATGATAAAGCGGTATAAAAAAACCTGTTAAATAAATGTTATTATTGAAGCTGAAGTAGTGGGGGTTAGGATGGATTCAGTTGGTTCTGCAACTGTTTATACTGTGTACTCATGGTCCAGGAAAGTTGTGTTTAGGAGTTTGTAGTATGCTGCTCTGCATTCTTCATGGGGGACATCGTGACAAGGAGAATGTCAGGCCATAGCTGCTGAATGTTCTTTCATTTGCTCGGAAAATATATACCGCATTTTAGCGCATATAACCGCACGGTATATTTATTTTATTTTATTTAACATTTCTTATATACCGCGCTATTTGTCATCAGTGCGGTTTACATTGTAACAATAAAACACATAGGCCAAATAACTGGCTTTCGTTTACAGATAACAGGGAATAAAAATGGAGGTAAACCAGGGGAACTATATACAATCTTTGAAACTACCTGTTGGGACGTATGTCAGCTCTGTACATTCATAAAGGATAGGTATGGGGTTGTGAGGGTAAGTGTGGGAGGGGGAAGGTATGTCCAGAAGCTTAAAGTGAGTGATAAAAAGGTAGTGTTTGAGGGCCTTATATATATGTTTTTTTTCTTACCTTGCAACCCCCTCACATGGTATTTGCAAAGGTACGCTATACCAAAACTTTTTTACAGGGAGCCGCATTCAAGATATAAAATCTCTGCCACAAATCGTAACCAACGGTGAACTTTAATGAAAACCAGAATATGACTGTAGAACCTTTCTAGTTAAATGAGTAGTTACGTGTATAATTATTGTAAACCAATAAAAGACTCCATAAAAGAATATTATGGTTTCAAAATCTATTTAATTAATTCTCATCATCCGATTCCAAAAAACCTTCGAAGTCACTTCCCTCATCAACATCATCATTGAAATAATTTAAAACCGTCTGGAGACGCTCTTCCGTAACATGCATTGTCATCGTCACTCCTTTCAATGTCTTCATTATCATCTTCGTCATCGCTACGTACCCGATCCTCGTTCTTATCATAAACAATCCTGGATTTTCGGAATCCATTTCTTATGGTTGCCAGGGATAGTGGAAGATGAGACAATGCCTGTTTTGAATTCAAGTGAACTTGTTTAGAAATCAAAAGTGCACGGGATGGAAGCTGGAGACGTTCATTGATCTGAAAGGGCATTCACAATAAAACAATTCTTGAGCTAGTCAATCAGAGGCCCATGCGCGATATAAGCGAGGGCGCGTAATGTGAGAACTTTATTACATAAAAGCCCAATTTCCACGCATTATATGCAGGTGTGTGTTATATGCGCTAAAATATGGTAAGGCATGATAGAGGGCAGCATTTCTAAATCACCTGGATGCCAGCACTGAAAATAAAATCGGATAGTTAGCACTGAAGTCTATCTGGTAGCCAGTGCTGAATATCTGGTTTCACCACACACTCTTCTATTCGGTCAGCAGCCATATTCAGCCACTAACGAGATAGCAAAAAACCGCATAAAGCTAGAATATCTATTGCCCTGTCTTTACTTTATATGGTGTGCCTATCCAGTTAGCGGCTGAACATTGCTGCTAACTACGTAGGTATCGAGATCACCCCAGCTCCACCCACGGATCACCCAGAAACAAACATGTTTCTAAGGTGGTCTGTGGTGATATTCAGTGGCACTAACTGGTTAGTACAGTTAAATATTGGACAGGGTGAGGTCTAGCCGGTTAGCAGGTGCTGCTAACTGTCTAAACCTTTTGGAATATCGGCCCTTGACACTTTGATAAGGTGGTATATAAAGCCAGCTAAATAAATAAATATCTTGCATAAGCTATTTGTCTTTTTCACTAAGGGTTTGAGGATCCCCTTCTGTTAGTTCAGATATTTTCTCTGTGTGTGTGAGCCAATCAGTCTGCCAGGATCCTAGCTCTGTGCATTTTAAGTAACATAGAAGTGGTAAAAGAGGGGTGGCTTGGTATCAGGTTTTTCAGTGGAGACTGTAGCCACTGCAGAGATGTGTTGATAACACTTTTCAGTTGTTTTCTATATTTCTGTGTGGAATCCTTGTTAGGTTTGTACACTATGTATTATCTGAAAGTTGTCTATACCCCTCTTCTATGTATATCTCTGTGTCCATAATCAAGTATACCACCTCCTATGTTGGGTGTTAGTGAACTGAAATGGACTGGCTTTGGACACTTTGCATCAGATGATCATATGGTTTACTATGCTGGAAATGAAAGAGAAAAAAGAAATAGTGCTGCATTTATAGTTAAGAAGAAACTTGCAAGAACTGTAATGAAATACAATACAGCCAGTGAATGCTTAATTTCTATTCATCTACGAAGAAAGCCCATCAACACAACTATAATTCAGATATATGCCCTAACAACAGCTGCAGAAGAGAAAGACACTAATGAGTTTTATGAACAAGTACAAGCTGAAATTGACAGAACATGCAAACAGGATATCCTGATAGTCATGGGTGACTAGAACGCAAAAGTTGGCAACAAAGAAGAAGGCAAAGTGGTTGGAAAATATGGACTTGGCAACAGAAACGAAGCTGGAGAAAGACTAATAGAATTCTGCAAAACCAATGCTATTCATCTCAAACACCTTCTTCCAGCAACACAAGCGCCTACTGTAAACGTGGACTTCACCCAATGGATTGTACAGAAATCAAATTGACTACATCTGTGGAAGGCAACAATGTAAAAGCTTGATAACATCAACAAAGACAAAACCTGGAGCTGACTGTGGTACAGATCACCAACTACTAGTATGCAAACTCAAGCTAAAGTTAAAAAAGAGCAAGCCATTCATGAATGTAACAAAACATGACCTTGAAAATATACCGCTGGAATTTAAAGACTGCCTGAGAAATCGATTTGCTACTTTAGATACAAATGACAGAGTTCCAGAAGACTTATGCGATGACATCAAGAAGGTTGTATTGGAAGAAAGCGATAAGTCTCTACATAAGGTGAAAAAGCAAAAACAGCCAAAATGGATGACTGAAGAAACTCTGAAAATTGTCCAGAAACACAGAGAAGCTAAAGCCAGAGGAGAAAGAGAGGCAATCGCAGAACTCAACAAAGATTGCCAACATGCAGCAAGACAGGATAAGGAAAAGTATTACAATGATAAATGCAAGGAAATAGAATCACAAGCTATTAGAGGAAGAACAAGATTGTTTTTTCTAAAGCTACGAGAGTTAAAGAAAAAATTCCAGCCTCAAATTGGAATGCTACAAGATGCTCAAGGATCCAAGTTGAATGATGCCGAGAAGATCAAGAAAAAGTGGAAAGAATATTAAGAGTCATTATACCATAAAGATCAAGTGGACCAATAGCTGTTTCAACCTATACCTTATGATCAGGAACCATTGGTGATGAAAGAAGAAGTGAAAGCAGCATTGAAAGCCTTATCAAAGAACAAAGCACTGGGCATTGATGGCATTCCCACTGAGTTATTAAAGCAATCTGATGAAGCTGTTACCATACTTACAAGGCTCTGCCAGGAAATTTGGAAGACAAATTCATGGCCAACTGACTAGAAAAGATCTGTGTTTATACCAATACTGAAGAAAAATGACCCAACTGATTGTGGAAATTATAGCACAATCGCTCTGATCCCTTATGCCAGCAAGATTCTACTCAAGATCATTCAGCAGAGATTACAACCATACCTGGAACGAGAACTGCCTGAAGTACAAGCAGGTTTCAGGAAAGGAAGAGGAATGAGAGACATTATCGTGGATGTGAGATGGATCCTTGAAAAGACAAAAGAATACCAAAAGAATATCTATATGTGTTTTATTTGCTACAGCAAGGCTTTTGACTGTGCAAACATGAGAAACTCTAGGCCACATTAAGAAGCATGGGTATACCAGAACACCTGATCATTCTCTTACACATTTACACTGATCAAGAAGCAACATTTGAACGGAACTAGGAGGTTTAAAATCAGCAAAGATGTATGACAAGTCTGCATACTTTCCCCCTACCTCTTTAATTTATATGCAGAACAAATCATCAGAGAAGCAGGACTATATGAAGACAACAGAGGTGTGAAGATTGGTGGAAGACTCATCAACATCCTTCCCTATGCTGATGATACCACATTAGTGGCTGAAAGTGAAGACGATTTGAAACATTTGCTTCTCAAGATCAAGGAATATAGTCTTAAAATGGGTCTGCACCTTAATGTTAAGAAGACAAAGATCCTGACAACTGGCAAAATGAATAAGTTCATCGTTGATGGAGAAGAAATTGAAATAGTTGACAGCTTTAACCTACTTGGATCAACTATCAATAAAGAAGCAGTCAAGAAATCCGAAGACGCATTGCTCTTGGCAGAATAGCTATGAAGGACCTAGACAAGATCCTCAAGAGCAGAGATGTCTCTCTCCATACAAAGATTCGACTTGTTCAAGCCATGGCATTTTCAATAGCATCATATGGATGTGAAATTTGGACAGTGAAAAAGATAGACAGGAAGAAAATTGATGCCTTTGAATTATAGTGCTGGTGACGAATACTGTGTATACCATGGACTGCCAGAAGAACAAACCAGACAGTACTAGAGGAGATTAAACCTAACTTTCTTTAGAAGCTCAGATGACAAGACTTCGACTTTCATACTTTGAACACATCATGTGAAGAGAGAGATCATTAGAGAAAGACATCATGCTTGGCAAGGTGGAAGGTCAACGCAAAAGAGGAAGGCCAGCAATGAGATGGATCGATACAATAACAGCAGCTACGGGTACCAGTCTGTCAACAATGAGCTGCCTGACTGAAGACTGAACTCAATGTAGGACAACTATCCAGAGGGTTGCCATGAGTCGACACCGAATTAACGGCACTTTTTAACAACAAGAACAACGTATGCCATTTTGATGGTGATATTATTGTTCTGCAGATTTTTAATTGCAGCTCATTCTATTAAATAAAAAATGTGTTACAATTTGAGACCCATCACCAACCCTGGAAAGATATTCCATAAATCTTCCTCCTTTTCCTTGTTCCCCTCTCCCGCCAGTCTAGTCAGATAATGTGGTATATAATGAATATCACTGCTCCTTCTACTTCCTTTCCACTGAAAAGTACATGTGTCTTGTGCATTCTTTATATTTCTGAGGTATATGAATCTCTCATTCATATTTTTCTCTTGTCTTCTTGTCATTGAGAATACGTTGTGTTCCTTGTTTCAACTCCTAATTTTTATGTTTTAGACTAATGATTTTGGTAGCCTTCTCCTGGCTTGATTACTAAAATACCTAACTCTTACAATTTACCTTTATTTCTATATACTCTGTGTAAAACTGCCTGAAAGCATACTATTCTACTTACCAATAATTTTTGGTTATGCTACGCTACTTAAACAACCAGATATATTAGTATTATATTATGTATAGCATTTTTCTGTTCCTTTTTTGCTCCCATAAACCTCAGTAGTCATTTCAAGAAAAATATTTACTGTGTAGCTCCTAGAAAACAAAAAATGATTCTAATGGTGTTTCTAATTTAAATTGCATAATAAAGCAGAGTCACTACCAAATTTCCTGTTTATTAACTGATATTATGTTGTGCTGCTTAATGGAAAAGAACAATAGCAACTTTAAAATATGGTATTTTTAATAATTCCATGTTACTCTGTCGTTCTTATTTTTCTAATATAGTTTCACTTGCTGCATTCTAATAACCAAGAAATTCAATATTTGACTGAAAGATGTTTGTCTACTTTCTTTTTTTCTTTTTATAATGTAAATGCAGTGTTGCATAATAGAAGAGGTGCTAATTGAAAACAGACAAGCAGTAGATAATCCTGAAGGTTTTAAGAATAGAAGGGATAATCAGTTTTAATTTACACCTAGAACAAAAAAGATCCCCTTACATAAAAAATCTGAGGCCTTTGTGTAGTGCGACACAAATTTCCTGTAAATAGTCTATGAATTATTCATAGCTTCCTCCCATTGTGATGCTTGACGATAACCACTTGGGTGCAAACCAAACCTTGCAAAACTGCTCTTTTGCAAATAAATAAAATGAATCAGTTATTCCATTAATTGTTTCCACATAAAAGCATGTCCATTTAAAGGGAAAAAAACCCCTCACTTGTTCAGAAAGAAACAAGTCACCTAGCCAAAAAGCCTCCTAAATTCACTACAGTTCATTTCTTTCTCTCTCTCTCTCTCTCTCTCTCGATCATGTGCTGGCTCTCCCCTTTCTGATCCCTGTCCTTTTGTGTTATTTTCCTTTGCTCTTTAACATCTCAGAATAATGTGATAGGGCATGCGGTTTTCTTCCTCTATTTATACTTTTGTGTATGCAACAGTAAGTTATAGAATACATCATAATTAAATTGAATTTAACAAAGGACATTGAATTGCTAGAATTTTGCCACTTTAAAATGATTCATTACAGAAATCTTGTATGTTTTCATGCTGTGCATAAGCTGAAAAGGTTTAAGGACTTATATGGTCTGAAAATTCTTATTCTGGTGAAAACTTTCAAGCTGCGCATCAGATAATATATTACGTTAGGTAGAAGCAAAACTGTAGGCTTAATAATGGAATTCTGATACAGTACTGTAGTCCAGTACCTTCCCTATATTATGAACTGAAATATTTACTTTTCTAGAAAATAGGCCTCTCTAGAAAATGAAATGTATCATTCATCATCCTGGAATCTTGGGAGGGAAACAGTATTGTCTGAGATCATGGCACCCTAATTATGATAACTGACTTTTACATTTTAAGAAAAATGAAAAGACATGCACCCATTACATTGCTGTTGGCAGAGAAAGTTACACAGAAGATCATTTGAAAGCATGTCACCTAAGTGTCAAGGCCATGGAGGCATTTATTTAATAATTAAATTTAATACTAATTTTTCTATACGGCCATATGTCCAAATCTGAGATCAGGGCAGTTTACAATTAAAACTATATTTCAGGATCCCCCTCCAAAAAAAATCAGAAAGGAGGTCATTTTATAAAGAGCCATCAATACATGTAAATCCCATACTTTCCATGACTTGTGCATGTGGCTGTGTTTTTATGCATATGATTTAGCCAGTCGCTATTCTGTAAGTACACTTTCATTGTGAGCATGTACAGGGGTGGAGCATAGGCTGAATGCAGGGGTAGGATTCAACTCCTGTCAGAAACTGGTTTGGTCCACAGCGGGAATCAGCTGGGTCGCACTGGTTCACGCAAACCGGGGACTAGCGTTTCCCCGCATTCGCCGAACCATTGCCTACAGGCTGTGTCATTACCACAGCAGCACTGGCAGGCTTCAAAGCACTCAAAGTATGTTGATTGCATCGGGGGCTTCTTCCGATGCCATGATTCCCCTGATGCCATTAACATACCTTCCGGTGCTTTGATTCCCACCAGTGCCGCTGTGACAGTAGGCACTGGTTCAAGTGAACCGGTTGAATCCCACCGCTGGTAGAATGTAAATCTATGCAGATAAGTTATAAAATGTTATAACTTGGGTGTGATCCTTAAAACTCTAGACGTGGGTATTTACACCAACCATAACGCTGATATAAATGCTTGCATCTAGACTTAGCGTGAGTTTTTGAACACTAATGCCTCGATTTTATAAATTAAGGGACCAATACTCAAAACAAAATGAGCTCCTAAATTTAGGCTCCTAAATCTGTACTCTATTTTCAGCCACACTTAGTTTTCAGCTGAAAATTCATCCTAATTTAGAAGTTTAAAATGTATTTGCCTAAATTTAGGCCTGCCATTCATTTGCCTGCATTTATGTCCTAATTTAGGTGCCTGGTGCTGAAAATCAGTGCTAAGCGCCTAACTTCTTTTCCCAGCCCTAAATTTGCCCCCATTGCAACCCACTTTTTATGTTCCTAAATTTAGGAATTTAGTGAAATTTAAGAAAATATTTAGGCACTTAGACGGTCATTTTAAAAAGTTTAATTGTGATTTGGATGTCTGAAGACATGCAGGTGGACTTCAAAATCATAGACATGTTTCCATTCCCATTCCACAAAAGATGTTCACAGATGTGCAGAGATGTCCAGGTAGGCAAGGGCGTGTGGTGGAGGTATGTCCAGGGAGGAGCAATTAACTTGCACATCACTGTTTGATCTCAGAAACACCGGAGACATCTGCAAGCATGCCCATGTTTATACCTGCTCCAGCCACAAATAGGCATCAGGAAAGTGCTTATTTTCATCTTAACATCCAAAGAGTGGAGAAGATGGAGAATTAAGTGACTAGCCTTAGATCACAAAGGCCTACACTGGGATTTGAATCCTGGTCACTACTCTAACCATTATGCTATTAGATGTCTTGGTTCTGAAATGCTGTCCTGGGGATATCTATATAGACATTTGATATACGTGCATATTGGGCAGGTCCACATTTCTGAAATCATGCCTGAACTTGCATGTACCTGCTTTTTTTCAGACATTCTAGTGTTGACGTACCAGATTGCACTTGGAAGTCCCATTGTGAAATGTTCCTCTTAGCCTAAGTAAATTTTCAAAAAGGCCAATTTAGGAGCATAACTCTCAAAGTTAGAAGCCTAAATCCTTTGACTCCTCCTGCATCCACTATCACCAAACTCAGTGTCCCTCTGAATCAAGGAGTTGCCAAAGAATCTGAGCCTGAAGAAACCCAGCAAACAGTATGGAGACCCTTCTCTTTTCTTAATTACTGCAGACAAAGCATGACCATCCAACCAGGTAACCAATAACTTTGCACAGCCCTCAAAAAGAAGATGCATCTCCTGCATCTTAATAACTTCCGCATCCTCCCTTTTGAGGTAATTTAGCACCTTCTTTCATTTGACAGAGTTGTCAAGACCATTAACATTAAGCAATAGGAATATGAAGATATGCATAAACTATGCACCCTGGCATTGACTGGACTGCCCCTTACCCACTTGCAAGTGATCCTTATGTTGCCTGACTGAATGCACAAAACTGGCAGAGGCTCAAGGCCTCCACCGAACAACCCAACTAGGTAACCAATGAGCACCCCAGAAGATAGACATGAAATGACAGCCTCCCACCCCTCTCTCCAACAGCTCTATATGCCTTAAGATCACAACAGAACTCTACAGGTCCCAGTGCCCCACCGAGCTTCTTCCTCTATTCCTAACACCCTCCTCCATACCATAAGATTATACACGATAAAAACAAGATGAGATATTGACCCAAGTGGAGGCTATTTTAGACCTAATCCTTAGTGGAACTCAGGATCTGGTGTTAAAGGTAACAGTATTGAGGCCACTTGGCAATAGCGATGATGACATCATCACTTGATTTAATAAGTAATCCACTGTGCTGGAATTTAACTTTCAAAAGGAAAACTATGATAAAAAGAAGAAAACTGGTAAGAAAAAAACTAAAAGGAGCAGCTGCAAAGCTTGAGTTTACATCAGGCCTAGGCATTGTTCAAAAATACTATCTTGGAAGCCTAGACTGGATGTACTCCACACTGTAAGAATCGTAGAGGGAAGGCCAAAGAACTGCTGGCATGGTTTAAATGTGAGATCAGAGGGAAAAATATGTCTTTCAGAAAATGGAAAAAGAAGCCAAATGATGAAAACAGGAAAGCTCTGGTAAGTTAGATGCAAGGCATTGAAAAGGCAGGAAAAGGGGGGGGCGGAGCCTGATGTCCAGCGGGTTAGACGCTTCGCGCTGAAGCTCCTGAGGGGCCTACTCAGAATCCTGACTTAATATCTGCATAAACCTAATATTTTACACCGAACTTACCGGGGTGCCTTGGGGGGAATGGCGGCCCACAAACCAGTGCGCTTGGACTTCGGGTCTCCCTCTTCTTCACATGGAAAACGCTCCAAAACAGAGTTGTCTTCCCCACCAATGATGGTTCCACTTCGGGTAAGCCCCGAAATGCAACAGGAGATCTTGGAGGAAATACGTGGTGTGAAGGAACTGGTACAGTCCAACGGAGAAGCGCTCCGAGCCATGCGAGAAGATTTCGGTATGCTTCAGGACCGGCTTGAAGGTCTTTCACTACGGCTGGACAACATGGCGGGGGTCCTCGATTCGCACGCGGTGCGCTTGGTGAACCTGGACAAGGCTGAGCGTCAGATACAGAATCTTCAAAAAGAGTTAGAGGATTGCAATAATCGAGCCCGTCGCAACAATGTAAGGCTCATAGGAGTTCCAGAGGGGGCGGAAGCAGGAGATATCAGAGAATTTCTGGTCAAAACTCTCCCCTCCTTGCTGAAGATTACCTTTTGCAGAGATCTGGAAATTGACCGAGCATATCGTGCTCCTACCAACATCGCACTCAATCGGACGACCCCCCGGCCTATTATCTTTCGTTTACTGAGGTATCAGCAAGTTGAGCAAATTTTCAAAGCTGCCCGGGTGATGCAACATCTGCAGTTTGAAGATCATAAAGTCTCTTTCTTCCCCGATTTGGCAAAGCCCACAGTTGACCGGCGGAAGGGACTCCTTGCTTTTCGACCTAGACTTCAACAGTTACAGGCTCGCTTTGGCCTCTTATATCCAGCGAAGCTCAGAGTGACTCTCCATAACCAAACTAGAACCTTCGAAGATCCTGCTCTGCTAGCAACATTTTTAGATTCCAAAGAGGCAGACCAGATGCGCTAAGTCAACAACTCGGATGGACTCCGCTGGAACTGCCCGCCATTTTGAATGGCCCGATGCGGTGATCATTGCCTGGAATAGAGACTGCCTGGACCTTTCTTTCTTTTATATCTACCTTTCTTGGTCTCCTTTTCCTCCATGATGTGCACCTCGGTTGGATTCGGAGCACGCACAGCTCTACCGGTTATATGTTTCAATTTAGGCCTTCTCTGGGGTTTCACCCCGCAGACATCAGGTCGCCAGTAATTTCTGGGGTTTTGCTTCTTCTCTAAGGCACTCCGGTGCTTCTACTGTTATATAGGGCGCTTCATGATTTTTCATTGGCTTATTTTCTATCATATCGTGTGTACAGTCATTTATAGTTGATATGAGGGACATTGCGCAACTCGGTGCGCCATCATGTTCCTTTCTCAGAATGTTTGACTTTGTTGTATGGCCTTATGTCCGCTCTTATCACTGAACGTAAGAGGCCTCACTAGTCTAATCAAAAGAATGACCATCCTTAGTTATTTTAATCATGACCATACTGATTTAGTGTTTCTTCAGGAAACCCATTTCACCTCCGTTGAACCACTGAAACTTACTGCTAAACCTTATATGGTGGCTGCCTATTCTCCCGCCGTTTCTAAGCGGTACGGGGTAGCCACCTTGGTTGAGAAATCTTTGCTAACCACTGTAATGGATACTAGCTCTGATGGGGAGGGTAGCTGGGCCTGTGTATATTTTAAGGTTGGAGATAGTGAATTTACGTGTATTTGTATTTATGCTCCGAATGTGGATGACCCTGTTACTGTTACTCGGCGGTGACTTCCACCAAGTATTTGATCCTTTGATAGATAGACTGCCGCCTAGAACGAGTGGTCCGCCCAAGAGTCTCTACACCCTGCCAGCTCTGATGAAAGATTTTGCGTGAGTAGCTATATGGAAGCTGCTTCACCCCTCCGACTTAGAGCTCACTTTTTCTCAGCCCCCCCATCACTCACAATCTAGATCAGATTTTTTTCTTATCTCCTCAGTACTGCTATCCCAAGTGGACATATACTCCTGATAGGTTAGCCAATTGGAATGCCATCCAGTGCGCTTGATGCTGGACATGCCATGTGGCCTTTGGTTTACTAAACTCCTGTTAAGTATGATTGTCCCGCATTACAGTATTACTCGAGTCGGGTCTGGGGTCGTCTTCATTCTATTTTATATTTTCCGGAACCCCTCTTTTGGAAGATTGTGGGGCTCCGCTCAGCTGCGGGGATCCCCTCTTTTCCTAAATTGGCTTACTTCCTTTTAGCCTTTATGCTGGGCATTGCTATTTCCTATTTCCTTAATCACGAAATATTGGGAAAATAGCTCTTTTTTGAGCTCTAATGAATGGTGAAACATATCTGTCTTTATTGTAAATATGCGCAAATACCTTGTATGTCAGCCTCTTCCGTTCAAACCATTCACTATTGGTCTAGCTAGAAGACGCTCAACGATTATGTTCACACTATTCAATGCTCTCAGTTGACTGTTTGATTCTGTATTAATCTTTGTCACATGCTCATCCGGTCTCATAGATTCTACTTCTGTTTGTTTGATGTACAATAATTGTTGTATGTAAGCGCTTATATGATGACTCTTATCAGCTTAGAGAAGAAGCATTGGGGTGGGGGGTACTTGGGGTTGCTTTCTTTATTGTATGTGTGTATTTGTTTCTTTTGGTGTGTTGTTACTTTGTTTGTTGTAAAATGAAAATAAAAGTTTAAAAAAAAAAGAAAAGGCAGGAAAAGAGACAATTTGAAAAGTAGGTTGTAGTGGAAGTAAAAACTCATAATAAAAACCTTTTCAAATACAATCATAGCAAAATAAAATCTTCGAGAGAGTCAGTTGGACAATTAGATAATAGAGGAGTAAAAGGGGCATTAAGGGAGGGCAAGGCCATAGTAGAGAGAATAAATGAATTCTTTGTATTGGTTTTTACTGAAGAAGATGTAGGAAAATTACCTTTTCCAGAAAGAATATTTAAAGGTGATGTTTTGGAGAAATTGAAGCAAAACTCAATAAACCTGGAAGATGTAATACAGCTTGTATAAACTAAACAGTAGCAAATCACCTGGACCAGACAGTATACATCCCTAGGGTGCTGAAAGAACTGAAAAATGAAACTGTAGACCTACGATTACTAATTTTAAAAATAATCAATAGTACCTGAAGACTGAAGCACACACACACTGCCTCCCAGACACGTAGAGCCAGATTCCCGTAGGGGCATATTCTGTCTGTCCAGATGGCCCCGAGCAAGACGGGCCATTTGGACCCAATTCTGGACCATGGGAACAAAATATTCCCATGATAGCCAGAATCGGGCCAGAGGACAGCCCAGCATGCTCCTGCCTGCCTGCGGGGACATCTACCCCGTAGGCTCCCATGGCCACTGCAGCTTGGCCCCCCCTTCCCCGCCACCTGACCCATAAACTTGCCAGCTGTCCCCATAGATATTCCCCATTCTCAATCGCCCTGAAAGTGCTGCTTATACCACCTTTGCGGTGGTATAAGCAGCACGTCCCCATGAGCCCAGCAGCACGTATAGGGCCATGACCTGAATCAAACCTGAATGTGCTGCCGGGCTGGCCTGCCCCTGCTATGCCCAGACCCCGCCCCCTCCTACCTCCCTCCAGCTCTTCCAGTCTTAGAGCATGGGAGGGCAGGAGGGTGAATAGGGTCCAGTTGGCTTGTGGGGCTGCACATCCCACCGGGATATGGAGCCCCGCAACCTGCATTTCTGAATGACTTCCTTGGCTCACACACACACACACACACCTCCACACTGCAAATGTGTTGGGTACGTTCCATACATTGGATAATTACTTTAAAAAGCATATATTTACATGTTTGTACGCTTATGTTTATGTTGCTTGAGGGACAATTTTATTTTATTAGTATCTGGGGTCATGTGAATTTTCTTCACCTAAGATGGGATCACATCAGAAAAAGGTTTGGGAAGCACTGATTTAAGAGGTAATCCGGGAAACTATAGACCGGTGAACCTGATGTCAGTGCCAGGCAAAATGGTAGAAACTATTATAAAGAACAAAATTACTGAACATATAGATAGTCATTATAGATGTGAGATGAATACTTGAAAGACAAAAGAATACCAAAAGGATATCTATGTGTTTTACTGACTATAATACGGCCTTTGATTGCATAAATCATGAAAAACTCTTGGCATACCAGAACACCTAATAGTTCTCCTGTACAACAGTTCAAACAGAACAAAAAGAAATGGAATGGTTTAAAATCAGCAAAGATGTATAACAATGCTGCATACTTTCCCCCTGCCTGTTAAATTTATATGCAGAACAAATAAACAGAGCAGCAGTACTGTATGAAGACAACCAAAGTGTGAAGATTGGTGGTAGACTCATTAACAACCTTTGCTATGCTGAGGATACCACCTTGCTGGCTGAAAGTGATGATGAGCTGAAACATCTGCTTATCAAGATCAAGGGACAATCTTAAAATGGGCCTGCACCTTAACGTGAAGAAGACAAAGATCCTGACAACTGACTAAAATCAATCATTCCATCCTTGATGGAGAAGAAATATTTATTTATTTATTGTTTTTCTATACCGCACTATTCATCATCAGCGTGGTTCACAAGTAACAAGAGCTGAGCAATGTAGAACAGTCTAACATTGAACTTACAATGAACAGGGAAATTAACATGGAGAACAGGTGAACTATATACACTATATACAAATTGGTATGAAGGTTGTAAATGAGGTTTGGCGATCTTTACAACTGGGCAGGGTGGCTATATATATATATACAATGTATATATTTGTGTTGTTAATCCGGGGTTGTTAGGGGCAGGTAGTCGTGGGAGGATATTTTAAGCCCACTGGTTGTAGTGCCGGAGACGTTACCCTGTGGGAGCTGCTATGGGTTGGGTAAGGATGGCTAGGTGATGTTGTCAGAATTGGAAAAGTGTTGCAGGAATAGATGATGTTTGAGTGCCTTTCTGAACTGGGGGAGGTTGTTTATGGCGCGGACGTCTGCTGGGAGAGAGTTCCAGCAAGAGGGTTCATATAGTGCAAAGGCACGCTTTCTCGTAGTCTTGGAGCATTTGGTGATGGTTTTTGGGAGAAGTATGGTGTTGCAGGCTATTGATCTCCTTGATCTGTTGGGGGGGTGGGGTGAACAAGGTCTGAGAGGGCGGTGGACGTGCTTCCGTTGACTGCCTTGAATGTCATAGTTAGGACCTTAAAGGTGATCCTGCAATGGACGGAGAGCCAGTGTAGACATTTTAGGATAAGGGTGATATGGTCTTTTCTTGATGCTTCATAGAGGGTTCTGGCTGCAGTGTTCATCGCGAGCTGCAAGGGGTTTAGCGAGCTCTTTGGGAGGCCGAGCAGGATGGAGTTGGCGTAATCAAAATGAGACATTATTTGGGCTTGAAAGACTGTTCGGAAGTCCTTTGGTTCTAGAATATGTTTCATGTGGCATAGTATCCGAACTTTGTGGTAAATTGCCCTCACAGTATTGCCTATCTGGGCATGCATGTCGAAGTGCTGGTCGAGTGTTACGCCTAGGTATCTAATTGTCGTCTTGGAGATGAGTTCTGCATTGCGTACCTTGAGTGACGAAGGAGGGGCGAATGTCTGATCTCTGCTGATGAAGAGAACTGCTGTCTTTTTGAAATTTATTTTGAGCTTTTGAGTTTGTAGCCAGTCTGTGACACCATCGAAGCATGTAGACAGCTGGGAGAGGTCTGGGTGATCTGTGGATATTGGGGTGAACATTAGGACGTCATCAGCATATACTAGGCAGTTAATATTGAATGACCGGATGAGGGTGCAGATGGGTTGCATATAGACATTGAACAATAGGGCTGACAGTGACGATCCTTGCGGGACCCCTTTCTCTTGCGGGAAAGGGACAGATATGAAGGGGCCCAAGCAGACATGTCGTTCAAATATGAAGCACACCAAGCGAGTGCATTTCCATGGACGCCCTTATCGGCAAGGCGGGATAAGAGTAGTTTGTGGCTGACGGAGTCGAAGGCCGCTGCGATGTCAAGGAAGATGAGGCCAAAGCCCTGTCTGATATTGTCAAGCCCAATGGTAAGGGTGTTAAATAAGGTTGTCAGCAAGGTTTCAACTCCATGTGACTCCCTGAATCCGTGCTGGCAAGGGTCAAGGGGTGCATTTGTTTCGATATGATGAGTCAGCTGCTGTTGGACTATTTTCTCCATGATTTTGGCTAGGAGCAGGGTGCTCAATATTGGCCTGTAGGAGTCCATCTTTGTTGGGTCAAGCTTACTGTTTTTCAGCAACAGTCTTATTGATGTTTGTTTTAGGTTCTGGGGGAATGTCCCAGACAGGAATGAAGTGCCTATCAGTTTGGATAGGAAAGGACTAAGTTTGGTCCGTAGGGCTTTTATCCAGTGTGTGGGGCATGGGTCGTTTGGTGCTGTGGTGGTGTTTATAGTCGTGATAATGTCTAGGATATCCTTTACAGTTGGGGGGAGAAGGAGGTATTAATATGTTGGGTATCTACTGGAACTGATAGTGGAGAGGATGAGGGGGGAAGTAGGGGGAGATTGGTCTGGGGGGTGAGTGCTGCTTGGAGTGGTAGGTTGTCCTGTTTTGGCTCGTAGATAATCTGCATATTCCTGTGGGTCTGGGAGGTTAGATTGGCTGAGGGAAGGTTCCTTTGCCAAGTTTTTGACAAGATTGAAGAGCTCATGTGGTTTGTTTATGGATCGTTGCAAGACTTCTGTATGGTACTGCTTCATTTTTGCAGAAACAGCTGTTCTGTGGGCATCTAGATGGGCAGTGTAGGCATCGTGGTTCTCGGTTGTCCTTGATCGGTGCCATTGTCTTTCAAGACGTCTAAGTCGACGGAGGGATGCCGTTAGATCGGGTGAAAACCAGGGTGCCTTCTTCCTTTTACCAGAAGATTTATTGCTGGATGAGGTGTCGATTACAGCATTGAGGCTCTTGTTCCATAAGGACAGCATGTCATCTAGGTTTTGTTCAGGTGATTCTAGGAGGGGCTGTGCTCTTTCAAGTATCTCTTCTTTGTTGAATGGAAGGTAGCGTTTAGAAGTTGAAATGGAAGGTCCAAATAGAATTAGTAGACAGCTTTAACCTACTTAGATAAATAAAGAAACCACAAGCAGTCAAGAAATCCAATGATGCATTGCTCTTGGCAGTATAAAGGACCTAGACAAGATTCTCAAGTGCAGAGAATCTTGCCTAAAAAGATTCAATTTGTCCAAGCCATAGTGTTTTCAGTAATGTCATATGGACATGAAAGTTGGACAGTGAAGAAGAAAGACAAGAAGAAAATTGATACCTTCAAATTATGTGCTGGCAAAGAATACTGTGTATACCATGGACTGCATAAAGGACAAATCAGTTAGTACTAGAGCAGTGCAAACTAAACATTTTTTAAAAGTGCAAATGACAAGACTTTGACTTTCATACTTCGGACATATCGTGTGAAGAAAAAGATTATTAGAGAAAGACCTCATACTTGGCAAGGATGAAGGTCAGCACAAAAGAGGAAGGTTAGCAATGCTGCGATGGCTTGATACAACAATGTCTCGTGGTCACTTCTGTGAGCAATTACTTCAAAGTAATACTAAAATCAAAAAAACTCGCTCAACATATCACAATAATTCGGTTTCATTTTTCTGTTGTTATATAAATTATCTCATCTCGAGGTCTCAGACAACTTATAGCACTTCAGTTTGGACAAAGATATACGTCCTAATCTTGTGCTTGTTGACATCAATGACCTCTATACTAGGTAAAATTTGATTTTCATTCTAAAGACATTCTACCTAACAGTTCTTAACTCTGGAATTTCAAATGGAGTGGAGTGGCCTGAGTAGTGGCGTTGGGAATTTATAAAAGGAACAGTTGGAGAGAAGTAGAGCTTTATGAGCTATTAAACACTCCCTTCGAAGTTACAGAGTTAAGAAATGGTTGAGATTGTAAAAGGAACGGTTGAAGAGGAGTGGTGATCTGAAAGAAGCTAAGTACTCCATTTGAAGTTCCAGAGTTAAGAACTGTTAGGTAGAATGTCTTTAGCATGAAAATCAAATTTTACCTAGTATAGAGGTCATTGATGTCAACACGCACAAGATTAGGACGTATATCTTTGTCCAAACTGAAGTGCTATAAGTTGTCTGAGACCTCGAGATGAGATAATTTATATAACAGAAAAATGAAACCGAATTAATGTGATATGTTGAGCGAGTTTTTTTGATTTTAGTATTACTTTGATACAACAATGGCAGCTATGAATTCCACTCTATCAACAATTAGCCACAGGGGAGGCTCTATAATGAGGCCGAGTGAAGTGGTAGACTCAGGCAGCAAATTTTTGGGGGTGGCAAAAATGCCCCCAAAAAGTCCACCTCACTCGGCCTTCAAAATAAAAAAAAAAAAAGAGCTGGACAAGCTGCTGCTGCTGCTTCTCGGCAGTGGCAGCAGCAGAATCAACCGCCTGCGGCTCCCCAATGCTCCAGAAAAGCCCTGCCATTGGTGCCCTGGCTCAACTTTGCAGAGCTGCAAGAACAGTGTTTCTTTTTTTTTCCACAGCTCTGTTAAAGTTGAGCCTACCAACGCAGATGGTAAACAATGCATTTCCTGTCTCTCGTGAGACAGGAAATGTCTCCTTTACTCTCAGCATTGGCGGGTTCAACTTTAACAGAGACGAGGGAAAAAAAGAGAAATGTTGTTTTTCTCATGGCTCTGCAAAGTTGAGCCAGGGTGCTGGTAAAACAACCACAGGGCTCTTCCCGGGGGGGGGGGGGGGCGAGAAATTGGCTGGGGAGGTCTGAGGCGGGGCTGGGCTGATGGGAGGGGGGGTTAGGACTGGAAATGAGCTGATGGGGGGTTAAGACCGGAAATAGGCTGATCAGAGGGGCCAAGACTGGTAATGGGCTGATCGGGGGGGGGGGGGGTGTAGGACTGGTGGTGGACTGATGGAAGGGCTAGCACTAGAAATGGGCTAATGGGGGGGCTAGGACTGGAAATGGGCAGATCGGGGAAGTTAGGACTGGAAATGGGCTGATTAGGGGGCTAGGACTGGAGCTAGGATTACTGGGGGGGGTTAGCACTGGAAATGAGCTAGGACTGGTAATGGGCTGATTGGGGGGATAGGATGGAAATAGGCTAGGACTGGAAATGGGTTGATGGGGGAGGGGTGAGCTGCTGGCACTGGAAGAAGACTGGGGGATAGAAATGGAAATCAGCCAATGGGAGGGAGAGAGGAGAGAGTGCTGTTGGCCCTGGAAGAAAACTAGGGGCTAGGGCTACAACTGGGCTGATGCGGGGGTGATGGGAGAAAAAGACGGGACGGGAACGGATGCTGAGAGGGTCTGCCAGGGGAATCAGGGGGCAGGAAAGGAGCTGACACGGGGGAGGGGGAGGTGGGGCAGGAAGGGAGCTGACACCTAGAGATGGTACTGAAGGGGGACTGGAAGGGAGCTGACACTTGGGGATGGGACTGGTAGGTGGTTGGGTAATGGGGAGGATGCTGGAAAAGAGGGGGCACTGGGGGTGCAAGAGAGCTGACATGTGGGGATGTCACTGGAAGGGGGATGGTTAGAAGGTATGGTGACTAGAAGGGAGCTGATGAGAGGGGGGAGGCACTGAGAGTGGAAGTGAGCTGATACCTACGATGGTATTTGGACTAGAAGGAGCCGAACAGTAGGGAAGGTAGGGGACTGGAAGGGAATGGACACCAGAGGCAGTTCTAGGAATGAAAGTTGACTGACATTGGAAAGCACTGGGAGGGGAGGACTGAAAAGGGGGCTGATACTGGGAAGGGTTACTAGGACTGGAAATAGGCTGATGGAAGGAAGTGAAGAAAACAAAAGAAGAGATAAGAAATGGCAGATGGACCATAGAACATAGAAGAGCTAAGAGAAGACAGGAAAGCAGAAGCCTCAGTTCAGGACCAGCATGATCAGAGAATAAAATGGTCAGATAAAAAAGGTAGAAAAAAAATTATTTTAATTGTAGTGATTGGACTTTGTGCTATCTTTATATTTTACACAGTACGGGGAACTGCATCTCTTATTTATCTGATGTTGCACTGCATGTGAAGTATGGCTTCTTGGAGTTTCAGTTTAATTTTTGTCTACATATTTTTATTTTAGATTGTAGTCACTTATTCTTTACTTGGTGAGGGTCTGGGTTCTGACTGTGGGACTGAGGCCAGGTGTTCTGTTAACATGGAGTTAGTATTTAGGGATCTGTACTATAGTAATCTGAATTGTTCGGCTTTTCAAATAGATGTTTAGATGTTCCAGGGCCCACTGTAATATTTACAGTGATGCTTTTTTTGGATGGGCTCTTTATGTGAGTTTTGGAAGTTGGTGCTCATATGATATGATATGGTTGATTTGCTCTATAGATACTCAGTGACTTTGTTGTAGGGTTTTGTTTTAGTTCACAATATGCCTGGTACTGGAGAATGTTTGTTAGTGAGATGATCAGAATCAGATTTTTCTTTAAGATATTGAATTCTGTGGGTGAATATCCTGGTTCTGCTCTAAACCCACTGTTGAAGGGGGTTCTGTGGATGCTAAATATATGTTCAAAAAGAAAATGCAAGAACCATAATGTGGTTTATAACAACAAAATAAAAATGAGTTAGAATTTAGTTTTATAAACTGTGCTGTGGTGTGCTTCTCGCTCTCTTTTAGTTCCTCGGTGTGCATTTCCTCCATATAATCTAATCGGCTTTTTGGTTTGGTTCAATCCCTGACTAGAGTTTTGATAAAGCCCCACCCTTCACTTCAGGCAGCAGATTGCCTTGAGTCGCCTCTGATTAGTCAACTGACTAATTGCCTTTCTGTCCTTTGAGAAGAACAGTGCTCTCGTTTGAACCCTCCTTGGAAGGTGATTTTTGCTGACTTTGCTGCTCTGCTGTGAGTTCCATCTGTCTGTCTCCACATATTTATTCATTTATTTATATATTTGCCATTATTGGTGTGTTCACTTACCTTACTGCTGCCTTTAATTTGCACTTGTGTCCATTCCAAACAGGGACTCTACAGGTCAAACAACAGTAAGGCTTTGAGGGTTTATTTTTATTAAATTGCTAGCTCTCTGACCGAGAGCTCTTAAAAGGGTTCTGGCATACTTTTAAAGCAAAGTTACATTCTTTTGGTGGTTTAGTGGCAATATTTTCTTTAGCAGAGTAGGTTTAAACTCTAGTAACCTTCTCAGCTTTTGGGAACTGCTGACACCTAATCAGGAGTTAGTGGGCCTGATTAGCTTGTAAATGAACTGAGAGCAGCTGAGACCTGCATAAAAGGCTGCAGAGCCCTGCCCTGTTGAGACATTCCAAACAGGGGCTCTACAGGTCCAACAACGGTAAGGCTTTGAGGGTTTATTTTTATTGAATTGCTATCTCTCTGACTGGGAGCTCTTAAAAGGGTTCTGGTATATTTTTAAATCAAAGTTACATTATTTTGGTGGTTTAGTGGCAATATTTTCTTTAGCAGAGTAGGTTTAAACTCTAGTAACCTTCTCAGCTTTTGGGAACTGCTGACACCCCAACTTCCACCCACCCCTAGTGAGCAGTCTTGCTTTATAGGACACCTCCCCATTTAACAAAGCACAGGGACTTGGAACAGCACATTTTGAATATAATTAAAGAGATTTAACTGCTTTTTCTATGAAAGGACAGCTGGGAAACCGGCTGTTACTTTGGTAGATCTCTCTCTTTTGCTTTAACAGATACCTAAGCTCCACGAACAGAACATTGGCTGGGAAAAATCGTATTGCTAAAGCTGTTGCCCTCGTTACAGCTTCTGCCTCTATCCAGACAGAGATCCCAATGCCAGTTTATTTATTTATTTATTTTATTTATTTAATGTCTCTTCTATACCGCGCTCTTTAAAAATCAGCACGGTTTACAGGTAACAGATTTGTGCAATGCAGGCAGGCCTACACTGGACTTACGGTAAACAGGGGATTATATACAGGGTTAACAGGGTAACTATGTATAGTTGAAGGACCGGTTCCATGTATAGGGTGCCTGCATGCTGAAGCTCTGAGGAAACAAGTGGAGGAACTCAGAGAGGAGGTGGCGAGGCTGAGGAGCATTCAAGACAGTGAGAGGTACATTGATGAGATGCTTCTTGAAACATTCAAGCTCTCTAGTAGAGGAGAAGATGGGTGCCAACAGAATGACGAAGGTTGGACACAAGTCACCAGGGCCTTCAGAATCACCCATCCAACTTCTCCAGCCCTTGAATTGGAGAACCATTATGCAGCCCTGGAAGTGGAGGAGGAGAAAGTATCCCTGGAAAGGGAAGAACCAGAGCTCAAGTACCCCAAAGTTGTGGAATCAGTGACCACAAGGAAGCGAAGGGTAGTGGTGGTTGGTGACTCTCTTCTGAGGGGTACTGAGGCGTCCATCTGCCGACCAGACATGATGTCCAGAGAGGAATGCTGTCTGCCTGGTGCCAAAATCCAAGATGTTACGGAGAGCTTGCTGAGACTCATCAAGCCCACTGACTATTACCCAATATTGCTAATCCATTTAGGAACAAATGATACTGCCAGGTATCCTTCTGAGTATATCAAAAGTGACTTCATGGCTCTAGAACAGAGGGTGAAGCAGTTAGGTGCACAGGTGGTGTTCTCTTCAATCCAACCTGTTGAGAGTAAAGGCCAAGCCAGAGAGGCTCGCATCCTGGAGATGAATGCATGGCTGCGTGGATGGTGTCATCGAGAGTGTTTTTATTTCCTAGACCATGGGATGCTGTTCCAAGGGTTGCAGAGCAGAGATGGCGTCCATATGTCCAAGAGAGGTCAATGCGTCTTCAGTAGTAGATTGGCTAATCTACTGAAGAGGGCTCTAAACTAGATTCATTGGGGATGGGTGAAAAAAGCCCCCAGGTAAGTGATGCATTAAATACCTTTATGGAAATGGGTAACAGGGGTAACATATGGAAAGCAGTGTGTATAAATGCCCATAGCATGGGGAATAAGATCTCTGATGTTGAAGCTTTTGTGGGAGTGGACGACTTGGATTTAGTGGCAGTTACAGAAACATGGTTCACAGAAAACCATGACTGGGATATAACTATACCTGGCTATACTTTATTCAGAAAGGACAGGGTAGGAAGAAGGGGAGGAGGAGTGGCGCTATATGTAAAAAATACTATTAAAGCTTTGGAATTACAGAGCTTAAAAGCTAGAGAAGAGGCATTGTGGGTTAAACTAGAAAGAGGGAAAGAGAAATCTATTTGCATTGGCATGATATACAGACCTCCCTCACAAGAGGAAGAGGTGGACAGAAAGTTAATTGAAAACATACGCAGCATTGCTAGGAAAGGGGAAGTGCTACTGATAGGGGATTTCAATATGCCAGATGTTGTTTGGCACATTCCTGCTGCAGTATCATCTAAAACTAAAGATATCCTGGATTCTCTACAGGGAGAACTATTCAAGCAATTGGTAACAGACCCCACACATGAAGGGGCCATCCTGGACTTGGTGCTTACCAATGGTGAAAGTCTTTCTGATGTTGTAGTGGGAGATCATTTTGCATCCAGTGATCATCAGATGGTGTGGTTTAGTATTAGGGCAAGGGCTGTTAGAATCCATTCAAAGGTGAGGGTCTTAGACTTTAGGAAAACTAACTTTGCCAAGATGGGCCAATATCTCAGGGAGTTATTAGCGGGATGGGAACAGCTGGGGGATGTAGAAAAACAGTGGGCAAAACTGAAAGGGGATATTTTAAGGGCAACCAACATTTTTGTTAAAATGATAAATAAAGGTAAAAGGGAAAGGAGACCGCTATGGCTTTCGAAAGAAGTAGACGAAAAAGTGAAGAAAAAGAGGGAGGCCTTCATGAAATGCAAGAGATCACAGAGAGAGGAAGACAGGCATCTGTATTTGGAAAAACTTAGAGAAGCTAGCAAAGTAGTCAGGAAAGCAAAGACTCAAAAAGAGGATGAAATAGCCAATGCAATAAAATGGGGGGATAGGACATTTTTTCAGATATGTTAGTGAGAAGAGGACAGGCAAAAGTGGTATTGTCAGACTCAAGGGTGAAGGGGAGAAATATGTAGAAGCTGATGAGGATAAAGGAGAATTGCTTAACAAATATTTCTGTTCTGTGTTCACAAATGAAGAACCAGGAGCAGGACCTCAGAAAACACCCACAAACAGGAACAAAAGCGAGGGACATCTTGAACAATTTTCAGATGAATGTGTTCGTGAAAAACTAGCTCAACTTAAAGTAGACAAAGCGATGGGACCGGATGGAATACACCCTCGAATACTGAGGGAACCTGGGGACGTTCTAGCAGCTCCACTGACTGACCTTTTCAATGCCTCATTGGAGTCGGGAGTGGTGCCAAAGGATTGGAGAGAGGCTCATGTGGTGCCTTTACACAAAAGTGGAAGTAAGGATGTGGTTGAAAACTACAGGCCGGTTAGTTTAACTTCGGTGGTGAGTAAATTATTGGAAACGCTGCTGAAAGAGAAAATAGTGAGGTTTCTGGAGTCCAGCGGATTATAGGATCTGAGGCAGCATGGATTCACCAGAGGCAGGTCTTGTCAGACAAATCTGATTGATTTCTTTGACTGGGTGACCAGGGAGTTGGAACGAGGGAGAGCCCCAGATGTGGTGTATTTAGATTTCAGTAAAGCCTTTGACACTGTTCCTCACAGGCAACTTATAAACAAACTGAGCACCCTAGGAATGGACCCTAAAGTTACTGCTTGGGTTAGGAATTGGTTGGGTGGGACGCGACAAAGAGTACAAGTAAATGGAGCTCACTCTGAGGAGAAGGATGTTACCAGTGGTGTGCCCCAGGGATCTGTCCTTGGTCCGATTCTTTGTTAGTGATATAGCGGAAGGGCTGTTGGGTAAGGTTTGCCTTTTTGTGGATGATACCAAAATCTGTAATAGAGTAGACACCCAGGAAGGTATAGAAAATATGAGGAGGGATCTAGCTAAGCTTGAAGAATGGTCTAGAATCTGACAGCTGGGAATTAATGTTAAAAAATGTAAGATCATGCATTTGGGCTGCAGCAATCCAAGGGAGCAATATAGTATAGGGGGTGAAGTACTTTTGTCCACTAAAGAAGAGCTGGACCTAGGCGTAGTTGTGTCTGATGATCTTAAAGTAGCTAAACAGGTAGAAAAGGCAATGGCAAAAGCTAGAAGGATGCTTGGGTGCATATGGAATGGCTAGCAGAAGAAAGGAGGTGATAGTGTCTCTGTATGAGTCTTTGGTGTGACCTCATTTGGAGTATTGTGTGCAATTCTGGAGACCGCACCTTCAAAAGGATGTGAACAGGATGGAGTTGGTGCAGAGGGTGGCTACTAAAATGGTTAGTGGTCTTCATTATAAAGCATATGAGGACAGACTTAAGAATCTTAACATGTACACCTTAGAGGAAAGGTGGGATAGAGGTGATATGTTTGAGATGTTTAAATACCTCCATGGCATAAATGTTCAGGGGGAGAGCCTCTTTCAATTGAAAGCAAGTTCTGCTACGAGGGGACATGGGATGAGGGTGAAGGGGGATAGATTCAGGAGTGATTTGCAGAAATATTTCTTTATGGAAAGAGTGGTGGATCCATGGAATAGTCTTCCAGTGGAGGTGGTAGAGGTGAGGACAGTAACTGAATTCAAAAAAGCATGGGACAAACACAGAGCATCTCTGAAGGAAAAAAGGGGACTGTTGTAGTTCTTGATATGGAAGGACAGACTAGATAGGCCATGTGGTCTTTTTCTTTCGTCCTGTTTCTATGTTTTTAACATTTAATTCCATACCTATCCTTGCTCTGTCTCCATTGCTATAGAATTTAAAACTATTCTCTACTCTTATTCTACCTGAGTGACCAACCCCTACCCCCTGCTGAGGGTACAGGACAGGGTACCTTGTAGCAGCCCTCTTTTTTTTCTTTTTTTTTAACTTTAATGTTTTTATTTTTGATTATAAACAACACACCATAAAATATGCACCACACGATACATGCACCACAAACCCATACAATAAAGAAACCCAGCTACCCTCCCCTGACCCCCCCCCCCAGTCCATGTCAACAAAAAAAAAGATAAAGTAAAATTATCCCCCCACCGGTGGAACCCCCGGGAAACAGCCAGCCAGCCGTCCTAATGGGGAGTACAGTTCCAATCATGACTCACCCTATACCGAAAACCCACAGGTACTACCACAAAGAATCCCCCTGGTCCCCATTTCGTTATGTACAAATCCTATACATTCCACCTTATAAAAACATCCTAAAGCACTACACCCTGTAAAATAGGAAAGTGCTAAACAGCCACAGTAAGGCCTTGAGTTGCCATAGAAACCCCCCCCCCCCACCAGAGGGCCCCATCCCCCACCCTAACCTCCAAGTCCCAGCCCCAGGCACCTCTCCAAAGCCAGCTACCCACCCCACCCCAACCAGGGTTACCCCTCGACCCTAGCAGTTGCCCCCAACTCAACCCTATACCCTCCCCCATTACCCTTCCCCCCCCCTCCCTTCGAGCCCCCCTACCCCACCCCCCGCACCTCCCTCCCATGGTAAGCCCCCTCCGCCACCCCGAACCTACCCGGACCCAAAGGAAACCCGCACCCCAACCCTCCTAATTACCCCAGCCCCACCACTCCACACAGCGTCCCCCACTCCCCTGCAAACTTCGCCCCTCTCCGCCACCTATGGGCGGTGAGCTTTTCCATTAAAACCAACTCCCGAAGCCTACTCACAAACTGATCCAGCGAAGGTAGCTCTTTCTGCTTCCACGCCGCCGCAATAGCACACCTAGCCACAGACAAACACGCCAACACCACCCTACCCCCGTGCATGACCTGACCCGCCCACCCCCATGCCACCCAAAAGTGAAGGGGGGAGCAGGCCACCCGTGACCCCAGGTGCACTAGAATCCACTCCCGAATCCGCTCCCAAAACCCCTGAACCTTCGGGCAACCCCACCATACATGCCAGAAGGAGCCCACCTCCCCACACTCCCGCCAACACAGAGGGGACACCCCAGGGAAAAGCTTGTTCAATCTTTCTGGCGTGTAATAGCAGCACATCAATACTTTATAGCTATTTTCCCTAAACCTACTAGAATGCGGTCCCCTCCTTATCTGGTCCCAGATGCACTTCCAACCCTGGCTAGATACCGACCGCCCCAAATCTCTTTCCCAGTCCAACATATACCGAAATTTCTCCACCCTCGCTTCCCGCACACCCTTATATAATGCCGTAATCATCCCCTTGGACCCATGCTTCCCATACCAAATAGCTTCCACCGCCGAAACTTCCCTCCCCATCCCCTGCCTTCCTAAAACCCTCCTCAAAAAGGAGCAGGCTTGCAGAAAAGGGAAACGGTCCCCCTCTCCCAAGCCAAACTCCCCCTTCACTACCCCAAAACCCTTTAACCCCCCATCATCCAATAACTGAAAGCCACTCCGGAGTCCCTTCACCTCCCAACCATCAAAAATACCCCCCTCCCAGCCCGGTTGAAACGCCCTCCACCCCCTCCATGGGGTCATAACGGAATACCAGGACCCCCTACGTAGGACCTCAGGCCCCCGACCCTTATCCCACACCCTCGCTACCTGCCGCATGGCCAGCGTACCCACCCCCAGCGCCTCCCGATCCCCTTTAGGAGCCCAAATCCAGGCAGCCAACCGACCCCCCAACACCCGCGAACTATCCAAACGGACCCAGGGCATCCCCCCCCCCCCCAGCTCCCTCCAATCCATAGCATGTTTTATCTGCGCAGCCCTATAGTAGTCCCGCAGGTTAGGCACCCCTAACCCCCCGGCCTCCCTGTCGGCCCACATCACTTTCCTAGAAATCCTAGGGGGTTTCCTCTTCCAAATATAATGAAACACCCGCCATTGCAACGTACGCAAAACGCCCTCGGGAATCTCCACAGGCAAGGCATGGAACAGATATAACAAACGAGGTAAGATATTAATTTTAATAGCCGCAATTCTACCTAACCAAGAAGTCTCCAACCGCATCCACCCCTCCAAATCAGTACCAATTTTCCCTATTAGATGCGGATAATTCGCCTGATACAGACCCTCATATCTGCAAGTGAGTTTTATCCCGAGATAACCCAACGCATTACTCACCCAACGCAGGGGATAGGCCCTCCTTAATCGCTCTTCCACCTCCCTGCGCATTTGGACCTTCATTACCTCCGTCTTAGTGAGGTTCATCTTAAACCCCGAAACCGCCCCATATTCCCCTACTTCCTTCAGCACTTCGGGCAACGTTTGAGAGGGTTTCCCCATATACAGGAGGATATCATCTGCACTTCAAAATCGGAGGAGTAACGGCCATTCACCTTAACGCGAGCCCTAGGCTCCCAATACAATCCCTTAATCCATTGCAGGAAGTGGGGCCCAGCCCCCACCTTTTCCAAAACCGACATTAAAAATCCCCAGTGAACCCGATCAAACGCTTTTTCAGCGTCTATTGACATCAGGAGAAAGTCATCCCCCAGCTGCCTAGCCTCCCAAATTACACCTATGGCCCGCTTAATATTATCCGCCGCCTGCCGCCCTTTAATGAACCCCGATTGATCAGCCTTAACTAACCCAGGCATCCACCCCGCCAACCTATCCGCCAAAATCTTGGCGAAGATTTTGACATCGATGTTCAGCAAGGATATAGGCCTATACGACCCACACTTCAAGGGATCCTTCCCCGGCTTCAATAAGACCGTTATCCCAGCCGTTAACATGTCCCGGGAGAACGCCCCCTCAGGCTGTAACATCCCGTTAAACACCCTCCCTAACAATTCCCCAATCTCCCCCAAGAAAACCTTATAAAAGCTCCCCGGCAACCCATCTAATCCGGGAGCCTTGCCGCCCACCAGGCCCCGCACCACCCTCCCAATCTCCTCCACAGTAATACAAGCCTCTAACTCCTCTCTCGCCGCCTCCGACAATCGCGCCATCGGAATCCCATCTAAATACCCAGCAATCTCCTCCTCCCCAATGCCCTCGTCGCCAGCATATAAAAACTCTATAAAAGTCTTGGAAGCATCGACGGATTTCCGCATCCCCTCTCTGTACCTGTCCCCCCTCCTCCTGTATCTGAAAAATGGTGGACGCCCCCTGTTGCTGTTTTAATTGCCGAGCCAGCAATCTACTTGCCTTATCCCCATACTCATAATAGACCTGTTTCACCCTCTGCAATTTAAACGCCACTTGCTCTACCTGAAGACCCCTTAGTTCCTCTCGCATCTTCTCTACCTCCTGCCGCTCCCTCTGAGCCCCTGTCTGTCGAAAAGCCGCCTCCCCTGCCTTCAATCTCTCCCTCAATGCCTCTTCCCGTTTCACCCTCTCTCGTTTCTTCCGAGCCCCTCACATGAGAAATCTCCCCCTTATAACCGCTTTCAACCCATCCCAGAGCAACACCTCCCCCACCTCCCCCGTATCATTTACAGCCAGATATTCCTTTATTCCGTTCCGAATATCCTCCACAACCTCCCGATTCTGCAATAAACTTTCATTTAACCTCCAAAAGGTCGTCCCCCCAGGTTTCGGACACCTGATCACCACTTCCACTGCCTCATGATCTGACCATCCCGTGGGTACTATATCCACCCTCTCCACCGCCACCATCCACCCCCTATCCAAAAGAATCATATCCAGCCTACTCCAACTACAATGGGGAGGTGAAAAAAAGGTATACTCCCGCCCCTGGGGATTCAACACCCTCCATGCATCTACCAAATTCAGTTGTTTCATCAAAGATCGTAACCCTTGCCTATTCCCACCTCCCCCATCTCCCCCCCGCGGTTCCCGGTCTACCTTCGGATCCAACACCACGTTGAAGTCCCCCCCCATCAACACTTTCCCCCCCCCCCACCTGCTCTATCAACTTCCCCACCTTCTCCCAAAAGTAGCAGCCCTCTTTTAATAAGTCTTATTTCCCTCCCTCCCTCCCCAAAACCCACCCACCCCTGGGATAATCGTAGCTTTATAGGTACTTACACATCTTAGAGGAAAGGAGCGGCTCTCAGGTGCAGCTCTTTATCCAAATCAGTCATACATTAAGGACCTGAGATTAATTAAGCTTCAGGTGAACAAGGTATATTAAACGTATTAGATACAGTTTTTATTCGTATAAGCATCCACACCAGCCCTTAGTAAGTAACGAATTTAAAGATCTAAACACAAAAGCTTTACACTAAGATGCAGACAGCAGTCAGCAGCGAAATGGGGGCTTTCCAGTCTTTTGCATTGAGTGTCACATGTATGATTTTCTCCCAGTTGGTGAGAGGTCTTACGTGTGCACTAGATGCAAGGAGTTATTTGCTCTCAGGGAACGAGTCCATTCTCTAGAGATTAGAGTAGCAGACTTGGAAGACATAAGAAAGAGAGATGTACATAGATGAGACTTACAGGGATATAGTCCTGAAGTCCCACCTCAAGTCTGGCAGAATCCTTGTTGCCATGGAGGAGAGAGGTCACGTGACAGGAGAGCATCACTCTGGTGTGGCAGGAAGTGATACTGTAACTAGGACCTGTCCTCCTGGTGATGTAAAACCCTTTTGCACCGGGGAAGTTTTTCCGGGGCCATGTGCCCATGAGGGAAGGGTTAGGACAGCCGTTATAGTTGGTAATTCGATCATTAGGCATTGTCACCAGCTCTCCTTAAACCCCCGAGTAGAGGTTAAGGGAGTGGGTTTTTTCCCTATTGAAATAGCTGTTTTACAGATCCTGGAGCAATGCCCCTTGGGAAATGTAGTCTTTTCACCCAATCAATAAGGAGCAGTTGTGGAAAAAGTGGTTAAGCAACCAAAGGATTTTATTTCCCCTCCCGGGGTGGATTTTACCATGAACAGAAAACACAATCCAGGTATTTACTGGTATTTTGGACAAACAAAAGTTCCTTAACAGAAAAAGGCTTTCTTCAGCATTAACCAAGGTGAAAACAAACATTCAAACAAAACCACGCTGTTTCCTCACAGCTCTCTGTTTCCACGTGCTATCTGTGCTGTACTCTCTTTTCAAACAGGCTTTCACCGTAATGAAACTATTCCATTGGCCAGAGATAATGTACAGTCCATTATATCTATATCTTCTCCAGTATCAATACACTCTGGTTCACAGTCCATCAATTCCTCCTGGTCATAAGGAAATGTTTGAACCGGCACTGCTGGTGCCACGCCCTTTCTTACTGCTCCAGGCTTTACACGATATGCTTGGGTCAAATACTGGCTTTCACACAGACTATCAGGCTCAGTATTCTTTTCCCAGCACCACCCTTCTGGGTACAAACAGTCACTGTAATTAAGTATATTCAAGCCTTTTGGCTTACCTTTCAGCCTTACTGGTGGAGGTTTTCTCTGGTGCTTTTGAATAGCTGTAGGTTCCCAACCTAAGCCCTGCTCATAGCATTTCACTTGCCTCTTAGGCTTTCTGTCTCTCCCGTGCTCCCTAGGATATTGCAGACAATCTCCTTTGCCCTTGTTATATCCTGTCCTCGGGGTTTCTTTCTTTCTCCTCAAGAAGGAATCTGTCTCTCCTTTCCATAGAGACTCTGGCTTACTCTGGGCATAGCTGTCTTCAGTGTAGCTCTCAATAGCTTTTCTCTCCAGCTCATATGCCTCACTTCCTGCTTCTTCAGCCAACTCTTCATTACCTCCTTCTCTGCCTAACTCCATAAGCTCCACTGAAGTTTCCTTAATAGGGTGAATTCTGGGGCCATGCTCAACTCCACCCCTTAACAGGTGTCCTGCATTACCTTGTGATTCACCCCTTGAATGATAGCACCGGCGTTTCTCTTGCCTCTGTGCCTGGTTCCCACGGTAACCAGGAGCCATGTGCTTCTGTTTACAGCTCAGCTCTACTTTTGTTCCTGGCTTTTTAGCTTCATTACACGGGCTAGAAGGACCCACTATGTCACAGCATGTAGATAGCTAGGTGGCTGGTGGACGTGAGGATTGTCTGGTAACATGCCTGCCTGGTGCGCAGGTAGCGTACCTCACGCACCACCTAGATAAGGTCTTAGATAGTGCTGGGGAGGAGTCTACTGTCTAGGTACATGTCGGTACCAATGACATAGGAAAATCTGGTAGGGAGCTTCTGGAGACTAAATTTAGGCTTTTAGGTTGAAAGTTGAAATCCAAAACTTCCAGGGTAGTATTCTCCGAAATGCTTCCCGTTCCACGCGCAGGACCCAAAAGGCAGGCAGAGTTCCAGAGTCTCAATGCGTGAATGAGACGATGGTGCAAGGATAAGGGTTTTGGATTTGTTAGGAACTGGGGAACATTTTGGGGAAAGGAGGGGCTCTTCCAAAGGGATGGGCTTCACCTTAACCGGGATGGAACCAGGCTGCCGGCATTAACCTTTAAAAAAGAGATAGAGCAGCTTTTAAACTAGATAATAGGGGAAAGCCGACAATCGCCCAAGAGCACATGGTCCGGAAGAAGGTATCCTTGAAGGATACTACCAGAAGCAGAGAAGTTCCAAAAAAGAGTAAAGTAGCCCAAATGCCCTTGAGTAAAGAGCTTAAAGATTCCAAATTACCCATGCCTACCAATAGCCAGATTAATATTAATAAATTACAATCTTGCAAATGCTAGAAGTCTAAAAAATAAGATTGGAGAGTTAGAATATATAGCACTAAATGCGAGGTTAGAGATGATTGGAATCTCAGAGACATGCTGGAAGGACAACCAATGGGACACCGTGATACCTGGATACAAACTATATCATAACAATAGAATTGATCAAATTGGTGGAGGGGTTGTGCTCTATGTTAGAGAGGGCATTGAGTCAGAAAGGATTAAATTTTGCAGGAAACAAAATTTGATGTAGAATCTCTATGGATTGAAATTCCATGTAAAAAGGGGAAGGTGATGGCAGTGGGGGTGTACTATCGACCGCCTGGCCAGAATGAACAAATGGATGATGAAATACTCAAAGAAATCAAGGAAGATAACAAAAGTTACAACACAGTAATAATAATGGGTGATTTTAATTATCCCAGTATCGACTGGGTCAGTGTCACGGCAGGACATGCTAGGGAGATAAAGTTCCTAGATGAAATAAATGACTGCTTCTTGGAGCAGCTGGTTCATGAACTGACCAGAGGGGGAGCCATATTGGACCTAGTCCTTAGTGGAACACCATATCTGGTGCAAGAGATAAGGGTGTTGGGGCCACTTGGCAATAGTAATCATAGCATGATTGTGTTTGATTTAATTAGTAGGGGAGGGAATGTAAGAAAATCCACAGTACTACCTTTTAACTTTCGAAAGGGAGAATATGATAAAATGAGGAAAATAGTTAAGAAAAAACTAAAAGGAACAGTTGCAGAGGTTAAAGACTTATATCAAGCTTGGGTGTTGTTTAAAAATACTATCTTGGAAGCCCAGACCAGCTGTATTCCACACATTAAGAAAAGTGGAAGGAATTCCAAAAAACTGCCAGCATGGTTTAAAGGTGAGGTCAGAGAGGATGTTGTCACCAAAAAAGCATCTTTCAGGAAAAAGAGCCAAATGACAAAAACTGGAATCAGCACAAGCACTGGCAAGTTAAATGCAAAGCACTGATAAGGCAGGCAAAGCGAGAATTTGAGAAGAAACCTGCTATGGAAGCAAAAACGCGTAATAAAGACTTTTTCAAGTACATTCGTAGCAAAAAACCTGTGAGAGAGTCAATTGGACCGTTAAATGATAGAG
The DNA here is from genome assembly GCA_033557465.1 of Ichthyophis bannanicus. Lineage (NCBI taxonomy): Eukaryota > Metazoa > Chordata > Amphibia > Gymnophiona > Ichthyophiidae > Ichthyophis > Ichthyophis bannanicus. Next base: position 208,279,788 of record CM066040.1, read on the forward strand.
GGGTTAAAGGGACAGTAAGAGGGGACAAGGCTATAGCGGAGAGAGTGAATGAATTCTTTGCTTCGGCCTTTACTGAGGAAGATGACTGAAGTGGTATTTAAAGGTGATACTGCAGAGGAATTGAAAGAAATATCACTACACCGGGAAGATGTATTACAACTATTTGATAAACTGAAGAGTAGCAAATCACCTGGACCGAATGGTATACATCCAAGGGTATTGAAAGAACTGAAATATGAGATTGCAGACTAGTAATTAGTGAACTTTCATTAAAATCATCTGTAATACATGAAGATTGGAGGATTCCCAATGTAACGCCAATTTTTAAAAAGGGTTCCAGGGGTGATCCAGGAAACTACAGATAGGTGAGCCTGACGTCAGTACCAGGAAAAATGGTAGAAACCATCTTAAAGAACAAAATTACTCAGCATGTAGATAGCCATGGCCTAATGGGAGACAGCCAACATGGCTTTAGACAAGGAAGATCTTGTTTTACTAATCTGTTATGTTTTTTTGAAGGTGTGAATAAACAGGTAGACAAAGGTGAGTCGGTTGATATAGTGTATCTGGACTTTCAGAAAGCCTTTGACAAGGTCCCTCATCAGAGATAGGAGGCAGTGTATTATTGTGGATCAGGAACTGGTTAAAAGATAGAAAACAGAGAGTAGGGCTAAATGGCCAATATTCCCAATGGAAAAAGGTGAATAGTGGAGTACCCCAGGGATCTGTACTGGGCCCGCTGCTTTTTGACATATTCATAAATGACCTGTAAAAGAGAATAACAAGTGAAGTTATCAAATTTGCAGATGGCACAAAGCTATTTAAAGTTGTTAAAACCCAAGATGATTGTGGAAAATTGCAAGAGGATCTTGATAAATTGGAAGACTGGGCATCCAAATGGCAGATGAAATTTAATGTAGACAAGTGCAAAGTTATGCAGCTAGGAAAGAACAACCCAAACTATGGTTACACGATGCAAGGTTCCACATTGGGAACCACCACCCAGGAAAAAGATTTAGGCATCATCGTGGATAACATGTTAAAACCCTCCGCCCAGTGTGCAGTGGCAGCCAAGAGAGCAAATAGAATGCTAGGTATCATAAGGAAAGGAATGGAAAATAAAACAAAGGATATTATAATGCCTCTGTATTGTTCCATGGTGCAACCGCCCCTTGAATATTGTGTGCAATTCTGGTTGCCATATCTTAAAAAGGATATAGCACTATTAGAGAAGGTACAGAGAAGAGCCACCAAAATGGTAAAGGTATGGAAGGCTACTCCTATGAGGAGAGGCTACAGAGGTTAGGGCTCTTCAACCTGGAAAAGAGACGGCTGAGGGGAGATATGATAGAGGTCTATAAATTAATGAATGGCGTGGAACGGGTAAACGTAGATCGATTGTTTACATTATCAGAATATAGAAAGACTAGAGGACATGCAATGAAGCTACAGGGTAAACTATTTAAGACAAATAAGAGAAAATATTTTTTCACTCAACGTGTAATCAAACTCTGGAATTTGTTACCGGAGGATATAGTAAAGGCTGTTAGTGTAGATGGGTTTAAAAAAGGTTTGAACAAGTTCCTGGAGGAAAGGTCCATAAACTATTATTAAAACGTGTCCCAGAATATCAATGCTTAACCCAATGCAAGCATTGTGGAACTTGTGTCTTTTGGGGAAACTGCTAGGTACGTATGGCCTAGATTGGCCACTGTTGGAAACAGGATACTGGGCTTGATGGACCTTGGTCTGACCCAGTATGGCATATCTTATGTTCTTATGAAGACTGAACACAGTTTGGGACAACTATCCACAGAGTTGTCATGAGTCAACAGTGATTTGTCGGCACTTAACAACAACAGATAGTCATGGTTTAAAGGGACAAAGTCAACATGACTTTAGCGAAGGAAAGTCATGACTCACTTATCTACTATATTTTTTTGAAAGTGTGAATAAACAGGTAGATAAAGGTGAGCCGGTTGATATAGTGTATCTCAATTTTCAGAAAGCTTTTCACAAAGTCCTTCATGAGAGACTCTTGAGGAAATAAAAACTTATGGGATAGGAGGCAGGGTATTGTTGTGGACTGGGGACACGTTAAAAGATAGAAAACAGACAGTAGGACTAAATAGCCACCATTTTCAATGGAGAAAGGTATCTCAGGGTTTTGTGATAAGGCTTCTGCTTTTTGACATGTTCATAAATGATGTGGGAATGGGAACAACAAGTTAGGTGATCAGATTTGCAGATGACACAAAATTATGCAAAGATGTTAAATCACAAGAGGATTGTGAAAAACTGCAAGAGGACATTGAGAAATTGCTAGACTGGGCGTCCAAAATGCTGATGAACTTTTAAGTGGAAAAGTGCAAAGTTATGCACTTAGAGAAGAATAACCCAAATTACAGTTACACGGTGCAAAGTTCCACATTAGTGATCACTACCCAGGAAAAGGATTAGGCATCATTGTGCATAATATCTTGAAACCCCCTGCTCAGTACATAGCAGTATCCAATAGAGCAAATAGAATGCTATGAACAGGGCTGACCTAAGGGTTTCTGTCATCCTAAGCAGAAGCCCCAGCTGTGACACCTCCTCCCCATGCCGCCCCCCTATGCTGAGCCAGCAGTGGAAGGCCATGTGCTGCTGAAGCACATGGTCTGCTGTTGGCTGCTGCCATTGAGCCTAGCCACCTGCCACTGGAATCAGTGGCAGCAGAGGGGGAGCATCGCAGGTCAGCTTGGGGGAGAGTGGCATGGCTGGACATGTGGGGAGGGGCGGCAGGCCATGTGTGCCGAAACAATTGGCTTGCCACCCATAGACATCTGCTGCCCTAGGGGGGCAGGAATCATAAAGAAAGGAATGGCATATAAAACTAAGGATATTATAATGACTCCGTATTGCTCCATGTTGTGGCTGCATCATGAATATTATGTGTTATTCTCTTTGCCATATCTAAAAAAGTATATAGCAGAATTAGAAAAGGTACAGAGAAGACCAGCCATAATAATAAAAGAGATGGAAGGATGCCCCTATGAGGCAAGGCTTAAAAGGTTAGGGCTCTTTGTCTGAGGGGAGATATGATAGAGGTCTCTTAAAATAATTAGTGCAGTGAAATGGGTAAATCTAAATCAGTTGTTTACTCCTTCAAAAAGTTAAAACTAGGGGACACATAATGAAGCTACAATGTAACACAAGACTAATTGGATAAAATAATTTTGTATTGAATGTGTAATCAAACTCTGGACTTCATTGCTAGAGATATAATTAAAGCTGTTAATATAACTGGGTTTTAAAGAGGTTTGGAAAAGTTCCTGGAGGAAAACTCCATAAATCATTATTAAAGGAGACTGAGGAAGTCCATTGCTTACTCTCCTGGGATAAGCAGCATGGAATCTGGCCACTGATGGAAACAGAACACTGGACTTGATGGGTCTTTGGTCTGACCCAGTATGGTATATTTTATGTTCATACTACCATCTTCCTCCACATATCACATCTGTTCATAAGCCTCAAGCATACAGACATCAACATTATTCACCACATGGAAAAGGCCACCAGGTCATGCAATCTGTAAAGGTATAACACCTAAGCACACAAAGCAGTCCCACGATCATTGTTTTATGACCTCCTCGGATACTGTCTTGACATGACCAAAGTGGCCGCTATGCCACAAACAGGAGCTGCCATTTTAGCAAGTACATTGAAGATGATGGCCTAACATGAGAAAGCCCCAGAGCCATAAATGACATTAGTAGCATTACTGGAAGTCAAACAAAATTAATGTTCCACTTGCCAGGGGACTTCACTCAGCCTCACACCACTACTCTCTGCAAATATCTGGAGTTTTAATTTCAACTAAAGACACTATAACTACCATAGGGTGCTTTTAAATAAAGAATTTTCCTTTGGGCTATATATTTCTGTAGTGGTAAAAAAAAATCCTCTTTTTCTGAGATTGATTAGGTACATTAAGCCTTACTTAAATACCAAGGCATTGAAAACTAATTCATGCTTTTATATCACACTATTTAGATTACTTTATTCTTTATTAGCAGGTGCTCCCTTATATTCCACTAAGATATTCCAGCTGATACAAAATACAACAGCTAAGATCATTTATGATGCTAGACATTCAGATCATTGGCTCCCAGCTGTAGATTCATCGGACATTCTATACAAGCTATCCATTATATCACTCTCATTTTCTCATTCTCTTGTCAACAACTAAGATCGTCCCAGGCAGATCTTCTTGTAGACCCTTCATTTCAAGTGCTAGACTGGACTCATAACAGTATTTGTGCTTTTTAGGAACCAAGCCTATGGAATGCTTTGCCAGTTGATATACGACTGGAGAGCTCTTTTAAAAAAATTGAAAGGGTCAAAAACCATAGCTCTTTCAACACTCTTGAGGAATATCTGTTGGGATCTTGGTTGGTCTATAGTTGGTAGATATGTTTTAAGTGTATTAATTCAATTTACAGTTTTAATTTGTAACTGCAGTTTTGTAGTTTCTCCCTCCCTATCATGTGCCAAATATTAATGTATTCTGGGAATATTCTGTTGTGCTAGTCAATATCCCCTCCCAATTAATCTTAGATTTCATTGGTATTGTATGGACTATTTTTGTGTAAACCCGTTGTTATGCTTACAGTTTCTTTGGTTATTTTGTAAACAATCACGAAGACCAACATTGATCAAATGCCTACATATTAAATATTTTAAAATACATAAATACCCAACAAGGGAGGAGAGTTTTGCAGCAAAGCCAACTGTTAAAGAGAAAAACATCAAATAACATATATATTAAATTCCAGTGGACAGCACTACACCCAAATTGAGCAGAGGAATTCCCAAGGATGGAGTTGGGTAGGTTTTGCAAGTATGTGCGTGCTTTTGAAACTTTGACTGTATTCACATAAATTAACTCAGAAAATTAGTTCATGCCAAAGAGCATCTGCAAATGTGCATGTCTCATGACCCAGGGGTAATGTTCAAAGCATAAAAGCATATATGCTTTAGCTTTGAAAATGCGGCCAAGTCCTCACAGACAAAACTATGCATGCCTTTTTAACACATGGACACAATTATAAAATTATCCCTTTATGAAATATCACTAGTTTAAACTTTGAAGAAAATCTTGAAAAAAACATTCACGTTTTTAAAAGCTAATAAAAGCCAACATCCAAGTTATATAAATCCTAGCTAAACCAAAAAATTAGAGTGATCTACTGTGCAAGTTCCCCACTTTTGTCCTCAAAGGCTTCAAACAGATCAGGTTTTCAGCTTAAACACACTATTCAAATTAGTTTAGTGTTAGGTAATATGTATGCAAATACATCTCATGAACATTTATTGTGGATGGATATCCTGAAAACGAGACCAGTCTGTGGACCTTACTGAGAACTCCTGGTGTAGTGATTAGATTCACCTTTGCTGTTGACTTTTGATATGACCTTAATCAAGTCATTTCATCTTTCTGTACTCCTGGGACTCATTTGCAAAATATAATCATAACCTGGTTTTCTTGGTCATCAAATTAAATTAATGATTAGTAATCATATGAAAGTTTCCCCATAGCAATGAACAAGTTGAATTAAAGAAGATATTACAAATTTTGGTTACCTCAAATCTTATGAGAACCAGAAGATTAAATTGGAAAACAACTACTGGATTTCTCCCAACTGCCCTAAGATAAATCTTTGTAATTTCACTTGAGAAATGAGTACCTTGCTTATGCGAAGGATATACTTTTTGTGTGGTGCTAGGTAATTATTCAGAATGGAAAGATTAAATTATATCCAGTGATGGAAGTAGGTTCCCTGGATACAAATCATCAAAAATCAAGAACTTTCCTTTAAATATACTTCTACTACTATTATTGTGTGTAATGCTACTTATCACAACTAAAGCACAAGACAATGTATGCAGCACTGGACAGAGACCTAGAAGAGACAGTCCCTGCTATGTGGAGCTTGCAATCCAGACAAGGCACACAAATAAAACAAGTTCTATGGTACGTTGCTCATGGTTAAAATCAATAAGTGTGTAGCCAGGAGCTAGGGGTAGAGAATGGGCATGGGGAGCACATTGCACTACGCATTGTTATACATCCAAAATTAGCCACCCAAAAAAAGGACAATGACAATTTGATATGCAAAGGCACATTTTAGAAAAGATGGGGAGATTGCAATTGATACATGAAGGTTGTGACTTTCACAATTCCAGTGGTATTTTAGAAAAGGCTCTGCTAAACATGGAGGCCTTTCTAAAATATCATAAAGGGCGTGCAGGAGCTCACGTGGATATGCAGCCACATACAGCGAGAGGAGCCATTTAATAAAACTAATTTGTCAGAAAAAACAACAGAGGGAAACAGCTACATATACGTGTAAATGCTTGCACTACATGTCTAGACCAGTATTTTGTGGCCTACATGTGCAGGTGTCACATGCTTACACATGTATGTATATCATTTTACAAGCCTATCTGTATAAATAGCAGCAGTTAACTGCAGATGTTGCTATCGTCTCTATGGAGAGAGAAATAAACAGGAGATTTAAATTTAATTTAAATTTAAGAGAGGCATTTATAATCTGCTTCCATCCATGGAGGAGTTCCAGGCGGTTTACAATCATGTCACTAAAAAGAATTAATAAACATACACGGCTGTTTTCTTTTTGTTCCTTTTTATTTGTGGGGTGTGACTGAGCTATAGAGTATTGCCTGTCCATCTCCAGAGATATTATCAACAAGCCTGCAGCCAGAGTTCAGAGCTGTGAGGGCATGGCTCCCAGGGAGAGGATAAAAACCTAGCATGCTGCAGGAGGGGGAGAGGCTCGTGGAGCCAGAGGTCCTTTCCAGGCATACAGGCTGTATGAAGGAAGGGACTTTCTGGGCTGGAGGAAGGACTGGGAAACTAGGCTGTGAAGGTTTAACAGCTGGGATAGAATAAAGCTGATACTGTTTCTTGACTGCTGCCTGTTCTTGTTTTTTCAAAAACTCCTTTCCACCGCACACCACACTACCAAATATGGTGGTAGGTTGGGGATTTTCACTACCACATGACTGGGGCAAACCCACATTCCTCCAAGCCTGGGCCTCTGCAGTAGGTTGGAATATTTTTATTTGTGTGGGCTAAGAGGGTAACCTCACCCTAGTTACGGAGCTTGAAGAGGTTTAGTTAGTGCCAGACAGGCAGGCTTTATTTTGGCTACTAGAGGCCACTGAATAATTTGCTGGAGCTGGAATACTGCAGACGAGTGAGCTGTAATTGAGGTTTGCAAGTGAGTAGTGACAAAACAAAATGGAGTGCTTCATCCAGATGCCGGTAGAAGGGCAGCAACAACAACAGTGTTAGTAGCTGTTACAGAATCTTGTTCAGGTGCAGGGGGAGCTACAGAAGAGCTCCCTAGCTCAGCTGACCCAGGCCCTGCATAGACCGCAACTCCACCCTTCAGTAGGAGTGCTTCTTAAAATGATGGCAGAAGAAGAACTGGACTATTTTTTGGTGAACTTTGAATTAACTGCCCACATAGCTGGGTGGCCGGAGGCGACATGGACCACTTATTTGGGAAATCTGCTGATGTGCAGCAGTCAAACTGCATTCCAGGATGTCAATCAGGATAGGTGAGCTACATACGTAGCTGTCAAGCCCGCCATACCGGAACAGGCTGGCTGTATTCCAGAGGCCTATTGCCAGTGACTCAGGAGGGGGGACTCCAGATAAAGGAGAGCTCTTAAAGATTCCTCTATTACTGAAAGGATCTCACATGGAAGTGGCTGTAACTGAGAGAAGGACGGGGCCCAAGATAGCCAAGATTGTGATAATGGAGTAGTCTTTAGAGGGCTTCACCACTCCAGTGAGACAGTGGATATTTCAGCACCCCAAGGTTTAATCCAGCAGAACTTGAAGGTGTTCTCCATCTGTCCATGATGAACCCACCTCATTGTCATTATATTACTACTGACCCTATCAAATTCTGGAGGCCCAGTGACAGGCCATCACCAGGGAGCTGGAAGAGATGCTTAACCTGAGATTTACTTCCAGAGGGTCAACGGAAGCATATTCCATGCCCAGAGTAGATAGCCTAATTGAGCAACTTAGTGGAGCATGCTTTATATCAACCTTGGATCTGACCAAGGGATACTGCCAGGGAGAAAACTTCTTTTTCGACATTGCAAGGTATGTTCCAGTTTACAGTGCTGTCCTTTGGATTACACAGGGCTCCCACCATGTTTCAATGCCTAGTCGACTGCCTACTGAGACCGCACATGGAGTATGCAGCTGCCTACTTTGACAACATTGTCATCTACAGCAGAGATTGGACCACCCATCTAACCCAAGTACAAGCCATATTAACCAGCCTGCGGAAAGCTGGGCTGATGACCAACATCAAGAAATGTTTTCTGGGCAGTCAGGATATTCAAAACCTGGGATATTTAATTGGAAATGGACAGATATGACCTCAACTCCGGAAGGTGAATGTCATTGCCCAGGTCCCCATCCCAAGGTTTGTGCATTCCTTGGACTGATTGGCTATTACCGCCAATTTTGCAGAGGTGGTACAGCAGTTAACCAAGCTCCTCCAGAAGAGAGCTCACAAGCATATCCAGTGGTCATTGGACCTCGACCTGGCTTCCCAGCGTTTCAAGAAGGCTATGTGTCCTGAACATGTCCTGAGCAGCCCTGATTTCTCACTTCCATTTTTTATGCAAACCAATGCCTTGGAGGTGGACTTAGGAGTCGTTCTGGCCCAGGAAATCGGGGCTGAAGAACATCCCATAGCATTCATCAGCAGGAAACTGCTTCCTCAAGAAGAAGCATAATGCAGTGATCGAGAAGGAGGCCCTCACTGTCAAGTGAGTACTCAAAACTTTTAAATACTACCTACTCAGCTGTCCGTTTATGCTAATAACAGACCACCAACTCCTCAAGTGGCCGGTTCAGCATAAAGAGTCCAACGGCTATATTATGCGGTGGTTCTAGAGTCTCCAACCCTACCAGTTCCATGTTCGTCATAGAGCTGGTCGAACTCACCTGATCGTGGACTTCCTTTCCCGGGAGGGTTTCCCAGGTGAGGCAGGTACTAAATGGGGCATGGTTGAGCTGAGGGGGAGGGTGTGTGACAGGGTCTATAGAGTATTGCCCATCCCTCTCCAGAGAGATTGTCAACAGGCCCCTTTAAGAGAGCCTGCAGCCCAGAGTTCAGGACTGGGAAGACGTGGCTCCCAGGGTGAGGTTAAAAACCCAGCAGGCTGCAGGAGGAGGAGGAGAAGCCTGTGGAGCCAGAAGTCCTTTCTAGGCAAGCTATGTGAAGGAATTTTAACCGGGCTGGAGGAAGGGCTGGGAGAACCAGGCTGTGAAGGTTTAACAGCTGGGATAGAATAAAGCTGACATTGTTTCTTGACAACTGCCTGTTCTTTTTTTCAAAAAACCCTTTCCACCGCACGCCACACTATCACATGGGATAAGATTACTTTTCCTTTTTTTCCCAACAATAGTCTTGTTGAATTGCTTGTACTTTAGGTTCTGAACAATTGTTTTATGTGGAAAATGCAGATATAGGGCCCAAATTTCAGTTGGGCAGTGCTATGCGCTGCATCGGCGCATAACCCGCCCACCTCCCACCTAACCTGTATTTTCCATGACGGCCCGGCATCAAAAATCTGGGTGTCACCGCACAACCAGGTAGCCGCAGGAGCTACCTGTGTAGCACCGATTTTTGATGCTACACGGTTAGTCCCAGCGCCTTAAAGATAGGCAAGGTTTTCCCACGCCTATCTTTAAGGCACAGAGCACTAACTGTGTAGCATTGAAAATTTGTGCTACATGGGTAGCGCCATTGACCCATCTCTGTTCCACCCCAGAATGCCCCTGACCCGCCCCAGCGCTATGCAAATAGCATCTGGGGGCATTAGGAACATATCCTGGATTTTCGAAGGACATTACCCATGTAGGTGCCCTTCGAAAATCCCAGATAAGGCCTTTACACGGATAACTAGGGAACTTACCCGTGTAAAGGCCTTTGAAAATCGGGCCCATAAAGTTTTAAAAAACCCTTATTAAATAAAACAACACTCTTACTAACACAAACTAATCTTACATGACCAGACATACTTAATCAATGCAATATAAAAAACATGTATCATTTCCAATTCATTTGTTTATGCACCATTTTACCAAGCTTTAAATAACTTCTTTGCAACCTAACTTTCCAAGGAAGCTTATTCCAAATTTGGAATGTCCAATGTCAAATTCCTGATAGCAGATAACCTATATTTCTTTGCTAAAGGAATTTCTGACAAAATATCCTGTTTGGACCTTAAGAATCTGTAAGGTACATACATGTTTACCATCATTTGCATATATTCTGGACCACAGCCTCAAATGATTCTGAAATCTGTGACCAGAAGTTTAAACGGCATTTTTAAAAAATAGCAACCAATGTAACTCTCTTAAATTGGAGAGGCTCTATCCTATCTATAAACATTTTTAAATCATTTTTGCAGCAGTATCATAAATGAACTAAAACCAAAATAATTACCCTTCATTTACTCTCAGATAAAGTAAATTACAAGAAACTATTTGTGAAATAGCCGCTGTTTGGATTAATGTACGCAGATCTGGTTCTGATAGATATGATCTAATTTGGAAGGAGCAGAAGGATCACTGAGACTCTTCTACTCTCAACATGTGATCGCTGGTTAACTGAATTGGGGAAGGGAAGGATAGCACTTGTAGCTTTTTTAGATTTTGTGGCAGCCTTTGACTCAGTTTCCCACCCTATATTGTTATATATTGTTATATATATTTTGTTAAAATTAGAGATGGATGCAATGATGTTTGATTGCAATAGTTTTTATTGAACAAACAACAAAAGGCAGCATTTTAGGAAGGACGTCCAGGTGTAATCTGGGACATCCAGGACAAAATGTCTGCGATGAGATTTACGTTTTGGCCCAATTTTAGAACTGTATATGTCCCCCAAATTGGATGGCCATAGAAACAGCTTCTTAGACATTAAGGCAGGCATTTTCCAGAAAGGAGATGTCATGTCCAATGACATTGCTGACACTCAGTTGTGCAGTGGTAGGTAAGAGGTTAGTAATATGTTTGGGGTTTGTATTCACATGCTGGTTTCTTTGTCCAGGAATTATTGACTGTGATGATGACAGCACATTATGCTTTTCCCCCTGGTAGCATTTCCACCATGAAATAAGCACTTTTTTGTCCTTATGGTATGAACACCTCAACAATCAGGGTCAGATGTGCTTGCGCCATTCCGAAATTGCACTTTGACATGCATCTTCCTTGGTCTGTCCAGGCCACTCCTCTGGCATGCCCCATTCTACTTGGGTATCCTTATGCTAGGGTTATCCGTACCTGGTTTCTAAAAGGGCTCTGGGGGACATCCTTGTGATTTTGATGTTTGAGTGCCCGATTTCAATTGTCCAAAACACAAATAGAGCTTCTAAAATAACCCCAAGATGTTTTTCATAATAATCATTGTTCTTTCTGGTTTTTCACTGCTGTGGCCTGCCACGAGGGTCTCCATTATTGGTTATTATTTATCTTCTACAGTATCTCCTTGTTATGTTTTGAAAGAATTGAATATAAGTTATAGATTTTATACTGATGACTTTGTGTTATTCCTTTCATGGGAGGATGATATAGCTTTGGGCATTCAATATATGGCTAATGCAATTACAGGCATTAGGGCAAAGTTATGTAGGCTGCTTCTAGATTTGAAACTTGAGAAGACTGAATATATGATCTCTTTTCATTCTGCCTCCACTATATTTCTCTCTCACGTATTTATAGAGAATTGCTCTATTACAATTCCCCTATTTGTTAATTATTTAGAGGTTTTAGCAGATACAGATCTCACATTTCATTCCTTCATCCAATAATTAGTGACTAAAGCACTGTTCAGACTTTGTCTATTGAAAGATTAAAATCTTTTATAGATCCATCTAGTTTTTGAGCCATACTGCAGCATTTGATTTTGACTTCAATAGACTACTGTAACTCCTCGTTGTTTGGGCTACTAGCAGTTGCTGTAAAACCACTATAACTTGTTCAGAATTTGGCTGCACATTGTGCTGAATTTAAATATTTGGTATCATATTAATCCAGCCTTGGTTTCCCCTCCATTAGTTGCCAGTACAATGGTGAATTACCTTTAAAGCTATTGGGCCCGATATTTGAAAAGCTTTTACACAGTTTATAGCCCAGTAAACCATGTAAATGCCTTAGATGGGGATATTCAACGGCATGTACACAGTTAGTACTGTTGAATATCCCCGTCTAAGTCCTCTATGTGCCCTGATGCTATCAGGTTAGCATGATGGGGACGTTCCATAACCAAAGCAGCTCGGACCCGGTGGTACCCTGATCCTCCCCCTCCCCAACCCTTCCTTCCCCCTTCTCCCTTTCATACCCAATAATCAGTCCAGACAATAACTTGGCTCAAAATGGTCGCAGCTTTTATTAACCAAATTATAAAATTCCAAACATTGTTTAATCATACAACCATTATATAACAAACCCCGAGTAGGATGAGCCCTCACCCGCCATATTACTAGCAAGGTGAACTCATTCCACTCCCGCCGCGGCCGAGCCAGCGGCAAAGCCAACCCCCCCCCCTTTCCCCGGCCTCGCCATATTACTAGCAAAGACCGGCAGGGGTCATCCGGGTTGGGGGCCCCCGCCCCGCCCCAATTCCAGCTTAAGGCTCCGGACCCCAGAAACCTCCGGGATCCCGCCCCCCCACCAGCTGCGACAACCCAACCACAAACCCACCATACCAAGGGCGGGTGGGTGGGACGACGGTCCCTCTCTCCTTGCTGCCGGTCCAAGAGAGACCGCCGCCGCCGCGCGCCACCCTTTAACAACCCCACCCCCCCCTGCCCTTGCCCTGCTCATTGGCTCGCCCCAACTCTTCCTCGGGGCGAGCCAATAGATTTGAATCACGCCCGCAAGGGCCCTCCCCTCCTCAACCATGGGCAGGGTCCCCGCACCGGGCCGCGTGCCTGGTTATCTTCGGCCGGGGGACCCAGCCCCGCGGCCTCGCCAGGATGGAGCGGAGGTAGAGAATGGTGCTAACCAGGCAGCAGCGACATTGGCTGCTACCCGGTTAGCAATCTGCACATTCAAGTTAGGGAAGGAAAACCCTTGCTTATCTTTAAGGCATAGGAGCTAACCAGGTACCATCGAATATCACTGCTGCCCGGTTAGCTTCAACAGCTTCTGGCTTTTGCAGCAATCACCATAGCAGCACATAGCCTGCCCAGTTGAAAATCCGGCCCATTATTATTATTGTTATTATGTCCTTGTGCTTAGGAGTTTCTGGGTTTTTTTAAGCCCACTTTGTATAATTTTCCAGAGCTATAGTGTGACTCAACAAAACAAAGCAAATCCATGCCTAAACAAATAAAACAATATATAGACATTAGAAAATGGAAAAAAAAAAAAAAGGATCCAAGGTGGCAGCATGCTAACTGTGCTCACCGGGTATTCTTTCTGCAAGCTTTGAAATTATGACCAAAAGGAAAACCTCTTCCTCTTTTTCTTTGGGAGAACCCCACTGGTGGTCTAGTCTCCATTTCTTTCAAAAGAAGGGAGATTTGGGGTTGATACTATATGTCAGGAGATCCTAAAGTCAGTGGTCTTTGATGACAGTCTTCACTCACGTTGATTCCTGTGTGAAGTTCATCGTTGGATTGCTTGCCGCTTTCAGCCATTGTGAACCTTTTGGATTACTCCTCTTTCAGACAAGGAATTAGTGGATTCATTTGAGAACACTATGCTTGTTCCTGCTACTGAGCTCGGTTCACAGGTACTGCTGCACTGGCATGACTCTATGCCCTCCAAGGAATTCTGGGGTCGTTCTGCAAGCTACTGGGAAATCCTCCTATGCAGCACTGTTGAGAGAGGCTCCTACTTGTGTTTGTGCTAGTACATCTTCAGTGGCTTTGTCTTCATCACAGGCTCATTTGAGTTTGGTGAGCAATTCTGATAGAGTTTTTAGTACAAAGCCTTTGGAGGCGATGCAAATTAAAGACTTGAAACAAACTTTAATCAGGGGCGGCTCTATCATGAGGCGAAGTGAGGCAGCTGCCTCAGATGGCGAAGTTTTAAAGGCGGCAAAAAATGCCCCCAAAATAGCCGCCTCACTTCGCCTTCAAAAGTTAAAAATAAAAAAAATCCAAACGCTCAAGTTGCTGCCGCTGCCGAGTCCGCTTCTCGGCAGCGGCAGACTCACCTCTCCTTCCTATAGCAGCCGCGGCTCCTGCTTCTTGGAACTGCGGCTGTACTAACGAGATCAGCCAGCCAGTGCGGAGCCTTCCCGTGCAGCAGCGTCCCGCCCCCAAAGGAAGTAACTTCCTTTGCATACAACTTCCTTTGGGGGCATGACGCCGCTGCATGGGAAGGCTCTGCACTGGCTGGCTTTATGTTTAAGCTGATCTCGCAGCCATGGTTCCAAGAAGCAGGAGCTGTGGCTGCTATAGGAAGGAGAGGTGAGTCTGCTGCTGCCGAGAAGCGGACTCGGCAGTGGCAGCAACTTGAGCGTTTTTATTTTCCTGGGGCTCAGGACTGGAAATGGGTGGGGGGGGGTCTAGGACTGGAAATGGGCTGATGGGGGGTAGGTTAGGACTGGAAGTGGGCTGATGGGAGGTGTTTAGGACTGGTAATGGGCTGATGGGGGGGTTTAGGACTGGTAATGGGCTGATGGGGGTTTAGGACTGGTAATGGGCTATGGGGGGGTCTAGGACTGGAAATGGGATGATTGGGGGGTTAGGACTGGAGGAGGGCTGATAGGGGTGTTTAGGAATGGTAATGGGATATGGGGGCTAGGACTGGAAATGGGCTGATGGGAGGGGTTTAGGACTGGTAATTGGCTGAAGGGGGGGTTAGGACTGGAAATGGGCTGATGGGGGGTGTTCAGGACTGGTAATGGGCTATGGGGGTTTAGGACTGGAAATGGACTGATGGGGGCTTTAGGACTGGTAATGGACTATGGGGGGGTCTAGGACTAGAAATGGGATGATGAGAGGGTCTAGGACTGGAAATGGGCTGATGGGGGGGGTTAGGACTGGAAGTGGGCTGATGGGGGAGTTAGAACTGGAAATGGGCTGATCAGGAAGGGGCTAGAACTGGAAATGGGTTGATGGGGTTTAGAACTGGAAATGGGCTGATTAGGGGGGCTAGGACAGGAAATGGGCTGATTAGGGGGGGCTAGGACAGGAAATGGATTATTGGGGAGGGGTTAGAACTAGTAATGGGCAGATGGGAGGCTAGCACTGGAAATGAGCTAGGACTGGTAATGGGCTGATTGGGAGGCTAGGACTAGAGTGGGCTGAAGGGGGATAGGACTGGAAATGGACTAATGGGGGAGGGAAGGAGAGTGCTGCTGGCCCTGGAAGAAAACTAGGGCTAGGGCTACAAATGGGCTGATGTGGGAGGATGGTAGAATAGGACTGGAATGGAGCGGATAATGAGAGGGGGCACGAAGGGAGCTGACAATGGGGAAGGAGGGGACTGGAAAGGAGCTGAAACTTGGGATGTACTGAAGGGGGACTGGAAGGGAACTGACATTTGGAGATGGGAGTGGTAGGTGGTTGGGTAATGGGGAGAATGCTGGAAGGGATCTGACATGCAAATGGCACTGGAAGGGATCTGACATGCAAATGGCACTGGAAGAGGGATGGACAGAGGGTAGGGTGACTGGAAGGGAGCTGATTGGGGGGGTGGCACCGAGAGTGGACGTGAGCTGATATCTGGGATGGTATTTGGACTAGAAGGGGTTGGACAGTGGGGAAGGAGGGGGACTGGAAGGGAATGGACACCATTTGCAGTCATGGGAATGCAAGGCGGTTAACACTTAAAGGAAATGGGAGGGAAGGACTGGAAAGGGGGCTGATACTGGGGATGGGAACTGGAAATGGGTTGATGGAAGGAAGTGAAGAAAACAAAAGAAGAGATAAGAAATGGCAGATGGACCATAGACCACAGAAAGAGAGCTAAGAGAAGAAAGGAAAGCTGAAGTCTCAGATCGGAACCAGCATGATCAGAGAATAAAATGGTAAGACAACAAAGGTAAAAAAAGTAATTTTATTTAATTTTAGTTATTGGACTATGTGTTATTTTTATATTTTACACAGTATTGAGGACCTGCATCTCTTATTTATCTGATATTGCACTGCATGTGGACTCTGGATTCTTTGGGTTTCAATTTAAATTTAGTCTACGTATTTTTATTTTTACTTTAGATTGTGGTTACTTATTCTCTACTTGGTGAGGGTCAATGTTGTGCGTGTGTGACTGAGGTCGGGTGTTCTGATAACATGGAGTTTGCACATAAAGATCTATTCTGTACTGTAGTAATTTGACTTGTTCAGCTTTTCAAATAGGTGTATGGATGTTCCAGGGCCCACTGTAGTATTTACAGTGATGCTTTTTTTGGATGGGCTCCTTATGTGAGTTTTGGAAGTTTGTGCTGATATGGTATGGTAGGTTTGCTCTTTGTTGTAGGGTTTTGTATTAGTTCACAATATGCCTGATACTGGAGAATAGTGGTTGTTGTTGTTGTTGTTAGTGAGATGATCAGAATCAGATTTTTTTTTTTAAAATATTGAGTTCTGTGGGTGAATGTCCTGGTTCTGCTCTGCACCTACTGTGGATGCAAAATATATGTTGAAAAAGAAAAAGCAAGAACCATAACACAGTTTATAACAACAAAATAAAAATGAGTTATAATTTAGTTTTATAAACTGTGCTGTTGGTTCTTGCTGTCTTTTAGTTCCTTGATGTGCAAACGGGACCATAACTAGCCCTGTGCAAGCGGTGCAGCCGCACAGGGCAGAAAGATTTGGGGGGCGCATTTCGGCTGTCTGCTGTTGCCCTGCCGCCGCTGGCAGGACAATAGCAGGCAGACGAAATGCGCTCCCTAAACCTTTTTGCAGCACTTTAAGCAGGTCTGGTCCCTCCCTTCTCTGACGCGATGTCAGAGTAGGGAGGGACAGATCTTCTTAAAGTGCCGGCGCCTTTCAGATTGGGCGCATGCCCCCCTCCTCCTCCCCATACCTCCGTCCAGCACTGCCTGCTCTTTCCCTGCTGCCGGCACCTCCGTGAAAAACAACAGAAGGCGGCAGTAGCAGGGAAAGAGCAGGCAGTGCTGGACGGAGGTATGGGGGGAGGGGGGGCGTGCGTCTGAGCTGCAAGTCGCACAGGGTGCGATTGCAGCTCGATATGGCCCTGTGTGCAAACATCTTGCATTTCCTCCGTATAATCGAATCAGCTTTTTGGTTTGGTTCAGTCTCTGATTGGATTTCTGAAAAAGCCCCGCCCCCCCTCTAAGGTGGGGGGGGGGCTTTTCATACTTCGCCTCACGCAGCAGATTGCCTTGAGCCGCCCCTGACTTTAATACCACAGGTCTGCAAAAAAAAATTTTTTGAGAGCTGTTTTGGTTATTCCACGTAATCTTTATGTTCTTTGGTGCGCTGAATCCGAAAATGACCTCCATTTTGTCATAGAACATCACATTTCCTGACCATTTAGGTAACTATGCTAAATAAGGCAATACCTCAAAATAAATGGAAATAGACTTATAAAATTAAAGTTTTATTACAATATTTTCATGAAATTCCTTTTTTGAACTGAAATGAGCTCACCTACACACACTAAACTCGATTCTTCTTCCTTGTGAGGCTCCTCTTGGTGCATTTACGCTTATGAGTAGCATCTGGAATGTCTCTCTGAAGCATCCAACAGTAGTCTGCCATCATTGTAATGCTCCATTTTCTCTGGTATCTCCTTTCCATCTCTTTAATGTCTTGGTGGAATCGTTCACCTTGTTCCTCACTCACAGCTCCCAAATTTTCAGGAAAGTAGTCAAGGTGGGACTGGAGGAAATGCACTTTCAAACTCATCAGGCAACCTAAAGCTTGAAATGCTTTCAGCATTCGTCCGACGATCTTTTTGTAGTGAGGATCTTTGTTATTGCCTAAACGTTTCTGTACGACTTCTTTAAATGCAATCCACCCTTCTTTTTGAGGATCTGTCATGGTATTGACAAACTCTTGATCAACTATAAGCCTTCTAATGTCTGGTCCGACGAACACACCTTCCTTCAATTTTGCCTCCGACAGGCCTGGAAACTTGGTGACCAAGTATTTGAAGCATTCTCCATCTCTAGGAAGTGATTTTACGAATTGCTTCATCAATCCCAATTTTATGTGGAGAGGTGGTAGAAGAACTTTATGGGAAGGTACCAAAGTTTCTCGGAGGACATTTTTTTCACCGACTGTTAGCACCCTCGGTTGCCAACTCTTCTTGGTCCAGTGATTTTGTCGGTCTCGACTGTCCCATAGACACAGAAAACAAGGATATTTGGTATACCCAGCTTGTTGCCCGAGCAGCATGCACAAGACCTTCAAGTCCCCACACACTTGCCAACCATGGTCTTCATATTTAAGTTTACGAAGAACCAATTCCAAGTTCTCGTAGGTTTCCTTCAAGTGTACGGAATGACCTACAGGTATGGAAGCGTAAAAACCGTTGTGGAGTAAAACTGCTTTGAGACTTCTTTTTGAAGAATCTATAAAAAGACGCCATTGCTCTGAATCATATTGGATTTTAAATTGACCCATCAGACCTCCGACATCGATGCAATAAACCAACTTGTCTTCCTGGGCGAAGTAAGGAACAAACTCCTTTTCACGATGTCTGAACCATGAAGATGACACTCCTGGCAACAATAAATTCCTGCTTTTCAGCCTTGATCCGAGTAACTCAGCGGCATCTTTGGGAAGATTCAAGTCTCTTACCAAATCATTCATCTCCTCCTGAGAAAACAATTTTGGTCTTGTATCATCTTCAAAGTCAGAACTTGATTCGTCATCTGGTTCAGGTATGACTTCACCTTCATCGGAGCTAGGTATCTCTTCCAAGGTAGCAGGGGGCTTGGGTACTGGTATATCAGTGCCATGGGTGATGGGACGAATTGCCGAGTGAAGATTGGGGTATGAAATGGAATGCTTCCATTTGGAATTAAACCCTTTCACATCACATGAACAAAAGTAACAGTCGTCACTATGGTTCTTTTGCTCTCGCCATACCATAGGAATCCCATAACGGAAAGATTTTTTTCTTACCCTTGAACCAGTTTCCGAGGTCCTCAACACACCATTTGCACACTTTATGAGGCACCCAGACTTTATCTTGATCTCCAATTTTTAGTCCAAAGTATGCAAAGTATACTTTTTTCACAAAGTCTGTAATATTCTGCTGTTGCTTCAACACTGTATATTCACCACAGATGAAACAGAAACTGTCTGGAGAATAAATACACTTTCGCGGAGCCATAACATAAAGGTTGAAGAATGACGAGCTAACATGAATTGCGATGAAAAAGTGTGAACAGCCTAGAACCAAGAACCTGATGATGATTCGTGCACAAGTGTGACATGCAGGAGAGAGCAGCTCTGTGTCTGTACACGAGACCTCACAGTGCTGGCCACGCCCCCCTGCACTGACCGGAGCTGCTGCTATCTGCCCTGTCTCCCTCCCACTGGATTCTTCAGGAAAGATTAACCCCTTCTACCATTAGAAGCACGGACTTAAAACTTGCTTAGCTTATGTATATATTGCTGACCATCAGATTTACAGTGCTATATTTTTTTTTACATAACTCGGACAACCCCTTTAATGTTGTTTTTGTCATTTTATATCTTAAATGCACTTATGTGAATTAATTAATAGTAATTTGAATTAATTAATAGTAATTTGAAAAAATTTGATAAATTTGAAGACAATTTTGCATGTTGTGGCAAAACGTGACGTCTGAGTTTTTTCAATATTTTATTTGTTTTCAGCACACCAAAATACATGGAAATTAGATGAAAATAATCAAACAGCTTTTTAGTCACAGACCTGTGTAATCAATCAAAATACTAATTCTGCTCATGGTGTCTCCGATTCTTCCAGTGCAATGATTTTGCAGGCATTTGCCCATTTGGAAAAATAAGTTGTTACTAAACTTGAATTACACCATGATGTTGTGGTAAAGTGTGAGAACAGGTTGCTGTCTTGTAAACTTAAAGTGGAGGCTTGCTAAAGTACAAAAAGAATAAAGCACTTAAAAGAGACTACTTGTTAGGTGTTTAATGATAATACTACCATATTACATATACTTGAAAATATGGAGAATCTGTTTAAGCACAAAACAGAATATTGAATTTTCCTAAATATCCAAAGCTTTTAAATAAATTTAAACCGGAAATATATCTTAAAGAAGTTCTTGAAGTTCCAGAGTTCTCTCGACCTCCTATTTTATCAACATATTATCTGTCTTCTCAAGGCGGTGTGAGTTTAAATGTTCAGAGAGGACCCGATCCCCCTAATGTTAATTCAAAATCAAAGTTTAATTTTAATTCTTATTGTGTTGATTTTTCTGCTGAGTTGCTTCTTGAGGTCTCTAAAAAAGCTACACTTTTTGTAACCATGCTTCTTGAATCCGATTGTGTATGGTTGTTTAAGTTATTTTATCCAACTCATGATGAGAAATTCTTAGGATATCTTATAAGAATATTCCATGATGTTTCCTATGAAACACAATCTTGTAGGCAGGGTTTTTTGGTTTTGAAGCCTCAAGTTATTGTTTTAGGTACATCATTCAGTTTAAATTATCCATGGACGTGCAAAATAAGATATGTTGACAATTTTTATACTTTTTTTAACCCTGATCATTTTAAAGGGGATGTCTTCTAAGGAGGTCATAACGAGCCACGGATAGCAGGGATGTATGCCCTGCCTGGACGTATATCCCCGCTATTCGTCCCCCTTGCCATCCCCATGCAAGGCTCCCTGTATGAACAGTAGAGTTATACAGGGGAGCCTTAGAAGGGGGCGTGAGGGGTCGGGTGGAAGGTGGAGTGAGGGCGGTACGTGGGCGGACCATCACCCTGGATGTGCAGCGATGATTCTGAGCTCAGCTCTGTATGTCCAAGGGTATGCCAGTTAGACAGGGGACTTATTCCACCTCAGAGGTGGAATAAGTCCCCCTGGATGTGAGGTAGCAGCAGCGGCCAATCGGGACAAAGCAGGGGGGCTTGTAGGAGGTTCCCCGCAGCAGGACCCTGGCCATGAGAGGCCGAATCGGGAGTCTGGACATTCTCAGTGGCGACCGGCAGTTGTGGCTCCGTAATGGAGCTGTGGTGCAGAATAATTGCCTAAAATTGAACCCTTCAAAAACATCCACCTTATGGTTGACATGTTCGTCATCTGTTCCATCAATATCCCCCTCACTCGACGATCATCCTATCCCTCTTGTTTCCTCCCTGCATTATCTTGGGGTCATTCTAGACACATCCCTTTCCTTTCATGAGCACATAAGTATGGTGGTGAACCATGATTCTACACCCGCCGCCAAATACAGTCTATCCGATCATTTCTTCCAGACACATCCATTCTTACTCTGCTTCTTACCCTGGTCATTTTATGTGTAGTTTGCTGTAATATTCATGCTGGTTTGCCACAATACCAAATTACGTGACTCCAATCTGTTCAAAATATAGCCATTCGCCTTTTCCATCATGTCTCAAAATTTCTTCACATTTCTTCATATTCATCAAATCACATTGGCTACCTGTTGCACATTGGGCTCATTTCAAGATTCTCACTCTCATGCACAAGATTCTCCACTCTAGCACTCCTGCATATCTGTCCTCCCTTCTCATTCCACACTCTCCCTCCCGAGTTTTGTGCTTGATTCACGTACACCGATTACACTTGTCCGCCCTTCTCAGGCCCAACTCAAATGCACATGACATGCAACTTTCTAGTACTTGGGGGCCCCACCTTTGGAACTCTCTTCCTGTTGACATCTGGTTAGAGATATTATATTCCAAATTCAAATCTGCTTTTAAGACATACCTCTTTAGGACTGCTTTTGACTTGCCCCAAAAGAGGCTTATGGATTCTGCCCCTCACCCCCGACCTGCCCTCTCTCACTCTTTCTACCTTTCCTATCTTTTTCTAATTTAATTTTAATGGCATTCTTTTCTTTTCTTATTGTCTTTTCCCACTGTTTATTTTCAATTTTAATACAAGAACAGTGCAATCATATATTCATAGCAATATCATTTGCTGGCAGTCGTAGCTCCGTAATGGAGCTATGGTGCCATGGCAACGAGACGCCATGGTACTGTGGCTCCATTACAGATCCAAGCAGAGTTTGATGTGAATGTGTCTGGATGTAGGGCCCTTCAGAATCAGGCCGGCCAGCACGTACAAGCCAATAGACCTGATTCTAATTCCACAGGGACTAAAAGCCCCTGCGGGATTAGAATTTGGTTTACTGCTGTACGTCCCGATTCTGAGGTGATGTACACAGGCTGGACATCCAATAGAGAATAGGCCTCCATGTGTTTATGTTTATTAAAATTTGATATACAACTCTTCAATGAATAGCAGGGCAGTTTTCAGTAAAATCAGTTAAAAAACAGAGAGGAATGAAATTACCTAATATAATAGAAAAGAGTAGGTTACATTGATACAAAAAGAGGAGAGAGAGGAGGTTCTAGGAGGGAAGAGGTATCATCAGTGATGATCCAGTGTATTAGGTGGTGGGAATATGAAAGGCTTCATGGAACAGCAAGGTTTTGAGCTGGGATTTGAACTCAGTGTAAGAAGGTCCCAGATGAAGAACAGAGAGGAGATTATTCCAGAGGATGGGGCCTAAGAAATAGAAAGTGGAGTGTCGAGTTGATTCATATCTAGCTTGAGAAGCAAAGGGAAGGTGTAAGCAATTGGAATAAAGTGAGCGGAGAGAGCAGTGTGGAGGATG
This sequence comes from Ichthyophis bannanicus, assembly GCA_033557465.1. Taxonomy (NCBI): domain Eukaryota; kingdom Metazoa; phylum Chordata; class Amphibia; order Gymnophiona; family Ichthyophiidae; genus Ichthyophis; species Ichthyophis bannanicus. The sequence continues at coordinate 208,302,638 of CM066040.1, forward strand.
ATGAGAGAGGAAAGGTAAGATGGAACAGCTGTGTGCAGAACCTTATGAACTGACATAAGAATCTTAAAATGCATACAATACTGAATGGGGAGCCAGTGGAGGTGAATCAGAAGGGACGTAACATGGTCTTAGCAAGAAATATGAGCAAGGAAGCGGATAGTGGTGTTCTGAATGAGTTGAAGTCTGTGAAGCTGGTATTTGGGGGGTCCAGCATAAATGACGTTACAATAATCTAGTCAGGAAATGACAAAAGATAGTAATAAGTGAGTCAAAGCTGAGGAAGAAAGAAAAGGATGAATAGCCTTGATCTGGCGCGGGATGAAGAAGGATTTGCAGACAATGTAGGTGATATGGTCATGAAAAGTCAGCACTAAGTCTAGAATGACACCAAGATAGCAGAATGAAAAGACCAATGGAATAGGGGCACTGAATAAAAAAGGTGCAGAAACAGATGAGGAAGCAGTCCCAGTTAGCCAAATAGCTGGGTTTTTACTGAGGTTAAGTGCAAATTGGTTTGCTTGCAGCCAAGCAACTACATGGGTGAGACAAGTGAAGAGAGATTGGGAGAGGATGGATCTGTATAAAGTAGGAGCAAAATGTCATCAGCGTAATAATAAGTAGAGATATCAAGTTGCTGGATAAGGAGAGCAAGAGCAGAGAGAAAGACATTGAAGAGAAGTGGAGCAAGAACAGAACCTTGCGGGACACCACGATCCATAGGAAGGCTGAGGCTGAAGAGTTGGAATGCATGCTATGGGGCCATACTAACAGATAATGCAGGGGAAATGTAGCTAATGCAGCGATTTTCTACACTCTCTTTATTTCCCACAGCATGGTTGATGGTTTATTTATAACTTGCTATACTGCCCTTTGTTGCAGCAGAGTGGTTGACAATGCTTACATTCTAAAAACAATAGGAAAAGAAAAGACTCTGGAATGTTGGAGCCCTGCAAGATGGCAGCCTAGTTAGGAAGCTCTGTGGGACTCATTACCTCTTCTATTCTTAACGTTAGTGTTTCCATTTATTATATATAGCTGGCTGAGATGGTTGATAAGAAAAATCTTCCTCCCAATTCTCAATTCAGCCTTCCCTCTGCATCCAAAAGGCAAAAGAAATGTCCTCCTATTCCTGATAAAACTGAACCTGCTGACCCTGTATTACTGGAACTAAAAGACCGTAAAAAGATGATGGAAAATCAAATTGCAGTATCTATGGACATCAGGCAAGATATTGAGCAGCTGAATGGACAAATGAATAACGTTAGACTGCATATGGACTCAGTTGAGGAACAAGTATTCAAATTAAAACAAGCTACTGCTCATATTCTGGAGAATACAGCTGCTGTTAAACGGATGCAGCATGAACCTGAAGATGCTATATAAACTTTAACAAACGTTTAAATATCAGGTTAGTGGGTCTGCCTGAAGGGTCGGAGGAGGATAGTATTAGTCAATTTATTGGCCTGTTTCTGGAAAACATCTTAAATTATTGTTTCAATCCTACTCTCAAAATTGAAACTGTTTGCCATGTGCCCAGACTTTCTGCAACAACCAGTACACATTTTTGCAGATTAGTCCTGATATGCCTCTCTCACAAGATTTGGAGTTGCTATCACAAGCAAGAAACAAGGCTGGGAAACTGAAGTTTAAGGATCATAAACTGCCCTGGGTTCCTGATCTGGCCAAAAATACAATTATCAGATGGTGTGCCTTTCTATCCTTAAGACAAAAAGAAAGTTGGAGCTCAATATTGCTTGCTTTTTCCAGCTTAGATTAAAGTAACCTTTGAGGACAGAACAATTGTCTACCATGATCCAGACAACCTTAAACAATTTTTAGAGAACTTAAAAATGGACTGAGATTTGCACATTTCTGTTTCTGTGTTTTCCATCGGGATTATGTTGGTTCTTTGTGTGTTTGAATGAATGGGTCTGGATATGGAGGAAGTAAGTCATTTTGTTTAATTTTTCTATTAATTTACAGTTCTTTAAAACTTCTTCTTAGCACAGTACAGTCATCAATAAAAGAGCAGTTAAAGTTCAAAATCTTTCTGGAATTCCTGTGTGTCACTGCAGGGGACTGGGGACTGGCAAGCATCGGGGCCACTGCGTTTGTGTGTCTAGGGGCTCAGGGGCGAGCCATCTGCTATCAGTACTCCCTGATGATCTAGATATACATTAAACTTCCTATACGGATCATGCAGATTTGTGCATGTTTTATGGGCCTACCTTGCCATCACCCAGACATGTGCAGCAGTTCCGGCTCTCCTGGATATCCTTTCATTTGAATAGCTTGGTGGAATGCAAGAAGCAGCATTGAAATGGATTATGTCAAGATGTGCACTGATTGGTCACCGAAGCTTGCACCGGCATAGTGGCACTTCTCTATGGTCAAGCCGATTCAAAGGAATGAGAATGGGAGCATTTCTTTTTACTGGAGCAATGGAGATGCAATTGCAGTGGGTCGGTTACTTCTGCATGTTTTGGTATGCTGAAACCTTACTACTCAGTGGTCGTCGGGGTGCCTCAGTGGTGGGTGGCGGTACTCTCTGGGCCTTTGGATGTGCATGAAGCTGCCTTGGCTGCGAACTGGTCCCTATCTCTGGCTCCAACACATGGAATCGAGTCAATATAGATTTAATAATTTTTAATTAATATAGAATGATTGTTAAGGAGTTTGAGTTTGACTGGTGAGTGAAATGGGTGAATGTATGAAATGACTGAGCATACAAAGAAGCAAGATACTCAAAAAAGAATTTACTGAGACCAAAGTAGGTCAATCAGTAGGCAAACCAAGGAATACCAATACCACAAGACCCTACATGAGCCATATTTCGGCAGGAGCCTTCTTCAGGTGTCAAAACTCTGTGTGGTAAGATCATACATAAAAATACAAATAAAACATAATCAATAAATAAATTAAAATAATAAATATCCAAATCATGCTGTTACTAAAAGGCAGAAGTTAAAGAAACAAAAACAATGCATAACTAACATATCTCACAGATAAAAGCTATATAAAAATGTGAAAAAAATAATTCTATGCAGACAATCCTATCTTAAACAATAAATACAAAGATATGTTAAATTAATCATAAAACAAATAAATAACGAACATGCTTAACAATTCTAGTTATTAAGGAAAAAAATAGATAGTAGGAAAAGCAATGATGGAATTCCAACCAACAACTTACTACATGTGATGAGGAGGACTATAACCCGACACACATGAATCAAGATGCTCTCAGCTATTTCTTAACAGTACTAGCTGAGAGCATTAGTGCTGCATTATAACTAGGATGATAGTGTTTATACTGGTGGTAAGCCTTTAATGTCAGCATTAACACTTTGTAAATTAGCCCCATTGTGCCATAATTATCTCATTTACTCTCTCTTTTTATGTTTCATGACCCTGTGATTTTATCCTATCTTAAATTAATTAATGAAAAACCATGTAGACAAGCAATATGTCTTTGAAAGGTAAACCAAAACACCACTATATTTTAAAGCCAATTTATATTTCAAAACATTTTAGCAATACTACTGTAGAAAATAACACAAAGAATTGACTGGGTTCTTATTCATATGGTCTAAGGCACATTTTTCAATGGGACCTCCAAGTCAGAATATCTGAAAAAAATGCAGGCACGTACAGTTCGGGCATGATTTCAGAAACATGCTTGATATGGACATTTAGAGACATCTATGTAAACATCCCTGGAATAACATCTCAGAACTGGATAACAGCATAATGGTAACAGTAATAGATTGCGAGCAGGGTGGCCAGGGTTCAAATCCCAGTGTGGGTCTTTGTGATCTTAGACTAGTCACTTCCATCTTCTCTACACTCTCTGGATGTTTTAAGGCTAAAACAAGCACTTTCCTGATGACTATTTGTACCTGCAGCAGGTATAAATGTGGACATACTTGCAAATGTCCCCATTGTTTCTGAAATCAAACAGACATGTGAGTTATAGCACCTTCCCCGGACGTTGCTCCACCATGCCTCCTCGCCTATTTTGACATCCCTGACTGCAGAGATGCCTCTGCGATTTTGACATCCTACATTATGACTAAGTCTTTTAAAATGACCTCCTCTGTGTGCTATTACTACACTGTATAAATCCAAACAATAACTAAGCCCTAAGAAATCATCAATATATATTCCTAAATCAAGATGACTTCCTCCTAAACAATCCACCTATGTGATAAATTAACCAATGTAAGTATGTATTAATTTTTTGTCGGATCGCCTACCTTGAGAGGCGACTCTCTCTCATGGTAGGCCCTCCTTTTAATCAAACTTAAATAAGACCCGAAGGCCTAAAAACAATGTGGAAGAGGCCGCATGAATGTGTGCTGCTCCATTTCTCCAAATCAAAGATTATAATCTTAATTGTCCAGAACAATATTTAACAAAGCGCCACGGCAAAAAAACTTATCTTAATGATGAAAGTTCTCCATCATGCCATGAGGCTGATATAGCAAGATTTCTCCATAGCAAATAGATGTAAAGTTATCATCACTTCCAACTCAACTGTCAAGATTCAATCCTCGTTGTAGCAATGACAGCTAATTTGCTGCGGATTGAACAATCGCTTATGATAAAGAACCAAATAGGTATCAACTAGGTCCTGCAACACCACGTAGTGTTTCAAGCTGAGTGGCTTCTTAACTCTTCTTCAAGCAAATGAAAAAATCATAACTACACTGTAAGCAAGGACCATCCTCTTATATATATCATTGCACTGCAGCACATGTCTAATGTTACAGAAAATGTGTAACAGTATGCAGAGTGCACAAGATGTTGCAGATAACATTACACCTGTGCATTCAACTGATGCCCAGAGCACTTACTCTCTGAATAGGGTAGGAGTAGGATCTTTGTAGCAGCTCATCATTGGCCTGCAACATTGCTTGCAAGACTTGGAAATAGAGTCATAAAAGGCAATTCAGCACTACCTCCCCCCCCCTCCAACCCAACCCTAATGCCACCCCTGCCTTCTCGCCATTTCTTCTCTCTTCCCTTCAGTCCATATGGTAGAAGAGCAATGTTCCTCCTCGTTTTTCATCTGCAGCCAGCACACACTTACATTTCAGTCATGAAGGGTTCATCACCATGGCTCTTCATTCTTTTCTTCGGCCCCTTGGCAACTCTTGCTCAAAGCCAGAGAATAAGTAGATTTTATTTTGCTGATGATATTCAGTGCTTAATGATATTCAGTGCTTAAGATTCAATACTAAAGAAAGGTGATCCAACTGACTGTGGAAATTATCGCACAATCGCTCTGATCCCACATGCCAGCAAGATTCTACTGAAGATTCAAAAGAGACTACAATCATACCTGGAACAAGAACTACCTGAAGTGCAAGCAGGGTTCAGAAAAGGGCGAGGAATGAGAGACATCATTGCGGATGTGAGATGGATCCTTGAAAAGACTAAAGAATACCAAAAGGATATCTATTTGTGCTTTATCGACTATAGCAAAGCTTTTGACTGTGTAAACCATGAGAAACTCTGGGCCACATTAAGAAGCATGGGTATACCAGAACACCTGATCGTTCTCTTGCACAATCTGTACATTGTTCAAGAAGCAACAGTTCGAACAGAACAAGGAGAAACAGAATGGTTTAAAATAAGCAAAGGTGTAAGACAAGGCTGCATACTTTCCCCCTACCTGTTTAATTTATATGCAGAACAAATCATCAGAGAAGCAGGATTGTATGAAGACAACAGAGGTGTGAAGATTGGTGGAAGACTCATCAGCAACCTTCGCTATGCTGATGATACCACATTACTGGCAGAAAGTGAAGATGATATGAAACATTTGCTTCTCACAATCAAAGAACATAGTCTCAAAATGGGCCTGCACCTTAATGTAAAGAAGACAAAGATCATGACAACTGGCATAATCAACAGGTTCATCGTTGAAGGAGAAGAAATTGAAATCGTGAATAACTTTAACCTACTTGGATCAACTATCAATAAAGAAGCAACAAGCAGTCAAGAAATCAGACGACGCATTGCTCTTGGCAGAATGGCTATGAAAGACCTAGATAAGATTCTCAAGAGCAGAGATGTCTCTCTCCATACAAAGATTCGACTTGTTCAAGCCATGGTATTTTCAATAACATCATATGGATGTGAAAGCTGGACAGTGAAAAAGATGCCTTTGAATTATGGTGCTGGTGGCGAATACTGTGTATACCATAGACTGCCCGAAGAACAAACCAGTCTGTACTAGAGGAGATCAAACCTAAGCTTTCTTTAGAAGCTCAGATGACAAGACTTCGACTTTCATACTTTGGACACATCATGCGGAGAGAGAGATCATTAGAGAAAGACATCATGCTTGGCAAGATAGAAGGTCAAAGCAAAAGAGGAAGGCCAGCAATGAGATGGATCGATACAATAACAGCAGCTACGGGTACCAGTCTGTCAACAATAAGCCGCCTGACTGAAGACTGAACACAATTTAGGATAGCTATCCAGAGGGTCGCCATGAGTCGACTCCGACTCGACGGCACTTAACAACAACAATTCAGTGCTTTGCGTATTTGGATCCCCCTCATCTTGATTTTCTTCCGCTCAATTCTCACCTTAGGACTGTTGAACAGCTTCAGCACAATAATCAGCTCAAGCTTAACCCCTTAAATTACAGGTAGTGTGGGTTATGGGGAATTCTGTTCAACTTAAACATCACCCCTATTATACCAGATCTCCCTATTCCCCTCCATACATTACTGCCACCAAAACTAACTTCTATATATTGAGGCAAATTCATTCAGTCAGCTGCTTCCTGATACCAAGGATCTTCAAACATTAATACATGCTTTAATTCTGTATTAAATATTGTACATTGTATGATAGAATGAAATTAATATTGTTGAAAAGACTTCAAAATATACAAAACATTGCAGTAAAGTTGATTTTACCATGCTTATAGGTCCTTCTATGTTTCATCGCTACTCATCACCCAGCACTGGCTACCAGTCTCCTTTAGGATTAAATTTTAAATTATTTTGTTAACCCATAGAACTCTGCGTACTGGGGTTCCTGAGTACTTGTCAGATGTTTTGGTTCCTTAATTGCATTCCCATGCACTATGATCACAGTGTGCAACGCTGGCCAAGAAAGCCAGTAGAATACTAGGAATCATAAGGAAAGGAATGGAGAATAAAACAAAGGATATTATAATGCCTCTGTATCGTTCCATGGCGCGACTGCACCTTGAATATTGTGTGCAGTTCCGGTCACTATATCTTAAAAAGGATATAGCAGAATTAGAAAAGGTACAGAGAAGAGACACAAAAATGGTAAAGGGGATGGAAAGATACCCCTATGAGAAAAGGCTTAAAAGATTAGGGCTCTTCGACTAGGAAAAGAGACGGCTGAGGGGAGATATGATACATGTCTGTTAATTTATGTATGAAGTAGAATGGGTATATGTAGATTGGTTGTTTACTCCAAAAAGAAGAAAGACTAGGGGACATGCAATGAAGCTGCAGTGTAACCCATTTAAAACTAATAAGATAATTTATTTTCAGTCAACGCATAATCAAACTCTGAAATTCATTACCGGAGAATGTAGAAAAAGCTGCTAGTGTAGTTTATTTATTTATTTAGACAGTTTTGTATACCGCCTTATCCTTCAATCAAAGTGGTCACAACACAATTGGGGGATACATTTAACACATGGGGATATGAGACACATACACTAATACTTACAGGGAACATGGGCAATGGAGGGTTAAGTGGCTTGCCCAAGACCACAATGAGCATCTGTGGGACTAGAAACCCCAGTCCTTCCGGCCCAAGGTTGCTGTCCTCTAGTGGGATTTGAACCCCCGACCTTTTGGCCTGAAGTACCTTGCCCCAACCACTAGGCTACTCTTCCCTGTTGGATTTAAAAAAGGTTTGGACAAGTTCCTAGAGGAAAGGTCTATAAACCATTATTAAGGAGGACCCGGGAAATCCACTGTTTACCCTGGGACAAGCATTGAGGAACCTGTGTACCTTTTTGAGAACCTACCAGGGACTTGTGACCTGGATTGGCCTCTATTGAAAACAGGATACTGGGCTTTATGGATCTTGGTCTGACTCAGCAGGAACATACCTAGGCCAGTGCAAGCGGTGCAGCCACACAGGGTACAAAAATGTAGGGGCGCATTTGAACCCAGACCTGAAGTCGAGGAAACTCCCCAACAGAAGTGAAGCCACAAAGGCAGCAGCAGCAAACTTCTTCACACTTACTTTAAAAGAGGTTTGTCGTGCCAGTCTGCTCCGTGCCCCATCCCTTCTCTTTCTGTAAAGTGCTGCCCTGCGGCGGCCGGAAGCCCAGGAAAGCATTTCCCATTGATGGAGGGCTTAATGGGAAATGTTTTCTTGGGCCTATGGCTGTGGCAAGGCAGCATTTTACAGAAAGAGATGGGGCATGGAGCAGCGTGGCAAACTTCTTTAAAAGTTTGCCGTGGGCAATTAGCCGGGCTTGCCAGCATCCAAGAGCTGCACGCACCTGACAGGACTGCGGCAGGAGGAGAAGGAGGCAGCAGGGCGGTGCTCTGCCTTCTGTCTGCCACTGCCACTTGCCTCTCTGCTATGAAATAACATCTTGGGAGATAGTCACCTGTTTACCATTCCCTCCTTCTCTCCTCTGCCGGGGAGATATGGTCCATGTTGCCTCCCTGTGCACTGCCGGCTTTTTCTACTCCCCGCTGAAGAGTAGTGTTGGCCAGTGATGAGGAAGGGCAGGTACTAGGGGGAGCCACAACTGCTGCCTGCTCCACAGAAGGAGGAGCATGGAGCCGTGCCGAGCAAGTGGAAAGCAGCGCGGCAGCAAGCCAGCACGGAGCAGGTAAGCACCGTTGTGTTTTGAACTATTCGTGAATTAGCACCAGTTCTGCTACAGGGAAAACACTATTTAGAAAACGTTTCTTCAATATAAATAATCATCTTCAAAGCAGCCAGCTGATGTTATGGGGGGAGGGGGGCACAGGGTGCAGTTATAGCTTGGCATGGCCCTGTGACCCAGTATGGCATTTCTTATGTTTTTATGTTCTACGCAGCTTGACATCACTCGTCATACTGCCTTTTTTATTTAGCCTCAGCCCTGTGGAATTCTTTTAGCTAGATCTTAGGTCTGAACATATTAAATTTAAGACAGGATTCAAAGCTTTTCTCCAAGGAAGCGGTGCAGAGGTTTACTCCTCAAAGGCCTCAAACAGGTCAGGTTTTCAGGATATCCCTATTGAATATGCATGAGATAGATTTGTATACAGTGGATATAGTATGCATGCAGATCTATCTTGTGCATATTCATTAGGGAAACCTGGCCTGTTTGTGGTTCTCGAGGACTGAACTTGTGCACCCTGTTCAAGGGTATGAATGGCCAAAGAAAATTTTGTTTGTGCTCATTTAAAACACATTTTTCTAATTTGCATGTTCATTTCATATATTTGTTCTTTAGGCATGCATTGTACGAAAGCTAGAACTTTTTTAAACATGCAAATTGATTGTGTGTTAATTCATATGTATATGCATGTACAAGCAATTTGCATGCGTGTTAAATTTTAAAGTGTCCAAAGAAACCAAAGATGCGCTCATGAAGTGCATCCCTACTTTTAGGTGCATTATACACAAAAGTGCGAGCACCTATTGGGAAACGTTCATCCATCCATCTGTCTGTCCATCTGTCCATTCGCATTTGTTTGCCCATGCGCAAATAGATGCATAGATCATAGAAAAAAAAAGCACAATGAAAGAATCACAGGGAGAGCCAGGATCTGTCACCAAAGTGCAGGATTCAATTAAGAAATAACATGTTGGCAGAGATCCTGGGCTCTTCCACAAGAAGATATTCTGCACTCAGTTGGGCTGCAGAAAAAGAGGCATAGTGGCGGGAAGCCCAAGCCCAGTCACTGGAAAGTCTTGTAGTTGGCCAAACATAATATCCCAAACAAAGAGCAATGAAACCATAAATGATTAGAAAAACCTCAAGGAGACATCAAATACGTGGGGAGATATGTACTCTTATACTTTCCTAAGTACTCCCCGCTGCTTTCTCATCTCTTTCCTGGGCACAAGGACCTCAAAGTTCAATGTTACTTAGTCCTCAAAGCAACAAAACTGTTTTATATATATATATGGTTTTTTTTTCATGTATACATATCAGTGGAGTGCAAACTGAGCCAGTCAGGTGATCATCCTCAGCATCTTTCTTTAAGATACAAGGAAATGGCAGCATTACTTATCTTGTGTTGATGTCATGCTCATTGATAGTAACAGCAGCCAAATGCATGGTGGAATGCCATCACATTAAGATCCCACTCCTTTACAATCGCCAGTGCACATTGCTATAGCATAATGCTTCTCATTCTGTTCCTCTCATTGCACGGCAATGCTATAGCTTGCACGACACTAGCATCTTAGCACACACAAGTGCTTTCTTTCTGGGGTTAGATCCAATGTCCATTACCACTCATGGCCTCTGCAACAAGCAAAAAACGCTGTCAATTTGCCAAGCTACAGAAGAAAAGACACAGTGGTCGGGAGCCTAGGCCTTGTCACCAGAACATGTCCTGAAGTTGGCCAGGTTGTGGAAGAGAACACATGGTGGCAGTGAGTTCAGCAGGCAGCCTAAGCTGTAGATGAAATGGCACATTCAGGAAACCTGGATCCAGCCACTGTTAGAGGTGCAGTAGTTGGCCTGAGCTGCGGAAGAGGAATGATGGAGAGGAGCTCAAGCTCTGCCATCAGAAGATATGTAGGCACCAGTCCAGAACACAGAAGAAGAGGGACAAGATACAGAGGAGTCTTGCAGGAGGTAATTAGAAGCCCTAAGGAGGGATAGTTGGGAGAGGAAAAGGGTTTGGAAGAATGAATGTAATAAGATAGGGAAGGAGAGATAGGAAGAGTGCTTGGGGAGAACAAAGGTCCAAGAGGATAAGAATACTGGAGGGGAAGAAGTTCAAGGGGTAGAGAACATGAGAGAGGAAGAAGGAAAGAACATTTCCCCCACATACACACAAACACGTGGAGGGGAATTTTTGAAGAGACGTCCAAATGCAATTGGGGATGTCTAAGCCAGAACATCTGAAATAATAGCAGGGGCATCCACGTACAAAAGTTATTTCACAAATGTGAACATCCCCAATATGGACGTCTGAAGGGGCATCTACGTAGACGTCCCCAGAACTGTATTTCAGAACCTGGATATCAAGTACAACCTAATGGTTAGAGTAGTGGGCTTGGAACAGGGAAGCCAGGGTTGAAATACCACTGCTGCTGTCATTGACGTTATGCTGAGTACTGGGGATGATGGAGTGCTTTCTTGTCTATACCCTCTGGATGGTTGTTCAGTTAAACCGAGCACTTTTCAGATGCCTGATCAGGCAGAAACGTCCAGGATCCTGGGAACACTTCTGCCACCACTCCAGATTCCTGGGAATGCTCTAGCCTTGCCTCCTCCATGTCCCTGTTCAGACTTGGATGTCCTCACTCTAGGGATGTCCCCAGAGCCAGCTTCTAAAATGGCTCTGGAGACATCTCTGAGCTTTGGATGTCTCTAAGCTCATTTTTGGACCTTCAAAGCATGAACAGGGCTTTCAAAATAGCTCCCGGAGTGTCACACACACTTACACACCACAGCTATACATTTTCCTTACACCCTCTCACACCATACAGTCCCTCAGGCACACAGAGGAAGCATGCCGTTTTGTTACATCATAAGTGTGCACTTTCAAAAGTTGTTTCTTGGCAAGCTCTTGGGCATCTAAACTCAGGATGATAGTAAATATTGACCTCTCCTGGTGTATTATGTTATTGCTTCTTTTCTTGTCCTTACTGTTACTTGATTTTGTTTACTTTCCCTTATCATTTTTTTGTCTAATCTCTTTTTAACTTTTTATACTAATTTTATAATTGTAGCTCACTTATATTTGTAATTGTAAATGTTCTTGTTGTTATCCCATGAAAGGAAGTTCAGCAAGCTTACAAATAAAACAAAGGGGCACAGCTGCCTCTGGAAGCATCATGAATGGGCCCTTTGATGTAGGATTATGGTTTGGTTGTAGTATAAGAGATCATCAGTTGCTACCACCATTATTCATAGTGGCAGCTGCCATACACCCTGCTGTCCCACGTACCCCCCACCCCCCGCTTCCATTTACCTGCTCCCACCCTTTCATTGTGATACATTTTCCCCGAGATATCAGATGCAGCAAGCCCTGTTTCTTCCTTCTTATCACAATCAATGCAGCACACTCATCATCACTACAGTTGTGGGTTTATTGGGGTAGTTATGGGCAGATGAGACTGGGTGCTGCTGGTATTTAGGATCTGGAAAATGAAATGCATTCAGAGTTGGTCATGCAGGTCATTTCAGATAAATGTGGTGTTTTTTAGGGAATGGTTATGCAAATAGGATGAAATCATGTGTATTTTCACATGGCTGAATTAGAAATAACCCAGCACTTATTTAGGTAGTAAAACTCACTCATTGTAAGCCACATGTAGTAAAAAAGAATGTTAAAAGCTGCTTCATTGATCAGTGCATTGAAATAGAATTTAATGGAACAATTCTAAGTGCAGTTGTAAGGGTAGAATATTTGCCGCTATGGAAAGGGAAAAACAGAAGAAACAGATTCACTAGCTTTCAATTTAAGATATGATACCTATGACTAATCCTATAACTAGTGTGAGTTTATGTGCACAGGATAATATTACATTTCCTACATGATAAACCTCTGGCATGAGAACAATCAGTTAGAAAACAAGTAAAATAATTATGAAGCAGCAGGTGGAAAAAGTTTAGAATCCATGCGGTCATACTCCGTTTGATTCCTTTGTTTCAGGTTGGTCTTGCTTTATTTAGCTTTGTCTTACATGTGCAGATACAGCAAGATACACCTGCATATAAAGAAATCTATATTTATTTAACTCTGCTTCTATACCATCTTTCTACTAGTCAAGGCAGTTTACAATAAACCAAACAGTTGAAGAGCTGAACCATTCTTTGAGTACATGGAAATTTTACATAAAACAGATGACAATCTTCATAAAATAAAAAAAGGCACCAGAACTAGAACAGCTACAAACTCGTTTGCAGGTAGAATATTACTGGTCCCTACTTATTTACAGTTAGCATAATACTGGTCTACTGGGGACTTGTTTATAATTGGTCATGGGGTATTTACATTCTGAGAGGCCTGGACTGAAGAGTTTGGACAGGTGTCTTTTGAAAAGGAGGAATAATGGAACTATCTTCTCTGTACTCTAACCCTCTTCTAAGTACACAGCGAGGAACAGTATTAATCACTAAAGATATTGAGGTCAATTTTCAAAAAGTCCGATATTCAGCGGGATGTCAGGTTACCGCAATGCTGCCCACATTATTTGCATATTCAATGGCAGTATCTAGATAGTGACTGCATTTGAATATCCAGACTGAGCGCTGCTATCTAGATATTTGCAGACTTATCTGGAAAAGTGCCAACTGAAAATGGCCACTATCTGGACAGTAGTGTTACCACCCTCGCTCCACCCATGGACCGCATAGTGCAGGAGGGGTCTGTTGAGATATTCAGTGGCACTATCCAGAGAGCACCCTTATCAAGACAGCTTCCCATTGGCCATCCAGCTAAGGGTTCTGAAGATCAGACCCATTATTTTGAGATACATTGGGGCTAATGTACTAAACATTGTTAGCCAGCTTGTGCCACTGAATAGCCCCCAGACTGACTTGGCACTAACCATATAGGGGTGGGACTGAGTCAGTTAGCAAATATTTTCAACCCACTAACCAGATAGGAAATTTCGGACAGGTCAATGGCTATCCTAACTTTATGTGGTTTTACTATCTGGTTAGTGGCTGAATAATGCCGCTGACCAGACAGCAAACACTGTCAGCAAAAATGGATATTCTGCACCGGCTAGGGTCTGGTGCTGAATATTTGGCTTCACCTTAGCCCGTGGTGGTAAGGTCAGGTTCATTAGAAATGCTGACCACCATGGACTCAGTAAAAGGCCTTTTATTTGTATGTCCTGCTGAGGTTATGAGGCAATTTTAAAATTGTGTGAATTGAGGCTAGGTCAATGGATACTTTTCATCTACCCCAAACAGACAACCCCAACACCAGAAACAATGGAGATAGACAGTGTTAAAGAAATTTGAACTGAGAGCAGGTATCCCCAGTCCTGGTACACCAGTGGTGTTTTGCAACTCAGCAACATGGGACTTACTGCCTGGATCTGTCATCCCTACTACTTGGAAAGTTTGCACTAGGGACACTATATGAGGGACTTCCTCATTAATAAGGAAAGGCAACAGGTCCCAGTCCAAAAGCAACTGCTGGTGGTCTATTATATTTTGTCTGCCAGGGTGTCAAGTGCCTCTACAGAAATGGTACATATTCACCTAGTTAAGATAGCAGGTTTCATAAAGGTGCACGACTGGCCAATCCAGTCTTGGATCTCATGGAAAAAGAGGATCATGGCAGTGCTGGCACTGCCAGGAGTTTGGCTCTCACAGAACCTGTTTGGCATTGGGGAGGTAGCAACATGAGTGCCTCCTAGTGTAGTTCAGGTCTTTAAATGTGATTTGACAGTCTTGCTTTGGTGGGCTACATGGTGAGTCTCCCAGGCATAGACAGATTCTCTAAAACAGCTTGCTTATTCATGGTGGACCATGGATTCCTGAAGAGCAGATGCCCACAGAGAGCTCATGTATTCATAATGCTCTCAGACTTGTTACCCAGAAGCTTCTGTTTTATCTGTGGCAGATCCTGACAATAGTTGTAGTGTCATCATTCATGTTGGCCTTCTTATGGATAGCCATCAACCTTGTCTTTTTGATGACTTGGCAGGATGGCAAGCTATTCAGTGCAGTGCAGTCTGGTCTCTTGGCCTCCATTGTCACCTTTTCTGGCAACATATTGTTCAAATCACATCCAGCAGTTCAAAGCCAATCCGAATGATAGGAGAAAGGTAATTTCATTGGTGGCAACCCTGGGGTCAATTACTTGCCTGATCCAGAATTGGCCCCCCAAAAGACTGTGACTCCATCCAGCCCACCATGCTGCCCACCCCCCCCCCCCCCCCATGCTGAAGTGGCGGTGGCTGAACTGCTGCTTCAGCACTGCATCCAGCCTTAAATTGCCCACGTGCATGCGTGCTCACGGCCTGCCACTCCTGATCCCCTTCCAATGCAACTATCTTGGAGGGTGAGATGGAATAGCAGGCCAGAAATGCACACACGTATACATGCATTTGTGCCATAACGCTGAAGTAGCAGTTCAGCTGCCGCTTTCCAGAGGGTCGGGGTAGTAATGCTGCCTATCAGAGTCTACCAGTCTAGGTGACCGCCTAGTTTGCCTAGTGCACTGGCCGGCCCTGCTCCCCCCATATCTGGGAAACAATGGTACTTAGAAAGGGCTCAGGGACCTAAGTTAGATTACTTTCTTAGGCCATTTAATAAAACTACAGACCTTATTTATTTCCGTCAATTAAGTGTATTTTGGTGTTTATCTACTTGGTGCTGTATATGTTATTATTTCTTTTTAAAGGGCTGGTTGATGAGTTGGGGTGGTCACATCTGTTCATATCATGACAAGAAGTAGTAGTAGTAGTAAGATTTCTTAATATTAACTTTTGGCATCCCCCCTACTTTCTTGAAGGGCTATTTAATTAAAACAACTGTTATAGCCATTATTAATAAAGATTACTTAGACTAATGAACTAAAACTTTAAATCTGTTGGTCCAATTTAACAACAGTCTGTTATTAGATAGCTTGAATTCACTGGTATTTCACACCGCTTCCCATCGTCAATTTCAAATTATTTGGTCAACCTAATTCAAGCAGTAAACATTAATAATCTTGTTAACAGGATATTAAAATCAAGGTCTCTCCGGGATCAGTTGTAGGCTGATTATTGTTTTCTATTTTTACCAATAAAGCTCTTCTCTAATGTTCTAATTCATTAGCATACATATATGCTGATGATATAACTATTTACAATACTTAGTCCACATTAAAATTCAGAAGCCCTAATTTTTTAAAGCCTTTTTCCTGTTCTGTACCTATGGGACAAATCTTTGAAAAATAAAGCTCAGAATATTCTAGAAGTAGATTTCACAAATCTACAGAAATAGTGATAATAGACTTGTGATAAATGTCCACTTCACACATGTTTTAGCATAAGAGATCATCCCATTCATTATGTCAACTGAAACAGAATGGGAAAGAACTGAAATTATTCTCAATTAATTTGAACACCTAAATATTAGGTTTGATCATTAATTACCATTTGATGTATATATGAATAGAGTTGTCAGCTAGTCAAAGATGAAAGTTGCCAAATTGAAAACAAAAGCATTTTGGACATGATATTAAATGTAAAGTTTCAAATAGGATTTTTTTACTTGAATATACAGTAGAAAGATATTTCATTAGTTAGGAAATAATACTACTACACTAGAGACATATGAAGGCACTTTTTAGCAGGACTGTCCAGGCAGCTGCAAGGACATGTAATTCAGAACATATGGGAAGCAATGAGGTTTATTGTTTATTAAACATTTGATATACCGCCCCCCATTACATCGGGGCGGTTTACAATTAAAAAAGAAAGAAAGAAAGAAAGGAAATACAATCATTATAAACAAGGAAAGATAAAGAGAGTGGAGAAGGAGGTAGTGAGATTCAAAAATAAAGGAAAAGGAGAGTCAAGGGATTAGGGGGGAAGGTTGAAAGTGGAGGAGAAAAGGTGGGTTTTCAGGAGAGAACGGAATTTGGGGTAGGACTCTTCCAATCGTAAGGCAGTGGGCAGGGAGTTCCACAGGGAGGGGCCAACATAGAAGAAGGCTGACTGTCTAGTAACCTGCAGATGTGCTTGTGAGGGGGAAGGGAGGTGTAAGCGGTTGATATGAATAGAACGAAGGCTCCAGGTGGGTGTGTGAAATGTTAATAGGTTGAGTGGAGGAGTGGCCTAGTGGTTGGGGCAAGGTACTTCAGGCCGGAAGGTCGGGGGTTCAAATCCCACTAGAGGACAGCAACCTTGGGCCGGAAGGACTGGGGTTTCTAGTCCCACAGGTGCTCCTTGTGGTCTTGGGCAAGCCACTTAACCCTCCATAGCCCATGTTCCCCGTAAAATAGTTATCTCCAAGTTATAATGCCCTGTTCAATGTAATTTCAGTTTGTTCAATGTAAACCGCACTGATGCAGAATAGCGCGGTATATAAGAGAATGTAAATAAATAAATATAAATAAATAAATAAATAAATAGGTCGGCTAAGTACTGAGGTCTATGGGAATAAATGGCTCAATGAACTAGTGTGAGGATCTTAAATTTTGTCCGAAATATTACCGGGAGCCAATGAAGCTGTTGCAAAATAGGAGTGATATGATCGCGGGGAGAAGCATGGATAATCATCCGGGCCGCAGTGTTTTGTAGGAGTTGTAGCCGTTGACGCTGATACTGAGGGATACCGACAAATATGGAGTTGCAAAAATCTAACCTGGTAATGACAAGTGAAAGAAGGAGAGTGATCAAGGCTTGAGGGGATAAGAACGGCCGGACGGCACGAATGCTCCGGAGACAAATGAAAGAATGTCGAGAAACCTGGGAGATGTGATCAGTGAATGTGAGAGCGCTATCAAGCAAAACACCTAAATAACAGAGCTTAGGCACTAGGGAAATGGGAGAGCCTGAGAAGGAGGGAGTAAGTGAAGGGCAGACAGAACTGTGAGGAAACCAGATAGCAGCAGTTTTGGAGACGTTAAGAACAAGGCAGTTTGAGGATAACCAGGTGGAGACCAGGGATAAGCACTCATTTAGCGGGGTGATGTCAGGATGGGAAGAGGAGGTGTGGTGCAAAAGGAAAATGTCATCGGCATAGTAATACCCTGAAATACCTGATTGCTGAATTAGTAATGTAAAAGGGGCCAGGAATACATTGAATAATAGTGGTGTTAGGACTGAGCCCTGAGGGACACCACAAGTGAGAGGAAAGTGGTCTGTGGTGGATGAAGCAGAGAACACAGCAAAAGTGCGAGCATATAAGAAAGAGTGGAACCAGCGATAAACAGTACCTCGAACACCTGCATCACGTAGTCTAGAGAGGAGAAGAGAATGATCAACTAAGTCAAAAGCAGCCGAAAGGTCCAGAGACACCGCCACCGAGATATCACCACGATAATGTGCGGAGTGTATTTCATTCATGACAGCAGTAATGATGGATTCAACACTATGGCCTGGTCGAAAACCGGACTGACGAGGGTGAAGAAAGTGTGTCGTGTCAAGATGATGGGCAAGTTGTGAAAAAACTGCTTTCTCTAGGAGTTTAGAGGCAAATGGCAGGTTTGATACAGGACGATAATTAGCTGGAACTGATGAATCTAGAGTAGAGTTCTTCAAGAGGGGGCACACCAGAGCATGTTTCCATAGATGGGGAAAAGATCCGGAAGCAAGACTGAAATTAATGATAGTAAGTAGTGGAGGAAGCAGGCCAAGAGAGAGTTTGGAAAGCCAAGCAGAAGGTATTGGATCTGATGGGCAAGTGGACTTGCGAGTTGTAGAAAGGAACTTGAGAAGCTCTGGGGAAGTAAGGGGATGGAAATTAGCCCAAATGTGAGACAACGGAGAGGATGGAGGGGGTGAAGTAGGGAGGGGGAGAGGAAGCGCCTGAGGACAGGAAGGAAGAGACATGCGTAGGTTATGAACTTTCAGAAAGAGTGCCATGCACGTGCACAAGCCTTTCCCATCTCCGAATATACATGTGTCCACAAAGGAAAATGAAGAGCTGTACATGTGTAGAGTCCCCATAGAACAGCAGCCATAGAGACATGCAATCATGACACAAAATACAGATACGCATGTGGTACCTAAAAGTGCATGTGTGCAGAGGGACCATATGTGGTCACATGAATACCCCCTCCATGCAGAATCTCTGTATGTGCCTACATTCTGTGCACAATATGCACACCAGGTGCTCAGCACTAGTGAAGAGGGGTTATTGGGCCTATTAGTGGCCTTGTTGTGGAGGGGGAGTTGCACAGTTATTTTATTTATTTATTTATTTATTTATTTACATTCTCTTATATACCGCACTATTCTGCATCAGTGCAGTTTACATTGAACAAACTGAAATTACATTGAACAGGGCATTATAACTTGGAGATAACTATTTTACAGGGAACATGGGCTATGGAGGGTTAAGTGGCTTGCCCAAGACCACAAGGAGCACCTGTGGGACTAGAAACCCCAGTCCTTCCGGCCCAAGGTTGCTGTCCTCTAGTGGGATTTGAACCCCCGACCTTCCGGCCTGAAGTACCTTGCCCCAACCACTAGGCCACTCCTCCACCCAGTTAGTGCTGGGGATGGGGTTGGTGGAGTGGGCAGAGATGGGATGGATATGGGATGGGAGAAAGGATGTGGAGGGTGAGTATCTCACTGTTTTTTGTCTGCAAATAAACACCTACACATGAAGTGCCTGGGTAAGAGGTCATCTCTTACTGGAACACCTAGTTGTCATGGCTGCCATGTGTCCACCTGCCTTAACCCTTCATCATCTGCAATATGATTTGGGTCTGTGGCTTCCTGTTGTTTGTAGAAGAGTTGGCAGTGCCTCGATGCCTGTAGAGAATACAGCAAACCACAACAGGACTATATAGCAGTTCACCCCCGAATCAGTCAAGGCACCGGAAGCAGATCTTAAGCTGGCCAAAGTCCTCTTAATGATGTTATGCATGTTCCTTGGGCCATATTGTAGTGTTCCTCTGCCTCTGTATGAAGCACCACAATGGAGATCAGTAGCCAATACCTCAGTAGGTGTCCTCTATCTTCTGCTTATATAGAGGTTACGAGGACACATATCAGGGAATGGAACCAAGGTGTTTCATGTGTTGGGTGGGAAATTCAGCTCTGGGCTCTTTGGGATGAGTTCTTCTGCTCCCAGGATATTGTGCAACCTTCAAGCGGGGGCATGTCTAGATGATGGAAGGGCTGGTCGGTGCTTACCTAGCAGCCATCCACCAGTGATCTCTCCACTCTAACGTCTCACAGATCCCAGAGTGAAGATTAGGAATTGTGGCAAGAACCTAGAAACCTGGGGAATACATCTATCTCTCCCTGTGCATTGAATACCACCTGCATGCTGAGTAAATTGTGGTAGGGGCCTCCTTCCCTTGTGAGACCTGTTGTGGTAGGGGCCTCCTTCCCTTGTGGGATCTGAGAGCCATATGTGAGCAATAGATGAGCCCCAGTACAGATGGCAAGTGGGCTACCTCATAGAACTGAATAATAGTTTGCTGCCTCTGCTGCACAGTCTGTGGGAAGCTACATATTCTGCAGTGTAGGCTAGAAAGGCCCTCAGGACCTATAAGATGCACTGTGAAACAGATGACTAGTTGAGACTCACAGTGACAGCCAACACAGACGGGAAACTGCCAGTGGCTAGGAAGGCAAGGGCTGTGGTGATCTTGAGGTGGACGGGCATGGGCAGGTCCCTCTGTGTGGTGAAGTGGAGGAGCAGTTCTAGCTTCTGGCATAGAGGATGGATGGCTGCCTTAACCTGGTGAGACACTGCTCATCCATGAGTTTCAGGAATTGGGTCCTGGGCCTTTATGCCTTCTAATATGGGTGCCTCCTAATAGATTTCCTTTGCTGCCAGTGGTCGTCATGTAGCAGGGCCAGTGTAACTAATGTGTTCCTTTCATCCATGGCTCCTGCCTCCCACCACCAACATCCTGTAGCTCCCACCACCAACACACAATTGCTCCAACTACCAATTCCCTCTGACTACCACCATTGCAACCCACTGCACTGCGCATGCACCTGCACACCCACATACCCACACAAACAGGCAGCAGGGGAATGAACAGAGAGGAGACTGATTCACCAGGGCCGGGAGGGGGGGGGGGTGTCACAGGGGATTGTCACAGCTGGGGTGGAGGGGATAAGGGAGTGGGAATCTGGCAAGGTCTTGGAAAGGAGGAGGAGGACAGATCTGAGAAGGGCAGAGAATACACTGTAGAAGAAAAAATGGTATATGAAGAGACACCTCCATGGTCACAATTGCCAGTCACACCAAGAACTCGTAAACTAGGTGTCTTACTGCATCAAAGGCTAACACACCTTGTTAATGAAGACGTGCAGTTTATTTACAAACAAAGCAAGGATACTTATTCAGAAAGGCAAGTAATTCTCTTAGTTACACATGAGTAGTTAGAAAAGATAACTAGAAAGCAATTAGAATAATAACTAAAAGCACTTAATTACAGAAGAATAATACTTCACTGAAAGAGTTATGAGATAGTGCAGCTATTTACAAAGAATACTTCACCAAACTGTATCATGGCAGCCCTTTACACATCAGCTGGGAGCGCTCAGCGAAAGCTGGAGACAGTCTGGGATTCTTCATGCATGGCCAAGCAGATCTACGCTCTCTTTGTTCTGGGCTTTCCCTCTCTCTATATAGGTTGTAAAATGTGCTGCAGCTGGCCATCACATGATTCCTCACATGAGCTTATCCCTACAGCCACACCCTTGCTTGACCAGTCCCTCTCCAGCCTTTGGTTTCCGGGCAGGCTTCTGACAATGCTCACACCCCATGGTGTTAGAAGTTCAAAACTTACACAATCAAGACGCTGGTCAGAGAATGCTCAAGGGAGACACCCCCCATGGTTTTAGAAGCAGCTCAAAACTTCTACATTATAATTGATGAATTCTTATCCTGTCTACATTGGCTAGGTAAATGTTTCCATACTGGCCAAGAGAATTGTTTCGAAGGCCAGGTGAATTGTTCTCTCTAATGGAGCTCCATTAGAAGAACTCCTCCCTAGTCTTTCAGTATCCCTCAGGCTAGATGTGTAAGCAGTTTCTCACCAGATTGCAAATACAGCTTTGGTCTCTGGGCTAGCAAGCTGGGTCAGCATGATTTCTCACAGACAGAATGGCTCAAAACAGAATGGCTCAAAGCAGAATGGCTCAAGAGTTGAATTTCCTTGCAAAGTTCAATATTCCTTGCTGATCCAAATAAATCTTTAATTAGTAATACACTAGGGTACTCCAATCACCACTACCACAAGCAGTCTCAAAAAGACGACAGATTCTCATGCTCATTCATGGTTTATAGCAGGTATAGATTGGCACATTCAGAAATTCTGTCCTGCACTTCTCCAACCTATGTGATGTAAATCATAGATATGCAGGTACACACGCCACCCAGGCTGCTCCTGGAAACAATCTCATTATACCTCCAGCAAACACATGCAGAGATTGATATGTTGGGCAAAGAGACATGCATCTCATGGCCATTCTAAAATTACATTTTACATGTGGGCATGGCTTCAATGTTTTTTTGGCTGCTGCATCTACATTTAAAATGCAAATGTTGTTTTGGTTAAGTGCCGTTGAATTGGTGTCAACTCATGGTGACCCTCTGGATAGTTGACCTAAATTGTGTTCGGTCTTCAGTCAGGCAGCTCATTGTTGATAGAATTGTTCCCAAAGCCGCTGTTATTGTAGCAATCCATTTCCTTGCTGGTGTGATGGGTTAAGAAACATAGAAAAATGATGATAGAAAAAGACCACATGGCCTATCTAGTCTGACCTTCCATATCAACAACTACAACAGTCCCCTTTTTTCCTTTAGAGATCCTCTGTGTTTGTCCCATGCTTTTTTGAATTCAGATACTGTCCTCATCTCTACCACCTCCAATGGGAGACTATTCCATGGATCTCCCACTCTATCTGTAAAGAAATATTTCCGCATATCACTCCTGAATCTATCCCCTTTCACCCTCATTCCATGTCCCCTCATAGCAGTCGAAAGAGGATCTCCCCTTGTGCACTTATGCCATGGAGGTATTTAAACGTCTCAATCATATCACCTCTATTCCGCCTTTCCTCTAAGGTGTACATATTAAGATCCTTCAGTCTCTCCTCATATGCTTTATAATGAAGACCACTAATCATTTTAGTAGCCACCCTCTGCATCGACTCCATCCTGTTCACATCCTTTTGAAGGTGCGGTCTCCAGAATTGCACACTATACTCCAAATGAGGTTGCACCAAAGACTTATACAGAGGCACTATCACCTCCTTTTTTTCTGCTAGCCATTCCTCTCCGTATGCACCCAAGCATCCTTCTAGCTTTTGCCGTCGCCTTTTCTACCTGTTTAGCTACTTTAAGATCATCAGACACAACCACGCCTAGGTCCCGCTCTTCTTTAGTAGACAAAAGTACTTCACCCCCTATACTATATTGCTCCCTTGGATTGCTGCAGCCCAAATGCATGACCTTACATTTTTTAACATTAAATCCCAGCTGCCAAATTCTAGACCATTCTTCAAGCTTAGCTAGATCCCTCCTCATGTTATCTACACCTTCCTGGGTGTCTACTTTTTTTATTTTTTATTTATTTATATACAGGCTTGATATACCGCCCCAAACCGGAGTATCAGAGCGGTGTACAATAAAAGAAAAGCGGCTGCAGGAAAGTTAAAGAGAGAAAGGAACATTCGAAAACAGGAAAGAACTAGGGAGAGATAGATAGAAGGATAAAGGACAGACATTACACGACTATACAATTAAACATGGGGGGAAGGGAGTGAGGGGGTGGATTGTGGCATTGGAACTGACGTGACTGTCATGGAGGTACTGGAAGATCAAAAGCCTGGGAGAAGAGATAGGTCTTAAGGAGAACTTTGAAGTGCGGGAAAGAGGGCTCAGTGCGGAGCGTGTGGGGAAGGGAGTTCCAGAAAGCGGGGGCTAAGAAGAAAAATGCAGAGTGACGGGTGAGTTCAAGGTGGGCCTGGGATGGAGAGGGAAGGAAAAGACGGTTGGTATGGGACAATCGGAGAAGACGAGGAGCAGGTTGATGATAGATAAGATCGGAAAGATATTGAGGAGTACTGGTGTGGAGAACTCTATGAGTGATGATGAGATACTTGTAATTGAACCTAAATTTGATGGGAAGCCAATGAAGGGAGAAAAGACAGGGAGTGATGTGGTCTAAAGGGGAGGAGAAGGTGAGTAAGCGGGTGGCAGTGTTTTGAAGGAGCTGAAGACGACGGAGTTGATAGAACGGAAGGCCAGCAAAGATGGAGTTGCAGTAATCCAAGCGAGAGGTTACCAGGGAGAGGACTAGAGTGGTGAGGGATTTAGTGGAGAGAAAGGGCCGGAGGGAGCGAATGCAGCGGAGGTGGAAGAGGCAACTGTGGACAAGGGAAGAAATGTGAGGGTGAAAGGAGAGGGAGGAATCCAGGGTGACACCCAGGTAACGGAGGGAAGAAACGACAGGGTTGGGGAGGGAGAACATCATAGGGGCTAAGATGGGAGGAGGAGTGGTGAAAGAGAACCAGATGGCAGAGGATTTAGAGGGATTAACACAGAGGAAATTATCAGAGACCCAAGAGGCAATAAGATTAAGGCAGGCATTAAGAGCAGAGAGGTCCGGAGAGGCAGAGCTAGTGTGATGGAC
This sequence comes from Ichthyophis bannanicus, assembly GCA_033557465.1. Classification (NCBI taxonomy): domain Eukaryota; kingdom Metazoa; phylum Chordata; class Amphibia; order Gymnophiona; family Ichthyophiidae; genus Ichthyophis; species Ichthyophis bannanicus. The sequence goes on from CM066040.1 coordinate 208,327,117, forward strand.
AAGAAGAATATCATCTGCATAGAAGTAAAAGGAGATACCGGACTGTTGAATGAGAAGGGCCAGGGGGGTGAGGAAAACATTGAAAAGTAGAGGGGCGAGGATAGAACCTTGTGGAACACCACAGTGTAGAGGGGAGGGGGCAGAAGCAGAGGAGCCGAAGTGAACAGCGAAGGAACGGAGAGAAAGAAAAGACTGAAACCAGCGCAACACAGTGCCTTGGATACCAGATTCAGACAGACGAGTGAGGAGAGTGCGGTGATCAATAACATCAAAGGCGGCAGAGAGATCTAAAGAAACTGCAATAGATAGGTCACCCCGGTCGTGAGAGCGGTGGAGGTCGCTGAGGAGGGCAAGAAGGATAGTTTCAGTGCTGTGTCCAGGCCTAAAACCAGATTGACGAGGGTGAAGATAGAGGGTGGAATCAAGGTGCGCGGAAAGCTGGGTGAAAACCAATTTCTCAAGAACCTTGGAGAGAAAGGGGAGGTTTGAGATGGGTCACCAGTTGGCAGGAAGGCTAGGATCGAGGGAGGGTTTCTTGAGAAGAGGGCGGACCAGGGCGTGTTTCCAGAAGGTGGGAAAACTGCTGGAAGAGAGACTGGTGTTGACTATGGCAAGGATATACAGCAGAAGTTGAAGAGAGGGTTCAAGGAGCCAGGAAGAAGGGAGAGGATCGAGTGGGCAGGTTGTTTTGTGGGAAGAGGAAATTGCCTGAAGAAGCTCAGCGGAGGTGACAAGGCTGAAGGAGCACCATGTGTGAGGAAAGGTACTGGAGGGGCGAGAATGACGGGGGAGGTGGAGAGGAAGGGGGAGGGGAAAGAGGAGGGGGCAGAGGGGGAAGGAAGAGCGAAGGGACTGGATCTTATTAACAAAAAAGGAGGCGAGGGTCGTCAGGCTGGGGGCAGTGGGAGGGGGCGCTGATGAGGAGGGACAAGATGAAGGAGAAGTCAGAGAGTGAAGGACCCGATACAAGCAACGGGAGGAGTTAGAAGAGGCAGTGATGAGATCTGAAAAGTAGGTCCTTTTGGCCTCGGTGATCATAGTGCGGTAATAACGATGTGCACAGCAGAAAGAGGTCAGGGAGGCAGGGGAGGGGTGTTTACGCCAGTGACGTTCAGCACGTCGGAGGTGGGTATGCTGGAGATAAAGACCCGAGTGATACCAGGGGTGATGGGACATAGAACGGCAAGAGGTGGGGCAGAGGGGAGCTAAGGTGTCAAAGGTGCTAGCAAGAGTAGAGGACCAGGAATCAACCTGCTGGTCGACAGGAAGAGAAAAAAACTCAGGAGAAAAGAGAGTCAGCTGGGGGAAAGGCTTGCAGAGTGAGGGGCGTAAGACGCCATTTGAGAGCTTTAAATGAGGTCGCAGCAGCAGATGAGGGGAGCGTTTGCATGGGAGGGAGAGTGAAAGAAAACAATAAGCAGTGATGGTCAGACCAGGAAAGAGGGGTGGATGAGATAGTAGAGGGAACATAGGGAGACGAGGAAAAAGTAAGAATGAGATCGAGGGTATAGCCAGAGGAATGAGTTGGACATTTTACATGTTGGATTAGATCAAGGTCGGCGAAGAGTGAACTAAGAGTCTTATCATGAGGGTGGGTTTGGGAGGATAGGTGGGCATTGAAATTGCCAAGGATAACCAGATGGGAAGAAAGTAAGGATGTCTCAGAGAGGGTGAGCAGAAGAGACTCCCAGAGATCAGAGCGCATCGAGGGTGGGGCATAGAGAAGAAGGAAAAATATAGGGATGGAAGTCCCTGAACACAGTAGTAAGGCTTCGGGATAGCGGGGCTGGGGGGACACGAGTGACAGAGGAAGAGAAGAGCGATGAATAACTGCCACGCCGCCACCGGACCAGTGAATGTGGAGGGCAGAGTAACCAGGGGGATGGCATCGATGAAAGATACCGTCCTCGCCCTCACGGAGCCAGGTTTCGGTGAGGAACAGAGCATCAAGAGAGTGTTGTGATAAGAGGTCATAGACCAGAGGGGTTTTAGCACAGATAGACCTGCAATTTAGGAGAGCAAAAGAGAGGGTCAACAGAGAGCAGACGGATTGAAGTGGAGACATGGAAGAGAGCTGAGTAGCGCGACAGGTAACAAGATTATTCATATTCCGGGTGCAGACCCCCGGTGGGATAGAGGAGACCCTCAAAGGGCGGTTCCCCCAGAGAACGAGAATGGAGGCCATAGAATGGGCCTGAACAGAGGGCAAAGGGAGTGTTAAAGGAGCAGGAGCGGTTCTAGAGGTGTGAGATGGACAGGGGGCTAAAGGGAAGACTAGGGGAAGAAGCAGCAGAGAAAGAAGGTGCAAATAGTACCCCCCACAAGGAGGAGATCGACCTGGCAGGAAGGAAAAGGCGCCCCAGTTGTCGCCCCAAGGAGCTCGCCCAAGGAGCAGGACCTGCTCCTTGTGCGCACACCGCCGCAGCGTGGAACGGCGCACCGATGTTCTTTAAGTACAGCAAGGTACCTGAGGCTTGGCGCGGACGCGTTGCACACGCCCGCATCACTTCTGGGAGGCGGGTCTGGAAAATGTAAACCAGTGCAGGGAGGACAGCACAGACGAACCTGAGGGAAAGGGCAGACAATCAACAGGCAGCAAAACAAGCAGCAAGGCAAGCAGTAGCAGACAGTAGAACACAGCAGCAGATTTTGGTATCATCCGCAAAGAGGCAAACCTTACCCGACAGCCCTTCCGCTATATCACTAACAAAGATGTTAAAAAGAATCGGACGAAGGACAGATCCCTGGGGAATACCAGTTGATAATAGAGGAGATCAAGTCTAAGCTTGAGAAGCTCAGATGACAAGAGTTTGACTTTCATAGTTGAGACACATCATATGAAGAGAAAGACATCATGCTTGGCAAGGTTGAAGGTCAGCACAAAAGAGGAAGGCCAGCAATGAGATGGATTGATACAATAACAGCAGCTATGGATGCCACTCTGTCACCTGACTGGAGACTGAACACAGTTTAGGACAAATATTCAAAGGGTCGCTTTGAGTCAACACCGACTCGATGGCATGTAACACCACCACCACAACTGCTTAACACATGAAGGGACGAAACTGGGTAGGTTATGGGTGGAAAATGGACACCGACTGCACATTGCAATTAGCATGCAGTACTTATCACATGCTGTCAATTTTGCAGTTGAGGTGGCATTAACTTCCCCCAAGTTAAGAGGAGGCATTAAATGCACCTGCATGAATTGCTGTTACACTTAATGCACAGTAAGGAACTTTTTTGTGTGGTAATTGGAGGGAATATGCTGGGCATGGCTTCAATGTTTTTTTGACTGCTGCATGTGGCTTTTGCATTTACTGCACAATGTGGTTTATTCTTAACATGCAGTAAATGCAAAAACTTACTGCACTTTAGCAAAAGGATCTCTAGAATGAGGTATTCAGAAGTTTATGCCATAAACCTTGTCATAACCAAATGAGCATTTTTGAAACAAAGCTGGACACCAAGTATTGTGATATATTTAAATTTATGTGTAGTTTTGTATTATTGTGGTACATTTATATTGTTTATCTTATTTGTATTATGCATATTTACTGTACCTCACCTTGATATGTAAACGACTAGGTTAGTCATAAGTTCACTAAATAAATAAATCCCTATTACACCATATAATAGTTACAAAAGCTTGGAATTGTTAAAAATCCCCACACTCTCTTATTTTGTCATATTGTGGAATAAACAGATTTTAAGCTTTTTTCTAAAGCTCATATGTAAGCCCCCTCCTCAGCTCTGTAGTCAATGTATTCCAAATGGAAGGAAACTTATACCTCATTGCCACTTTATTGTAGAATTCTATTCTAGGGAGTTTCAATAAAACTCCCCCCTATCATATGAAAGTTTGGTTGGGACAATCAATTTTAACCAAACCTTGTAAATATAGGGACACTAAATCATCAGAGAAGCAGGAATGTATGAAGACAATCAAGGTATGAAGATTGGTGGAAGACTTAACAACCTTCGCTATGCTGATGATACCACAATACTGACTGAAAGTGAAGCTGATCTGAAACATATACGTCTCAAGATCAAGGAACATAGGGGTATGTTTACTATAGGGCATTAAGGGAGCAGGCATTAGCGAACATTAAGGCAGTGATAAGGGGTTTTACAGGCGAAAAGAGCTCTGAGCATGTAGGAGGTGTTCCGGTGTTAAGAGTGCTATGGGCCATTTAATGTGCATTAACAGGACATTGGGCATTAAGGTGTCAAGCATGCATGTTAATGCCCGAAAACAGTTGTAGCCCTAATGCTGGATAAAGAGCAGCAAAGAAAGTCAATCTGAAGGTGATGGATGGAAGGATAGGTGGGAGCTGATGGATCTGCCAGATCCGTGGGCACCCTAAGTGGCAGCCAGTAAAGTGGATGAGCATGTGGGAGGCAGCTGTATCATTGCACGGGGGGGAGGGGGGTGCCAATGTAAAATGGTTCAATGTTAGAGTGTGGCATAGGATGGGGGAGACATGTCCCCCACTGGAATCGACGTGGCAGGACACAGTAGGAATGGTAATGTGCAGATCAGGAGAGGTGTGCATGAAGAGCACCGGTGTAGGGCATGGTATAGCAGCTTGCACAAACAAGAAGACATGACTGCATACAGCCGACAGAGGCAGATGGATGGGCTGGTATGGACTGGCAGCACCGATGTGACATAGGTGCCATCCCTAATATATTTGTACTGTGCATGAAAATGTGTGCCAGTGCCACTTGGAAGGCTTGATACCAGACATATGGGACTCACACCTGACCCAGTCACATGGCCACCATACAACAACTCAGACAAATGTGCAGACAAGAACTGCACAGGTGTCATCCAAATTGGGCAAATGGGGCACACATGACATGATGTGATATCTGCAGGTGGTTATCCGAGGGTTAGGATGTGTCCACATGTACTGCAGAGATGTAATGGAGACAAAGCTGTACAGTCACAGTCATGATGTCATACATGACTCATGTTGCCCAAGTAGGTTAAAGCTGTATGCATGTAACTGCCTGTTAGTATACCACTGTAGCAGTGCAGTCATGTCGGAGTACATCTTGCTGTCAATTGGTAGTGTCTGATGATAAAGAGGGACTGTACGGACCTGCAGTCAACTGAGCCATTGGTGGGTTAAGTGGTCTGCTCAAGGTCACAAGGAGGTGTTGTTAGTCCATGAAGGTTGTGGCAGACATAAAATGTGACAGTAACACATTCCAAAATGTTACATAAGGAGTGGTAGTGGGCCTCAAACCATGGTATCCTGGCCCCCAAGCCATTGCCATGACTATCACGCCATGCCTCGAAGCAGGGACCTGACATATGCAGGGTGAGCATGTCTGACCTCTTGTAATGGGCTGCAGCAGAGCCAATAAATCCATGCTTTCAGAAGGCCATGATGGGGAATAGCATGGCTGCTGACCCAAAGTGTGGCCAGAATGCATAAAAACATAGAAGGATGAGTGTCCGCAAGTCGCAGCAGAGCCGGACTGTTACAAGCAGGGAAATGACCTGAGTAGCACACAGGCACAAAATGAACAAGTGAAAACCAAATCCTTGTCCCCTGCTTTTGGAGCCATTGCACTAACCAGTAGGCTACACCTCCACACCTCTCTACACAACAGTGTCTGGATACAAAGATCCTGTAGGTATGTGCCAGTATAGGTTAGCCCTCCAGTGCCCTTGAGGCACTGCACACACGGAACAGAAGTCTGCAGCTGATCACCAAATGGAGAATGCACTGATTCATCACATCATCTCAATAAGATGCACTGACGGTGTGTGCTACAATCACATAATAGCTACAAACCATGTTACTGAGCAGTGTTAGCAGTCACCCTGTGGATGAGGATGGGCACCCAGCACCTGGTCCCCAGAATGTGCACTGCTAGAGATGGTCTCTGCTGGCCATGTGGCAGGTCTACATCACTATCTGTATGTGGTAGATATTGTCTGCAGTGTGTAATACTGGTCACTGTGTTTCCTGCACAATTGCAGCATGCTGTAGATGCCAGTCACAGCTAGGCCCTGCATCCTGCCCCTGTTGGACAGGGACCCTCCTAGAACAGTGTTTGTCAATGCCTAGTGTTAAAAAGCTGATGCCATTGATGCCAAATGCAGTAGGAGCTTCTAGGTTTGTGTGGGACTGCTGCTACTGTCCTGCTGGTCCTGCCATGACCACACTGAGTAGGCCAAGAACAACTTCTGTCCCAAACATCTAGGAATAACAATCCACCACAGCGAGCACAGTCAGACTGCATCTGCTGCCCACCACTGGGCTGTTTCAGCCATTGAAATATCAACTGCAGCTGGTCCACTGGTCAGCACACAATGCATGTGCACAGAGCAACCATATGCACCCTGGCTTGGGATGAACGGCATGGACACCCAGTATTTGGTTCAGTGATTGGGCTCCCGAGACAGAGATTACACCCACATTACTGGAGGCAGACATTATATAGCACTATACATAGCTGTACCGTGGTCACAGCTTGGTCACAGTGAGCGTGTCCTCTTAGCATGACATGCTGTGGCCACCCAGGCCATGCACATGGCAGATGGCCACTATGACATCTCAGCCATTGATCCTATTGCCAAGGCAGACACATTCTGGTCTATCCGCTCTGTTTCAGGTCATACCCACATTCCTCTGTTCGTCGTCATGCACATTTGCAGACTAACGCGGGGAACAGCTTAGGCAATGTGAGGCACGGTGAAAGCAGAAAGCCACAGAACAATGGAGACACACACACACACACATTGCCGCGTTGTGCAAAAGTGGGGATGGTTGGCATTCCTCCCTGCCACTTTGGTCTCTATATCAGCTCATTGTTAACATGTGCTCATTGTGCAGGTGCTAGTAGTGCGCTCTGACATTAATGCCTGCTCAGTATGTAGGTGCTATCAGCCTGCCTCTCCATCCAGCTGTGGATAATGGAGCCTGTCTGTGTGGCTGATGGGTGTCTGTACCCTTGCTGGTTGATTCATTGGGGGTTGCACATGCTGGTGCTGTACCTGCACTGTTGGCTAAAGTTTAGTTGCAAGGACATGCAATACATGACCCACAACCAGGACCCTCTGCTCATATACACACTGACTGTGTGTGTTGAGCCACAGTGCTGCCACATGGATGCAATAGTCCCTGGGGCTGGCATGCTCCCCAACAAACAGACTTTGGCACATATTGCAATGCACATGCACATGACACACAGCAAACAGCACCAGGACATGCCTTTGGTCTGCTGCAGGTGGGTGCCGCTGCCCCCACTGCCAACACCCCCACACCATGCTGACATGCCTGTGTTCTGTCTGTGGTGGTGTGCGCAGTCCCAGCCCATCAAACATTTGGGTTTGGCAGGCACCTAGGGCACCAGGTCAGGATGGGGGGGCAGAGGCACACATGGATGGCCATGCAGCTCTCCCAACCATCTGCTTCTGCAGGGACCCCATTCCCCACTTGCCACCAATATGTCACAGGGGGAGGATGACAGCCACTGCTCTGGTAGTTCCCCGGGCACCTACATTTTGCAGCTACCAGGAGAGTTACAGCTGCTGGCACTATTGGCCTCTTCCTCCACAGCTGGGTTCAGCAGCAGCGAGGGGGGGGGGGCAGCCAGGATCTCTGCCTAGGGTGCCAGGACCCTTGGACTGCCCCATGTGGCACATCACCTTTTTGCAGCAGCAGCATGTCTGTGTGCCTCCACTGTCACTGTGGGATCATGATAGACATCACAGATGATAATGCGGATGGAAGGCTACCCCTATGATGAGAGGCTAAAAAGGTTAGAGCTCTTCAACCTGGAGAAGAAACGGCTGAGGGGAGATATGATAGAGGTCTATATATTAATGAATGAAGTGGAACGGGTAAATATGGATTGATTGTTTACACCATCAAAATGTAGAAAGACTAGGGGACATGCAATGAAGCTACAGTATAACCCATTTAAGACTAATAAAAGAAAATATTTTTTCAGTCAATGCATAATCAAGCTCTGGAATGTAGTAAGGCTGTTAGTGTAGCCGGGTTTAAAAAAGGTTTGGCAAGTTCCTGGAGGAAAGGTCTATAAACCATTATTAAAGGGGACCCGGGAAATCCACTGCTTGCCCCAATATAGGCATTGTGGAACCTGTGTGTCTTTTGGGAAAACTGCTACGTACCTGTGACCTAGATTGGCCACTGTTGGGCAACGGATACTGGGATTGAGGACCTTGGTCTGACCCAGTATGGCATATCTTATGATCTTATGTTCTTATGTGTCATCTGGGCAGCTGCCTCGTCCACCCTGTGCACCAGCAACCCCCACTGCATGACCTACCTGCCATCTCCTTTTCCCCATTTGCACCATCAACATAGTGCCCTTTCATACTTTGGCATCATACTGTTGCTGCAAATGGAGCACTACTATCACTGTCTATGGTTCCCCTGTCAGTGTATCACATTGTAAACATTTAAATAAGCTCTCTCCCCTCTAAATATACCCTTTCTGCAAGGTTTTACTTGGCATTAGGGTTCCCAGCATTAAAGGGCTTTTAAACACATTGTACAACAGGCGTTAAAGGAGCACATACTGTTAACACCCACTCTCTGCCCCATTAACACACATATTCTGCCTACAGCGTCCTTAATGCTGCAGGAGCCTTTAATGCCCATTAAATCAGCTTTTTAATAGCGTTAAGGGCACAAAGGTGCCGATAACAGGTATTAACGGCACACTTGCTCCCTTAACACCCTTTAGTAAACATGCTACATAGTCTTAAAATGGACCTGCACCTTAATGTAAAGAATACAAAGATCCTGACAACTGACAAAATGAATAAGTCCATTGTTGATGGAGAAGAAATTGAAGTAGTTAACAACTTTATCATGCTTGGATCAATAATCAATAAAGAGAGGACAAGCAGTCAAGAAATCCGATGCATTGCCCTTGACAGAGTGGCAATGAAGGACCTAGACAAGATTCTCAATATCTCTTTCCATACAAAGATTTGACTTGTCCAAGCCAATAGTATTTTCAATAATGTCATATGGATGAAAAAGTGGGACAGTGAAAAAGATATATAGGAAGAACATTGATGCCTTTGAATTATGGCGCTGGCGACAAATACTGTGTATATCATGGACTACCCGAAGCACAAACCAGTCAGTACTAGAGGAGTTTAAACCTAAGCTTTCTTTAGAAGTTCAGATTCACAAGACTTCGACTTTCATACCATTGAATACATCATGTGAAGAAAGAGACCATTAGAGAAAGACATCATGCTTGGTGAGGTTGAATGTGAATGTAAATGAGGAAGGTCAGCAATCAGAGGGATCAATACAATAACAGCAGCTATGGATGCCTCTCTAACAACAATGAGCTGCCTAACTGAAGACCAAGCACAGTTTAGGACAACTATCCAAAGGCTCACCATGAGTCGACACCAACTCAAAGGTACTAAACAACAACAACAACATCCCATCACATTCAGTATTTACCATCTTCTTCCATCTTCTTCTTCCCCTGATCGGGGAAAGCAACGCCGCCAGGCCATCCGGCCTGCTTGTGAAGCCCCTCCAGCCCAGTCGGGGCTGTGCGAGGGGGAGGAGCAGCAGCGGACCACATAAAAGAAGCCGCCGACGGCGGGAAAGCCTCTCTACCATCTTCTTCCCCTGATCGGGGAAAGCAACGCCGCCAGGCCATCCGGCCTGCTTGTGAAGCCCCTCCAGCCCAGTCGGGGCTGTGCGAGGGGGAGGAGCAGCAGCCGACCACATAAAAGAAGCCGCCGACGGCGGGTAAGCCTCTCTACCATCTTCTTCCCCTGATCGGGGAAAGCAACGCCGCCAGGCCATCCGGCCTGCTTGTGAAGCCCCTCCAGCCCAGTCGGGGCTGTGCGAGGGGGAGGAGCAGCAGCGGACCACATAAAAGAAGCCGCCGACGGCGGGAAAGCCTCTCTACCATCTTCTTCCCCTGATCGGGGAAAGCAACGCCGCCAGGCCATCCGGCCTGCTTGTGAAGCCCCTCCAGCCCAGTCGGGGCTGTGCGAGGGGGAGGACAAGCAGCGGACCACATAAAAGAAGCCGCCGACGGCGGGAAAGCCTCTCTACCATCTTCTTCCCCTGATCGGGGAAAGCAACGCCGCCAGGCCATCCGGCCTGCTTGTGAAGCCCCTCCAGCCCAGTCGGGGCTGTGCGAGGGGGAGGAGCAGCAGCGGACCACATAAAAGAAGCCGCCGACGGCGGGAAAGCCTCTCTACCATCTTCTTCCCCTGATCGGGGAAAGCAACGCCGCCAGGCCATCCGGCCTGCTTGTGAAGCCCCTCCAGCCCAGTCGGGGCTGTGCGAGGGGGAGGAGCAGCAGCGGACCACATAAAAGAAGCCGCCGACGGCGGGAAAGCCTCTCTACCATCTTCTTCCCCTGATCGGGGAAAGCAACGCCGCCAGGCCATCCGGCCTGCTTGTGAAGCCCCTCCAGCCCAGTCGGGGCTGTGCGAGGGGGAGGAGCAGCAGCGGACCACATAAAAGAAGCCGCCGACGGCGGGAAAGCCTCTCTACCATCTTCTTCCCCTGATCGGGGAAAGCAACGCCGCCAGGCCATCCGGCCTGCTTGTGAAGCCCCTCCAGCCCAGTCGGGGCTGTGCGAGGGGGAGGAGCAGCAGCCGACCACATAAAAGAAGCCGCCGACGGCGGGTAAGCCTCTCTACCATCTTCTTCCCCTGATCGGGGAAAGCAACGCCGCCAGGCCATCCGGCCTGCTTGTGAAGCCCCTCCAGCCCAGTCGGGGCTGTGCGAGGGGGAGGAGCAGCAGCAGCGGACCACATAAAAGAAGCCGCCGACGGCGGGAAAGCCTCTCTACCATCTTCTTCCCCTGATCGGGGAAAGCAACGCCGCCAGGCCATCCGGCCTGCTTGTGAAGCCCCTCCAGCCCAGTCGGGCTGTGCGAGGGGGAGGAGCAGCAGCGGACCACATAAAGAAGCCGCCGACGGCGGGAAAGCCTCTCTACCATCTTCTTCCCCTGATCGGGGAAAGCAACGCCGCCAGGCCATCCGGCCTGCTTGTGAAGCCCCTCCAGCCCAGTCGGGGCTGTGCGAGGGGGAGGAGCAGCAGCAGCGGACCACATAAAAGAAGCCGCCGACGGCGGGAAAGCCTCTCTACCATCTTCTTCCCCTGATCGGGGAAAGCAACGCCGCCAGGCCATCCGGCCTGCTTGTGAAGCCCCTCCAGCCCAGTCGGGGCTGTGCGAGGGGGAGGAGCAGCAGCGGACCACATAAAAGAAGCCGCCGACGGTGGGAAAGCCTCTCTACCATCTTCTTCCCCTGATCGGGGAAAGCAACGCCGCCAGGCCATCCGGCCTGCTTGTGAAGCCCCTCCAGCCCAGTCGGGGCTGTGCGAGGGGGAGGAGCAGCAGCGGACCACATAAAGAAGCCGCCGACGGTGGGAAAGCCTCTCTACCATCTTCTTCCCCTGATCGGGGAAAGCAACGCCGCCAGGCCATCCGGCCTGCTTGTGAAGCCCCTCCAGCCCAGTCGGGGCTGTGCGAGGGGGAGGAGCAGCAGCGGACCACATAAAAGAAGCCGCCGCCAGGCGGGCCCGCGCCTGGTCGGGCCCGCGCCTGAGGGCCTCGCCAGAGGGCCCTTTGGCGTGGCCCTTAGGCGGGGACTGAGAGAAGGAGCACCAGAAGAACTCTTGCCACCAGCGGCACCTATCCTCAGTCGGGAATAGAGCCTCCGGCAATAAGGTAACAGCACCAGCTTCACTCACCCAATTCGAAGCTACTTGTATGGACTTTTAAGGGATACCATTGCCAATAGTGATCATTGTGAGATACTGCTACCTATGATAACTACCCCTCTTACACTGTTACTATGAGATACTGTTGCCAATAGTAATTATTGTGAGATACTGTTGCCGGTATTGATCATTGTCAGATACTGTTGCCAGTATTGATTATTGTGAGAAGCTATTTCAGTAGTAATTATTGTAAGATAATCTTGCCAGTAGTAATTTATTGTGAGATACTGTTGTGAGTATTGATCATGGTGAGATACATTTGCCAGCAGTAATTATTGTAAGATACTCTTGCCAGTAGAAATCATTGTGAGATAATGTTACCAGTGATGATCATTGTGAGTTACTATTGCTAGTAATATTTACCCACGGCAATCAGTAGTAATTATCGCTTCCTGCATTGCTATTACAAGACACTGTTGCCAGCAGTAAATACCCTCCTTGCACTGTCAGCTTGTGATACTATTAACAGTAATAATTTCCCTCCCTCCAACTACATACCTCCAACTACTTCCCTCCCACTCTACCCATTACCTCATAAAATGAACAAAATGTCTCCTACTAAGATTACAAATCTCCTTTTCATTCTCTTCTTAATAACCCTCCTAACTCAACACATATACACTTACAAAACCAACCAAAGTCCATACAATAACATCCCAATCATCTACAATCATAACCGGAACCCTTATAATAATTTCCCAATCACGTACAATCAATACCAGAACCCCATATATAGCTCTACATACACAAACTCTCATAATCACCACTCGCGCCACACTTCACACAAACGCCATCACCGCCTCATCCAAATAAAGCAACAACCCATAAGTGATAAAATTGACCAAAATGACAATACAAACATCAAACTACAACTCATCCTAATAAACATACGATCCATAAGAAACAAAATACCTATAATTAATGACATAATTAACGATACATCCCCTGACATTATCTGTATTACTGAAACATGGCTCTCACCTACAGACACTATACTACTAAACCAGCTAACCACATATCAATATGACATTTTCAATTGCCAAAGGAATATAAAAAGAGGAGGGGGTGTAATGATTCTCACCAAAAATTACCTAAAATTCACCCTAACAAACCTAAATAATATAGATGGAATAGACATCGTTAACATAGAAAATAAAACTATGGCTCTCACCCTCATCTACAGACCCCCATCATCCGATCAGAAAAACCTCACCCCTATCCTAGAACTTGCATGTACAGCATCACAAAGCAAACCACTTTTACTCCTTGGGGACTTGAACCTTCCATCACTGAACCATTCACAATCAGATAACTTCATAGACACTATGTCACAAATGGGGTTCACACAGATAATACATGCCCCTACGCACAAAAAAGGTAACATACTTGATGTAATTTTCCTCCCAGCCACACTCTACAATCACTTACTACATACCACTCCGAGTATAACTGAAGTACCCTGGTCAGACCACCATCTAATCACAATCCAGCTACCAGCACAAATCCCAAAAAACAATGAGAGCACAACTCCACATACATCACGCTTCGCACGCTTTGACAAAGACACATTCCTCGATAAAGTACTACCCGAACTAGACACAAGCTCACCAGACATCAACTCAACCATAACGCATTGGAATCTAACCATTCAAAAAGCAACTGCCCACACACAAGTCTTACACAAACGAACAAAAAAGACAGAAAAATGGTTCACAAAAGAGCTGACAAAACTAAAAAAACAACTGAGGAAACAAGAAAAGAGATGGAGAAAACTAAAATCTGATGAAAACAAATCCCAATACATGCTCTTACTTATGGAATACAAAAACGCAATTAACAAATCAAAAAGAGACTACCACTCCAAAGTAATAAATTCTTCCATCAACCGCCCAAGGGAGCTATTCGCGATAGTAAAAACTTTAACCAAAACTAATAACACCGAACCTAAACAACAAGCAATAAATATACAAACACTAGCAAAACATTTTGCAGAAAAACTAAAACAAAACCACTACCTCAACTCCTGTATTATCAAACACAAAAATCTCACATGAATGGACAAGTTTCCAGTTGGTAGAACAAAAACAACTCCTCAAAATCATAACTATGATAAACACCACCACTTCCCCACTCGATCCATGCCCGGTGTCATGGATTAAGTGTGCAAAAGCTGAATTGGTGGTAAATATACAATACATCGTTAACCAATCCCTTTCACAGGGCATCATGCCTGATGCCCTAAAACTCACAACACTCCGACCAATAATAAAGAATAATAAGCTCGACTCAAAAGACCCGAATTCATACAGACCCATAGCCAGCATTCCATTCATAGCCAAAATAATAGAGAAAACAATTCAAATTCAGTTACAAGAACACATTGATGAACACAAACCTCTTGACTCACACCAATTTGGTTTCCGCCCATTCCATGGAGTAGAAACCCTCCTAATCACCCTTATGGACTTCCTCATCAAGGGCACAGATGACAAACATCAAGGCTTCTTACTCCTTTTTATAGATATCTCTGCCGCCTTCGATAACATTAATCACATGACACTGATCAACAGATTAGAAAACTTAGGAATAGGCGGGATTGTCCTTAACTGGTTCAAATCCTATATTTCACACAGATTAATACGAGTCCAAATTGACCAACAAGCATCAGAAACATTCCCTCAAGGACAGGGAATACCCCAAGGATCAGCCCTTTCAGCCCTCTTATTTAACTTGTACCTGCAACCGATAACAGACATATTTAAAAAACACAGAATTAACCATTTTATATATGCCGATGACATCATGTTAGCTATCCCCATAAATGCTAAAAACCCTACATATGACTCGCTATCCAAATGCATGGCTGAGACCTCCTCCTGGATGGAAACTAACCACCTTAGCATAAACCTCAAAAAAACTGAGGCAATGTTTGTGACAAGACCACCCACGACTGAGAACACATACCCAGAAACAATCACAATCAACAAAACCTCCATACCCGTCAGAAAACAGGTAAAATACTTAGGAGTAATAATAGACCACACCCTCACCATGCTACCACACATAAAACAAATAGTAAAAACCATTTTCTATAAACTCAAAACTATTCAGCACCTAAGGCCACTTCTTGAAACACAAGACTTTAGATCCGTAGTAAGTACACTGATCACCCCGCACTTCGACTATTGCAATAGTCTCCTAATAGGCCTCCCCCAAAAAAGCATATACCTTCTCCAAAGAGCACAAAACATCTGTGCAAAGGTAATCTCTAAAGCTCGCCTAACTGACCACGTAACCCCAATACTACTGGAACTCCACTGGCTCCCTATAAACAGCCGAATCAAATATAAGACTATCCTAACAACCTATAAACTCATAAATGACATAACCCCTTCACACCTATCCACATTACTACAATCTCCAACATCGACAAGGACCCTCAGACAGAACGCAGCCCACTCCCTCATCACACCAAAAGCCATCCGTAAAACTAAGAATTCCACTAGCTCCAGAGCATTCTCATTCACTGCCCCCACACTCTGGAACGACCTCCCTATTGAACTTCGCACCATAAGAGACCTCACCCAATTCAGAAAAGAATTAAAGACCTACCTGTTCACTGAACACTTCGAAATCCCCTATTCCCCCAAAGCCAGCTCCACAACAAACATGGTCACACATACACAAACTCCCTTAATCCCCTAACCCAACAATGTAACCTCAAGACTTTCCCCCCCCCCTCACACCTGAAGACGAAAACGAAAAAAGGAACTAAATTCCAGCACCTACACCAATTCTTGCCCCACACACCACACACACCACACACTGTAAATATTCATTTGTATAAAGTTTAATATGTTTGCTTTATTACCTATAAATGTTATATTTACTGTTTAATGTAAATAGTTGATTTCTATTGTTCTATGTTCTATGTAAAATGTATACAAACTGTGTACATGACTGTTAACTTGTTATATGTAAACCGCCCTTGATCTCTGGAAGGGGCGGTATAAAAGAAATAGTTAAATAAATAAAAAATAAATAAAATATTCATCATTTAAATTTAAATGTATTGTCACTTGAATAGGAAGCCAAGGAGCTGAACTAAAAACAGGATAGCTCTTTTCCAACCAGATCTTTGCAGAACAATTTTTGCTGCAGTATTCTGCATTATTTGTAATGCATCCTTGCTATCATTTTCTGGAGGTTAACCCTGTACATTCTTTCCCCTATCCTAAGTACACCGCCATTAATCACTCTCACAGGTCGAGAGACTGCATATGTATTTAGTCAAACTAAAAAGGACTAGGCAATCTAGGTTAACCCTTTCATTAGCAGAAAGATTGCTTTGGACATTTCCCCTCCTCTTGCTAAACTGAATTGAAATCAGTAGAAGTTGGCATGTTTGCTTTATTATTCTAAGGGGCCAGTTTACTAAACCCCATGGTACTGCCACCACAGGGAGCAACGACTGTCACTCATTGTGCTGGTAGTAGTTGTACCCCGCCAAGCGCTGGCAGTGCATGCTATGAAGACCCACACTAGTGGCACCATAATGGAAACACCCATCGTCCAGATGCACACTGCCCAGGTAGCAGAGGTGGATGAAGGAAAGTCAGTAGATATGGTGCACCTCAATTTTCTAATAGTACTGGATACCACTCTATCAACAATTTGCCGCTTGGCTGAAGACTGAACAGGGTTTAGGTCAACTATCCAGAGGGTCACCAGGAGTCGACACCGACTCGACGGTACTTAACAACAACAACTGGACAAAATCTCATGACATTTTTGAGGATATTAAAAAGCCATAGAATAGGAGGTAATGTCAAAAACTGTTTAAAAGATAGAAAACAGAGAATATTACTAAACGGTCAATTTTCCAAATGGAGGAAGGTAAATAGTGAAGTACTTGGCACCAGTATTTTAGCATATTTATTAGC
This sequence comes from Ichthyophis bannanicus, assembly GCA_033557465.1. Lineage (NCBI taxonomy): Eukaryota > Metazoa > Chordata > Amphibia > Gymnophiona > Ichthyophiidae > Ichthyophis > Ichthyophis bannanicus. The sequence goes on from CM066040.1 coordinate 208,343,828, forward strand.
GTCAGTGGAAACCATACTGTTGGAAACAAGTATCTACACTTTCTGGCCCCCTGAACTCTCTTAGCTTAAACACACCAGGGACTGGAATCAGACTTCTGGGAATTGCATCAGAGAAAGCTGGGATGCTATTGACCCCTAGGAGTCAATTGCCCTTCAGGTATAGGAAGGTGCCCCTTTATATACTGGAGCCATTCTATAATATCAGAAATCACCAGCCTGCAGGCAGTGCTTATCATCAAATACAGTTTACAAGCATCTACTGGTTCGCCACATTAAACAAACCAGCCTAGAATATTATTCACAGAAAAGTAAATAAAATAGCAAATTGGATATCAGAGAGCAAATAAATACAGAACGTGCAGACAAATGGAATCCTGGCCAGCCTATTGCATTATAACTAAAATTACAGCCCAAGCTTAGTAACTGAAGTACATCACAAAAAAAAAAAAGAAATAGCTAAACTTATAGCCAAATTGGCAAAACCATTCAGAAAAAAACATTGTGATATGTTGGTGGCCACTGGTTGTACTGCCTGACTTTGAGTTCCACAAATATAAGGTCCCCTGAGCACTTAAGGTGACTTTGAAAATCTTAGCTTCGGGCTGGATATGTTTTCTATTCACCTCTGCAAAACATCTCTGAGGGGAGAAAACTATACTCAGTCATTGTATATATATAGTAATCTATGCATAGAAACATAGAAACATAGAAATATGATGACAGAAAAAGACCACATGGCCTATCTAGTCTTTCCTTCCATATCAACAACTACAACAGTCCCCCTTTTTACCTTTAGAGATCCTCTGTGCTTATCCCATGCTTTTTTGAATTCAGTTACTATCCTCATCTCTACCACCTCCACTGGGAGACTATTCCACAGATCCAGCACTCTTTCCGTAAAGAAATATTTCCGCATATCACTCCTGAATCTATCTCCCTTCACCCTCATCCCATGTCCCCTCGTAGCAGAACTTGCTTTCAATTGAAAGAAGCTCTCTCCCTGAACATTTATGCCACGGAGGTATTTAAACATCTCAATCATATCACCTCTATCCCGCCTTTCCTCTAAGGTGTACATATTAAGATCCTTCAGTCTGTCCTCATATGCTTTATAATGAAGACCACTAATCATTTTAGTAGCCACACTCTGCACCGACTCCATCCTGTTCACATCCTTTTGAAGGTGCGGTCTCCAGAATTGAACACTATACTCCAAATGAGGTCACACCAAAGACTTATACAGAGGCATTATTACCTCCTTTTTTCTGCTAGCCATTCCTCTCCGTATGCACCCAAGCATCATTTTAGCTTTTGCCGTCACCTTTTCTACCTGTTTAGCTACTTTAAGATCATCAGACACAACCACGCCTAGGTCCTGCTCTTCTTTAGTGGACAAAAGTACTTCACCCCCTGTACTATATTGCTCCCTTGGATTGCTGCAGCCCAAATGCATGACCTTACATTTTTTAACATTAAATCCCAGCTGCCAAATTCTAGACCATTCTTCAAGCTTAGCTAGATCCCTCCTCATGTTATCTACAACTTCCTGGGTGTCTACTCTATTGCAGATTTTGGTATCATCCGCAAAATGTCAAACCTTACTCGACAGCCCTTCCGCTATATCACTAACAAAGATGTTAAAAAGAATCGGACCAAGGACAGATCCCTGGGGCACACCACTGGTAACATCCTTCTCCTCAGAGTGAGCTCCATTTACTTGTACTCTTTGTCGCCTCCCACCCAACCAATTTCTAACCCAAGCAGTAACTTTAGGGTCCATCCCTAGTTTGCTCAGTTTGTTTATAAGTTGCCTGTGAGGAACAGTGTCAAAGGCTTTACTGAAATCTAAATACACCACATCTGGAGCTCTCCCTTGGTCCAACTCCCCGGTCACCCAGTCAAAGAAATCAATCAGATTTGTCTGACAAGACCTGCCTCTGGTGAATCCATGCTGCCTCGGATGCTGTAATCCGCTGGACTCCAGAAACCTCACTATTTTCTCTTTCAGCAGCGTTTCCTATAATTTACTCACCACCGAAGTTAAACTAACCGGCCTGTAGTTTTCAACCACATCCTTACTTCCGCTTTTGTGTAAAGGCACCACATGAGCCTCTCTCCAGTCCTTTGGCACCACTCCCGACTCCAATGAGGCTTGAAAATATCAGTCAGTGGAGCTTCTAGAACGCCACCAAGTTCCCTCAGTATTCTAGGGTGTATCCCATCCGGTCCCATTGCTTTGTCTACTTTAAGTTGAGCTAGTTTCTCACAAACACAGTCTTCTGAAAATTGTTCAAGATGTCCCTCGCTTCTGTTCCTATTTATGGGTATTTTCTGAGGTCCTGCTCCTGGTTCTTCATCTGTGAACACAGAACAAAAATATTTGTTAAGCAATTCCGCTTTATCCTTATCAGCTTCTACATATTCCTCCCCTGCACCCTTGAGTCTGACAATACCACTTTTGCCCTTCCTCTTCTCACTAATATATCTGAAAAATGTCTTATCCCCCCCATTTTATTGCATTGACTATTTCCTCTTCCTTTTGAATTTTTGCCTTCTTTACTACTTTGCTAGCTTCTCTAAGTTTTTCCAAATACAGATGCCTGCCTTTCTCTCTCTGTGATCTCTTGTATTTCATGAAGGCCTCCCTCTTTTTCTTCACTTTTTCAGCTACTTCTTTCGAAAACCATAGCGGTCTCCTTTTCCTTTTACCTTTATTTACCATTTTAACAAAAAGGTTGGTTGCCTTTAAAATATCCCCTTTCAGTTTTGCCCACTGTTTTTCTACATCCCCCAGCTGTTCCCATCCCACTAACGACTCCCTGAGGTATTGGCCCATCTTCGCAAAGTTAGTCTTCCTAAAGTCTAAGATCCTCACCTTTGAATGGATTCTAACAGCCCTAGTCCTAATACTGAACCACACCATCTGGTGATCACTGGATGCAAAATGATCTCCAACTACAACATCAGAAACACTTTCACCATTGGTAAGCACCAAGTCCAGTATGGCCCCTTCACGTGTGGGGTCTGTTACCAATTGCCTGAATAGTTCTCCCTATAGAGAATCCAGGATCTCTTTACTTCTAGATGATACTGCAGCAGGAATGTGCCAATCAACATCTGGCATATTGAAATTTCCTATCAGTATCACTTCCCCTTTCCTAGCAATGCTGCGCATGTCTTCAATTAACTCTCTGTCCACCTCTTCCTCTTGTGAGGGAGGTCTGTATATCACACCAATGCAAATAGATTTCTCTTTCCCTCTTTCTAGTTTAACCCACAATGCCTCCCCTTTCTCTTTTAAGCTCTGTAATTCCAAAGCTTTAGTAGTAGTTTTTACATATAGTGCCACTCCTCCTCCCCTTCTTCCTACCCTGTCCTTTCTGAATAAAGTATAGCCAGGTATAGTTACATCCCAATCATGGTTTTCTGTGAACCATGTTTCTGTAACTGCCACTAAATCCAAGTCAGCCACTCCCACCAAAGCTTCAACATCAGGGATCTTATTTCCCATGCTACGGGCATTTATACACACTGCTTTCCATATGTTACCCCTGTTACCCATTTCCATAAAGGTATTTAATGTATCACCTACCTGGGGGCTTTCACCTACCTGGGGGCTTTCTTCACCCATCCCCAACGAATCTAGTTTAAAGCAGGTTACCTTTGTCTAGAGAAATTGGGGGGGGGGGTGTCCCCTCTAGCTCTTTCCTGTCTTCTGACCATATTGCATCTCAGTTTTGGAATAGCTGAAAATCTTCAAAACCTATCATTTTTCTGCTTGGCATCTGAACTCCTTTTCTATCTCTTGGCTCTGTCCCTTTCTTTTCCTTCCCTTCAGCAACTGCTTTTGAATTTGATGCCAGAAAATATGGTCAAAGCTAATAATTTAGACAAGTTTAAGAAAGGTTAGGACAAAGTTTCTAGAAGTCATATCCATCAACCATTATTTAGATTGGTAGCCTATGAGGTCTCCAAGGCCTGATATTCAGCAGTGGTAGATACAGTATCCATCACCACTGAAACTTAAATGCAGGTATTCTATTCCAGGGCCATATCTGGCCACCATCATTGAGTATGTCTGGGTCAGCCGGTTAGCACAGCAGCTAACCGGGCAACAGTGATATTCATCTTCGGCAATGAAAGTTAGCATAGCCTTTACTGTGCCTAACTCTCACCACTGAGGGATAACCAAGCAGGAGCTGAATATCGCCACTGCCTACTTATCCCCGGATGCCACCTCCACTCTGCTCCTGGAATGCCCAATGCTAGCCGGCTAGCATCAGACAGCCTACTGGTGGCAACTGCAAATACTCAATCTGCACTAATCGTGTTAGTGCCCTGAATAACCTAGTCAGCACTATTAACGTGGTTAGCAAGTCTGCTAACCACATTATTCGCTTTAAATATTGGGCACCGACTTCCTTAACAGATCTAATGGGTCCTATACTTTGGAACTCACTGGCACGTGATTTACATTGTACACAGGATGTTTTGTTATTTTGACACAGACTAAAAGCTTTCTTATTTACTTACTGTAGGCTTTTCCAGATCCGGAGCTGATTAACAATTAAGTTGTTGACGATTAAGGTTTCTGCTGCTGTTATTTTATTTTAATGCATTTTATTTTGATTTGTATGTTGCTTTTGTTTTAATTTATGTTATTTTAATTCTTGTTGTTTCAGTGTTTTATTGTCATACTGATTATGCATATACCTAGGTACTCCACTTAGACCATCAAATAATGCAGATTATAAATATGAATAAATAAATAGCAGAAAGCAAGTCAGTGATTAACTGGTGATTCTAAAGTATTCAAGTAACCTAAAAAATGCACATTGCTGTACCCTATTATTCTCATAAAGTTTTTTGGGTGAAATCTAAGTCTAAAACAACCGTTTCCAAAATCTGATTTCCATGGGCTTACAGAGTGCAGGGATGCCTAGCTAAATGCACATTTTAATGCGCTTATTTCACACCTATTTTATAAAGTACATGCATGTACAGTACTTTATAAAACAGGGATGTCAGTGGTTGAAAATGCACGTTAAATTAGGTGTGAGTACTTAACGCCATCTCTATGGCTGGTGTAATGTGTAGGCCTAGATTTTACAAAAATGTGCAGAAATTATAGCATTTTATAATTCATATACGTAAATTTGAGCTATACCCATATTTTGCCCAGTCTCTGCCGCTGTGCCTGCTCTCTGTGAAAGTTCGCACCATCAGTCTGATGCACAAACTTTCAGATAGCAACTGACTGCATTAGGCACATAAGTGACCATTTACCATTAAAATACAGTGATTTACATGTGTAAACCCACGTAGAAATGTAGGCGCACCTTATAAAATTACCTTCACAATGTAGGGTATTGTCATTCTGTCAATAAAAGCATGATAAAAGACATCCATCTTAATTTAGTTTCTTGCTGTAAATCATGGAAGATTATTAATGCTAATTTTATTTGTATTTCAAAAGATGACAATGAATGTCAGAATGCTACACAAATTTGTGGAGAGAATGCCAATTGCACCAATACAATTGGAAGCTACTACTGTATGTGCACACCTGGTTTCAGATCCACAGGCCAGGACAAATTTGAAGCTAATGATGGAACATTCTGTGAAGGTAAGATAGGTATAACTAACCTACAATCCTTTGAGCTGATGTAATGTGCAAGGGAATAAATGTTGCATGTATATGCTGAGACAACTGGGTTTTTGTAAAGCAGATGTCACTTATATGGAGTTCTGATGGAGTGAATTTTCACCACAATGATTGTCCGGCTTTAAAATTACAATCCAAACTGAAGCAATTTATAACTGTTGAGAATCTAGTTGGCAAACAGTAGAGATCATGCATGTTCTAGAAGGAAGACTTCCAAGCTGCAGCTAATGGTAGGTACTGTCGACTGATCAGTGTGAGACCCCATTATCAGCAGGAGGGTAGCTCTGTCTCTAAGAGAAATCTGCTGGAGTGAACCTCCGCACTCTTTAGGTGTCAACATGTTTCACTTGGTTAGTTTGTGAAGGTAAAAGGAAAAGGGGCAAGAGGCAACATTTGTAGGGATGTGCCGGCCAAAAAATATTTCATATTGTTTTGTTTCATTCTCTTTTTTCATGTGTTTTCATCTCGTATTGTTTTACCTCAATAGTGTGCATTCTTGCGAAACCAGGAAATGATGACAATGTTGTCATTTCCTGTTTCACAGAAATCCCAGCTTTTGTTTCAAATGAAAGCACATCCCTAATCATATGTCTCCTGCACTTCCTGAATTTCAATGACTAAAGCGCGAGAAATCTTCTTAAAGTTAATTAGGTTACTTACCAGTTATCTTGAAATGGATTTTCAGTTGACTTATCCATTTAAGATGGGCTACGGACTATAAAGTTTTAAGCAAAACCAGGTAAGTTATCTAGTTAAGCTAGGATAACTATTTATGTGGTCCTACTCATAGGGATAAAAATCAATCAGAGGGCATTGAATACAAGCACCATTAACTTAACTGTGGGCCATGCCCTTAGAATGCCCTGCACTCCTCCATCCTTATGTTAAATTTTAACTAGACAATGAGTAATTCTGTTAAACTATGACCACATATGGGCACCAAATTTTTAGCTGCAAAGATTTATGCCCTTAACTCTGACGTTAACCACATAAATTGATCTGAATATTGATCATTCATTTTTCGCAGCTATTTCTGTGATTTTGTTTTTACCTAAGAAAGATCATGCTCAGATAGACCAAGGTCCATCAAGCCTAGCAACCTGCTAGGTCACAGCTACCCAATGGATCCTAAAAGGTAGATCCAATTACTCATAGCTCATTTGAAAAATAGCCTTCCCAAGTCTATCTAGCTAATACGTTTTTATAAATCTTTTTCTCCAGGAACATGTCCAAATTTTTTATGAATCCTGTGATGTTAGTACAGGGAGAGCAGAATGGAGACGCAACTCCAGTGTTCGTTGGGATGTACTGAAATCCGGCAGTATTTTGGAAAAGGCTGTGCCAAATGTTTAGCCTTTTCTAAAATACATATAAGGACATGTAGGAATGCACATGTAATTGCTGACACAGAGCCAGAGGAGCCTTTTTACAAATCTATATGTGGTAAAATCAGCGGAGGCAGTGTGGGAATTTACAAGTGTAAATACTGGCACTTAACTTGTAAGTTGCTCTTTTGCAATATTACACATCTAACATATGTATAAGTCGGTGTTCTGCAAACCTATGGGCCCCTTCTACTAGAGCTATCTACTTCATGGCCCATTTTATTCCTATGGGCTATGTGGCAGATAGCTTGAGCTAGGTGTTATTAAGGGGGGCCTTATAAGTTTAAATGCTGTTAATTATAAAGAGGCCATTATCTTCATTTCAATTGTGAGGGAGAAATAAACAGGGGATTTATCCTCTCCCCCCCCCCCCCCCCATAAAAGGCTGGACAAAATAGGTACTTTTTAAAAACCAATACATGCCAGGGAGTAGTTGTAATCTCCAGTGTGGTCAATTTTGGTTATAGACTTGCATTATCCCTGAGATAAGCAACATGGAATCTGTGTACCTTTTTGGGAACTTAACAGATACTTGTGACCTGGACTGACTGCTGTTTGAAATATAATACTGTGCTTGATGGACCCTTGGTCTGACCCTATGTACTCATATTCCTAAATGCGGAATATGACTGAAATTTTTGACCTGCCCTGGCATGCCCCCACAAAAGTCGTAGAAATTGCAGCTCTAGTGAAACGGCATCATTTGCATCACCTCCAGAGCAGTAAATGTGTATGTGTATGTGTATTTTCTAAAGAGCACATGTAAATCACAATTCTGCCTATCCACCACTCAAATTCAGCTTCCAAATATACCTACTCCAGGGCAGCGTACAAGTACATGCATTCTTGTCATTGCATGCAATAGTTTTATAAAGAGCATTTTAGATGTGTATACTGGCATATACAGTATGTGTGAAAAAAGACTTTATACAATACGTCTCATGCTATATACTGTAAATGCAATTTGAGTCTTTACAGCAATAAAAGCTCAGTAAACTGCTGCTATTTTAATGATCTGATACTAATACAAGACAAAAAATGTCTTTCACCACTGGTAGTTATATCTACTCCCCTGTAATATACTATAAACAATGCAAAACAAAAATGATATATTGGAAGAACATTGCTGACTTTTTCAGGCAAATAAACATCTGATTTGCATAATAAATGCTTTTAATTCCATAATTAGAATCCAAAGTCTGTAAGGAGAAGACAGAAATAAGAAGCAGGGTCATTCAACGTCTACTTTTAAGCTGATATTGAGTGTGCTGTATTGTAAAATATCCATTTCCTTCCAAAAGTCTAAGGTTAAAGATTGAAAACTAATGAAATATTTTTAACTGTGAACATTTATTTATTATACACAGGGGTGGCCCAAGAGGGGTACGGGGCCATGCACAGAAATTCTTTATGGGGCCTCATTTGCATAAGTGACCTAATTTGCAAAAAACATTTGCATAATGTTAATGTGCACTAACTTTTAGTAAACATACCTCTTAATGAGTGGTTGGATAAAGAAAGACTACCAAGAGGACTTCCGGTCTGGCAATGAGCTGACCAGACGTGCTCTGATCAGCTCCGGGTAGAATACCCCGCAAACCTGCTAAAAATCTGATCCCACACCGCCGTTTGCCTTCAAAACTGCCGACCCGATAGAACACTCTGCCAGGAGCTTTAAATTCCAGTTCTAGGGCTGCAGAACCAGTGCTAGCCCGATGGCAACGAAATCCGTTCGGAGGGAGAAGCCACGTGCAGTGGAGGCCAAAGTGGCTGAAGGGGCCCCTGCTAGCCCGAGATCGGGGGAGGGCTCTGACCTAGTGGCCGAGGTGAGCGCCGCGGTGGTGAGTGCACTAGACGCCCGCTTCCAAACCCTCACAGCAAGCCTTCAGACCCTTAATCAAAGTTTCTCCGAATTTACTGGGCGAATGGAGCAGGCTGAGGCGCGTATCGCGGAGGTCGAGGACTCCCAACATTCTCTCACGGCTAAGCTGGCTGCCCTCGAATCCGTTGTCAAACAGCAGAGTGAGAAGCTGGACGATTTGGAGAACAGGGGGCGCCGCAAAAACTTACGGTTCGTAGGGATCCCTGAATCCGTGGGAGATGGAGCCCTCTTCAATTACCTGCAATCGTGGCTGGATCAACTTGTTGGCGGGGCCGACGGAGGCCGGGTAAAGCTGGACCGTGTGCACAGACTGGGACCCCGCAGAGAGCAAGCGCAGCGTCCCCGAGCAGTCATCGCCCGGTTCCAGGAATACCGACAGAAGGAGGAGGTGCTGCGCCTTGCCCGTAACCGCAGGGTTTCCGACCCTCCGCCTGCTGAACGCATCCTTGTCTTCCAGGACTATTCCGTCCTTGTTAGCCAACAGCGACGTGCCTTCTCTCCAGCCTGCGCCCAGCTTTTCGCTAGAGGAATCCGCTTTTCTTTGCTGTACCCAGCCCGTCTGAGGGTGGAGCACCAGGGCCGTGCAAGATTCCTCGCGACGCCGGTAGAAGCCGCTGCGTTCTTAGACTCCCTCAACGTGCCTAGCCCAACTCCGTCTTGAGGGCCCCCACCGATAGGCCCCAAAGACCTTGGACTGCCGTGGACTACTATGTGCCGGCTAGCCTGGATATTTCTTTTTTTACTTGCTTTTTTTCCCCCTGACCCATACTTTTGTCTTGGCCATCTTATTCCCTTATTTTTTCCTGTATTAATTTTTTTTTTAGTCTATCAGTATTTAACTCGCATGGAGGCTTTGGGTTTTTGGAAGTGTTGCTTTGTTTCTCCTCTCCCCCCCCCTATTTTTTCCTATTTTTGATTTCTTTTCTATTGTTATTTATTTCATTCACTTTTTTTATTTTTTATTTTTTTTTTTTTGCCGATTCTACTGGGCCTCGATTGCTCAGGGTTTTTTAGAATGGGCCCCATCACTGAAACGATCGCGGTGCATCCCTATGCCTGACGGCCTCCCTGCGAATGTACTAGGTCCTGGTAACAATGTAACGCTATGTAGCTTATGTGGAGTTACTTTGTCTCCATGTTGTATAGCTCGCAAGATTATTTTGTTTCAGATGCTGCTGACACTTGTTACACCCGCCTTGGTGGTGTTTCCTGGGATAGAGCCCTGGCCCCCCCAGTCTGGGTGCGATTACAGGGGTTGGGCCGTCTCTGTTTTTTTTTTCTCGTCCCCCCCCCCCACCCCCCCCGTGCCGAACCCGCTCTTCGGGGGATAGGGCCTACCTATGCGCCTGCTGATAGGAGCAGAGGCACCAGGGGGGACTACTTTATGAGACTACAGTCACCATCGCTGATATCCCTGGTGGGTACGAAGATGGAGGGGGGGCTGCGATTCTGCGCGCGTTGCCCCCCGGAGGCGGACTCTCCTGGACTGCTTGGGGCCTGTCTACGTCCTAGGCACCGCCGTCCGAGCCCGGGGTGAAGGGGGGATGATGGGTTCGCCGTGGTGGGATGGGCGGTCCCCCTCCCCCCCCCCCTCCTGTTAGTGAGGAGGGAAGAGCCCGGCCACCCCCCCTGGCAGTGCGACGCCTGAGTGCACTGCTAGGGATACTGTTAGGGACACCCGGTGTCCCGGGCTGATGGGCCCGGTGACCCCTCGCTGGCACTTATGAGGCTGGGCGCGGGGGGGGGGGGGGAACCGACAGGGCGACGGGGGGGTGCATGGACCTCCTGGGACTGCGATTGGGTGGATGCGGGAATGGGTTGAGTTTGCGATTATGGGAGACCCCTCCTTATATGATTAGGTAGCTCGGCCCTATGGGGGACATCCACAACGGGACACCTTTAGCATAGGGGTGGGAGGGGAGGGCATAGGGGGAGGGGTATCCCGAATGTCAGTGGAAGTTGTCCGACCGGGTGGGTGGACTTGTAGGACTTGGGGGGGGGGCAGGACGGGTGGAGGGAGGGCAGGGGGGGGGAGGACGGGAGGGGGGAAGGGGGGGGAGGACGGGGGGGAGGGTGAGGGAGGGTATGGGGTCACTGGGCTTCTTTGGGTAACGTGGTGGTGTTGCGCCCTTAAACTGCTAGAGAGAGGGGGGTCCCAGGCTGGGAGGACCTCCCTACTATATGTATGCTTAGTCCTTTGCCGGATCTTTGACACTGCCTCATGCCTCTAAAGATTGTTACTTGGAATGTGTGCGGACTGGGGAGCCCGCTCAAGCGCTATAAGGTGCTGCAAGCCCTGGCTCGCCAAAAATGTGATATCGCCCTCCTGCAAGAAACCCACCAGACAGCCGAGGAGCATGCTAAGCTATGCCGTTCGTGGGTGGGTCAGGTCTGGGGTTCCCCTGCACAGGGACGGAAGGGGGGCGTGGCGGTCTTGTTCCACAAAAGAGTTCGCTTTTTCGCTGAGCACCCTCACAGCGGATGACCTGGGCAGATATTTGCTATTGCATGGTTACCTTGATGGGAAATTAGTCACTATTGGTAACCTTTACGGGCCTAATACGTATGTCCCCAACTTCTTTGTGACTAGGCCTCCCGGATTGAACAGCTTCCCGATTGTCCCTTGCTCATAGGGGGCGATTTCAATGGCATCCTGGATGTCGAATTGGATACTTCAACAGGGGGGGGGAGCCGGGACAGGGTCCCTGTGACCCGCATGTTGCAGAGATTCCGGAAACGGTTGGATCTGGTAGACCCCTGGCGATTGCTCCACCCCCTGGAAAGGGATTACACCCATCAATCTCGGGCGCACGGTTCGAGTGCCCGTATTGACTACAATTTTGCTTTCGGGGGAGCCCTTGCCAGGGTGGGAGAGACTCAGATCGGCCCGGTGGAGATCTCCGACCACGCTTGGGTGTGGTTGGAATTACACTGGGGGCGGCCTCGTCTTCTGGGTCTCGACTCTGGCGCTTCCCGCTTGATCTTTACCATGATGCTCAGTTCCATGGCTTCCTCCGCCAGCGCTGGCACGAATTTTTGGACGATCATCGGTGTCATGAGGGGGACCCGGAACTGGTCTGGGAGACGGCGAAAGTAGTGTTGCGTGGCGATATTATCGGCTTTGCGGCCCGTAAGCGCCGGCTGCTCGCTGACCGCATCATACGTTTAGAACGACAGGTGGTGCATTTTTACGCCGCCGCGCTGTGCTCGTGCCCCACTGGTAACGACTAAAAGCGGCTTTGGGAAGCTCAGGTGGCGTTAAACGAGCTAATACACCAACGGGCCAAGAAATCCCACCTTTACTACCGGTATCAGATGTATTGTCACGGAGACAAAACGGGGCGGTTGCTTGCCCGATGTCTGCGGGGACAACGCGGCTCCCGTCTGGTGGCTGCCCTGCGAGATGACACCGGTAGACTCCGCAGAGAAAAGGAGGAAATTGCGCAACTTTTCAGGACCTTTTTCCAATCTCTGTATGAGACCGAGAGGGTGCCGCCGGCTGACCTATGTGATTATCTGCAGGGCCTTGACCTCCCGCAATTGTCTCCAGCGCAGCGTGAGTCTCTGGAGCAGCCGTTGACGGCTCAGGAGGTCCAGGTGGTAATCACCTCAGCCTGTTGTTTCAAGTCGCCTGGTCCGGACGGCCTGGGCGCTGAGTTTTACAAGCTCTTAGGCGACACAGTGACCCCAACATTGTTGGCAGTCTATGACCGTCGTATTGAGCAGGGGGCCTTCCGATGGGGGAACAATCACGCTCATATTGTGTTGATCCCTAAGCCGGGCAAGGATCCCTTAGCGGCTGGCTCCTATAGGCCTATCTCGCTGCTTAATTTTGATTTGAAAGTATTAGCTAAGATTTTGGCTACTAGGCTGGCGGAGGTGTTGAGTCACCTCGTGCATGACTCTCAGGTGGGCTTTGTCCGGGGCCGCTACGCAGTGCGAAATTTGCGGAAAATTCTGCTTTCTCTGGAGTGGGCCCACCATCATCAACTACCTTCTTTGTTGATTAGTTTCGATGCCGAAAAGGCCTTCGATCGGGTGAATTGGGACTATCTCTGGGCACTTTTGCCGGAATATGGCCTTGGTACCCGTTTCGGTGGTGCGAAGCCTCTATGCCCAGCCGACGGCGGTGGTTTGCAATGGCATCGCGTCGGAGGCTTTGATTTAGGCCGTGGGACACGGCAGGGGTGTCCCCTCTCCCCCCTGCTTTTTGTCCTTTCCCTCGACCCCTTGATTAGGACCATCGAGGCCTCCAGAGAGATCTCCGGAGTGCGCATTGGCTCACAAGAATTCAAGCTATCTGCATTTGCCGACGATCTACTTGTTCATCTACTCTCCCCGAAGCGTTCCCTGCGTGGTCTGATGTTGGAATTTGACAGGTTTGGGAGAGTGGCGGGATTGCGCATCAATAAAGAGAAATCGGAGGCCCTTGATGTATCAGGCACTCTTCGGGGTGCGTGGGCCGGAGGGTTCCCGCTCAAATGGGCAACAGAGATGAGTTCATATATTTGGGGATTGCCCTGCCCAGTCACCCCGGCCAGTTGTATGGCCGTAATCTCGATCGGATCCTGAGACGCTTGCAAACGCAACTGCGGGCGTGGGGGGCTCTCCCACTGTCCCTCTCAGGGAAGATAGCGGCGGTACAGATGGTGATCCTCCCCCGCCTCCTTTACTGGCTTCAGACTCTGCCAGTGTGGCTGCTCCGCAAAGATCTCCGCCGCATCGAGGCCTGCTTTCACTCCTTTTTCTGGAGGGGAGGAAGGGCACGCATCCCGTGGGCCCGGCTATTGGGCAGGTGGCGTGCGGGGGGGATGGGTCTCCCGGATCTGCGAGCCTATGCCTTAGCCTGCCAAGCGCGACATCTGGCAGACTGGCTTGGTGACACTGCTCACTACACACCCCGGCATCTAGAGGAATGTTTTGTCGCCCCGCTCACTCTATTAGGGGTCCTGCATGGAGCCAACCCAGGTCTCCCCCGTTATATAAGGCAGAGTGTGTTGATCATCTCGGCGAAACGGACTTGGCAATATCTCAACACCCGCTGGGGTGAACCGTGGCAGACCTCTAGTTGGTTGCCATTGCGAGGGAATCTTTCTTTTCCTTCGGGCTCGGAGTCGATACTTTTTCAGGATTGGGATAGCCGTGGAATCAAGCTCCTTGGCCACTTGGTAGAACCCTCGGGAATCTGCAAATCCTTTGGGGCGCTGGGCCGGGAGTGGGGCCTTTCCCCTCGGCACGCCTATGCTTATATTCAGGTGGCCCACTATATATCCTCCTTGCCGCGAGAGGCACTCTCTGCTGAGAGGGCTCAGCGGATTCTGGATTTCCTTGGCCTTGGGGGCGACGCTCCGGTATCGATATCTGTCCTCAAAGTCCGAGTGGCTGACCTCAGTCCCGCCCCGGACTACCGGGAGGTGGAGTTGGCTTGGGAGGGGGAATTGGCATGTCCAGTGCCCCCTGGCACGGTGCGGGCGGCACTCTCCCGCATAGTTGGCCTAGCTCGAGGGATGCGTTGGAGAGAGGTCCAGTTTAAGTGTCTCACTAGAGTTCACTTCTCCCCGCGGCGGGCGCTGCGGAGCCGACTCACTACAGACGGTCGTTGCCCCCGTTGCTCGGAGCCCTTGGCGACCCTCCTCCATATGTGGTGGAAATGTCCATCTTTGCAGCCCTATTGGCTTAAAATCTCTTCCTTTTTGGGGGGTCTTCTTCAGCAGCGCATCCGGTGGTCGGGCTCCCTTGTGGTGCTGGACTCCCTACCCCCCCCATGCCCAGGAAAGAAGGGGGAACGGCTATTGGTCCGAAAGGCTTGTCTGGTGGGGAAGGCGCCGATCCTTCGACTGTGGAGGGATCCCCAGCCCCCTGCTTTCGGAGAGTGGAGGAACAACTTTCACCAATTGATGCAAATGGAACATCGCTGGGCGCGGGGCAGTGTCAAACGGTGGCCGGCCTTTATGGCGGTTTGGGAGCCTTACATTGTACAACTGGGGCCCAGAACTCGGAATGAGATTCTACAGTATGGGAGCTGAGCTACTACCTTGCGTGGTACATGGAGGATTGATTGTGCGAAGGGCAACACCACCAGTTGTATCAGGGGGGCGGGGGGAGACAGATGGGAGGGGACGACAGCATGGGGGGTGGGAGGGGAGGGGAAATACTTCGTTAAATGCCACCTCATGATTCTCTTTGTATTGCCCGGGGGGGCGGGGATCAGAGTACACCACGCCCTCCCGGTCCCTCTGTTTGCTTATATGTACTTTGTTGTACTGTTTATGGTGGATTATAAATAAACTATTTAAAAAAAAAGAAAGACTACCAAATTTCTACATTGCTATACTCCAGTGCCAACCACCAGGCACATCATGAAGTTCTACAAACACTGCACATTTAGAACCCATAGCAAACCCACCATATCGTAACAGCACTACCAGGACTCACAAAGCACCAAACGGCAATACTGCAAATATTAAACCAATACATCTCAGAGAATACCAATACATCTCCTACTGGGGAAAGAGAACAAGTGGCACTGTCAAATTGAAACTACATGAACAGAACATCTCAGCTCGGTTACACATGCAGAATATCGACCATCACCAAACAAAGAGCAAGAGATCACAATGTAGAAATAGGAAGATAATAATTAAACTGGGAATCCCAAAAGCCAAACTTGGAATGTACAACACTAGAGAAATAAAATTATAAATTAATTTCCTCTTGTACTAAACAAAATGCGAAGACGTTAGCAATGCACATTTCCCAGAGCTGACAAAAGGTAGAAAAATACATTTTTATTTTGAATTTATTTCTACCTTTTAATTTTCAGTTGCAATTGCCCCAGTTGCACTTTCTTCTGGTTTCTTTGTGTTTTCTGCTAACTCTCCTTTGTCTGCTGTTCATTTGTCCTTTCTTTTCTCTTCTAGTTTTTTCCCATTCTCTCTCTACATCTGCTTTAACATACTGATCATTCCACTTTTGCCCTTTCCTCCATTTCTTTCTTTATTCCTTTTTCATCCACTCAAATTTCACCCTTCCATCCTCTATCCCACATACTCTCCCAATACCCGGCCAATCATAAATTTTTCTTCCCTCCCACAGAAAATACCCTTTCCCCTCTCCATCCTCACTCACCCCAACCCCATCTACTTCTAGTCCTTCCCTAACATCAGCTCCCTTCTAGTTCCAGCACCACCCAGCATCTACTCCCTTTTAGTCCCATTCTCCCATTCCCCCACATCAGGCCATTTCCAGCCCTAGCTTCCCCATCAGCCATTTCCAGTCCTATTCTAGCCTCCCATCAGTCCATTTCCAGTCCAATTAAAGGACGTGGAATACAACAGAAAGACGTGAAGTAAAAAACTTTTATTTCTTTATTCAACTTCAGCCACCGGCCCGACACTGGCCGTGTTTCGTAAAAAGCCTTCCTCAGGGGCAAATGATGGCTAAAATACATAAAATATATATATATAAGAGAACAAACATTTAAAATAAATATAATAATAAAAATAAGCAATGAGTTGTTCCATTGAGGACACGATTTCCTCACATATTTTAAGTCTACTCATATGTTGCCTAGAAAGTAAGCTGTTTTGTTTAGTCTAGGCATGCCTGGGCATGCACCAAGTGCAGGTTCACAATGTGTACTACTACTACTGCTCAGGAATGCGTGGGCATGCAAAGTCAGGATGGATGCTGGCAGTACAGGCTATAAAAGCAGCTTTCATACACAGATGCTATGCATGACATATTAAGCAACTCATTCACATTGTTTATGTATTTATTGATATCTATAAGCCTGTTGACCATTTCTTTTTAAGGTGTTTTCGTTTTATTGTGTGGTTTTCAGCTCTATTTATTGGCTGTACTGGGGGTTTTTATACCCTTTGTGGTTTTTTGTGTTTTTATGTTAAATTGGCGTTTTTTAATGTGATGAGTCCTGTTCATTCGTGTCCTCAATGGAACAACTCATTGCTTATTTTTATTATTATTTTTATTTTAAATGTTTGTTCTCTTATATATATATATTTTATGTATTTTAGCCATCATTTGCCCCTGAGGAAGGCTTTTTACGAAACAAGGCCAGTGTCGGGCCGGTGGCTGGAGTTGAATAAAGAAATAAAAGTTTTTTACTTCACGTCTTTCTGTTGTATTCCACGTCTCTTACTGGGTTCCGTTGTGCACGTGGGATCGTGCTTTTTTTGTTGGGTCCATTTCCAGTCCAAGCCCCACCAATCAGCGCATTTCCAGTCCAAGCTCCCCCATCAGCTCATTTCCAATCCTAGCCCCCATCAACCATTTCCAGTCCTATCCTAACCCCCCATCAGCCCATTTCCATTCAACTCCCATCAGCCCTTTTTCAGTCCAAGCCCCCTCAATCAGCCCTTTCTAGTTTTAGCCCCCCATCAGCCCTTTCCCGTCCTATCCTAGCCCCCCATCAGCCCATTTCCATTGATAGTCCCCCCATCAGCTCCTTTCCCGTCCACACACCCCCATTCAGCCCTTTCCAATCCTACCCCCCTCATCAGGCATTTTCAGTCCTATCCTAGCCCCCCATCTGCCCATTTCAAGTCCAAGCCCCCCCAATCAATCCACTTCTAGTCCTAGCCCCCCATCAGTCCATTTCAAATCCTAGCCCCCCCATGAGCACATTTCCAGTCCTATCCTAGCCCCCTATCAGCCCATTTCAAGTCCTAGCCCCCCATCAGCTCATTTCCATTCATAGTCCCCCCCCATCAGCCCCTTTCCAGTCCACACCCCCCCCCCCAGTCATCCCTTTCCAATCCTAACCCCCTCCCCTCATCAGGCATTTCCAGTCCTATCTTAGCCCCCACCAGCCCTTCCAGTCCAATACCCCCAATCAGTCCATTTCTAGTCCTAGTCCCCCATCAGCCCATTTCCAGTCCTAGCCCCCCATGAGCACATTTCCAGTCCTATCCTAGCCCCCTAACACTCTATCAGCCATTTCCAGTCCTAACCCCCCCCCCCCCCCCATCAGCCCATTTCCAGTCCAATCCTAGCTCCCATCCAAAAAGCCCCGCGCCTGTCTGACCAGCTTGAGACGGAGATGGGAGGCCCAAATCCACAGCTCACCTCTGCACAGCACCAGAGTAAAGAGCAGCATGTTCCTTCAGCTGTCTTCTCCTGAAGTGCACTGGTGCGCCGGAACTTAAAGGGCATTTTTTCCTGGAACTCAATGCGCTTCAGGAGAACACAGCTGCTGGACGCCGCTCTCCACTCTGGTGCTATGCAGAGGTGAACCAGGGCTTCAGGCCTCCCCAGCTCCCTCTGAAGTCAACTGGCCCTGCGAACTGAACACCATGTGCAGAATGGAGTCGGCGCAGGGCCCCCTGAAGTGCAGGACCCTGTGCAAACAACTTTCTCGCTTAATGGACAGGCCGGCCCTGATTATACATGCGAATGCTTCCGTTGGTAAATTGGCAGAGTAAAAAGTACAGCATATTAAATACTCATTCCTTGTCTTTAAATGGCTTCAGTGATCTTTTTCTCTTTTTTATACAAATGGTGCAAAAAAACGTCAACAGATTTTCTTCTTTTAATGAGAGTGCTCCATGTCTCATATTTTGACAGAACAAACATTTTCTTGAAATGCTCTCTGTCATAACGATTGCATCTGCTGCCTTGAAAAGTGGATTTCAGTTCCCTTGCTTTTCTTGTAAACTTTTGATATGAAATCATTGGATGGGTGCTCAACAGCATTATCATCATCAAGACAGCAAACGAGTCTTAAACACTTAATAACAAACCCAGTTTTGCATGGAATTTGCAGAAATAGCCGAATGCAATGGAACAGAAACGGCTGACTGTGGTGATCATACAAAATGTGAAAACACAGCCGGAGGATTTAACTGCTCTTGTAGAGAAGGTTACCTGCCATCTACTGGAAAATTACAGTTTAAGCCAAATGACGGTACAGTTTGTCAAGGTAAGTTAAATTTGGAAGGTTTATATGACTATATTATCTATGAGATCTACCAGTACCTTTATGTCTATGGTCTAATTAATCAAACAGTCATGAATAAAGGCAAAAGAGGCTGAAATTTGCAAGTTCAGAAAATGGAACTGATGCATTCTGACTTAAGTTCTTCCTACATAACATACTAAAGACTCTTTCCTGGGTAGCTTACTATATACTACTGACCTAAATTATAGGTTAGCCCAGGTGTTGTAATAGTACTATGCATGAAGACAGAGAAACATCACAAAGAGGGTAGTAATCAAAGGTATTTCTTCTGGCTACATAGTGTTTTACCCATGGAAATGAGTTCTGATTATTGCTCACCCACAAACTGCAGAGATGTTGCGAAGGGTGTAGAGAGGGCAGGGAATTGAGCTTCACACATAGGGACATGTTTAGTAAAGTGCAGTAAGTTCTTTTACAGCTACTGCTGCTCGGCATAAGTAAAAATGCTGTTCAGTAGTTGCAAAACGTTGTAGAATCTGCAGGAGAAGTGGCCAGCAGCAGCCCTGAAGATACCACGAAGGGCTAGCGCTTACGGCACTGTTCCACAATCCCTGTCAACATCTTCTCACTAGGGGGCAGCACTGAGAAACTGCCACCATTTTATCTAAAACCAGAGACAGAGGCAGAAGCAGGAAGGATCACTCCTGCCTCCTGACCACTGGACCACCATTGGGCACTGAGGTAAGGGCTAGAGGCTTAGAGTGGGTTGGGCGGGACAAGGAGGATGGAGGGGTGCCTGACTGGCTAGCTGGGAATGTTTGAGTTTTGGGGTAGCCTCAAGACACCTCCCTCCAACAGCATTCTTTAAGGGGGGAGCGGATTCTGAAAGGGGGAGGCCTTCAATGGTGCTGGTGCTGCAGATCAGCTGATCCCCACACTGGCACCTTTTAGCAAGGGGGGCCTGATGGGGGTTGTGAGGGGATCAGCATAAATGCTGCTGTGACTCAGATTGCTCGGCTATAGATTATGCCACCTTTTCAGGTGTGATCACAGCAATTTAGGCATCCATTGGGCAACAACTGCATGATGGCTGCCTCTTCTTGCCATGCCGTTTTTCCTGCCCTGATCCGGACTTTCCCCGTCCCTATCATATGAAAATGTATCTATCGCAGAAAATAGCCTGCAATAGCTGCATTTTAATCATATGAGCCATTACAGTGGCGTGATGATTTCCTGCCTTAGTGCCATGATGACAGCTAGCACCCTTTAGTAAACACTCTCTATGCAGTATTGATTATTCAAATAGTTTTGTGCCAAAAAATTAAGTGCAGAGAAAGCAGGCACAAATCTCTGCCTGAAAATTTTACTCGAGTAATAATCAGATCAAAACTACTGACATGGATTTGGTTTGATTACTGGTGCAAATCCTACAGATAAAAATACACTTAGAGTTTTTATCAAGGCACCCAGTTTTGATTATTTACCCCAATAACTTTGCAGCCTTATCACACTGACCTCTAGTCCTACGAGACTTCAGAACTTGAACAGGACTATCTTGGTCCAATCTTACTGAATGTAAATGCTGGAGGTATAAAATGATAAGAAAGAACAGGAATTCTCTGTTGGGGCTGCAGCACCATTGAATTTCGTTAGAGTTTTCTCCCACTTTTTAGCCCTTTTTCTCTATCTAGCCTAACTGTGGCTGTAACAGTCCTCAGCCAGTGTCCTTCCAGAATCTGACATGCATTCATGTATCTATAGTCTAACCAGTAGGCCTCATAATTTAGCAAATGCGGAGACTCCATCCACCCCATGACCTGTGAATGTCATATCTTTGAAATCATAAACTTAATTAATTGCACTTTAGGAATTTGCTCAAGGCAATATTGTTTTAAGAATGCTTTGAGCATGGGTAGAATGTGATTGTACTAGGTTTTTACTGTTTTGTAATTTATTTTATTATGTTGTCTATGATTAAGCTGTGTGTTGTGCTTTTAACTGTAATCAGCCATGAGGAATTGCGAATAGCAGAACATTAGCATAAGTTAATCTGATCACATTTATCTGTATTTATCTCATGCCTTTCCAATAGTAATTCAAGGTATGTTACAATCAGGTACAGTATTTCCCTGTTCCCTGAGAACTCACAACTAAGGAGCCCCTTTATTAAGTGCGCAAAGCAGTTGGTGCGTGTTTTTTGAACAAGATAATTGTATGCAGGAGCCAGTGTTAACTGTTACCTGGGGCATGACGGTTACCACACGCTGATTCGTGCGTTAACTTCCAATCGCATGCAGTGGTGGTAAATGGGTGAGTTAAGGATGGAGAGTGGGAACGGAGAGCACATTGCACTTAGCACAGATGGGGGCATATTGTGCGCTCTCGAGGCTGCAATTAGCCCAGATGCAGCTACCACCACCTAACTAGGTAGAGTTAGGTACACCTGCAGTAATTGCACCCTGTGTTACGAAGGCATGCATCCATGCATTAACTGTTGGGAACATGCTGACCATGGCCCTAACATTGACCGCAGAGGCTTTGCACTTAGCGCATGTTAACTTGCATTTAGCACTAAAACTAAGTGCAAAAACCTAATGCTCTTCAGTAAAAGGGCCCCTTAGGTTGTATCTGAGGCAATGGAATTTTAAATGACCACAAGGAGCATCAGTGGGATTTAAATCCTGGCTTCCCTGGTTCCAGCCCACTGGTCTAACCACTAACTTACTTCTCTTCAGTACTGAGAGGCCTGAGAAACAGAAACTAGAACAATGAATTGACCTTCACTTGGTAATGCATAGCGCTACACACTTACCATTTGATTTAAGGCTAAGATATTGGTATGCTCATTAAATAAGTACATTATTGCATTAGAAGGTAACATAAAAATACAGAAAAATGATGGCAGATAAAGATTATACTGCCTGTCTAGTTTGTCCTTCAATACCAGCTACTAAGCTTTACAGTTCCTTTTTTCCCTTTAGAGATCCTCTGTGTTTGTTGCATGCTTTCTTGAATTCAGATACAGTCCTCGTCTCTACCACCTCCACTGGGATACTATCCACACATTTACCAATTTTTCTGTAAATAAATATTTCCTCAAATTACTCCTAAGTCTATCCCCTTTCACCTTCATCCTATGCCCCCTCGTTGCAGAGTTTTCTTTCAATTGAAAGAGGTTCTCCTCCTGTGCATTTATGCCATGGAGGTATTTAAACATTTCTATCATATCTCCCCTCTCCAACATTTCTTCCAAGTATACATATTGAGATCTTTAAGTCTGTCCTCCTATGTCTTATGACAAAGTTCATTGACCATTTTGGTAGCCACCCTCTGCACAGCCTCCATCCACACTTTTATGTTAGTCCGCATTAGGTTATTGTGAAGTTAATACAAATGAACACAATACAATTATTTATAAACATGCAAAACATCATATTACTACAAAAATGAAGCTAGCATGAATCATATTAAGTGGAGGAATAGCCTATCTTTTAGAGCAGGACACTGAAAGCTAGCATTCAAATGCTTCTTCTATGGATGCTGCTTGTGACCTTGGATAAGTCACTTAACCTCATTGGTTCAGGTACCAACATTGATTATAAGCCCTCTGAGGCAGAAAACTATGTAATGTATCTGACAGTAACTTGCCTTGAGGTCAAATTTGGAATGGTGAGTAATTAATATAGAATTAGTATTCACTGATGACATTAATGCATGTCATTTTACCACAGATCTCATTTTATATTATAGACTTATTTAATTAAAATGTATGTTTAATAATAATGTATGTATAAATCTATACTCCAAATAAATGCACCAGTCATGCAAAATTATAAACACACTTCAGGGAGGCGTAGTTTTTGTATCATTGCTGGAATTAAATTTTTATATTAATAACCAGGAACAAACATGCGGTCTGGGATGTGATGTCTCCCCCAACTCCTTCTTGAAAAACGTTACATGGCTACCCCTAATTTTCCAGCATTCAGCCCCACATCCGTTTCTCCTTCCTGACTTAGCCGACCAAAGTTGTTCCACAATCAGTCAGTATGGAGAAGAGGGGACGGGGCCAGTGTGTCGCTCAGCCAGGGCCAAAATTCAAAATGGCGTTTGTCCTCCATGTGGGGCAAAAGACTGTGTAAGGATGATCATAAGCATTTAAGGCCCGATATTGAAAGGGGTTAACGTTATCCCATTTGCCGGGATAATCAACGCCACTACTTGCAAAGAAGAGTAGGCTTATCCTGGCCGTAAAAGCTGCGATTTACCTATCATATTGCCACCATTCATTCCAAACAGTTTCTCTTTCAGTAGGGAGTAGGAAAGTTATTTTTGCCATCCCTATTCAAGGTGACTTAAAACTTTACTTACTGTGTGCTTCTGACATGGCTACCCTACTACGCTATGCTATGCTGTGACTAAGGCCAACTCCATCAGTCACCCTTCTCACAGCTCAAAGATGACCATCATGGTGCTGGGTGGTATGGGTGAGGAAAATTCCAATGAAAATAGAGGAACAAGGGGTCAGTTGCAAGCAAGGGAGCCTCTGTGTTTAGCTGCCACTTTTCTCAAGAAGTCAGTTTGACAGGCTCACTTGGGGTGGGAAAAGCCACTGTCACTGAACTGTAAACCAACTTAGGCCTTCTCCCAGCAATAGCCACTGTCCCCTCCCTCCCACACTCACCTTTTAGCAATATAATGTGGGTGGAGGTGGAGATGGGGGCGACCAATAGTGCTAAATTGAACATTTTGGCCTTGCTTCTGGCTGAGTGCCGAAGCACTGCCCAGGTTATGGCCTTCCTGTCTCACTTAAGAGTCATACAGCTCCTTATGCATTAAACTCCAAGCATTGCTGAATTTACCTAAACAAAATACTACACAATGATAACGGTCAAAAGACAAGAACAATAGACCAATATTCAAAAATCACTGAGTACCGAATTCAGGCTCCTAACTTAGATACCTCAGTGATATGCCTATTTTCTACCAAACTTAAGCACCTAAGTTTTCGGTTGTAACAGATGCATAATCTTATACTTATGTGCTTCAGTTTTAAGCTACTAAAGTTAAGTCAGCTATTGAATCACCTCAGCTCAAGTGCCTAAGCTCAGACCTAACACTGGAAATCAGTGCTGAGCATCTAACTTCATTCACCCAATCTGGTCCTACTCTGACCCCACCTAGGTTCTAGAAGCATAAATATAGGGGGCCAGGTAAAAGAAGTTCCTAAGTTTAGGATTTCATCAAAGGAGAGTTTTTGACAGAACTAGGTGCCTAATTCTTCTAGTTGGGCATTTAGCTGTTTTAAATATCAGTCTAGATGTTTATAACAGCAAGTTTCTTATTTCTTCCTACAGAAAATTTGAAAGCAAAGTGTCATTTAGATGATAACTGCATATCTGAAAGTATTAATAAGACCATAACAGAAGTAAGTGAGCAATGGAATTTTGTCTATTATGGATTCTTTTATATAACTTTATACTGTTTTTCAGTGAAGACAAAGAAAAGATAAACAGAATGCTTTCATATATTTTGCATTTGCATGAGTAGTTAAATGCAAAATTACATTAATGAAAGTTGTTTTCTTTTTTGTTGCTGCTGCTGCCCCCCCCCCCCCCCACTTGCTATGCTTGGGCAGATCCATAGACTCGCACTGGCCCAAAGACTGAAGGGGGGTCTCCTCCAAGTTGCAGCCTTAGCACCATTCATTGGCTGACTAGAGCCAATAGAGTCAGAGCAACCATTCTGCACACATCCCAAGGCTTGGGCATACCATCTCTTCAGTGTGTCCAACCCTGACGAAGTCAAAGCATTTCAGTTGGTTAGCAAATCTGCTAAGCAGCTAAAATGCGATGATCCTGATATTCAACAGCACCATCCAGACAGTGCTGCTGAATATTGTGTTAAAAATGCCTGCTTAAAACTGGGGCAGTCTGTGGATGGATCAGGAGCAGTCCCCGTTGCTTTCCAGTCAGAGGCAATATTCAGTCGCTAACCAGATAGATAACCCAGTTAGGTCATTTCACCCATATGCAGGTCTGCGCATTAGCGTTGTGCTATCAGCAGAGGGACAGATGCACATGCTCCCAAATATTAACACAGGCCTATGAGCTAATTTAGTGGCCCAATCACGCACTACCAGTGTGCACCATAGTAAAGTGCCCTTTATGCAGTTTGTTATCTGGTTAGCAGACTGACACTGGACAATGAAGATTTTACTTCCTGAACACTTGAGTTTATTTTATGGATTTTGGGTTGTTCAGCATGAAAATCACCTTGAAAATTTCCTATCATGCACCAGTGTTTTACAGTCTATTTTTGTGATTTCCTCACATATTTTAAGTCTACTCATATGTTGCCTAGAAAGTAAGCTGTTTTGTTTAGTCTAGGCATGCCTGGGCATGCACTAAGTGCAGGTTTACAATGTGTACTACTACTACTGCTCAGGAATGCGTGGGCATGCAAAGTCAGGATGGATGCTGGCAGTACAGGCTATAAAAGCAGCTTTCATACACAGATGCTATGCATGACATTAATATCAGTTTGTGTTCTTAACAATAGCATTTACATGTAAGCTTCTTGTCTAAATGATGACTCGTTACAGCAGAAATGTCTTGTCAATGTCACAACATCCATGGTACATTCTGTCACATTTGTGATGAGTATATGCTTAAGCCTCAAAGATGCAGCATGGCTGCACTTATTAAGAATGCCAACTTTAGAACCAAAGTAGAGCTCGTAGGCTATCAAGGCAAATCCTGGGCTCCTCACATTTGCTGTGCAACATGTGCTATCCATCTCAGAGCTTGGCTCAAAGGTACTCAGAAGTCAATGCCGTTTGCAATCCCGATGATATGGCAAGAACAGAAGGATCATGTGACGGACTGCTACTTCTGTATGACCAATGTATCTGGCTTCTCTGCTAAACATAAGAAATCTATTGAATACCCCAGTATGCTTTCAGCCATGAGACTAGTGCCGCATGACGACACTATGCAAGTACCAAAGCCACCAGAGACAAGGAACCTAGATGAGGCAGGCAAAGATGCCACAATACATGGGTTAGATGTGGAAAACAACATGGATCCAGATTTTGCACCAACTATGTGGGTTGTGCCTCATCTGATAACACAGTCAGAATTGAATGACCTGATAAGGGACTTAAGTTTGTCAAAAACAAAAGCTGAAGTACTTGATTCAAAATTGCAAGAATGGGGTTTGCTGTCGCCAGGTATGAAAATGTGTGTCTTTCGGATCCGCCAAGAAGATATGAAGAATTTCTTTGTGCAGGTTGCCATCCTCTGTTTCTGCACTGACATTGATGAGTTGTTCACAACTTTGGGTTGTGAGCATGACCCACAACAATGGCACCTTTTTATTGATTCGTCACTGTTAAGCCTGAAAGCTGTCTTGTTACACAATGGCAATGTCCGCCCTTCAATACCTATTGCCTATGCAGCGCATATGAAAGAAACCTATGAAAACATGGAACTGTTGTTGAAACAAATACAGTACAACAACTACAACTGGAACATCTGCGGTGATCTAAAAGTAATGGCACCGTTACTAGGAATGCAGCTTAGGTATACCAAGTACCGTTGTTTCATTTGTGAATGGGACTCCCGTGCTGGAGATTCTTATTACATTAAAAAGAACTGGCGCCTGAACCAATTGTTGACACAAATAAGATATTTTTGCCTCCTCTTCATATAAAGTGCAGACTGATGAAAAGCTTCGTGAAAGCGATGAACCAGGAATGTGAAGGATTTTGATATTTGAGACAGATGTTTCAAAGAATAACTGATGTCAAAATTAAGGAAGGCATTTTTCTGGGTACATAAGTCACACACATCATCTATGGCAAGTGGTTCGAAGATCTGCTAGTGGGGCCTGAGAAAATCTCATGGAAGGCATTCAGGGATGTTGTTGAAAATTTTCTTGGCAATTACAGGGTGCCAAACTACATCCAGCTGGTTGACAATGTGCTTCAAGCATACAAAACCATGTCGTGGAAGATTCATTTTTCTGCTTTCAATGGGGCTGCAGCTCCGATTTTGCACGGAAGCCGCTAGTGCCGCTTAGTAAACAGATCCCTTGGACTTTTTCCCTGCTAATCTTGGTGCAGTCAGAGAAGAACACGATGAAAGGTGATGGAAAAGCGGTATCAGGGCAACTGGAACCAATCAATGCTGGTCACTATTGTTGGACACTGAGATGAGAAGCATCAGATGCCGAGTACCGATGAAAATCAGGAGCAAAATATTTTAAGCTCAGGTGAACTAGTGCAACGTCAGCATCACCGTGTGATTAAACGTGATAAATTCAGTCAAAATTTAATTTCTTGTTTCTCCAAATTCCTACATGAGAAGGTCAATCCAAAATGGCATTTGTATTCAACTTGAAGCTATCATATTCACCAAAACTTTTTCAGGAAGCAAAACCTTTGAACAAATTTGTAGTCCAATGATATTGTCGCTAAGATGCCATGGACCACCTTATCCTGCCCATGGATTGCACCAGCCATATTTGGCCACTGCCACAGCAATCAGAGGAGATATTCAGTAGCAAACTGTCCAGAGAGTGCCAACTCAATAGCCCTCTCTTGGGCACTTATCTAGTTATCAGGTGCTGCTAACTGGGTGAGTGCTTTTGAATATCAGACCCTTTAATTTTATTTGTGTAAACTGCTTGATATGGATAGGTAGTAGTATATCAAATTAATAAAATCTAACCTAACCTAAAAAAATTACATTTACATCAAATTGTTCACATATCTAATTATTAGTTTGTAGTGATTTAGAGGATGGTACATTTATAACTAAACCCCAAAGATTTAATTATAACTATTTTTATTCTGGATTAAACTGCAAAGAAAATGGAATTTGGAATTTTCATGTGTAAGAAGCTGATCTACAGTACACGTGTAAATGGGAACACACATGTAGGCAGTGATTTCAGAAAAGCCACCGTTTGCACGTCTACCCATAGCATGTACATATCTTCAAGTGCTTGAGCTCTGGGAGCGGCTTGGGTAGAATTGTGGAGGGTAATTCTATAAAATCCCGTCTGGTCTACATGAGTCTTCATATACCTACGTCAAGTGTATTTTATGTAGAAAAGCAGGCACCTTCTTTTCTTTACTGAATACTAGTGTAAGTGGCAAAGTGTGTATCTTAATTGAAGGTGTTATCACTGACAGCAGCCCTGTGCTGAGATTTTTCAAGAATCCATGTGAATTATAGTATTTTATAATGTGTGTGTGTACTTGAGCACCCCTCTCATACTCCACCCAAAGTCCACCCATGTGCATGCCCACAGATACACACATTAATTTATTTAGCAATGCTTATATACTGCAGTGTACATTCAGGTAAGGCATATATTTACCTTGACCATGAAGGGCTCATAATCTATGTTTTGTACCTGAGGCAATGGAGTGTTAAGTGGCTTGCCCAAGGCCACAAGTAGCACCTGTGGGACCAGAAACCCCAGCCTTTTGGCCTGAGGTTGCTGTCCTCCAGTGGGATTTTAACCCCTGGTCCTCTGGCCTTAGATAACTTGCCCCAACCACTAGGCCACTCCTCCCCCTACATTAATGCCTATTAGGCACATAGCTCTCTAAAAGCATTATTTTTCAAAGTAATTAAGAAAAAGGTTGTAATATAAGGAGAGGTTTTCATTTTTCACCTTGCAAAACAGAGTCAGCATCTGCACAGGATTACAGAAACTAAAGTGTTTTCACGCTATGAAACTTCATTTTGTTTCAGTAAAAGCCCAGGACTGTCTGTAAAATTGCTTTGTTTTTCTTAGGTTAAGAATATAAAAGACCCCCTGGCTTTACTGCAAGAAATCAGAAAGAGCACCACAGGGGACCTCTTACCCATAGATATGATTTTGTATGTAGAAGCTCTAGCTGTATCCTATCCATCGCTCATTGTTTCTGACAAAGAAACACTCACAAATACGACTATAAATGTAAGTGACTCATGCCTGTAAATCTTGTTTTTATGTATATTATTGCTTATTAAAAGTGAAAGAATCTCATTCTGGAAAAAATGTGTTTTTATTATGACAGGCTTTTGTTAACACAGTGAACAATTTTGTTGAAAAGGAGAAAATTACCATTTGGAATGAGCTACCCAAAGATAATAGACGGAAGAGTATCACCAAGCTGATGCACACTGTGGAACAAGCAACATTAAATTTGTCAAAGAACTTCAAAAAGATGACACAATTAGA
Source organism: Ichthyophis bannanicus (assembly GCA_033557465.1). NCBI lineage: Eukaryota > Metazoa > Chordata > Amphibia > Gymnophiona > Ichthyophiidae > Ichthyophis > Ichthyophis bannanicus. Next base: position 208,372,918 of record CM066040.1, read on the forward strand.
TATTAATGCAAGTGACTTGGGTAAGAGCTAGCAAGAACTGCTAAGCAATTCATAGTGTGAAAAATTATAGGTGCATTATCTTTTTTTTTTAAAGTAACATTTTCTAATGATTAAGGACATTTTTAACCTAGTGCAGGGATAGTCTACCACTCTAGAAATAATGGTGATAAATGACTGTCAAATGTCTCATACCTGTGATTTCTTGCCAAGTAAAAATGTACTAGCTCTCTTAAAATGATACGGTATTAAATATTTGGCCATAATGTATATTTAAGAATGCAGGACTGTTTGATATTGCCAAAAGATTCATCATTGCATGACAAAAGTGACACATTTGCCATAACTCTTGAGTTCCGTATCATACTAAAACGTACACATAGAAGGCTACGTATAATGCTCATCAAACATCAATTAAAATTGGGTTAGGCCAACTGTTTTATTCTTTGAATAGCTTTCTGATGGTTCTGAACTGTTATTCAGTGTTTCTATAGAAAAGTGATATGATCACTTCAGAAGACACAGGGTTTCGGTGTTTTGTGTAGTTTTAAAACTAGATAATGGGGGGGAAACAGACAATCACCCAAGAGTGCATGGTCAGAACGATGCACCTTTGAAGGATAAATACAGATTGGTTGTTTACTCCTTCAAAAAGTAAAAAGACTAAGGCACATGTAATGAGGCTACAATGTAGCAAATTTAAGACTAATTAGTGAAAATATTTTTTCACTCAATGCGTAATCAAATTCTGGAATTCATTGCCATAGGATGTAGTAAAAGCTGTTAGTTTAGCTGGGTTTAAAAGAGGTTTGGACAAGCTCTTGAAGGAAAAGTCTGAGAATCCACTGCTTACCCCTGGGATAAGCATCATGGAATTTGTCTACCATTTGGGAACCTGACAGGTACTTATGACTTGGATTGGCCACCACTGGAAACAGGATACTGTGCTCAATGGATCTTTGGTCTGACCCAGTATAGCAAATTTTATGTAACTGCTTGAGTTGTAAATTGGTTGAGTGGGAGGCGACAAAGGGTACAGGTAAATGGAACTCACTTGAGGAGAAGGAGTTTACCAGTGGTGTGCCCCAGGGATCTGTCCTTGGTCCAATTCTTTTTAACATCTTAGTGATATAGCAGATGATACCAAAATCTACAATAGAGTAGACACCCAGGAAGGTGTAGATAACATGAGGAGTGATCTAGCTAAGCTTGAAGAATGGTCTAGAATTTGGCAGCTGAGATTTAATGTTAAAAAAATGCAAGGTCATGCATTTGGGCTGCAGCAATCCAAGGGAGCGATATAGTATAGGGGGTGAAGTACTTTTGTCAACTAAAGAAGAGCGGGACCTAGGCGTGATTGTGTCTGAAAAGCAAGAAGGATGCCTGGGCGTAGTAAGCACCTACTAATATCTATAAAATAGCACCTAGGTAGGTACCTCTGTAGGTGTCTACTCAGGCACTCTGTTATAAAATTAGCCTCCATGTGGATAATTTTATAAAAGGGTGCCTAGTTCAAGAGGGCAAGTAGACATCTATTTAAGTTCTATTTTATATAGCCAGAACGGAGCCTATGTCCTTATGTAGTATAAGAGGTAGAGATCGTGCCTTAAATTCAGGCATTGATATTTACACCTACTCGAGAGTGGGTGTAAATGAAAATGCATAATGTATGCAAGTGTCATCCTGGGCAGATTTTAAGTCCGTCTCTCTGGGAGGCATCTGTAAGGCTGTGACTTGGAAATCAATACATGTGTTTGATCATTATTACAAGTTGCAACTGTGGGCCAGGCAATTAGCTAGATTTAGGGCAGCAGTCTTAGAAAATATGGAGAGTAACCCTCTTTGGTATATAGCATTGGTCTGGACTGCTCTGACAGAGACAAAGAAGAACATGCAATTATACCTTATCTGATAAGTGTTGCTTCTCAAGTTCTGCCAGACCAGTCCAGGATTCCACCCTAGTAGGCCGATCCAGCAAAGGGTCTAACCAGAGTGGACAGCCTGGGACAAGATCAGCAATGCTTTGCAGAACATAAGGTATGAAAAAAAAGAAAGGAGGAAAGAAATACAAATAAAAAGATATGAAATAATACTTGGCTAATTATCATTTAAGTTTTAGGTGAACTGTGGCAATAGTAATATTGATGGCTTTGATGCTGCATTAGCATATAAAGGGAAAACAAGAAACTCTGTTCTGTCTCTTGCTGCTGGTGGGAAGTCAGTCCCTATGGATCTGGCAGGACTCGAGGAACAATGTCAGCTAAAGTATCCTCCGTAGGCAGGAGAATGTGGGGATAGAAGGGAGCATTGATGGAATTTGTAAGCAGTTAATAGTGGATGAGTTTGAAACAGTGACAGTGAAGATAATAAATAGGATTTTTCAGGTACATAAACTTGCACATTATAACTTGGATCTATTACCAGCCAAATACATCAAGACTGCAGGGAAAGCTTTGCTGCATTGTGAAGTCTATCCTGATACAGGGCTATATGCCCAGTCTATATAAGCAGCCACTTGTGAAGCTCATATTGAAAATATCTGCTTTGGATTCTGAAATAGTAGCAAACTATCACTCAGTGGCTAATCTCCATTATATGGGAAAGTCCCATAGGAAAGGCACAGTTCCTTTTTATTATTAGAGTCTCTTTTATACCGCGCTATTCAGCATCAGTGCGGTTTACAATGAACAATAAAATACACATTTCCGATGGTACTTTGTGTTTACAGTTGAACAGGTAATGCAACTTGGATAACTATTTACAATTTAAGACATAATTGGGAACTCTTTTGACTTCTTTGACTCTTAACATTTAATTGTGCTTTTAGCTAAAATGATAGAGCGTTTTGATCTTGATTATATTTTTGTAGATGATATACAAATAACACAGATGTACTTTGGGGTGGCCATGGGAGTATGGTGTCCTCCCCCAAATTTTGCAAACATTAATCCTAAATTAGTCCCCCTGCCCATACTGCCAATATAACTTCCTTACCCTTCGCTTCCCCTTCTCAAGTAAGCAGGCAAAAGGTAAACTATACAGATGCCATTTACAGAATGTTTCAATACCATCATAGACTGGCTGGACCAGCATAGTTTGACACCGAACTCAGAGCAATCAATTGCTTTATAAATGTCTAGAAAGAAGAGTGCTGGCCAAACCTTTCTCCTCAGTACAAGTGCAATTACAAGATGCCAAATGTATTAAAGGTCAGAGGGTACAAGTTTCAGTGTTTGTTTATTCATATTTTTATAGCATACAATTAATTCATAATCTATGGGGCTATTTGGTTAAGGCAAATCTAATTAAGGTTATGGTGGCACTAGTGTTAAGTAAATTAGATTATTGTAATGCCATTTATATTGCTCTGCCTGACAGCAGCCTTAAAGAACTGCAGATGATAAAAAATATGGTTACATGCCTTATTATGTATTTAAAAAGTTGTGATCCAGCAACAGTTTGCAAATGCGACAGTGGCATCCTGTGGAAACGACGGTTTGGTTTAAAATTGCCTGCTTGCTGTACAGATATAAAGCAACTCCAAAATATCTAGCTGATCGTTTAAAGTGGTATGAACCAACCTGGCCTCTGTGTTCCTCACAGCAAGGGCACATTGCATTACCACCTGTGTCTATGATTCATTTGGCATCTACTTGAGCTAAGGCATTTTCCTATGCAGGACCTTGCACTTGGAATAAACTCTCTCTTGCACTGAAAGAGAACCTTAATTATTTGCACTTTAGAAAATTGCTCAAGACAGTATTATTTGAAAAATAAGGGTAGAATGTTACTGGCTTTTAATGTTTTGTAATTTTATTGTGTTATTTAAGATTAACCTGTGTGTTATGTTTTCATTGCAATCTACCATGAGTTACTGCAAATACCAAAAATTATATTAATAAATCAGATCAAATCTAAGACTGCAGAAAATAGTTTTTCTATAGTTGTTTCACTCGTGAGGTTATGAGGGTGCTGGATCTTTATGGAAATTTCATGGGACAGAAACAGTATTTTTGCCTAGTTAACTGTGGACAGGGTAGGGCTGTGATTCTTATTTTCATAGATCCATCAGTGGTCTTTGACATCATTACTACAGCGGATTAGTAGTTTTGGTATGGATTCTGAATGGATGTGGTTTCATTCTTTTTAATCCCAACAAATTTATTCTGTAAGTTAAGGTAATACCAGATTTGCTTTTTTTTTTTATATAAATTGTGCAGTGCTCAGGGGTCCATACTTTTACCTCTTTACTCTTTTCATAGACAGATTTGGAGATCTGATCACTAGTTTTAACATTAAGTGCCAAACGTAAACACATAGTGGTTGAAAATGATCTGTTGCTGCTGTGAATTTCTTGTTTGGCTGAAATGACTTTATGGCTGGAAAGTCATTAAGTTAAAATTTGATTCAATGAAATCGGAGTTACTCTAGTTTAATAATCAGAGAGGATTAAGCTAGTTTCTAGGAAGATAGCAAATGTTTGGCTATAGTGTTGGGCACTGCTTACAATGGATCCTTGAGGGTAATATGGGTTAGTTTTGTACATGCCATGACAATAATGAACATTTTTTCTAAGCCCGAGTATATGCATATGATCGTAGAGGGTCATTTTTAAAGGTTTAGTTGTGATTTGGATGTCTGAAGACGTGCATGTGGACATTGAAATCATGGATACGTCTCCAAAGCCATTCCAGAAATGACATTTGCAGACATCTCTGATGGAGGGACATCCACGTAGGCACAGGGGTGTGACAGAGATATGTCCAAGAAGGGGCATCCCCATTCAATTTCAGAAACGGAGACATCTGTAAGCACATCCATGTTTATACCTGCTCCAGGCACAAATAGACATCAGGAAAGTGCTTGAATTCACCTTAAAACATCCAGAGTGTAGAGAAGCCTTAGATCACGAAGGCCCACACTGGGATTTGAACCCTGGTCACGCTACTCTTGTCACTACTCTAACCATTATGTTATTAGATGTCTTCTTTATTTATTTCAAAGGTTTTATTTATACCGCTTTATCCGACAGTCAAAGCGGTTTACAAAGGACAAAAAGTTGAACATGTACATTTAATAGAGATAACTATGTACATTAGGAACAGTATGAATGTACATTAGAACACTGTTGGTTCTGAAATGCTATCTATATAGACGTTTAATACATGTGCATAGCAGGCACGTCCACATTTCCGAAATCTTGCCTGAACTTGCACGTGCCTGTTTTTTTTTTTCCAGACATTCTGGCTTTGATGTCCCAGGATGCATTTGTATGTGCCATTATGCAGGGGCGGCTCAAGGCAATCTGCTGCCTGAGGCAGAGGATGAGATGATCCCCCCCCCCCCCCATAGAGGGGGAAAGGGGCTTTCTCAAAACACCAGTCAGGGACTGAACCAAACCAAAAAGATGATTAGATTATATGGAGGAAATGCAAGATGTTTGCACAGCAAGGAACTAAAAGAGAGCGAGAACCACTGCTGTTTATAAAACAAAATTATAACTTATTTTTATTTTGTTGTTATAAACCACATTATGGTTCTTGACTTTTCAACATGTATTTTGCATCTACAGAACTCCTTCAACAGTGGATGCAGAGCAGAACCAGGACATTCGCCCACAGAACTCAATATCTTAAAACAAAAAAAAAAATCCGATTCTGATCATCTCACTAACAGCAAACATTCTCCAGTACCAGGCATATTGTGAACTAATACCCCTCCCCCCCCCCGTCAGCCCAGCCCAGCCCAGCCCAGCCCCGCCCCTCCCATTTCCCTTCTTTTCCATAGCTCTGTTAAAGTTGAGCCCACTGGTGCTGAAGGTAAACGAAGCATTTCCTGTCTCGCACCGACCAGGCAACTGCAGAGATCTTCCTGGGCAGCGGGTGGGGGGACACAGGGGGGGTTCAGGGTGGTTGATTCTGCCACTGCCGACAAACAGCTGCTGCAGCTTGTTCAGCCCTTCTTTATTTTCAATTTTGAAGGCCGAGTGAGGCAGCTTTTTGGTGGGCATTTTTTGCCATGCCCAAAAGTTGCTGCCTGAGGCGACCGCCTCACTTGGCCTCATTATAGAGCCACCCCTGCCATTATGTCTTTCAAACATACTGCTAGCGCTTGCAATAGTACTTGTATCATGCCAAAGAGATCTTCCTTTTGGAGTTCACAAGATGTAATATGCATAGGCAACCTATCAAGATTGGATTTAGTTCGCACTTTTTTCTTAGACATTCAAGGCAAGTCACATTCAGGTGCAGTAAGTATTTTTCCTGTCCTCAGAGGACTTACAATCTAAGTTTGTATCTGAGGCAATGGAGATTTAAGTGACCTGTGCAAGATCAGAAATGGGTTCTCAGCCCACTGCTCTAAGCATTAGGCTACTCCTTCACTCAACTCAATTCTAGATGTGTATGAAATTTTAGAAACATAGAAACATGACGGCAGAAAAAGACCATATGGCCTATCTAGTCCGCCCTTCCATATCAACTATAATAATCCCCTTTTTTCTTTTAGAGATCTTCTGTTTGTCCTACGTTTTCTTGAATTCAGATACTGTCCTTGTCTCTACTGCTTCCACTGGGAGACTATTCCATGCATCTGCCACTCTTTCCATAAAGAAATATTTCTGAACATTACTCCTGAGTCTATCCCCTCATAGCAGAGCCTTCTTTCAATCAAAAGAGGTTGTTTTCCTGGGTATTTATGCCACAGAGCTTTAATCAAGCTTGTGGCATCCAGCACAATGGGAAATATTTTTGTATCTTTCTGCCACATGTTCTTGGTCTCTGTCTACTTTTCTTGAAACTTGAGGATCTTCTCTTTCTCCACATGATTAGCAGAGTAATTACTTGGTGCTGAATCAATGCTGTTCTTATGTTTTTATTCTTTACCACTATGTCCAGTTTTCTTGCATTGGATTTTTTATCAGTTGAAATGGCAATGTCTCAGGTGATTATAACCTCTTATATCTAAGTATACTATCAGAGCATTTAGCAAGCTTAATCTGGTTCATGGTTGTCCAATTAGTGGTGATCAACCAGGACTTGGCTTAGGATTATTAAATGTCTCTGACAGTATACTTAGACATGGTTTCACAGAATTTCTGGCACAAGAACATGACAAAAGAAAAATCTTTGGTGTAAAACTCTACAGCAGGAGTCAATAGATTCACAAAACAAAAAAATCCAGTTAGCATTTACCATAGAACTCCAGACCAGATAAACTGGGATAATCAGTAAAGGTTACTGGTTTCCAACCAGCCTGTGATGAAATTTTGTTGATATTTTCTATATTGTTTCAAATGTGCATCCATAATATTTAGGTTTTTCTTCAGATTCTACTTTCTACTGATACATCAACTTGAATTTTATCCTAGTACTGTGACCAGTGCCTGTTTGTACTGGTTTCTGCTGTGCTCCTCCTGTTTGCTCAACATTTCTGCCTCATTCCACTCCTTTTATCTCTACTGGTACATCTTTCCTAGCAAAAAGAGGTGCCATGCTCATATGCAGGGCTCTTTCATTAATATATGAAGACCATGGGTAAATTTTAGCAGATAATGAAAAAGATGCCACGATTCAGTTCCCCCAAGTATCCTCTCAAAAAATATCCCTGCTCTCCTCATTTTATAGCCCGTATTTTTACCTCAGCTAAAACTTGATTATTGGTTTCTGTTCCTATACCCTGATCTTCCAAACCGCCTTCCACATTTGACCCAACCTTTCTTTTTTCTTATCTCTAAATTCTGCCCCAGCCTAGCTCAATAACAAACCTAATATCTTGAAGAACCAATATGCATTCTAGTGCAGTGACCTATTTCACTAGAGGACCACTTTAAGTGTAGTTGGCATTAAGTTAAACGTTTTTCTGAAGCCTCTTTTCAAAATGTATTTTCCATGAGAAGGTTAAAAGGTACCCATTCTCAAGAGTATAATATACATATCCAAATAATATATATCCAAAATATAGCAGTTAAATATACAACTTCCAGCCAGTAAGATGAGCTCTTATTGCAATGTTTCCATGAGTCAGCTTCTTACACAGCAGGGATTTCCAAAATTCAGCCTTTGAGAACTATTCCAAATGTCCTGACAAGCGGTCCTTGACAGCTGATCTGTTGTGCACCTATGTCTTGAAAAACTGCTGTAAGCAATATATATGGTTTAGATTAGTGATCCTGTCCCATCAGGCAAAAAAAAACACAGTTGGCTTTTCTTCTACAGACCCATCATGGATGATTGAAATGCTGCTTTGGGTGCCTAAAATGAACAAAGTCAAGACCTTGGTATCCTCTAATATTGTTACTGTCCTGAGGGGCAATGTCTGTTTGACAGCAGACATCTGTATTACATGGAGAAGTCGACATTTTCCATCGCTTTATGACCAGATCGCTATAAAATTCATCTTCTTAAAAAATAGACGTAATATATTAACACAAAAGAAAATGTGCTCAACATTTTGATTCCCCTTTTAATGAATACAAATTTAATATTTGGTTTTAAAATGTAACATACTACTATTTAAAGGTCTAATTGCATAGCCTTTATATCTATATCTTTATGGGTATAAAACACGATCCAGGCATTGATTTATGAACACTAACAATAATAACAGGAATTTTTCAGAGAATAAAGTTTGAACTGCGATTTACTGATTTGTTTTTTTCTACAAATCTGTGAACAACAACATTTTTAATGTCTTTATAATTATGCAACTTGACAGTACATAAATTAGGTTAAGAGTAAGCGATGTTGGATTTTAATACTTTCAATGTTATGATTAAAGAAACACCACATTTTTATGCTTTCATTTACAGCTCTCAAAGTCTTTGTCTTTGACTCACAGCACATGAAACATATTCACCCTCATGCACACATGACAGAAGATTATATAAAAATCTTTCCCCGGAAAAGAGAATCAACAGTATCCAATGGTAAGGCATGCTAGCAAGAGTGCCATTTTTAACTTAGCTTGTACAGCAAAAATAAAGAAATATTCTGAAAAGTCTAGCAGTATCATTGAAAGCAAACTCATTTGTACTGTAATTATACCCTCAGTAGTACCTACTGTGCTGTGCATAACTTGAAATTAGAATTATAAATGTGGACAAAATTACATTTCAACACATAACATAGTTCTTGAACTGTTATTTTTCTAATTCATCAAATATTTAAATCTGAATCAGCCCAGTGGTTCAGTGGTTGTGTGGTTCAATCCCTGAGGTGGGTCTTTTGCTTTCTGGGTCAGCCCTAGGGGGAAGAGGGTGGAATGCTCCTTTCTTAAGAGTGATACCTAGTGGAGGATTTTGGGCCCATGATTGTAACGTTTGGAAGGAGCCCTGGTGGATGGCCCCTGGCTCAAAAGTATCACCACAATGACTGGACTAGGTATGTTGGGGGAGGTACATACCAATAGGGGGAAAATCCCTAGGAAGTTGTAGATAAAGGACCGTGGAGCCAGATCCAAGCTCTGGCTGCACGTGAACTTTAAGTACAAAGCAATAGAAGGAAACGGTCAGATCAAAAGAAAACAAAATATTTGTATTTTCTACAGCTTTCACACATTTCTGCTGATTGTAATTGCTCACTATTTCTTGCATCTTTTCAGTTGGCTGCACTCTTAAGCATGGTCTTATTGATTTGCAGGTACTGTTGCAATTGTATTTCTGCGGTATGACAGCATTGGTGCTTTGCTTCCATCATCTGAAAACATCCAGGAAGAGGTAAACAGCAAGTCTGCTTCTCAACAAACTGAGAGTATAAACTCACCAGTTATAGCTGCCGCCATCAGCTCCAACCCACCAGTGCTCTATCAGTTTGATAAAATAACATTCACATTAAAACACATAAAGGTAAGAAAGGTTTTTAAGCTACTGTCTGACTAAAGCAAACAGCTCTTCTAATTATTTGTTACATGACTAGCTTTAAACAACCTTAGCTATACTGCATAAAACAGAACAGCTATATTCCTTGTCCTCTATGTACTGTAATTCTTATTTTATTGTGCTCTAATTAGGGAAAAACGAGTATGAAAGAAAGCACAATAAATACAATTAAAGCAATAATATGCTACTATTTAAAGTACTGTTAGCACAAAATATACATTAATGGCAACAGCCAATAAGTTATTAGTATCATTAGGAAGCACTCTTGGTCCCTAACTACTCTTCATTTAATACAGTATCTTCTGCAGTGTGTGGCTGCTTAGTATTGGAGACACATTTAGCTTGAAGACTGCAGGCATACCCTTGCCCAGCACCGATTATTTGTTGCACTCCTCTTTGACAGTGTTGCTTTAAGAGTGCAGGCTTTCTGCCAGGTTCTGATAGGATATTCTGTAGACAGGAGAGCCCTGGGTACTTTACTAATTGTTAATAACATGGGCACTGGAGCACGGCCAACTGATTTACCTTGTTCCATCATACACATTTTTTTGTCTGACCCCAGTTCCTTCCCACAGCCATCTCTTCCCCGCACCCAGCCATGTCAGTGCCAATCAACAGCAATACACTGATTGACAGCAAGATGCTGGGACAAAAGGATCACAGCTTTATTGATTGCAGCCTGAGTTAGTCGCGCTAAGCCACATGACTGCTAAATAACAGCTGAAAAATAGGAGCTAGCTGGACCCCTCCAGAAACGTTCATTGGCTTTAACTGTGGATTGTTCAGTATGTATCCTGATGCATCTCTGCGGCTGGTGGGACAGAACCCAGTCATCAGTGACCTACCAGACTGATCCACACTCATCTGGTAACACGGTGGGGAAAAAATGACTACACCTCAAGGCCTGTGGCAGACTCTGCTGCTCCTTCAAGCTACTACTCTAGAAAGCGCAGACACTTAGATACCTTGACAAGTGCAGTCATGCACTGAGTAATCCTGTCCTTATATCAGACCCAGACTCATCATTATTTTTCTGCCAGCTGCAGCAATCTTTGTCTTTCTCTACACCCAGAGCCGGTCCCAGAGTTAGTTCAAGGTGTCGGTGCCCTAGGCAGACTTTAAGCTTTACTCCACTCCCATCCCTCCTCCCTGGCTGTCAAAATCCATTGTTTTGCTTTGAATTCCCTGCTCTTTGCCACCTGCCAGATGTTTCCCCCCTAGGCGACCACGTAATTTGCCTAATGGTTGGGTTAGCCCTGTCTACACCCCTCTGGCTACACGAGAAGGGACAGTTCAAACGCCATTTACCCAGGTGCACAGTTATTTATCAGGACAAACTGAATGTCTATCTGAAAAATGCTCATACCTTTTTCAGGAGTCGTTTAAGGTGAGTTAAATTCAGGTGCCGCAGGTATTTTCCTGTCCCTGGAGGGCTTACAATCTAAGGGGCCCTTTTACTGAACTGCATTAGGTTTTTGCATTTGACATGTATTTAGCACTAAGACCAATGTGCCTTAAATGCAAAGCCTCCACGGTAACCATCAAGAGCATGGCCAGCATATTCCATGTTCCCAGCAGTTAACATACAGATGTTTACCCTAAAGCACAGCACAATTACCATGGGTGCAGCTAATTCCACCTAGAGGAGGCATTATTTGCACCCATGCTAATTATAACAACATCGACAGTGTGCAATCCCCCCCTCCAACTGAAATGTGCTCTACCTCTTAACATACCCATTCATCACCCAACATGCTACTGGCAATTATAGCGTGAATCAGCATACGGTAACTATCATGTCCTGGTGGTAACGGTTATCGCGGGCCCTTTTCTACAGCATATTTTAGTAAAAGGAGCCCCTAAGTTTATACCTTAGCCAATGGAGGGTTAATTGACCCGCTTAGCCCTCTGTGCCTTAAAGATAGGTGAGGTTTTTCCTTGCCTATCTTTAAGGCACAGGGGTTAAGCATGTAGCAACGAAAATCGCTGCTACCCGGTTAGTCCTTTCATCCGCCCCTGCTCCGCCCCAGAACGCCCCAACACTCCCCGATGCTAACTGCATAGTATCAGGGCACATTAGGGACATATCCGGGATTTTCAAAGGGTACTACCCATGTAGGTGACTTTCAGAAATCTCGGTGCTACCTGGCTAGCTCCTACGGCTTCTGGGTGGTGCAGCAAGACCCAGGAAGATTAGAGAAAGTTGCTTTTAACTGAAGGTTGGCTCTACTAACCTTTGAAATTGTGGACTTTGGGTGCCAAGCCTCGGAGAGGGTACATCAGTCTTTTGAGTCAGTCTGCAAGTATGAAAGCTCAGAACAGAAGGGGGCAATGAAGGGCCAGAACACTATGGGGGTCATTCCAATCCTCATTTCGTGCTAAACACCCAGATTGCACCGAGTCCCCGCATATATAGCCAACTTGTGTGTCGCACTCTGCTCATGGGCGGGAGGGGGTGGGCTGGGGGAGAAGCAAGGGCAGGCAGTGGGTGGCGACTGACCCCAGATGTACAGGGCTGATTCAGAGGTCGGTCCTGTATATCTGGGGTCTGAAATGTAAACAGAGGACTTATTCCATCTAGAGGTGGAATAAGTCCCCCTGGATGGTGAGGGATAGTGGCACAGGACCTGGAAGACAAGGTGAGGGGGCACAGGGGGTTCCCCACAGCCCAACCCTGGCCTTGGAAGGCACGATCGAGGGTCGGGCTGCAAGGAATGTGGGGTTTGCTACCACTGCCGGGAATCACAACTTGTGAATGAAGCTGCGGTGGCATGGCAACAGGACGCCATACCACCGCCACTCCATTCACAAGCCAGGCTGGCCTAGCTGAGTAAGTGCAAGACATCCAGCCTGTCAAAATCAGGGCCCGGCCTGCACGTCCAGGCCAGTAGACGAGATTTTGATCCCGCAGGCACGTTTAGTCCCCATGGGATGAGAATTGGGTGCTACCACTGCATGCCCCGATTCTGACAGGCCGTACAGGTGGAGAACAGGCAGATTGTAACTGGTGTCTATTTGTCCAATCACTCTTCTGCCTTCCCCCTTCTCCATTGTTGGGGTAGTTGGAAATCTGCCTGCCCAACCTTCCATCTGCTGCCCCCTCCTCCTCCATGTTCTTTATTGCGTTAACCTGCCCTTGATTAATGGGAAGCAAAATCAACCAGCACTTTGGTTATATTATTTTTGCCTTCCTTTGAGGATCAGATGCTTTGCTCTTATGCTGTATTATAAAACTTAAGCAATATGTATGCTTATAGTACTGGGCAGAAGTTCTGCATAATGATTTACTGAGTAAAAGCCCAGGCACCAATGATCATGAAAGGGTAAATTACCACTAACTAATCAAGATTTGTCTGAAAAATTTTGCTAACACCCATTGTTTCTATTGTATGTTTCTTTACAAATTGATCTCCTACAATACAAAGCAATTTTATATAGTGTTTTCAGAGAGAGTATTCCAAACTCCTTTGCAGCCACTGTTAGGAAATTGATTGGCACTAGTAATAATGCCTGCAGGTTTGACCATTTATCTGTAATCTAATGGCAACCTCACCTTATTTATGAAGACACTTGGGTCATCTTCCATTGCCCTATACATGCTTGATGTGTCTTTAGAAAAAATTAAAGATGTAGATAAGAGGTGATAAATGATCAAATAAGAGTAAAAAGTAAAAAGTATATTTTTTAACTGCTATACAAATGACCGTCGAGCAGTGCACAAGTTCTGTCTTGTGTTCAGCATCGAGCTGAAAAAGTAATGAATAGAGGGCTGAAGGATCCTTGATTCCACGAGCACATCAAGAGCGAGCAAAGACTAGGGAGGTATATTGTGTGTATGGGATTGAAAATATCCCTTACCTGAGCCCTTTCAATACAGAGGGAGCAAGAATAGAATTGGGGGATCTATTCCCAGCACTTATAGAGAGACAGTGGGTAGGAGGCTGGGAGATACTCATTCAGGAAGAGAGAGAGTGAGTGAGCATGGATGAAATTTTACAAAAACATCAGTTACAATTCTTCCTGGCTTATACTTATTATATTTTAAGAAGAAGTTGGGTTAAAATAATACAACTTATTTAAAAGCATTTTTGTTGAATTTCTGTGATTGACAAAATTGGTTTTGATTAATACAATTGTAACCAAAGTGATGACATAGACCACAACGTAGCTGTGTTATTTATTTATTTATTTAACAGTTCTTCTATACCGCTCTATTTTAGATCAGAGCGGTTTACATTTACCAGGAGGCTCAACACGACCACTGCTCAAACCGACCCCTGCCCTGCCTTCTGGATGAAAGAGCTACGGTCTGACTTTAGCCCATTAATAGCCAAGCTCATAGACCAATCCTTCGCTACAGGTGCATTCCCTCAATCCCTCAAACACACGTCCATCACGTCAATCCCTCAAACACACGTCCACACGTCAATCCCTCAAACACACGTCCATTGCTAAAAAACAGCAAGCTTGATCCCAGAAGGTAGACTCGTACAGACCGATATCGAACATACCACTGCTGGCCAAAATAATTGAAAAAGAAGTCCAAAGACAAATCCAAGAACACATCGAAGCCTCCGCGCCACTGGACCCCTGCCAACATGGCTTTAGAGAGTCTCATGGTGTTGAAACGCTCCTCGCCACACTCATCAATAACATAATAGCGGGAATTGACAACATTCGTCAAGGGTTTGTCCTCATTTTCATGGACATAGCAGCTGCTTTCGACTCAGTAAGCCACGAGCTCCTCCTGGAGCATCTCAAGGAGAAGGGGATCACTGACAAAGCGCTAGATTGGTGCAAGTCTTACCTTTCTGACAGATGGCAGCATGTATGATCAGGGGCTACAACATCGGATCCATTCCACCAGAAGCAAGGTGTCCCACAAGGATCCTCCCTCTCCGCCCTGATGTTCAACATATACATGCAGCCCATCTGTAACCTTATCCGGTCTTTCAGTGTTAACTGCTTAATATATGCAGACGATGTGCTACTTTACATGCCTTTCTCAACGGAGAACCCGGACCTCTCCCCACTGACAAACTGCTTTAATGCAGTATCCAACTGGCTCCAAACCCAAAACCTCCGAATTCAGCACAAGAAAACAGAGGTCCTATTCATCACAAGGAACCAGAACTTCACCACGCCACCCTTTCTAAAAGTCAAGGAAGCAGAACTACAGTCCAAACTCACGATCAAGTACCTCGGAGTCACTTTAGACCAGCGCCTGGATATGAAGGTGCACATAAGCAACATAGTGAAAGCTGTGTACCATAAGATCCAAACCCTCAGGCACCTACGCTTCCTGCTAGAACCAGATAACTTCCGGACAATTTATCAAGCACTGATCATACCACATTTTGATTATGCAAATTCAATTCTGCAGGTACTCCCTCAAGCCACCCTAAACCCGCTGCAACGCGTGATGAATGCCGCAGCGAGAGTCCTACGTGGAGCATCTAGGAATGACCACATAACGCCCATCCTGAAACATCTCCACTGGCTCCCGATACATGCTAGACTCACATACAAAACCTTACTGCTGACTTTCAAAGCCAACAACGGGCTCTCCTCCACAACACTAGAAGAGGTTATCCAGACCGTGTCCCCTAACAGGTCCAGAAGATTGGTAGCGGTCAATACACTGGTAGTCCCGAAATCAATAACCCAATGCACCCAAGCAACAGCAAACAGGGCGTTCAAATTCTGTGTGCCCAGATGCTGGAACACCCTACCTCCCAGCATCTGGGCAATCCCTGACCTAGCCCAGTTTAGGAAGGCCTTGAAGCACCATCTCTTCCTCCTGTACTACCCGGCAGACAGTGCTACAATAGCCCTCCCACTACCTAGCCTATACAGTACAATTGAACCTTATCACACAAAACACCCATGACTACGACTAGTGAAATACGACTTGTCATGTCGCCTAAATGTAAATAGTTACCCCTAGTTATCCAAGTTTTAGTACATGTTCCTTGTAAACACAGATCAGCCAATGAAATGTGTAAGTTTCTATGTTCCATGTAAACCGCACTGATGTTGAATAGCGCGGTATAAAAGAGACTGTAAATAAATAAATACAATTGTAACCAAAGTGATGACATAGACCACAACGTATCTGCGTTAGGACCAGGAGGCTCCAACTCCCTATAAACCAAGTATGCCAATCACAGCAACTTGAAGGTGGCCAGTGGTCTACCCAGCAAGATAAGGGGGTGAAAGTGGCAGATAAAGGAAGCATGACTAATTCTGAAGTCCTCATCCTTCAGTAAAATCCCAACCTCATCCCCTAGATCAGGGGTCTCCAACCTGTCCTGGAGGGCTGTAATCCTGCCAGGTTTTCGGGATATTGCTAATGAATATACATGAGATATTTGCATGCACTGCCCCCATGGTATTTGAATTGATCTCATGGCTTGCATTAAATAAGATGCATTAAGAGGCATGTTCACGAAAGTGTGATAAGTTTTTGTACTTACCGCAACTTAAGTGCAAAGCTTGTGAAGTGGCATTTTAGAAAGAGCCTTCAAGTGCAATCTGGAATGCCCCGGGGGAAAATATGCAGGAAAATGCCAGGGATGTCTATATTTCAGCCTGATTTTAGAAACATAGATGCTCGTCATGGACACCTTCACCGGCATCCACATAGATGTCCCCACTACAAAAACCTGGGGCGGGAACGACTATCTAATATTATTAATGTTATTTTGCATACAGGGATGTCTACTGGTGTGACAAGATGAAAACAAAAGCCTTCATTCCCCCATCAGTGCTCCATTTTTTTAAAACACTTTTGCTGTTAGTTGTACCAAAACCTTGTAAGTACTTTTAAATGTCAACCAGCTGTTGTACCTGAATGTAAATAGGCATGAGCTGTCTGTCAAAAGGCATTAACTACATGAAATTATTTCAAAAAAAATTCCAGCGAAGCACTGCCATCATTTAGGCCCTGGCAGCCCTAGTAGAGTCACTCACAGTAGGTATAATTATCTGCAATCACAGTGATGCTATTGTCATCTAATGCAACAGACCCCCATCCAGTATGACCATCCCCAGTTCTACCAAAGGCCATTGTTGTCCATTATGACAGCTCACAATTGTACCAGTGATTCACTAGGGCTGTTCAGTGCTGTTGGCTACCTTGTTTAGTTTATAGGCTCTTTCAGCAGGAATTGCCTTCTAGATGTGTTTGTACAGGGCTGCGTATGCCTTGTAGTGCTATATAATATAATAGAAGTGAAAACGGAAGTCAAATATCTGGGGATAGACCTCAACCAAAACCTAAAAACTTTGAAGCACATATAAGCAAGATTACAAAAACTGCCTACAACAAACTAAGAACAATGCAAAAACTCAAACCTCTTCTGGACTTTAATAATTTCCGCACAGTCTGCCAGGCCTTGATAATGCCGATACTGGACTATTGCAACGTCATCTACCCTTTGCAATTACTACAAAAGACGATGGCCCGTATCATAACTGGGACACCAAGAATCAGCCACATAACCCCAACATTGAGACAACTACATTGGCTCCCCATATTCACCAGGACCAAATACAAAGCAACACTCACCATTTTCAAAATCCTACACCAACTATCACCAACAACACTACAAATCCTCATCAGCAAGGACCCTGAAAACAGAACAAAAAGGAAACTCAATAAAAACCTACTAATAATACCAAAGACCAAAACCAAAGCTAAACAAACAACCTGTCATAGAGCTTTTTCAATATATGCTCCATCACTCTAGAACACCCTCCCAGAAAACATAAGAACCACCAATGACCTGTAGGACTTTCAGAAAGCCTTAAAAACACACCCTTTTTTGGAATACTATGGACCAGAACCTGAAACACTGTGCAAAATGCACCAACTTCAATGAAATATGAACACATCCAATCATTCTACCTTCCATGCAATAGCAGCAACCGTCATAACCAACATCAAGAAACCATGTATCCAATATTGTTAATACCCCGTTATATCCAAGTTTTTAATTCCTTGTTCTATGTAAAGTTCATTTTGTTTAACGTAAACTGCTTTGAATGTAAGAAAAGCAGTATAAAAAAAATTGTTAAATAAATAAAAAATGATCAATAATAGTAGTAGTAGCCATGAAATGTCACTGCACACTACCCTGAACCCAGTATTGCCTTACATATCCCTTCATCTTCATATTATGAATATATCATAAAGATATTAAGCAGATGATTAGGAGGGTTACACAGGTAGGATTTCAAAGAAGTGAGAGGATTATCGTGTCCCCCTTTAAGCTCCATCCAGCCCCCATACAACAAGCCACTCAACCAGTGGCCGTATTTTTCAACCTCTTGATGTGGGAGAACAAAGGAACTATTGGTCACCAACATTCCATTCTCCAACCCAAACACTTCCACTCTGAGGAAGTAGTTGGAGGCTTAGGAGCATATTTAGTAACATGTGCTAACTGTAAGTAAGGGTTTGACACTTGGTAAGCATGTTACGCTGGGGCCCTGTACTAAAAATCCCATGCTAATTGGGTAGCACATAATTGGATGGGGACTGGGTGGATTATGAGTGGAACATGGGCATTGATGGTGCATCCCATTATGGGTGCGCACTAAGCGCAAATGTTGCTATTAGCGTGGATGCGGTTAATGCCGCCTCAAGGCTGACGGTAAGTGCACATGCATGCAGGTTAGCGCATTGCTAATGTGCTGCACAGTGCTAATGACAGGGGGATGGATGCAGATGCCCCTAAAGTTATCACGGGCCTCTGTGCTAGTTTTTGAGCTCAAACACATGCTACCAGTGTGCCTTTAGTCTGGCCAGTGGCATATGAAGTGCAATGTGGTGGGTGTGGCCCTCCCCGTGTGCTGGCCAGAAGGGGGGGATGCACCCCCCCCCCCCACGAGCCCACAGAGGCAACGCAGCAAAGATATGATTAAGCTGGCTTGCCATGGTGCCTCATGCTCTTCTCTCCCGGCTGAAGCCTCATGAATTGTGAGACTTTGGTCGGGAGAGAAGAGCAACTGGCCCCTGGACCCTGAGGCACTGCAGCAAGCCAGCTTAATCATAAGTTTGCTGTGCTGCCTCCATGGGGCTAACCGGGGGGGGGCACTGGCAGCACGAGGGGGGGAGAACCGATTCTCGCACCAGTGTTATCTACTTGACCCAGTTATCTTCCCTTGCATTGTAGAGCATACTAAATTGATTTTTCAAAGGAACTTCATTGTAGCCACAGAAAATAGTGCCCAAAGCACTTTTTAGATCAACAAATACGGAAAAGTGTTCAAAAGGCATCCTTTTAAAGGCAGTTCAGTCTGTGTCAATATCATCAGATAAACATGAGGTTCAATCAATCACTGCACAAATGAAAATGAGAGAAATCTATATTAGATAAAAAGAAATTCTGGTCGGTTATTCACTAGCTCTTAAATATTCATGAAGTAGAAGACAGATTTTAGCATAGCCTAGCAGAACGAGGTGGTACAGCAAAGGATGCTGGCAGCTATGGCCAAGAAGACATACCTTTCTTCTTCTTCTTCAGAGACAGGGACTTTGCTTTAAGATGGTTTATACACCTGGACAAAACACTTGCCATTGTATCATTTTTCTAAAGTGCATTTCTTTTACAGATAAATGTGCTCTAGATGTAAATCCATAAAAAATGAGTAATTGGATTGAAAAGCTCTTTAAAGTTATAACACTTTCTAGCAAGGCTATTTATCAGTATTCATATAAGGCCTGTCCAGTCAATGTAAAGTACAATAAAAATTACTTCTCTTATGAGTCATAAAATGAAAAACAAATATAAAAACCTGTTCTCCCCATGAACAGAGGTTTTCATAATGTGCTGCACCTCTACTGCTAGCAGCCAAGAAGGACTAGTGTTATTATTTATGTTAGTGCTTTTAGCAAAGTTGCTTGCAATAATGGAGAATGATATAAGCAAAGACAGAATGGGATTTTTCATCTCAGTATTCCATTTGGTTTGTAATATCATTTAAAGGCTATTCATTCTATCACATTTAAAGTAGATTTAACTCTTCTCTTTTCATGCTTTAGTGTTCTATTGTCCGCTAATTGCATGACCTTCACTTCTATATCCCACATACAAGGAACGAAAAGAACAGAGACAATAGATCTGTGTATAATATAACAGAAAAAAAAAGAGATCTGTTTTTGTTTTTCTCCCCCGTACAAGGAACATTATGAATGTCAATAACAAACATCGGGCAGAAAACATGGAACGTGGCAAGGATGGGTAGTGCTAAAATGCAATTGTTTGTAACTGGGATGTTGTAAATGCCATATTGACAATACCACTAACTGAGCAAAGAAAAGCTAAGTAGTCTACGTTCAAAAAAACTCACAGGTACTTCTCCTGGATCCTATGGCAGATTTTTCAAGAATTTGGAGCAAGAATGTGTCAATTCTGTGTCAGATTTTATAAAATTTGTGACCATTATGCAGTACATATTTATACATTTGCATATATTTGCATATTAAATTATATTTCAGATTTACTTCTTTTTACTTTATAAAAAAAATTGTTTTCTGGCATTTGTGTGCCCATCACCTTTAGTTTGGCTCTTTTTGTGAGGAAGAGAGTGATCAATGCTCAGAAGGGAGGATGAAGGGGTAGAAAATAGGGGAAGGAGAAAGGATCTGGGGAACGGAGAGAAGAGAAAGGGGAGAGGGGATCTCAGAGGAGAGATCTCAAGCAGAAAGAGTATCAGGAAGGGAATCAGGAAGGAGAGGGAAGTTGGATAATGGAAGGGGAGGAGAAAGAGAATCTAGTATCATAGTAGGATATGAGGGACCAAGAGAGGGAAGGACAGTTTCCTCACACCCCTCTTCTGACATCAGTCTCTTCTCCCACTCACTCATTCTCATTTGGCGAGTATGGGAGGAGGCACAATGTGGGATTCTTCCGAGTACAGCAGGGATACTGTGCTTGAAGTGGCATTCTCCTTTACTGCTTCCAGTCTGCTGAAACGGCGAGTCAGAAGTAGACACCGGATTGGAAGCAGCAGGGAAGAACGCAAGTGTCAAGGCAGTTTACAGGTTAAACAAAGGTCAATACTTACATGGAACATAAGAACATATGGGCATAAGCACAAATTTAAAAGATAACACGAGAACATGCAAACATAACATAGAAATAAAGGTGGCAGTTAACGTACTTGTTGCACAAGAAATGAGTGGAACCAGGTAATGTAAGCATAGGTGTTGGAGGTTTAGAATCCCATGTCCTTTGCCGAGTGTACAGTAGTCTTCTCTGCCAACCAGTGTTAGGATTGCTAGCCTTCACTACCAAATTGTTTGATGAACAGATGGATTTTCAGCTTCTTGCGAAACTCAGCAAAGTCATGTGTGGCACATAGGTTATCAGAAAGTGCATTTCATATGCTTGATGTATAGAGTGAGAATGCTCGATTTGAGTTGGTCAGGCGGCTCTTCTTCTTGACGTAGGGATGGTGAGGTTATTTTGTGCATTGGCTCTTCTCGAACTGTTGATAGGTATCTTATGTAATAGAGATTGTGGGTAACTTGAGGAAACGTTGTGGAATATGTTGAAAGGCCTTGCACTTTGTGCAGGTTGCAGTGGGAAGCCAATGTAATAGTGTAAGGATCAGGGTTATGTGTTCCATTCTGGGTGCTTCGTAAAGGATCTAGGTGGCAATGTTCTGGGCCAGCTGTAAAGGGTGAACTACATACCTGGTAAACCTTGTAAGATGATATTACAAAAAACAAGACTAGGGCTTGAAATACTGTACAGAAGTCATGGATGCTTAATAAAGGACGAAAGTACTGCATTGTTTTTATTTTGTGGTATGCTAGTCTAATGGTGCTGTCAATGTGTGACTGAAGTGTTAGGCGCTGGTCAAGGGTTATTCCCAAGTAGCAAACTTCAGATTTAATTTGTAGTTGTGCTCCTCATATCTTTATGTATGTTGGTGGTTTGAAGTTCATGCCTCTTGTGATGTGGAGGACCTTGGTTCTCTTATAGTTCATAAATAAGTTATGTTCTGATAGCCTGTGAGTGATTGATGTAAAGCACTTTATTAGTGAGGTGTACATAGGCTGCAAGGTGGAGATGGGTACATACAGCAATATATCATCTGCATAAATATGATATAACATTCTATGGAAAGGGCAGGATTTTGCAGCTATGGAATAGTGGGAGATTGGGGGCCCAATCATAAGAACAGGAATTTATAGACACTGGACAAAGCAGTAATGAATTAAATACAGCAGTAAGGTATTTGCGATCCATGACATATCCTGAGAATATTCTTCATTTATAATGTACTCTAATATACTGTGTGTGTGTGTGTTATATATGTTTCATTTTTAAATTTATTTAAAACCTGGATTGCTTCCCTTTATTGTACATCATTTGCAAGTAGCATATATTAATGGAAATACTGTGTACTAAAACACAATTTTAAAAAATGAATCGCCTTTGCTTTTTTTGTTATTTTTGATTAGAAACCACATAAAAATATAATTGATTTGAATTGAATTTCTTACTGTTCAGTGTATTTCAGCTATTGGGACATGTTTACTAAACTGCACTAAATGCATGGTAAGCCCCCAAAATTAACGCAGGTGGTGGCATGGACCTGCAGTAACTTCAGCATATCCTCCTGCATTTACCGCAGGGAGACGCAACTCACCATGCTGACTGGCCAACACATCTAAGGCAGTGAGTACACCCATGCTAACAGCAGCAGACATGGTTAGGTCACATCAATGATGGCTGCACTAACTCTGCTGTGCCTTCAAAGGGCCAGACCAACATCAGGCAAACAAGACCACCGCCGAAGGTGGTGGCTTCTGGGGGTGTGGAAAAGAGCAGGGCATTCAGATCTAAACAACAGATTCTGACAGCCAGGGGGGATGTAAAGCTTAACATTTGCTTAGGGTGTCAACACAATAAGTCAATTCTGGGGCTGGCCCTGGACTTCAATGTCCACACACTGCCCTTAATTCGCCCAGTCACCACTCCATCCCATACTAACATTTAGGGCCCCTTTTACTACTTATAGCTCGAGCAATCTACTATATGGCCCATTTTATTCCTTTGGGCTATGTGGCAGATAGTTTGAGCCAAGTGTTAGTAAAAGAGGCCCTTAAGAACATAAGATATGCCATAATGGGTCAGACCAAGGTCCATCAAGCCCAGTATCCTGTTTCCAACAGTGGCCAATCTAGGTCATACGTACCTAGCAGTTTCCCCAAGAGACACAGGTTCCACAATGCTTGTACTGGGTCAAGCATTGATATCCTGGGTCCCTTTTTAATAATGGTATATGGACCTTTCCTCCAGGAACTTGTCCAAACATTTTTTAAACCCAGCTACACTAACAGCCTTTACTACATCCTCCGGTAACAAATTCCAGAGTTTGATTACACGTTGAGTGAAAAAATATTTTCTTTTATTAGTCTTAAATAGTTTACCCTGTAGCTTCATTGCTTAGAGTGGGACTTTGGCCGTGCTGTCAGCATTATGTGCTTAGCATATGGTAAATGCTATGGTTCACCAATAGTGTAGTTTAGTAAGCATGCCCCAAAGTGGACTGAAATATTTTAAATTATTTTTATTGAAATTTACAAGTTATTATCCCAAGAAATTAAAAGGAAAACAGTTATACTCATCAAAATAGAAACTTGAATAAAAAGGAAATATACATAAATCAGTGGCTGAAAGAGAAAATAGAACCTCAGAAAATATAACTGGAAAATAAGCACAAATAGCCATACTGAGTACCAAATCAATAATCCATCTCTCCAGACTAAATAGCAAAATATTAAATCCTGACCTTTCCTTTGTGACTAAACGCGCTCCATTTACAGTAAATTAAAAAAAAATCATCATTCTGATCCTAAAAAGAAATAAGGCACCTCAAGGGTAGCGTGAGGTTTTTGGCGTGGGGTCCATGCTGCCCCGAAACCACACACTAACCCCGCACCGCCCTTTATAAACCTGTCCCTAAGTTTTTGTCCAACTCAGAAGCTAATGAAACTAATACGAAGCATGAGTAGTAATATTCTTCTGAGAGGACTCTAAAAAAAAATAGCTGATAGGTCACAAGTAGGTTAATTACCATCACCATCTGTTTCTGCTGCCTGGTTATCTTTAAGGACACTTTTAGCTAAATAATTACAATTTAATAATTTTAAAGCATCTACATTTGGCATTAATATCATCTCCTTTAAATATTTCCTAAATCAAATCTCTGATGAGAACACATATATGGGAAGGAAAATTCAAAACCATTATATCCTTAGATCGGGCAGCATTTTCGAAGGACTCCGTTTTATGATGCGATATTAAGCTATTCTTAATTGTTGTCCCTCCCGAAGCTTGAAGTGTGGCATGTGGTGATCCAAGGATTTTATATTATCCACCAAACACTTAATTGCTCTATCCACCTCACATGTTTTAATAACAGTTTCCGATGAAAACTGACATTAACTTGGTCACCAAAGTTTTCAACATAGTCTCTGTTCTTTTAACTACCTTCCGGAATCAAGCAACATAATGGAATCAAAAGCTGGAGAATCTATTAAAGCAGTAATCAGATGAAGGAAGAGCTAGGTGTTGTCACAGCAACAGATGATAACATTAAAGAATTCAAAGGCGGCAAAACTTCCCTATGATTACTCATACTCATATCACGGGTAGAACAAGAGAGCATAGCTCTTGATCTTGGAGAAGAGACTATTCATTTATTTGGAGGAGACAACCCTTTGAAGGCCTACTTTAAATTTTTAATCCACATTCTGCATCTGGGTTAATTTTTGAATATTTCAGGAAAATTGTACCCGTCTTATTCAATATGTTCTAATAGTGATTTTCCTTCTGCTATGGTCATGTATTATATACCATTTGATAGGAATATTTAGTCAGAATTTTGGATCCCGAGAGTTTTGGGCTTGGCCTGGAAAGGGTTAAAGAGGCTTCTGATTCTGGAAAAGCTGTTAGATAACACGCCCCCCCCCTTCAGTTTATCCAGGAACAATCACATGTTTATCTATAGTGATTTTCTATACCACAAAAACTTTAGTGTTTTACCCCTTCCTTTTCTTCTGAATCATAATCAAAAGAAAAAAGAAAGACTTTCCAAATGAATATATTCAGGGGAGTAGATTTCTCACCAGGCCCTCCTGGATCATCTTGGGCTCTGAAGAGTCCCTTTGGTCAAGCCCCTTTGAGCCATGTCTCTGCAGATGAACACCTCAAGTTGGCCTCCTTTTTGTACTTCCTGCGGTCCTCCCTTGATGGCATCAGTGGGGCCTGCACGTGCCACAGCTGGTTCTTGCACTTGGGGGAGGGGGGAATCTCAACCAGGACTTCAGCCTGGCCTGGTCTCAGGAACTTACTGCACCTTCCTCTCACTCAGTTGTTGACAATGCCAGTCTGCATTTTATACTTCACGCTGTTCCTGCTTGGTAGCATCATCGGGGACTGTGTGTGCCACAGAGTGGAGTCTCAAACAGTGCTCCAGATTGGCTTGGTCTCAGGTACTCGCTCCGCCTTCCTCTCCCTCACTTGTTAACAATGCCAGCTTGCTTTTTGTACTTCCCATTGTCCCCCCTTGATGGCATCAGCAGGGACAGCATGTGCCGTAGATGGTTCCTGCCCTTGGAGGGGAGTTTCAAACATTGCTTTATCTCAGCCTGGTCTCAAGTGCTCACTGAACCTTCTCTTTCAATTATTAATGCTGACCTGCTTTTCGGACTTCCTGTGGTCCCCACTTGATGATGTCAGCGGGGACTGTGCGTGCTGCAGCTGGATCCTGCACTCAGAGAGGCGTCTCAAACAGTGCTTCAGCCCAGTCTCTCCTTCACAATTTTTAAAATAACATAATTAATATATTAACATATACACATCAATATGAAAACATAATCACATTTAATCAAATAATAGTTAAATAATACAGGAATCTAATAAAAACATCAGTGGAGGAGTAGCAGCTTACAACCCATGAGATTTAGGTTTGATTCCCACTGGTACTCCTTAGGACCTTGGGCAAGTCACTTTACCCTCCACGGCCTCAGAAGAAAAGGCCTGGCAATCTACTTCTAGTCATAACTTGCCAAGAAATCCCAGGGGCTGCTGAGTCACTAGGTGACAGCACTTGAAAAAAAAAATACAGTACTACATACATCAGCTTTCATTCAAACTACTTGTAGCTTTTTTCCTTATATATACACACACACACACAATCTGCCTAGTCTGATCATTTCAGTTCTGAGTCTGGGAGCTATAAAACCACAACATTTTCTGGAACTCTATAACCATGTGCTCTAAATTCAGCCAGAATGTCACCCTTGTCGATGCACATTGCTCTACCAGGGCTCTCTTCTCCTTTGGGACCATGAATGCTGCCCACAGTTTCCCCAGTTCCAAATGGCTTGGGGTGAGCAAATCTCAAGCTGGGAATTAAGCAAGGGGGACTGTACAAGACAGTACGTATTGCTGCCATTGAGCTGTAATAATTATGTTATTGATTTTATAGCACCTTCTCAATTTGGTTCACATGAAAAATAGGCATTTTGGGGTAGGGGGGTCTGAAATGTTGCTTGCTGTGTGTTAGCCAACGTAGAAGAAATGCACTGAATTCCTAAAGATTCGACGGTTAAGTTACAAGAAGCTGTGTATTCTTTGAGCATTCATTTTTAGCTTGTTAATATCTCCCATGCTAGAATGCTGTGGGTTTTTCTTAAATTTTGGCCTTTCTTAAGTAAGCTGTGAATGAATATTGAAATATTCTGAGTAATTATATATGTGACGCGATTCCATCAGTCCATGGACTTCAATAGTCTTCAAACAAGCCTTGTTTACACTATTATGGAAACTTCTTTTTGGACTCCAATGAAATGTAAGTCCTCCTCCCCCACACTTTCCAAGTAAAACGGAATTACAGAATCACATTTGTTTGGCTAGATGGTACAGTCTATTTCATCCTTTTCAATTAAATTGTTGTGTTACTTTTCAGGCAACAGAGCAGGATTCAACCAGATGTGCTTTTTGGAACTATTCACTTGACACCATGAATGGTAACTGGTCCACAGAAGGCTGTGAGCGGACATATTCCAACATTACTCACACCTCCTGTACATGCAGTCATCTCACTCATTTTGCGATCCTGATGTCCTCTGGCCGCTCTATTGTAAGTATTATTTATCTCAAGGAATCTCTGCCTCAGTAATGAGTGATTCTGAGCAACTCTTTAGGTGATAGGATTATGAAAACTGTTAATAAAAACTCTGATTCATGCACAGTATTGCTACTTAAACCATTTTTTGTTCACAGAAATTCGTAACAATAACAAGCAAGAAAAAAATCTTGATATTAAGAAACAGATAAAGATTAGAGGGGAAAAAGGCAAAGAAAATTTCCAAGTTATATATATTATTATAAGAACATAAGATATGCCATACTGGGTCAGACCAAGGTCCATCAAGCCCAGTATCCTGTTTCCAACAGTGGCCAATCTAGGTCATACGTAGCTAGCAGTTTCCCCAAAAGACACAGGTTCCACAATGCTTGTACTGGGTCAAGCATTGATATCCTGGGTCCCTTCTTAATAATGGTTTATGGACCTTTCCTCCAGGAACTTGTCCAAACATTTTTTAAACACAGTTACACTAACAGCCTTTACTACATCCTCTGGTAACAAATTCCAGAGTTTGATTACATGTTCAGTGAAAAAATATTTTCTATTATTAGTCTTAAATAGTTTACCCTGTGGCTTCATTGCATGTCCCCTAGTCTTTCTATATTCTGATAACGTAAACAATCGATCTACTTTTACCCGTTCCACTCCGTTCATTAATTTATAGACTTCTATCATATCACTCTTTTTTGGAACCTCTCTGCTTTTGGTAGTATCCTTCAAGGATACATTCTTCTGAACCATGCGCTCTTGGGCGACTGTTGGCTTTCCCCTATTATCTAGTTTAAAAGCTGCTCTATCTCCTTTTTAAATGTTAATGCCAGCAGCCTGGTTCCATCCCGGTTAAGGTGAAGCCCATCCCTTCGGAAGAGCCCCTCCTTTCCCCAGAATGTTCCCCAGTTCCTAACAAATCCAAAACCCTCATCTCTGCACCATTATCTCATCCACGCCTGCTTTTTGGGTCCTGCGCGTGGAACAGGAAGCATTTTGGAGAACGCTACCCTGGAAGTTCTGGATTTCAGCTTCCTACCTAAAAGCCTAAATTTAGCCTCCAGAACCTCCCTACCACATTTTCCTATGTCATTGGTTCCGACATGTACCAAGACAGCAGACTCCTCCCCAGCACTATCTAAGACCTTATCTAGGTGGCGCGTGAGGTTTGCTACCTTCGCACCAGGCAGGCATGTTACCAGGCGATCCTCACGTCCACCAGCCACCCAACTATCTACATGCCTAATGATCCAATCACCAACTATAATGGCTGTCCTAACCCTTCCCTCATGGACACATGGCCCTGGAGAAACCTCCTCAGTGTGAGAGGGTTTTATATCACCTGGAGGACAGATCCTAGTTACAGTATCACTTCCTGCCACACGACCTCTCTCCTCCATGGCAACAGGGATGCTGCCAGACTGGAGGTGGGACTTCAGGACTATATCCCTGTAGTTCTCGTCTATGTACCTTTCTGTATTTCTTCTGTCTTCCAAATCTGCTACTCTAACCTCTAGAGAACGGACTCGTTCCCTGAGAGCAAAGAGCTCCTTGCACCTAGTGCACACGTAAGACCTCTCACCAACTGGGAGAAAATCATACATGTGACACTCAATGCAAAAGACTGGAAAGCCCTCATCTCGCTGCTGGACTGCTGTCTGCATCTTAGTTTTAAGCTTGTGTTTAGATCTTTAAGGTCTTTACTTACTAAAGGTTGCTATGGATATTTATACTAATAAAACTATACCTAATACGTTTAATATACCTTGTTCACTTGAAGCTTAATTAATCTCAGGTCCTTAGTGTATGACTGATTTGGATAACAAGCTTCACCTGAGAGCACCTCCTTTCCTTTAAGATGTGTAAGTACCTATAAAGCTACGATTATCCCAGGGGTGGGTGGGTGTGTGAGGAGGGAGGGAGGGAAATAACACTTATTAACACTTATTAAAACAGGGCTGCTACACAGTACCCTGTCCTGTGCTGCTGAGGTAAGCTGTGACCAACTTCCTGGGTGATTAACAGTCCTTGCTTGGATAGAAGGAGTCTTTCAAAATGGCCTTTTGACCTGCCACCTGGTGTTAACACCTATTGAAAAAGTTTCATAGGTCTCTTGCCCCCAGGTAGAAGGCCTCTTTGTAAAGGTCTCTAGAAGACTTTATTTGTTGCTCAAAGAGTACTGACCCTGTTTTGCCTTTTATGCTAAGTCATATTCTGATTTGATTTAAATTACAGCTCTTTGCTGCTAGGCTCTGACTTATTATGAAATTTAAACTACAAGCTCTCTGCTGGGTTCTAAAATTTAACCAGAAAGCTCTCTTCTGTTTTTTAAATTTAAAAACTAAAAGTACTTTGCTGATACTAGGCCCCGAGTGAGTATTACATTTAAACTAAAAGCTCTCTGGAGAGAGATTAGCTGTGAGTTATTTAATGGACTACAATAAGGACAATAAGGGAGGGGAGACACTTCAAGAAAATAAATAGGCACCAAAAAAATATACATATGAATAACTGTATCACTTCTTCCATGTCAGTCAGTCATTTACCATCACCCTCCCTGATAAGACCCTGGCATGCAAGAAGCTTCTAAGCTGTTTGGGGTCAGCAAAAATATATTGTTCTTTAGGAAATTTCAAAGAACATTTACAAGAAAAATGAAGATAAAAACCTATGTTCCCAAAGCCAAATGCCCTTGGTGCATAGCCATAAAGGATTTCTTTTTATTCTGAGTCACACTAGAACAGGGGTTCTCAACTCAATCCTTGGGACGCACCTAGCCTCTCGCTAGAGGTCAGTACTGTGAGACTGTGGCCATATTTGTCAGGGCCTATGAGAAGGGGCTGGCTAGTCGGGAAGGTCTTTTTGTAATGGGAGGTAGCAATTGTGCATTGTAGGGAGGAAGGAAGGGGGTGCCTAGCCTAAATGGCTAGCCAGGACATTTTGAAGGTCAGGGGGATGCACTGATTCCCCCCTGGGCATCTCTCAATGGGGAGCAGGACCTGTCCAAGGGGGAATTGGTGCTGAAAGGAGGCACACGTTTTTATTTTTTATATTGTCAGTGCCAAGGATTGCATAATATTGGGGAGGGGGGAGGACGCTCAATCATGGCAGTTGGGGAGGGCATGGCAGCAATTGGGGCACAGAGCTGCTGACAGCTCTGCACTTGATCACTACCATCCCTTTCCATAGATTTACCACGGAGAACCACTGCAGGACTTTTCCCATGGCATCTGCCAAGACAGTTAACACAGAGTCTCCATGGAAAATCCAAACCTCTGCGGTATCTGCAGGTCATCCCCTGGGAACACTTCCTGCAGATACTATGGAGGTTTGCTGTTTACCACACAGTTCTGGCTACAAACGCAGTTTAGTAGAGATACCCCATGATCTCTAGCAATCACTCAAGTATTACAGCAAAACATGTTCAAAGCTACATTTTAGTATGTGTAGACTGGAACGCTAGGAATCATAAAGAAAGAAATGGAGAATAAAGAAAGGATATTAGAATGGCTCAGTATCACTCTGTGGTGCGACCACACCTTGAATACTGTGAGGAATTCTGGTCACCATATCTTAAAAAGGATATAGCAGAATTAGAAAAGGAAATACTTTTTCACTGAAAGGGTGGTGGATGCTTGGAATGGCCTCCCGATGGAAGTGTTGGAGGCAAATACAGTGACAGAATTCAAAATGGCATGGGACAGACACAGTGGATCCCTTTACAGCAACAGGATAAAATCAAAATAAACTTAACTAATTTCTCAAAATACAGGGGTGTCCTACACGGAGCGGTGGGTTCACCCCTAAACAAAGACACGGGGAGGGGTGGCCTGCACGGAGCGGCAGGTGCACATACTCTTGCCATCTTACTGGGCAGACTAGATGGACCATACTGGTTTTTATCTGCCGTCATTTACTATGCTACTATGTTACAGTGACAGAAATGGTAAAGAGGATGAAAGGATATCCCTAGGAGGAAAAGCTTAAAAGGTTAGGGCTCTTCAACCTGAAAAAGAGACAGCTGAGTGGAGATATGATAGAAGTCTATAAAATAAATGAATGGAGTGGAAAGGGTAAATGTAGATCGGTTATTTACCCCTTCAAAAGTAGAAAGACTAGGGGACACGCAATGAAACTACAGTGTACCACATTTGAGACTAATTGGAGAAAATATTTTTTCACTCAACGCGTAATCAAATTTTTGAATTCGTTACCAGTGGGTGAAGTAAAAACTGTTAATGTAGCTGGACTTAAAAGAGGTTTGGACTAGGGAAATCCACTGCTTACCCATTGGACAAGCAGCATGGAATCTGTGTACCTTTTGGGATCCTTAAAGGTACTTGTGACCTGGATTGGCCTCTGTTAGAAACAGGATATCAAGCTTGATGGACCTTTAGTCTGACCGAGTATGGTATATCTTATGTACTTGTAGAATGGAGACACTGAGGTCGCAACAACAGTTCCGGCAGAACTTTAGAAAAAGCTCAAGTAAACATGGAGCATGTTCTGAAAAAGTGCGGAGTCTATGTATACAGTATTTGCTAATTCATGGAGCCATCCCCCTCCCCTCCCCCACTCCAGGGCAGTTCAAAGTCCTTCCTCTACACATAGTCCAAAATCTCCCCTTCCCTTTCCTCCCCCCTCATTTTCCCAGCATCTGCTCTTCCCTCCCCTTCCCCCTTCCAGTTGTCCAGCATCTCTCCCCTCCCCCTCCCTCCTTGAGGTGTCCAGCATCTCCCCCTCCTGGCCTCGGCCACCTCAGCCTGCACCAAAAGTGAAAGCAGCATGGCAGCAGGCCTTTAAGTACTGCACACACACTCAGGGCTTGCTGTTCCTGTCTCCTCCACACAAACTTGAGTGAGCACACTTGGGTGCTCAAAGACCCACTGCTGTGCCGATGGAGAGTCTTGCTGACTCTCCCGGTGCTACGCTACCATTAATGTTGCCAACTGTATGAAAGAGAAAAACACAGCACCTGCACTGCCCAATGTTCCTTCACCCTCAACTCCCCTGCCCTTTAAACTTGGGTGCCATGGGACTGTTTGCTTCTGACCCCTCCAATGCCTGATGCCATCTTCCTGCTGTAAATAGGCTGGTTTCCAGGCTCCCCTAAGCTTCCTGGGTTTTTGCTTCAGCCTATTCCCAGCTTTCATTCCTGGTTTCCCCCAGTTGCTACTCCCAACCATTTAGCTTTTACCTTTTCTTCCAGCTTTATCAGCTACCTTGGACTTATGGATGCATGCTCCAGTCAGGGCCGGCGCTACTATTAGGTGAAGTAGGCAGTCACCTAGAGCGCCTGCCCTCTGTGGGCACCCATTGCAGCCATTGTCACCTCTGCCTGTCCTGAGAGCAGTGACAATGGCAACAATCAGCCCTGCTGCACTTACCTTTAAACTTGGGCTTCATGAGGCTGTTTGCTTCCTACCCCTCCAATGCTCGATGCTGACTTCCTGCTGCAAACAGGAAGTAGGCACCGAAGAGAGGGCGGAGGCAAAGAACCCTGTGGCACCAAAGTTTAAAGGTAAGTGTCGCAGGGCTGTTTGTGCTCATTGCTGCTACTGCACTTACTGGAGAGGGGTGGCAGTGGCGGCAATGGGTGCCAGAGGGGGGAGGGGCACAAGTGATGAGATTCACCTAGGGCACCTCATTGTCATGCTCTGCTCCTGACTCCAATTAGCTCTGGCCATCTCCTAACCCTTCTCCTTCCTAGGCCAGCCAGTCGTAAGGTTCCACCTGTTACTCCTCCCTGCTCAGGGCCTCTCTTCTGGCAGGCCCTCACATGACTTTTATGCTGCCAGCTGGGACCTCACCCAGTTGGCTGGGCTAGCTCCTCAACCTGCCGTAATGTGGAGTCACAAGGGAAACATGGTTTCTCACAGCCATTCCTTTATCACTTTGAATGTTAGGGCTCTCAGACACCTACTGGAGCTCCCCCTGGTGTTTGGGGCATGAAATTACACTGGCATGCACACTTGCATGCCACAACGTGTTAATGGTGATTTTAGAAAGAGATGACTTTACACATGGATGTCTTTACTACACAGAAATTGTTAGGAGGCATGTGAGGAGCAAGTTTAGGGAGTAGCCTGGGTAGGTCAGAAAACTATATGCGTATTCACCATTTCATGTAGAGACATGCATATATATGACTGCAACTGTGTACGTTGAGATTTACAGCAGCTCTCTAACACATAGATATTTTTAAAAAGTGCTCATTTTGGTCAGTCCTTTACAGGAGAAATTAAGGTGGTTTATAATCCGCCATTGCTTATTTCCCCATTCAAACTGAAATTAAAGATAGCGGCATCCGTAGTTAATTGGCAGTATTTATACATGTATACTTTCAAAATGGTCAACATACACACTTAGATGTGGAAGTTAAATACCAACTTCCATGTGTAAAGGCCAGCACCTACATGTGGAAGATGCCGGGTTTTCCCCTATTGATTTTTCCCACATGTAAATTTGCAAAATGGGTCCTCCGGTCAGAGTCAGCCTATCTAGTCTGCCTAGGGCAGCAGACCCCATGGGGTGGCAACAGGGTTTTCAACCAGCTCATATTTAGCTGACCTGCTCAGATTTTTAAATGGCAAGCCAGCAGTTAGCAGGACAGAAAACCAGCCAATGCAAGAGCCGGCTTTCTGCCAACTGCCAGTGAAGTCAAGAGAGGCTCTCCCTGCAGGCTGCAGTTGTTCCCCTTCCTTCCCCTCAGATCTCTCCTGGTCTTCCCTCAACGTGCTGCTGAAAGTTGCAACCTGAGCTGGGTCTCACTTGTGAACCTGCAACAGCCACAATGAAATGTAGGTGAAAAGATACAGTATGTTGGACCAGCCTACAGGATATGTGCACTGAAAGCACTGCTGGTCCTGCCCTCAGAGATGCAAGAAGTCTGCTTCAGAGGGGATGGAACTGGCATTGCCTTCGGCACACATATCCTGAAGGCTGGCCCCATGTGTCATTTGGTAAACATTGCATCCCAGATGCTGCAGATTTGGAGGGCAGACCCCAGCTGGGTTGCAACTTGTTGCAGCAGGTGGGACTGGGAAAGAGATGCTGAACTTGGGAGGAGAGGTGCAGAGGGTGTAGAAGAGGAACTGGACACGATGGGGCTACAGAAGAGGGAATTAGGGTCACAGATAGGAGAGATGCTGGACTTGATGGATGGTATAAAAATGGGAGGGGAGATGTGCTGGGCATGATATGGCTGTGAGAGAAATAATAGGGACACATATTTGGGGAGATGCCAGTCTTAGGGGGAGGAACTTGGGGGCATGTGTTATACATGATAGAGCAGTAAGAAAGGGAATAGGGCACAGATGGGGAAGATGCTAGGCATGAGGGGAGGGGTGGAAAGATTACAGGGGATATGCTGTGGAAGCAGGAATAGGGAAGATTCTGCACCACTAGGGAAGGGGGACTTGTGAGACTGGATGCTGGACATGCAAGGAGGGGACTAGGGAGACAGAGAGGGGATTTTGGATATGGGGAGAGGGGACTTGGATGACAAAGAGAATGTTGGACATGGGGAGGACCTAAGGAGACAGAGAGGGGATGCTGGATGTAAGCATTGGATGTGGGGGAAGAGAGAGGGGAAGAAAATGAACCTGAGGAGGAGGAGAGAGAGGATATGATGAGCACAGGGTAAGAGAGAGATGGGAGGGGGGGTTAGTGAGAAACTGGGGAAGGAAAGAGGTATTGGAAATGGGAGGGCTGAGGTGAGGGAAAGACATGGAAAGCTGTAAGTAGTTACAGTAATAAGAGGAAGATTGAGGACTACTTGGTAAGAACGAAGAGTGAAATCTGAATGGAGAAGAACAATGAATGGAAGAAAACTGGAAGGAAGAGATCAATGTTGGAAATGGACATAGGACAGGAAATGAAGGCAGGAGGAGAGAGAAATGGCCAATAGAGTGGTCACCCTAGAAACAATGTTAAGAGAAGTTTGGGGGAAAGCAAAAACCAGAGCCTGGGACTAACACAATTAGAAAAATAAATGGGCAAACAACAAAGGTAGACGATATGGCTGGGGCCCAAAGCAGGAATCTGACCCACTAGCAGGATGGGTCTTCTTCAGTTTGGGTTTATTTATACCACGTCATCATTTCAGTAATGTACATTAAACAGGGACATTGATAACTTGGATTTTTCTGAGTCAATGGAGGGTTAAGTGACTTGCCCAAGACCACAAGGAGTGCTAGTGGGAAGTGAACTCTGGTCTCTTGGTTCCTAAGCTAGTGCTCTAACCATTAGGCTACTCTTCTACTCAGGGTCTCTTCAATGTCTTTCTGCCCCTCCCCTTCTCATCCAGCAGCATTGCATTTCCACATACTATTACGCGGATGACATCCTCCTCCTCCTCCATCATACCGGCTCTGTTGCCCCTGATATTACCCCCCCCCCCCCTCAATGCCTGTCTTTCCTCTGTCAGTACCTGGTTAACCTCAAACTTTCTCCACCTCAGCCTAGACAAAACTCAAGCCATCTGGTTCACGTTTGGTAGTCCCATCCTTGCACTCTCTCTTTCCTGGTGTAGATAACATGAGGAGGGATCTAGCTAAGCTTGAAGAATGGTCTAGAATTTGGCAGCTGGGATTTAATGTTAAAAAATGTAAGGTCATGCATTTGGGCTGCAGCAATCCAAGGGAGCAATACAGTATAGGAGGTGAAGTACTTTTGTCCACTAAAGAAGAGCAGGACCTAGGCGTGGTTGTGTCTGATGATCTTAAAGTAGCTAAACAGGTAGAAAAGGCGATGGCAAAAGCTAGAAGGATGCTTGGGTGCATACGGAGAGGAATGGCTAGCAGAAAAAAGGAGGTGATAATGCCTCTGTATAAGTCTTTGGTGCGACCTCATTTGGAGTATGGTGTGCAATTCTGGAGACCGCACCTTCAAAAGGATGTGAACAGGATGGAGTCGGTGCAGAGGGTTGCTACTACAATGATTAATGGGCTTCATTATAAAGCATATGAGGACAGACTTAAGGATCTTAATATGTACACCTTAGAGGAAAGGCGGGATAGAGGTGATATGATTGAGATGTTTAAATACCTCCGTGGCATAAATGTTCAGGGAGAGAGCCTCTTTCAATTGAAAGCAAGTTCTGCTACGAGGGGACATGGGATGAGGGTGAAGGGAGATAGATTCAGGAGTGATATGCGGAAATATTTCTTTACGGAAAGAGTAGTGGATCCGTGGAATAGTCTCCCAGTGGAGGTGGTAGAGATGAGGACAGTAACTGAATTCAAAAAAGCATGGGACCAACACAGAGGATCTCTAAAGGTAAAAAGTGGACTGTTGTAGTTATGGAAGGACAGACTAGATGGGCCTTGTGGTCTTTTTCTGTCATCATGTTTCTATGTTTCTATGTTTCCTCTTTCTCCATCCCTCTGGACCCTTCCCTACATTACTTAGGTGTTACTTTGGACTATGCTATGATATTCCATGACCATCTATCATCAATAATTTTCCATTCCTTCTGCTCCCTTCGCCAGATCTGTGTCATCTGTCCTTTCCTCCCCACTTCCTCCTTGGTAACCCTTCTCCTTTCCCTAGTTATGAGCAGGATCGATTATTGTAACATTGCTTTGGCCGGCCTCCCCTAGTATCAATTCCGAAGACTCCAACTGTTACAAAACACCGCAGCCCGACTGATCACTCATGCATCCCGCACCTATCATGTCACCCCCTCTTCTTATTCACCTCCATTGGCTTCCTGTCACCCACCATATCCAGTTTAAGATCATAACTCTTGTTCATAAAGCCATCCACTCTGGTTCCCCCCCCCAATAGCTCTCCAACCTGGTTCATCTCCATGTCCCCAACCGCTCACTTCGCTACATTCACATCAACTACATGTTCCTTCCCCCTCCTTCTCTTGTTCACCTGGAATCCACCAGAAACCCAGCCTTCTTTTTTCTCGGCCCTAAGCTCTGGAACTCCCTCCCTCTGGACCTTAGATTGGAACTCTCTTTCAACAGATTCAAATCTTTTCTGAAGACTCATCTCTTCTGTTCTGCTTTTGATCTCCCTGTCCCCCTTACATCCAGCTGAGAATCCCATCCACTCTCCTCTCCTTGCCTCCTCTGTCCTTTTTACTTTGCCTTCTCTCTCCTTCCTCTATTCTCACCTCTCCTGTCGTAACTATGGTGTTCCTTTCCTTTTCCAGCAGTTTGTTTTTACTGTATTGTAAACTGCTTTGATGTTTTTATTGTAAAGCGGTATATCAAGAGCCGAATAAAGATAAATATAAAAGATAAAGGGTCCCCTCTGGCCTGTAGGCCCAGTGCAATTGCCCTAGTTACACACACTCCTCCTAACAGCAGCTCTCACATTTGCTGTCTTTATATTTTGCACAATATGGGGGAAATGCAATCTTCTTCTATTTCTCTGATGATGCACTGCATGCAGTATCTGGTTTCTTGTGGTTTTAATTTAATTTTTGTCTACTTATTTCTATCTTTGAATTTGTGGTCACTTATTCCCTATAGGTATATTGATCTTCTAGGGTCTGCTGCAATAGTTACAGCTTTGCCTTTTCCTGGCTAGGATCTTTGTGAGTTTCGAAAGTTAGTTTTCTAATGGTAAATGTGTTCTAGGTTCTGAGTATCGTTCTTGTAGTTTTGTATTATTTCAGAGTATACTGTACCTGGTATTTAGAGGGTTTAGTACTGAGAGGGCACTAAAATCAGAAAATGTTTTATTTAATAAGTTCTATGGGGAAATGCCCTAGCTCTGCTCTGCACCCATTGCTGGGGGAGAGGCCAGTGGGGTTCTGGGTAGGGTTGCCAACTGGCTCCAGATGCACCCGACAGGCTTGCTCCAGTCCTGGGTTTACCCCATTGCATGCAGTTACTTGTAGTTTTCCTTTTCTTATGGAGTGCAATGGAGAAATCAGAACTACAGTACATATCCCTGCATTCAATGAGGTAAACCCAGGACTGGATCGAACCTGTCGGGCACATCTGGAGCCAGCCTAGTTCTGTGGATGTGTGGATTTAACAAGCTATGGGACTGAGTAGGTGGCTTTCTCCATGGTGGGTGAAGAGTGCAACCTCTTGCACCTCCCCCTACCCCCAATGTGGCCTTAAGTGCTGAAGCCTTTATGGTTGGTGTCACTGCAGTTACTGGGGAGGGGGAGGGGAGCAGCAGAACTGGATTGAAGGCTTGGCTATGAACCTCAGAAGAGAGATGAGTTCTGGTTCCCCTTGGATTAATAAGAATGGCTTAGAGTCCCAGAGTGAATCAAACCAAAGCAAACTAATGGGCATTTGGAATGCAGAAGGCTATGCGTTAATCAGAATCCCAGACGTTTGGGTTCTACTACAATTTAAGCAGAAAGCTACTGTTCTACTGAAAAGTGCTCTGATAAATATGTGAGCTTACCTTATGACTGTCTTCAGTTTAGGTTAAAAGAAGTTGAATGGATATTGAAACCACTGTTAATGCTGAAGTTCTGTCTTCATGATGGTTTAGCTGAATGCTAATGATTTGCACAATACTGCAATCAGGAAAGAAAGTGAGAAGAGCTGATCAGTGCTCTGTCTCGGTTTCAATGTGACTGTGGACTGGGTGGAAAACCTGGTATGGATTCCCGTGCTAATATATCTTGTGAAGGTTGCTGTCGGAAACTGGTTAAAGATCGAACTAAAGTCAAGGGTTTTCAATTAGGGTTGCCAACTGGCTCCAGATGTGCCTGACATGCTAGATCCAGTCCTGTGTTTACCCCCATTGCATGCAGGGACATGTAGTTTTGTTTTTCTTATAGAGTGCAATGGAGAAATCAGAACTAAATGTCCTTGCATGCAATGGGTAAACCCAGGACTGGATCAAACCTGTCGGGCGCATCTGGAGCCAGTTGGCAACCCTACTTTCAATTAAAGGAAGGAAGTCATGAAGTAAATGACTTGTCTCTAGTATATTGTACCCTGTTGGTTAGAGACTGGAGAGCTGAAGTCTGACGTGTTATATGGAGAAAGTGGGTGTCTTAAAAAGACAGTTTTGGTTCTGAGAATTTACATACTGAACTCAA
This sequence comes from Ichthyophis bannanicus, assembly GCA_033557465.1. NCBI lineage: Eukaryota > Metazoa > Chordata > Amphibia > Gymnophiona > Ichthyophiidae > Ichthyophis > Ichthyophis bannanicus. The sequence goes on from CM066040.1 coordinate 208,411,986, forward strand.
GTTATCTCTGAAACTGAAGATATTGTCATAAGCTATCCTGATTTAAGTTGAACCTATTTTGAGTTGTGTTACACTTGTGCAACAAAACTTACAAGTGTAAACTGAGTGAGTTTGGGAATTTGCCTCTACATTAATAATGAAATAGGGAGTTGCAATATGTGATCAGTTATTCAGAAGCTGGGGAATGAGCTCCAGCACCCCTAGTGATCACAGTGCAATGCCATTTCCATAAGAAAATCCATGATTTTACATGTGGAAATTGTGAATAAGGTTTCTAAAATTACCCTGATAATGTAAAAGGGTCAAAATCAGGATGATTTAGGGTTTTAGAAGTAAAATCTATCTTCAAACTGTTAGAACACTAGCAACTTTCCCAGCCTTTGCTGTATTGGCAGTTTTCTTTATTGCATTTTTCCTGCATTCAAAATAGTTAAGCAGAAAGGGAAACAGAAGGCTTCCGTGATCCCGAAAATGACCCAATCTTCAGTTCACAGTTTTCAGTCACTGCTGGATCATACCAAGTCTAGTGTCACCAAGGTGGTTGCATCCACAGCTCCTTGAATGGATCCACAGTTTGATCTTGATACCACTCTGAGCCCTATTACTCACACCAACCTCCTTTCCCAGCACAGGTTAGAGCTTCACTCCTTCTATTCTATATTTATTTATGTATTTAAAGTTTCTTTTATACTGCCTTTCAGATCACCAAGGCGGATTATATTGAACAATAAACTCAGTTGTACATGGAACAGTGTTTAACATAGAAATCTAGTTATACAAAGAACAGTGATTATAGGATGTGTTACAAAAACTTTGGTGTTTGGGTAGACTGTGGGAGAAAAGGAGAGTTAGGAGCAGGGTAGAACTATGTACAGTAATGAGGTGCTGTGGGGTGATTATAGCCTGACAAACTGTTTGGAAGTGGTTGGGGTCCAGGAGTCAGTGAAGATTTATGCAGGGTCTTCATCTTGTAGTAAGCAGTAGTAATAATATTCCTTATGTGAGCCTGCATGTCCAATTGTTGATCTAGGGTGACTCTGAGGTATTTGACTTTCTGTTTAATTGGGAGGGTGATCTTATTCATAATGATTGTATCTGGAGAAGTGAAGAAGGGATCTTTGGAGATGAACATGGCTTCAGACTTCTTATAGTTTATGTAGAGGTTGTTGTTTTGTAGCCATTCCACTACTGCACTGAAACAACTTTTTATAGAGGTGTAGTCTGGGTTGGTTGTGGAAATAGGGGCGTAGAACATAAGGTCATCTGTATAGATATGGTAGAAGGTGTTGTTTTTTGAAAATTTTGCATACTGGTTGAATGACCAGGTTGAAGAGTAGGGATGAGAGGAATGACCCTTGGGGTATTGGAGTTTGAATGGGCTGGACATTGCATTTCTTGACTTTACTTGCTGTGTACGATCAGTAAAGTAGGATCAGAACCAGGTCAGAGGGCTGTTGTTTATGCCAAGGTTGCTTAGGTGCCCTAGAAGTCTGTCATGGTTTATTGTGTCAAATAAAGCTGAGATATCAAGGAATATCAGCAGAAACCCTTGTTTTAATGTGTTTGGCTCCCTTGTGTAGGGTATTTAAGAGTGAGGTGAATAGTGTTTTGATGCTATAATTGGGTATGAACCCGTGCTGATGGTAGTCAAGTAGGGTTGATGTGCCAATGAAGTCCTGGAGTTGGAGTTGTACTGCCTTCTCGATTATTTTGGCTAGGAGGGGGATGTTAGAGATTGGTCTGTAGGAGGAGGTTAAGTTGGGATCAGCTGTGGGTTCCTTTAGGATGGGTCTGAGAGAAGTGTTTTTTAGATTTGCAGGCATGTGTCCTTGGGTTAGTGATAAGTTTGTTATATTGGTTAGGATTTGGGAAAGTTCTGTTCTAGTCAACTTGATCCATGCAGCTGGGCAAGGGTCCAGTGGGGAGGTTGTTGTGTTGATCATATTTAAGATTTCCTCTAAGTGTTTTGCTGATATTGGTTGGAATGATGTCCATTGGTGTGTGCTCTTTGTGATGTTGTGAGTTGGATAGTTTGTGGTTGTGTTTGCTGCCTGGGAATGGAGCTTGTTCTGTAGGTAGTTAGCATATTATTGTGGGTGAGGAGCAGGCTTGAGTTCATTGGGTGGATCTCTTGTGAAGGATCTGACAATTTCGAATAGTTCTCTGGGTCAGCTTAGAGATTTGAGGATAAGGTTAGTGTGATACTCACTTTTGTGTTTTAGTATCACTTTTGTATTATACTTCTGTTGGTTGTGTAGGGATTCACTCTGGAACTGTGGATCATGAGTCTTTCTCCATTGTCATTCAATTTGTCTTAGTTTGAGCTTGGCTTCTTTTATTTCTCGGGAGTACCATGATTCATTGAGTTTATGGGTGGTAGAGGTTTTTGGTGGGGCATGGGCATAAGATGAGATGGTGGTGTTCCAGTTATTGACGATTTCTGAGGTTGGCTGTGGATGTGTCGAGCCTTGGGATGATGTTGTGCAGTAGGTCCTCTTTGTCAAACTCTTTGAACCTGCAGGGCTTTTGTAGTTGCTTTGTAGGTGCAGGGTTGATAGGTATCAGGGTATGTTAAATGATATCATGTGGTGATCAGACCAGGGGCTGGCAGTGACTTTGAGAGAAATTATTGGGTTGGCATTGCAGAGTAAACTGGGTACAAATAAGAGATCAAGGGTGTTTCCACTCTTGTGGAAGGGTACTGTTATGGTTTGGGTGAGATCCAAGGTATTCTTGGCTTCTAGGAATGCAGAGACATGAATTGCAGAGGCTGAAGTGAGGTTTAGGTCACCTCAGAGGATGAATGGCTTGTTTTTTCTGAGTGGGTGCAAGCTAGTTCAAGTAGAGTCATCAAGTAAATAGGTAATCTGTGCTTGCTTTAGATGATCTGTATGTAAGGCAGATGAATAATTATTTGTTTTATAAGTATGTTGGAGGTATCGGTGGCTGCGGATGTTGTGTTTTTTAATGTGTGGTGTTCTCTAGTAAGGAAGAATATCCCTCTGCCTTTTTTAGTTGGTCTGGTACAGTTGTGCAATTCCTGTATTGATGAGCTGGTTTGTGAGAGCATTATCTATGTCTTTGAACCATGATTTGGTGACGCAGAGGATGTCGAGGTAATGGTCATTGAAGTAGTCAGATATAGTGTGAATCTTGTTACGGACAGAGCAGGAAGTTGTCAAGGACTCCGAGCTATAATGCCGCTGACAAACATGCTTCCTCTTTCGCTTCGCTTTCCCTCCCCCCCCCCTGCTGTCCGTTTGCACCCCGGCCTCCTGCCCCCCTGGTAACTCACCTGCAGCTGGCTGGGGCTCGACATCTGCCTGGACAGCCCCCTGCCCCAGCCTCGGACCCCGACTCCAGGTCCCCGTGGCCAGCCGTCCCGTCACCAAATCCTTAGTCCCAAATCCTTAGTCCCATTAGTAATTAGTTTAGTATGGCACATTTTAGGTGGAGTGTGGGTGCCATTTGGGGAATATCAGGTATGGTTGGGTGAATGGATATAAACCTGTGTTGTCTACGTTGCTGCTGTGGGTGTGGTATGACCCAGTGTGATATGATGCTTTTTTTATGTAGAAATGGGATTATGCCATTTATGATGTTGGTTTGACTGGCGAGAGGCACTACTGAGAGGGTGAAAAGTAGAAGGAGTCCTGTGGTTATTGGGTCATTTTTGTTTAGGCGATTTGCATGTCGGGGCTTTGTTGGTTTGAGTGTTTGGGCTTGAGTGGATCCGGTATGTGGTAGTTCTGTAGGATGGCTCTTCTAGTACTGGCAGGCTTCACAGGAAGCCTTGTGGTTCTTTGGTGCTGAGGGGGAGTGTACCTCCATTGTGGGTGCTCTGTTTTGGATGTTTACATCGGTGGCTAGGTAATAAGGGGTTCCGCCTTCTGTGTTGGGCAGTTGTCCCTTGGGGATGACACAATCCACACTTCGGTTCACGCTAAGGGCCACACCTAAGGGCCCTGTGGAGAGGCCTGCCAGGCGCAGGTGCACTGCAGAGGTTTTTTAATTTAAAGCCCGCTGTCGGGTGACTGATTAGGTGCAATGGGGGAGTGGGAAGGAGCTTACCTCCTTGCTCTCGGCTGCTGGAGGATCTTGCGGCATCGGTGCTGTTAGCAGCTGCTGTCCCGGCTCTTCTGACGTGCTGGAGAGGTTTTAAATTTAAAGCCCGCTGTTGAGCTTTAAATCCTGGAAAATGGTAAGGAATGGACTTTATATCATGGAACATGATAAGAAATAGACTTCAAGATTATATTTCTATCATAAAAATTAATTACTTTTGAGTAAGCTGATTTGGGTTTTTCCTGATGTCTCTAGAGCAGTTGTTCTCAATTCCAGTCCTCAGGAGGACAGACCTAGTCAGTCAGGTTTTCAGGAGAACCTCAATGAATATGCATGAGAGAGATTGCATGCCTGCCTCCATTGTGTGCAAATCTCTCTTGAGTTGACCTTATCTGCCGCCGCGATGGTGCCTGATTTTGGCAGCCACCGCGCAAAATCTTTTTCACGCTGTGGCTGCCAACTATAGCCACCCCCACTCTGCACCCCGATCATGCCATAATCATATCCCTAGGGATATCCACCACGCGAAAATCAAATATCATGGAAAATTCCCTGCAATATCTGATTTTTTTTTGTCAGTTAGCTACCACGGGGTGTTAAACCTGCCTTAGTCCCACAGTAGCAGCTAATGCCCTTTAGTAGACATGTCCCTATATGTTGACTGTGTACGTCAACTAGATTGTAATCTCCATGGAAAGTGGACTTTCTCTATTTTATATATCTAAACAGCACTGCGTATTCCTAGTAGGAATACAGAAATGTTATGGGTGGTAGTAGTATTTGGCTGCGTTATATCTGTGCTAATCATAAATTATAATTTTGAATTATGAACATGGTGTTCAGTGAAGGAACCCTTTCAGGGTTATCACTTGAGACAGAGCTCGTTTAAATGTGTTGAGCTCGAAACATAGGTCTATGTCGCATTATATTTCCATGGGATTCCTGATTTTGGATCTAACTCCAGCAGTTCACCTTTCACCAATTTTAGAAGTTGGCAGATTCCTGACCAGAACAGTGTAATCTGCTGGGATTTGGACAAATTGGCATTTGCCATATTACAAGCTAGGATACAGCTATGCTACCAGTTAAGATATAATTTTATGAATGTGTACTACGCTATGGTGGTGTTTGCACATGGTCTGGGCAAGTGTTGCCTTTAAAGCAAATAAAATGGAAAGTTTGTTTCAAGAGAGAAATCTTTTTCCCTTCATAACAAACGTTCCAACAAAAAGCCATATTAGTGGGGCATTGCCAGTCTAACCTTAATTTTTGGTTTGAATCATAAATTGAAAGCATACCACACAAAATCATGTCTTAATAATAAGAAATCATCTAATCATAGAAAGAGTTGGATATTGGCTGGTTTGGATTTTCCCAGGCCAGGTATGGAAAGCAGAGGTCTAATGCAAGCTGTAAACTTGAGAGGTGAAATTGACTAGGATGACATATCTACTTCATCTATTGAGCAAGTTCCAGATGGTTCCAGATCTATCCTGAGGTGATTCCTCCATATCTATGATGTAGATTGGATAGATAGAGAGCTAGATAGATATGCTCTAGTGCTTACATTTTGACTGGTTGTGGACCTTCTCTCAGTATTTGCAGCACACAAATTGTACTGTATACTACTGTATGTGTGAAGTTTCTGTGCTAAAAAAACATGAACCCAAAAAACGACAAGTGTGAAATGCATAGACCAACTGTTATCATTCTAAAGACATAAGTTTGATAGACGTAGTACAGAGAACTATTTTCCCAGCATGACTCTCTCATAGGAAATAAAAATATTGGGTTTTTTTCTTGTTGAAATAAACATGTCTGCTATAGAAATCAATAATTTATTTTCACAGTGGGAGCATTTCCTATGTATTGAAATTAGCATGCTACCTAATTATACTTTCACCTGGGGATGTTGTTATATTGTGTAGTTATCTCTTATTTGACTGTAAAATTTAAAAAAGAGCCTTTGAAAGGAGCATATCTTTCACAGTGGTGTCCAATGAGACTACTTCTTGGAGTTCATTCTATGAATTCTGTGGCCTTGGTGACCTCACATCCTCACAACTCATTTACAGACTGAAGCAGAACCACTGTCATTTGTGTGACCTGCTCATATTTCACTAATCAACAATAACTGGAACAAGTGATTGCAGTTCACTCTGAGTCCTTTTGGCTGTTTGACCATTTTTGTTTCAGTTGTCGTCGAGGCCATCCGGAACCCTGCATTATTGTACTTTGATGCACTTTATCCAATTTACTTGTTATAAAAAACATGGCCAGTAACAATCAATCCCATTGATTTGGAGCCTTCCACCAGCTGCATCCACCCACTCCTCCCCCAAATGCTTGCTGACTCAAATTCCTATAATTTTGCACTTTCTTTTTTATTTCATATTAGCTTCTACCCATAATACTTTCTCCATTTCCCTCAAATTGTCCTCTTGTATCCTGTCTGAGTAATAGATGCAATATGATCTTAAGGTACAATAGCTTTTATTTGAAAGCTGGCTTTATATGACACACATAGAATACTGATTTGATATATATGTTGCTGAGAATTAGTGCTCTGAAATGTGGGCTTTAGCCAACCAAAGAGAACTTTTGGTAAATGCAAGAGAAGGTAAGGCTAACAAAGGAAATGGAGTAAGAGAAAACAGCTAAGATAATCACATAGGGGCTTTTTACTAAAGTGTGCTGTGTGGTAAACACATATTTTAGTGTGTGGGAACCATGAGCATGGGAGCTGTGGTAGCCATTACTGCATAGGCATGACAGCTACCGTGTGCTATAACGTGTCTTAATTTCCCATTGCACATGTGGTGAGGAAAGGGTAGGTTAGAGACAGAGCGTAGGCATAGAGAGCACATTGATGATAGTGGGAGGGTACAACTCGTACGCTCACTGTCAATGTGGTAGTTAGTGTGGGTGCACATCAACAAAACCCCATGGATGGTGTTAAGTGCACCTGTGTTAATTGAGAATGCCACTGTCGCAGGAAGTTGTGTTGCTCCTACTGAGGTGACACAGATATTAAAGTATTAATTTAAGGTTTACTATTTAAAAGTATTGGGAGGGATATTCAAAGACATTTACATGGTTAGTGCTGCTAAATATCGCACATGCCACTCCCACATTCCCCAGTGCTACACGGTTCTCATTAGGGGGCGTGTTGTGGGTGTTCTGGGGTGGAGCAGAGGAGGCACCCATCGCTAATTGGGCAACGGTGCTATTGAGCCACTACTTGGTTGGCAAACCACCGTAAAGTCAGGCTCGGCAAATGATGGCCTAACTTAACTTACAGAAGCTAATGCGACGCCCCTGCCCCGCCTTAGGGCTAAAAGACAGGAGCGGCCTATTGCCTCATGAGGAATGGAGTTAAAAACTGTTCCCTGGTAATGCTGGGTAATGTAGTTCTTGTGCTCCTTTCACTCCGAAATAAGTGTAGTTGTAGACGGTAAGGCTTGTTTGCAAGTATTTTATTGTTGTTGGGGAGATTCTTCCAGCGCATCACAAATTCATACACATGAACAAAAACTGGTGCTTTAACATGAACAGAATAAACTTAGGAATAAAGTCAACTAAAGTAGAATTCAGCTTTAACTTCAGCTTTACTTCTAGGGAGTTTGACTCAGCTCTGCCCCAAGAGGTGATTCCCATTTAATGCAGCCTCTTTACATGCACTGTTATGTTCACAGTGGGAGCTTAATTCAGGTGCAAGTAATTAAGGTTTCCAAAGCATGGCAGTAGAAACAGCTCCATTGTATTTTACTCATACACGGCACAGCAAGCTTCTTTACTCTGGTATTTCCATACAACACAATGAACAATCCATACTATTACAGTCAGGTAAGTCAGAATCAGTTTGCATTAATTCTTCAGACTGTATAGAATTAGTATCTTCATTCAGTACTGGTTGTCTGCCTGCTTTTAGATCTAGAAACTCTTTAAAGCTTTGGAGAAGCAATTCAGCCTGTTGGTTGCTAGATAAGCAATTGTCAGCAGCTATTAAGCTTCTCTCTTGGTCATTAATGTTTCCCTTCTCCCCTCTCAGGCTAAATAAGTCAGGGTAACATTTAGGCTCTCTTAGTAAGGCTTCAAACATAGGAGAATTGAGTTTACCTTCACTCTTGTAACTCCTAGGAAAACTGCTTACTTTTTGCCAAGCCCCTCTCGTCCTAGGTAGTTCAGACGTCTTCCAGCTGTGAGGGTTCCTGTGTCTCTCTGGTCCCAACTGTATTCCAAAGAATGAGTTTTCTTTCTCACTTGCTTGCCGTGGAGGCTTCCTCTTCCAGGGCTCTGCCTTCTTCCAGGAGTCTAATCCAGGGCTACGTCCACTTTCCTCAGGACTTTCATTCACAGCCCTTGAAAAGATCCTTGCAGGTCTTCTTTTATTACCAGGGTCAAACGTACTGCCACACTGCTTTCTGGTCTTCCATTCACTCTCTGACTCACTCTCAGCTGACGTACCAAACGTCTTTCCACAGCTCGTCCTCTCACAGGTCCTTTGCTCTGAGGTCCTCTGCTCAGAGTTCCTTGTGCAGCTCTATGCACTGCTCTGCCTACTTCGGCTCAGTCCTTTGCTGCTCTCTTTGCTCCTCCTGCACTCTCTGCTCCCTTTGCTCTCTTTAGCAGGGTCATTCTCAGGTTTAAAATGAGGTTCTCTTCCAGGCACGCCCCTTCCAACCACTGGGTGTGCCCAATCAGGACTACTCAACTCCTCCCCTGGGCTGGTATCCATTCTTAACTCAGCAGAACGGAGTTTTTCTTTCTTTCCAGTATTGTCAATCTGGCGTAAATCCTGTTGCCCTTCAGGATTTTCCTCGGTCTCCAATGCCTCAGGAGGGCGCTCTTCACCACACTAATCAGGCAGTGACTCAATATCACCGCTGCCCGGTTGGCTTCTGGAGTCTGCAGCTACCCCGGATATTCAATGCCGGTGGCCGGCATTGATATGACCCTGGAATTGAATATCAGGGGTTAGTATTCAGTGGTAATGGCTATGCATTGTGCAAGTGCTAGCCGCTGCTGCTGAATTTTGGGCCCATGATGTCCGATTATGTGAGGATGGGAAGTCATGAATTTTGCATTAGTAATCAAAGTCTGGGTTGGAGGGTGTAAGGGCCTGAACCCTGATTAGGCTCTTCTCAGTTCTCATAGGCAGCTTTCATCACTTCTTTTCTCAACCACCTCTTTAGTTTCCTCCTCATACTCTGTCTGATCCCATCTGACAGTAGGAGAAGATTTATGCTAGGCCAGGTACCTCTTTAACCTCTTCTTTCTATCATTGACATCTCTCCCAGTGTACAGTAGACATCTGTGGCGCATCAGACAGGTCAGACAGCTGACCTGAGCTGTGAATCACATGATCAGATGAGGCATTAGTGGCAGCAGGTAAGAGAAGTGCTTGACCTACTGCACTGTCAGTTGTGTTCTCCTTCTGTCATCTGGGATTGGACCATCAGGGAAGCGGCAGAGAGCCAGAAGAGATTGGGGAGGGAGGGGGGAGCGCGTGGGGTTAGAGGCACCATTTTGAACCCAGAGGCAGTGGAGCATGAGTATCTCGGGATTTTGTATGCTCATGTACTCAAGACAGTAGTGACCTAAATAAGAAAACCAAAACTGACATGGATGGGAAGCAATATCCTATAAATACTGCTGTCTTTATATCTTGCAGCTGTGTTATATCCTTAGCAGTATAGAGAGAAGTAATTGGCAGAATAGACAGAACAACTGGACTCTTTCTGCTGTCTACTATGCTACGTTATTAGTGATAATATTGTACAGTATAATGAAAATATAAGCATTATTTGATAATAATTTATCTTCCCATCACCTCGAATACTACTTTAGTAACAGTGGTTGGCCAGTTAGTAACCCAGAGTAAATCAACGCCCAGGGAGCAAAAATGAGGTTTCTGTTCTTTCTAAAGGTCACTAACTGCCCAGGAAGCTTGATATCAAAGACAATATTACAACCATAAAATGCTTATTTCATGTTAATGTACTTTAAAATGTCACTAATTTTCACTAGTAGGAGTCTTGGTTTTGAACATTAGTGACATAGTTAAGCAGCATGCTATGGTCACACTCCAGCCTATATTCCATTTATAGTCAGAGTCATTTAGAAAGGAGAGCATGTGTCCTGATGCAACTTTTGTATAAAAGGATTAGGAGTGAGGGAATATGGGTAGACTCCTTTTAATTGTTTTATCGATGCATTTATATGACTCATTTCTCATGCATTAAAACTGGTAGGAAAAGAAGGGAAGTAGACAACAAGCCAAACATTTTTTATTATGCTATTTGCTATATTTTATTCTTCCTCCCTGCCTAGGTTAAGTATAGACTAGCAACTTGCCTATGAAATACACTGAAGAAAGATCACCAGTAGCACAGACACTGTCCAGGTGTGCATATCCAGACACATATAATTGCTTTTACACTTGCTAGTCAGATAAACGGTAAAAAGATCTTATCCATGTGAAAGACGAGGAAGAGAAAGTTTACAAAATTCAAGTTACCAGAGTAGTTCACCGACATTAGGAAACTAAAGGAATTTCTTCCGACTTAATACTAATATAATTTACTTTATTTTTCTTTCTCTTTGATTCTTTTTGGACTGTTAAGCACAGAGCTGTAAAATTCATTACCATTTTTGTAACATTCATGAGTCTTCAGCTGTCCTGAATGCACCTGTTCTCAGCTGATCTCTGAAGCTTAGTAGGGTTAGGACTGGTGAGTACTTAGATGGGTGACCACCTTGGATTACCAGGGGATGTAAACTCACTGGATGGGAGAAAGACCTGGCAATCTACTTCTGGTTGCACCTTGACCGGAGTAAGCATTAACTGCTCATTGCATTGCTGGTATCGTATGTACAAAAGTGGACCCCTGACCTCTTTTTGATTCCCGTTTTTAGTACTTCTCCAAACTAGTCATGATAGTGGCTCTCAGAATGCATGACGACCTCACAAGCTTAGATGCCACTTCCAGAGAATATTGCATGATGACTGCATTTGCCAATGCTACTGTGCTGAAAAATGAAATCATGGTATATATTAGATATATATTTATTTAGCTGCATTTATATCCTGCTTTTCACTGGGTCAAAGTGGTTGGGGGATACATTTAACATGAGAGGATATGAGACACATACACTATAACTTACAGAGAACATGGGCAATGGAGGGTTAAGTGGCTTGCCCAAGACCACAAGGAGCACCTGTGGGACTAGAAACCCCAGTCCTTCTGGCCCAAGGTTGCTGTCCTCTAGTGGGATTTGAACCACTGACCTTCTGGCCTGTGGTACCTTGCCCCAACCACTAGTCCACTCCTCCCTCATTCTATGAATGTGATAAACAATTTTTGGCAATTGGGCTCTTGCAGATGTTACTCAAATGTTGTGTTCCATTTCTGTAGCTACTGTGGCAGAGTTTGGCAGATACTATTAGGTGCGGTCTTTTCCCTTGATACATGAAGGACATATTTAGACATCCTATGAGAAACAAGCTAACCCATCTAGCAGCTTGAACTTAGCTAGCACCAGAGTATACAGCTCTAAATCTAAAAATTCAACAGCAAAGAAAAAGAACTGTATTTATAGACTGCCTTTTCTTCAAGCCACTGACTGGTTGACTTAAATGCTGTATTGTTATTTTTCCTTAGAGTGTTACCCATTACAGTATCCTCACAAGAATCACTCAACTAGGAATAATTATTTCACTCATCTGCCTCGCCATGTGCATTTTCACTTTCCTCTTCTTCAGTGAAATTCAAAGCACGAGGATAACGATCCACAAGAATCTCTGCTGCAGCCTGTTTCTAGCTGAGCTCATTTTTCTCATTGGAATTAATATGCACAATAATAAGGTGTGTACCTGAAGGTTATCATTTCTTTATTTCAAATTCGGTAACTTGTTCTGTGCCCATCAAGATTTATTTTTCTACATTATGGACCTCTATCAAGTGTCTTTTTAGAACTAAGCTTTAAAAATAGGCATACAAACTGTGTATAATATTTCAAGAATTGTAGACACAAATTGAACCCTTAGCTCAAATTATGCTTCCTTGTTGATTGCTTTGACATTCATTAACTTGCTTGTATAGGTGAAACTTAAGAGCTTGTCTTTGAAATGCACTTTTCCTGAGATGCCTGAAAGATATTTTGGTCCTACGTGTAAAATGGAATTTGTTGTTTTCTTTTAGGAATGGACAAAAGAATAAAATTAAATGTTTGGGCTAGAGATTGTGAAACCAAATTGCAAACACACCAGATGATAATATTCTACCCAATACACTATAAAATATCCTCTCAATCAATTAATATACTCTTAAACACATTATCAAAATCACAACCATGAGTCACACATTCGTGGAAGGAAAAAGTCCTCACTACTAAATGGCTGTATCTACAGCCTACGTGGATTATAACACCTGTCATAAAAAACCTCCATTCGACTATATAGTGCTCCATAAACAGTGAATGTGCCATAAAAATGAATTCTTATATCAAATATTCTTCACGCTACAGGATGTGTTAGAGACGGGCCAGCCTAAATCATGTGATCTCCCCTTACAAAGAGATTCATGGTTTTCTCTTGGATTATGGTCCAGGATTTGCAGACTTTGAGAGATTTGTGAAACTATTTTCTTGAGTGCAGCTTTTCTGGACTTAAACAAACAGAGAAGAAGGGGTATGCAAAGGTCCCAGTCTCTTGCAATACCGTAGTCATGGGAAGTGCCGCAAAATTTACTCCTTCTGGTGGAATTGTCGGGTTCCTGTGGAACTGCTATGGGACGCCTTCTATTCGAACCGGTTCAGGGAGCTGGCGGTTCTCCGGTGGTCAGTGGGAACAGGAGCGATGCCTACTTGCTACTGCTCAGCACACTGTGGACTGCAAAATGGCACTGATGACCCCTAGTGGTAAACTCGTGGTACTAGGGATCAATGCCATTTTGGAGTCCACTGCGTGCTGAGCAGGAGCAAGTGGGCATCAGTACTACTCCCACTGACTGTTGATGACACCTCCCAATAAGACCAGGGTTGGAGATCAGGGGTCGGAGTAAGTTGCCTCTTCAGGAGCATTGCAGGGGACAGGTGTTTTTCTGTTGGGAGGACCTTAGAGATCTGCCGGCATGGTTGGGACAGTTGGTTGACGATCGATCAAGTCAGATTGGGGGGGACCCTGCCAGATCAGACACGTGTCCTGGGGGGAGAGGGGCATGACCAGATCTGGAAGTGATGTGTAAGAGGGAAAGTTCAAAGGTCACATCAGGAACTTGCTTTGTGTAGGGGTGCATGGCCAGATTGGGAACTTGGGGGGGGGGGGGGAGGGTGCCTGCCAGGTGTGCCTGCATTGCGGAAGCAGCGCTTTTAGAAAGCATTTCCCACAACTATGTGAGCAAGGTTTCCATGTTTTGTTTTCCCCCAAGCAGCTTACTAAAAATTGCTGCTCTTCCAAGACATGCAGGGGCCTACCCATGAGCCTCTGCACCAATTTTACAAGGGGCTGTACATTTGGCAGAACCACTTATAAAATACTGAGCTTATTATCCATGTCCTGAGTTGGACGTGGGAAATCCCCTCTCGATGTCCTTACTAAAATTCCACTTTATATTTTTAACAGCCTGCAAATATATGCATGCTTATACAATGATTCAACAAAACAGATTCGTAACAGCATAAACCATTTACCATATAAACAAATCATTAGACATCTTTGCAAATATGTAAGGGGCTGATATTCAGAGCACTGCGTATACATACTCTACCTGAATGTAACTCGCCTTGACCTTCTCCTAGAAGGGTGTGAGCTAAATACCAATAAATAAATAAATAAATATTTCAATGCAGTAGTGGTCAGCCATGGTGTTTAAATATCCTCCTGATACTCAGTGGCAGTATCTAGATCTTGGCTGCTGCTGAATATTTATACTGTGTTGTCAGTATCTGGATAATTATAGCACGTATCTGGATAGCAGCGATTTTCATCTGTTATCAGGTTATCTGGATGGTAACTTAGGGCAGCTTTTTCTATGGCTCCAGCTACACATATGTATGCACTTAGTGCTCTTTCTATGCCAGCTACAACTTTTTTTGCACTTGCAAATCGATTGTATGCACGTTAAATCATAGGCACACATGCACGTAAGTAAGTTACATGTACAACATTTTTTAGGTACCCAATGAACCAAATAAACCATGATAAATGCACACCCCTAGTTTTGCCCTTGTTTTTTTTAAGTCTAAGTAGACCGGCATGACAACGATACTATTTTTACTGTTTATATAAGTTGCTTTTTTCCATTGTTTTCTAGCTCTTTTGCTCCATCACCGCTGGGTTATTGCATTACTTCTTCTTAGCTGCATTTGCTTGGATGTGCATTGAAGGAATACACCTCTACCTTATAGTTGTTGGAGTGATATACAACAAGGGATTCTTGCACAAGAACTTTTATATCTTTGGATACTGCAGCCCTGCAGTGGTTGTAGGAATCTCAGCAGTGTTGGGCTATAGATACTACGGCACAGATAAAGTGTAAGTTGCAATGTTTGTTCCTAGCAAAAACTTCTTTCCAACAACATGATTATTTTATGTATCATATCTGAGTAAGTATAGATAGAATTACTAACTTAAGTAGTATTTTGGGGAAAGCAGAACCAATAAAATCATGTAGCACAGTAACCTAACATCAAAACAAAGCATCAAGTATGTCATTATAATGGGTTCCTAGTAATAGGTAGGTAGCAGGATAGCAGGAAAATCTGCAAAGATTTTCAGTCAGTCAGAGTCCTCTTGGGAGATATTTCATGTGAAAAACACATAGGGGGTCATTCAGTGGCACGAATAGTGGGGATGGATGTCTGGATTGCATGTCCATCCCCACTATTTCCTCCCCTGCCGTCCTCGGCTAATGTCTCCCCGTACAAACAGCTCATTCATACGGCGAAGCTTATATGGGGTCGGGAGAGGTCATGTCCGAGGTGGACTGAGGGCAGGGCATGGGTGGGCTGTGATTCTGAAGTCGGCCCTGTATGTCCGGGTCCTTGAACATGGACGGGGGACGTCAGGGGATCGTGCTCCTGGGCCGGGTCAAAGAGCTAGGGGGATGCAGTAAGTTCTCCACAGCCAGAGCCTGGCCATGGGAGGCCAGATCGAGTTTCCAGCTGTGCAGAAAGAAGAAGGTCAGCAGCGGTCGGCATTTGCAACTCCTGAATGGAGCTGCGATGCCATGGAGCCATGGTTTCATTCAGAAAACTGGCTGAGATAGCCAGGGATATGCTCTGCGTGCAGGCTGAACAGAATTAGGGCCCAGCCTGCACGTTCGTGCCATAGACCCAATTCTGATCCCGCAGGCACATCTAGCCCCCGCAGGATCAGAATCGGGTCTAACTCTGGGCGTCCCTCATCTGGTTGTCCTCCACATGGACATCCTAAATATAAATATTTATGCAAAGGACAGATTAATAAGTTAATAAGAAAGTTGAATCATGATTTTTACCAAACATATGTTGGAATTCATTACATATTGCATTTTTATTTTCAGCAGATTACAACAGATTTTCCCAGGTTAAAAATATATTTTTGTTTCTTAAACAGCAATGAGCATTAATACTGTTTTCTTTCTAGATGCTGGTTAAGCACCGAGAACAACTTTATATGGAGCTTCATTGGACCAGCATGTCTAATAATCCTTGTAAGGTTACCTCTTTTATTACTTTGCATATACAGTAAAAATGATAACTTTCTTCACCAAATGAGTTTGAAACTAATCTGGAAGCAGTTTCAATTTAATTTTAATTTAATTTAATTAGCGAGTTTTTATATACCGCACCTTCCATTGATCAGTTGCGGTTTACATGGAACAACAGTAAACAGGCAAAGCTGCTTTTACAGATAACAATGTGAAACTACAAAGAAATTCAATTTTACAATTAACAGTTGTAAACTATATACAAAGAACCAGATTTTAACTATGTACAGGTATGTATGTTATCGAAATCGTCGGTTTGGGGTTTTCTCATTTGTTCCAGTTCAAAGATGGGATATGTCAGCTGGTGAAGCTATCCTTTTTCTTGTTGAAAAGGTGAGTTCGACAAGGATCCATAGTATGTTTGAGTTTTTTCCTGAACTCCATGATTTGAGGTAAGGATCTTAATTCCAATGGAATTTTGTTCCAAGTTATAGGGGCAGCATGGGAGAATGCTTTCTTGTTTGTTGATTTTTTGGCCTTTATAAATCCCTTTGGTGTTATTAGTTTGTTTAGTCGGTCTCGCCTTTGGAGATTATGATTGGGTTCTTTATTAATAAGGTTGTTTAGAGTAAGAGGTGCTGTGTTGTTCAAGACTTTGTAAGTAGTAAGTAGTAATTATCTAAAAATGTGTTTACAAATATTTTAAAAATAGATATCAAACTTACAAAGACAGTTAAAAGAATACAGTGGTACAACAAGCACAGTTCTAACTATTATTTTAATGCAAATGATTGTACTGGCAATTGTTTTGGTCTTTTTCCTCACTTCTCCCCTTCACAGGATGATTTGTTTACGAAACAGATCTTCTTGTTCTTTGAAGATTAGGGCTACATTTGAGAAATATCCTATAACACAGAAAGGCAGATATTAGAAAGCTCGTTCAGGTGCAATCCGGGACGTCCATGTCAAAAAGCCTGAAATCCTGCGAGAGGTGGAGCAGTAAAGATGGACACATGTAAATGCTGCCTAAAATTGCCCTCTCTCTGTCTCTGAAAGATAATGTCTGCCATGATATATAGCGGGACAGCAATGTGCAGAATAAGGGGCCAGACATGTGGAAAAAAACAGGTGATTTCAGAAACGCGCACATGCGAGATAGAGATGTTTGCAGTATCGACCACATAGACGTGCCGGTGGCAGTAGTTCAGAACGTGCATGTGTCTGCTACCACAGACATGTCCCAGCCTGTCATTTTAGAAGTGGAGATGTGCAGTAGCGTAGCTGCAGACAATAAGGCCTAACTACGTTCCTATGGGGTTTCTTTGAGTTGATGAAAAATATCGAGGAAGGGAGGGACATTCTCCTCTTCGCGGTATTGTTGATAGCTGGCAGAAACGAGCACTTTTCCAATGCCTTTTTGTGCCGAGGAGCAGGTATAGAATGGATGTGTCTGCCGCTGTTTTTACACGTGTGGCCCCATTCTGAAATTGACTGCATACGTGTATCTTTTCTGGTAAGCCTCAGACACATCTCCACTATGCCCCTGTGCAACATGGATGTGATTGCGTCAGACACGTTTGTGTTCGGAGTGTTCTAAAATGGTTCTTGGCACATGGATGTCATTGGAACATCTGAATGGCTATTTTCAGATATGCTAATTACAAACAGAGCTTCTAAAATGGCCCCCAAAACCTCTGGTTCACTCTATGTGCCAATAAGGTCACTAGACTCACTAATCCAGTAGCAGTCAGTGGCATTGCAAACATCGTAGGCACCTGGAGTGGGCACCCCCTCGTGGTGTGTGAGGGGGGTCATGGTGGCTCACTCCTCTCCCCGCCAGGCCCACATGGCAGAGGCATGTGCAGTAAGCATGCCTTAACATCATGAGACCTTGGCTGAGAGGAAACAGCTGCCAGGTCTGGAGCGGAGGCAACGCAGAAAGCAACCCAAGACGTTAAGTTATTTTTGCCATGCGTGCCTCTGCCATATGGTTTCAGGATTTGTCACCCCCTCCTGGCTGGCACCCAGGGCAGATTTCACCCACCACCTCACTCTTGGCACACCAGCGGTAGCAGCTATCCCTCTGTAGCCCCCTTCTCCTCACCACATCACTTCTATGACATAGCTTGTCCCCAGGAGCTAGGATCTTCTTATGGCACCTTTATGTTAACAGTTTATTGTTCGCAGAAATATGGCACCTACCAAAAAAGAAAACAAATATTCCATTTTTAAAAGAGTCAATAGAAAAAGAATTGCATTCACCTATCAATCTGACAGTTCAGGAAGAGAGTTTGTGTGAATTTGCACTTCATAAGTGAAGACATCTTGACATGTCAGCAGTATCTCAGAATAGCCCAGCAGGAGGTGGATGCAGACAATGCGTCAACAGACTCATAATCTCATATTTCAAATGTTGTATTACTTAATGTTTTCATGGCGATCGGTCATCTTTGAAGATTAGACTATCATCTTTATGTGTTTTGCTTTCTCATGTACCCTGTCATTTTCACGGCTATTTTAAATCAAATTACCATATCAGGAGAAGGAACCCAGCATTTCATGTGGGCAGACATTCAGTCACTGATAGCCCCATTTCAGCTGAAAGAGGAACTTTTTAATTCCTATTAAATGCTGCTTTCAGCCAGACAATTTACCAGGTGTTACCTGTTCATTTCTGCAAAGAGCCTTTTTCCTGTGCTTCAGGGCACTTGTAACTGTTATTAGTTTACAACAAGTCATTCCAACTCTAACCATCCATCACCAAGTGTAAGTAGAAAGTCTGCTAAAGCAAGCAAAGAGAAACTTAAAGAGGTCAATTATTTTGTGCCATCATTAGTTGGCTCAGTTTTCTTTTCAACCTTCATTTGATATATATATATATATATATATATACACACACTATACTATATATATTATATACTGTATATACACACACACACACACATACATACACACAATACAATCACAGGATATTTCTATATACATATCCGAATGTGGAGACCCCTAATGGTACTACTAGTAAGGCCAGTGTGACCATCAGGTGAACTAGGAGTTGTCTAGAGCACCAATGGTCAGGGGTGCTCATTGCGCCACTGCCACCCTTCTCTGGGACGGGCAGTGGCGGTAATGCGTTTACTAGGGCACTTTCTGTGGAATCTGCCTGCTTCTACTTACTTGCATTCAGCACTTGCCCTGCCCCTCCCCCTGCTAGAGCTTTGTTCAGAAGCTTTCCTCTGTGAGCAGATGGGCTGCTGATCCTCCATTTGTTAGTGGTTCCTGCTTGGTGAGAGCACCCTCATTGCAAGCTTCAGCTAGCTTTGTATGCTCTATTCGGGCATTTCCTGTGCCTGTTCAGAATCTAGCTTGTTATTTTGTTGTTCTGTATATATTTCTGTTTTGTCAGTGTGTATCCTATATTCTGTCTGTCCTCTACCCAGCTCCTGCCCTCTGCAAGGAGCATCTGCAATGCAGTTTTGGGAACCTGCTACTATAGTGGTCAACAGCTCAAGGTACACTATGAAAATATAATGCAGGAGGAAGGGTTCCCCAGCAGGAATAACCATCAGAAGTAAGAAATTAGGGCAAAAATGAAACAAATATGGAACATTTCCACAGTACAGAGAGAGGAGGAAAGGAGTAAGGAAAAAGGAGTTCAACTGCTTGTTTTATTTATTTATTTATTTATTTGAGCATTGTTTTTTTATACCACCTTTTTTAGTTATATTTTGTCTCTGCCAGTTCTATACTTTTGCTTTTGTTATCAGTGATCCTCCAGTTCCTTAAGAAAACCCTTGGTTCAGAACACAAATTCTAGAAACAGAGAAGAATAGATAAGTGATGGCAGATAAAGCCCATATGTTCTATTCAGTCTGCCCATCTATACTAACTCTTAAGCTCTGCAATCCCTTCTATTCCCTTAGAGATCCTCGGTGTTTGCCCCACGCTCTCTTAAATACAGGTACAGTTCTCATCTCTGTCTCTTCCACCAGGAAGCTATTCTATACCTCCATCACTGTCCATAAGAAATATTTCCTCATATTACTCCTGAGTCTTCATCCTATGTCCCCTCATGCCAGAGCTTACTTTCAATTAAAAGAGGTTCTCCTCTTCTGCATTTATGCCATAGAGGTATTTAAATATCTCTATCATATCTCCCCCTCCCATCTTTCACATATTGAGATCTTTAAGTCTGTCCACATGTGCTTTATGACTTATTTCTTTATTTGCAGTACTTTTTTACCACTATAGGTATCCAAACATCATAACAGTTTACAACTTAAGACATAGTAATTTATAAGAAAAGAACAAAATATGACCTGGACAGGATTACATAGTAACATAGTAAATGACGGCAGATAAAGACCAGTGTGGTCCATCTAGTCTGCCCAGCAATATGGCAGGAGTAGGTTCACCCCTTCCCATGTCTTTTAGGGAGTAGGTTCACCCCTACCCATGTCTTTGCTTAGTGGTGCACCCACCAGGAGCAGGTGCACCCCTCCCCATATCTTTGTTTCATTGTTTAGGGGTGAACCCACCACTCCTCCCCCCATTGCTCCATGTAGGACACCCCTATTTGTTGAGAAATTAGATGGTTCAGTTTATTTTGATTTAATCTTGTTGCTGTAAAGTGATCCACTGTGTCTGTCCCAGGCCACTTTGAATTCCGTCACTGTGTTTTCCCCCACCACCTCCATCGGGAGGGCATTCCAAGCATCCACCACCCTTTCAGTAAAAAAGTATTTCCTGACATTGCCTTTCAAATTTACCACCTCGCAGCTTCATGTTGTGCCCTCTAGTTTTACAGCTTCCCCGTCTCTGGAAGAGGTTTGTTTGTTCATTATTTCTCTTTAAGTATTTAAAGGTCTGAATCATACCTCGTTCATCCCTCCTCTTTCCAAAGTGTACATATTTAGGTCTTCAAGTCTCTTCTCATAAGGCTTCTGTCACAGGCTCCAAATCATTTTGGTTGCCTTCCTCTGAACAGCTTCCATTCTTTTTACATCCTTTGCAAGATACGGTCTCCAAAACTTAACACAGTATTCCAAAACTGAACACAGTAGTCCAAGTGAGGCCTCACCAGAGACTTATACAGTGGCACTAGTACCCCTTCCTTTCTGCTGGTAATTCCTCTTTGAATGCAGCCAAACATCCTCCTGGCTTTTGCCACCGCCTTGTTGCAATGTTTTGCCACCTTGAGATCTACAGAAATAATCATACCGAGGTCTTTCTCCTGCTCCGTGCACACCAACCTCTCACCCCCTATTGAGTACATTTCCTTTGGATTTCTGCTACCCAAGTGCATGACACTGCACTTCTTCACATTAAATCTCAATTGCCAAGCATCAGACTATTCCTCCAGCTTTTGCAGATCCCTCCTCATGTTCAGCACTCCCTCGGGGGAGTCCACTCTGTTGCAAATTTTTGTGTCATCTTCAGAAAGACAGACTTTTCCATTCAGTCCTTCAGCAATATCACTCATAAATACATTGAACAGTACTGGGCCCAGGACCGAACCCTGGGGCACCCCGCTAATCACCTTCCTTTCATCCGAGTGAACTCCATTTACCATCACCTTCTGTCGTCTGTCAGTCAACCAATTTCTGATCCAGTTTACCATCTTGGGACCCATCCCCAAACTACTGAGTTTATTGATAAGCCTCCTATGGGGGACAGTATCAAAGGCTTTGTTGAAATCCAGGTAGATGACATTCATCACATGTCCTTGATCCAGTTCTCTTGCACCCTTCACTATTATTTGGTTGCACAACCCTTGGCAGTGATGACAGCCTCCAAACGTTACTTGTAGCCATCTATAAGTTTCATATATCTGTCTGCTGGTAGTTTCTCCCACTCTTCAACTGCGATTTGTTCCAGCTCATGAATGTTTCCAGGATTCCTTTTACCAATGGCAGATTTCAGCTCTTTCCAAAGATTCTTGATTGAATTGAGATCAGGACTCATTGCTGGCCAGTTTATTTCTTTTAAACTATTCTTTTGTACTTTTAGATGTATGTTTTGGGTCATTGGCCTGCTAGAGGACCCAGACTTAGCTTTCTGACACTAGGTAGCACATTTTGCTCTAAAATACCTTGGTAGTCCTCAGGGGCAGCTCAAGGCAATCTGATGCCTGAAGCGAAGGATGAGATGGTGCCCCCCCCCCCTCAGGGACTGAACCAAACCAAAAAGCTGATTAGATTATATGGAGGAAATACAAGGTGTTTGCACACCAAGGAACTAAAAGAAAGCGAGAACCACAGCACAGTTTATCAAACTAAATTATAACTCATTTTTATTTTGTTGCTATAAACCACATTATAGTTATTGCTTTTCTTTTTTCAACATATATTTTGCATCCACAGAACCCCCTTCAACAGTGGGTGCAGAGCAGAACCAGGACATTCACCCACAGAACTCAATATCTTTAAAAAAAAATCTGATTCTGATCATCTCACTAACAACAACAAACATCCTCCATTACCAGGCATATTGTTAACTAATACAAAACTCTACCACAAAGTCACTGAGCATCTGTACAGCAAATGTACCATACCATACCATATCAGCAGCAACTTCCAAAACTCACATAAGGAACCCACCCAAAAAAGTGTCACTGTAAATACTACAGCGGCCCTGGAACATCCATACACCTATTTGAAAAGCTGAACATGTCAAATTACTACAGTACAGTATAGATCTTTATGTCAAACGCCATGTTAACAGAACACCTGGGCTCAGTCACACACTCAGAACACAGACCCTCACCAAGTTCATAATAAGTAACCACAGTCTAAAGTAAAAATAAAAATATGTAGACAAAATTTAAACTGAAACCCCAAGAAGCCAGACTCCTCAAGCAGTGCAACATCAGATAAATAAGATATGCAGTTTCCCAATACATTGTTACATATAAAGATAGCACAAAGTCCAATCACTAAAATGAAATACAATTATTTTTTCTACCTTTGTTGTCTGACCATTTTATTCTCTGATCATGCTGGTCCCGATCTGAGGCTTCTGCTTTCCTGACTTCTCTTAGCTCTCTTTCTGTGGTCTGTGGTCCATCTGCCATTTCTTATCTCTTTTGTTTTCTTCACTTCTTTCCATCAGCCTATTTCCAATCCTAGTAACTCTTCCCAGTATCAGCCCCTTTCCAGTCCTCACTCTCAGTACCTTCCAATGTCAACTTGCATTCCCATGACTGCCACTGGTGTCCAGTCCCTTCTAGTCCAAATACTATGGCAGCCCCTCTCAGAAACCACTCCCTTCCAGTTCCATTCTCCCATCCCCTCGCATCAGCCCATTTGTAGCCCTAGCCCCCAGTTTTCTTCCAGGGCCAGCAGCTCTATCCTCCCCTCCCCACCATCAGCCCATTCACAGTCAAAACCCCCCAATTAGCTCACTTCCAGTGCTAGTCCCCCCTCAACCCCATTACCAGTGCTAGCCTCCCCTAATCAGCCCATTACCAGTCCTACCCCCCCATCAGCCCATTATCAGTCCTAGCCTCCACTAATCAGCCCATTTCCAGTCCTAGCCCCCCAATCAGCTCATTTCCAATGCTAGCCCCATCAGTCCATTACCAGTCCTACCCCACCCCATCAGCCCATTACCAGTCCTAGCCTCCCCTAATCAGCTCATTTCCAGTGCTAGTCCCCCTCAGCCTATTACCAGTGCTAGCCCCCCTAATCAGCCCATTACCAGTCCCAGCCCCCCCCCCCTCGATCAGTCCATTTCCAGTACTAGCCTTTCCTAATCAACCCATTACCAGTGCTAGCCTCCCCCCATCAGCCCATTATAATCCTAACCCACACTGTCTCTCCCCTTTGTCCAGCATTTGCCCCGTCTCTCCTCTTTGTCTACTGCTTATCCCCCTGTCTCCTCCTTTGTCCAGCATTTCCCCTGTCTCCCCCTTTGTCCAGCACTTGTCCCCCTGTCTCCCCCTTTGTCCAGCATGTCCGCTGTCTCTGCTTTTGTCCAGCACTTGTCCCCTGTCTCCCCCTTTGTCCAGCATGTCCCCTGTCTCCCCCTTTGTCCCTCCTGTCACTCACCTTTGTTTCTCCTAGTTGTCCTCCTCTTGTCTCAATTTCCTCCACCTGCACCTCTCATCTGCCGGCGGCGAGAGCACTCTGGCTGTTTTAATTTTAGATTTTGCCGTCTCTGCCCTGTCTCTGCCTTCCCAACATGTTTTTTCCTTAAGAAATGCTTGCAGCAAAAAAAAAAAAAAGCAGCGGGAAGGCAGAGGCAGGGCAGAGGCAACATAATCTAAAATTTAAAACAATCGGAGTGCTGCCGCCACAACACAAATCAGTCTGATCACTTGCAGTTACAAGCGATCAGACTGATTTGTCCAATGCTGTGGCACTCCGGCTGTTTTAATTTTAGATTTTGCAGCCTCTGGCCTGCCTCTGCCTTCCCACATGGGAAATCAGAGGCAGGCCAGAGGCTGCAAAATCTAAAATTAAAACCTATCCAGTGCCGGCGTAGGGAGTGCCGCCTCAGGTGGCCTAATGGAAGAACCGCCCCAGTAGTCCTCTGACTTCATGATTCCTTTAATACATTCCAGGCCTATAGTTCCCGAGGCAGCAAAACAGGCATACATAATGGAACCTCTACCATATTTAACCGTGAATGTATCGCTGGTCTGCATTGCCAAAGAGCTCAAGTTTGGTTTCATCTGTCCACAGAACATTATGGAACCTCCTCAATATTTAACTGTAAATGTATTGCTGGTCTGCATTGCCAAAGAGCTCAAGTTTGGTTTCAACTGTCTACAGAACATTTTCCCAGAAGGATTGTGGTATCTCAAGGTGGGTGTGGGCAAAGATAAGGCGTGCCTTTTTATATCTCTCTTTGAGCAGTAGGGTCCTCCTTGGCCTTTGCCAATGAGGTCTATCTTTGTTTAGTATTGAACATATGGTGAAGGTTGAAACCACCACTCCAGATTGCTCCAGGTCAGCCTAAAGCTCTTTGGATGTTATATGTGATGTTTTTCCAACAGTTCATCCTAACCTTCAAAAACTTCTTGGATTAATTTTCTCTTCCCACCACATCCTGTGAGGTTCTTGAAGTCTTGATAACATTGAAAACTGTAGACATGGGAATCCCCTGGTCTTTGGAGATGACCTTGTACACCCTTTGAAATTTGATGTTTGGTGATAATGGCATTTATGACAGTCTCAGGCAGCTCTCTTGTCTTCATCATTGTGAAAATGAAACAGGGAGTAAATGTGGCCCTTTGAAACATTAGAGTCATCATCACTGGTTGATTCAGGTCATGTGAGAAGTGACAATTGATCACAAGTGTGTGTGGGAATGTGGGTCTTCTTTTCAAATTGATTTGAATTGTTTATATAGGTGCCAAAGCTATGCACCTAGGAAAGAACAACCCAAATTATGGTTACACGATGCAAAGTTTCACATTAGGAACTACTACCCAGGAAATGGATAATCTGTTGAAACCCTCTGCCCAGTGTGCAGCTGTGGCCAAGAAAGCAAATAGAATGCTAGGAATCATAAGGAAAGGAATGGAGAATTTATTTTATTTATTTATTTATTTATTTAGTATACATTTGTATACCGCTACTTCCAGCGATCAGCAGCGGTTTGATTAGATTGGAAATTGTCAAATCATGACAGGAAATTTTTTTTTGAGGTATAAACACATTGATTAGACAGGAAAGCACAGCACACAGAGAACTATTTTACAGGGAACATGGGCTATGGAGGGTTAAGTGGCTTGCCCAAGACCACAAGGAACACCTGTGGGACTAGAAACCCCAGTCCTTCCGGCCCAAGGTTGCTGTCCTCTAGTGGGATTTGAACCCCCGACCTTCCGGCCTGAAGTACCTTGCCCCAACCACTAGGCCACTCCTCCACTCCAGAATAAAACCAAGGATATTATACTGCCTCTGTATCTTTCCATAGTGTGACCATACCTTGAATATCTTAAAAAGGATATAGCGGAATTAAAAAAGATACAGAGAAGAGCAACAAAAATGGTAAAGGGGATGGAAGGATACTTCTACGAGGGGAGGCTTAAAAAAGGTGAGGGTTCTTCAACTTGGAAAAGAGATTGCTGAGGGGAGATATGATAGAGATCTATTAATTAATGAACGAAGTGGAATGACTAAACATAGATAGGTTGTTTACTTCATCAAAAAGTAGAAAGACTTGGGGACATGCAATGAAGCTGCAATGTAACCCATTTAAGACTAATAAGAGAAAATATTTTTTCATCAATGAGTAATCAAACTTTGGAATTCATTATCAGAGGATGTAGTAAAAGCTGTAAGTGTAGCTGGGTTTAAAAAAGATTTGGAGAAATTCCTGGAGGAAAGGTCCATAAACCATTAAAGAGGATCTGGGAAATCCACTGCTTACTCCAAGACAGGCATTGTAGAACCTGTGTACCTTTTTGGGAATCAGATACTTGGACCTGGATTGGCTACTGTTGGAAGCAGGATACTGGGCTTGATGGACATTGGTCTGACCCAGTATGGCATTTCATATGTTTGTATCTGATTATTATCCTATCTTTCCTTAGCTTTGCCAAATATTGATGCTTGTCTTCCTCATTCTGTGATTTTTTTTTTTGTATTTTATGAAGGCTAACCTCTTTATCTTTTCAGCTACTTCTTTCAAGAACCTTAGGGGCTTCCTTTTTCTTTTACATTTATTTACTTTCCTAACAAAAAGGATTGTCGCCCTTAAAATATCCTCTTGCACTTTTGCCCACGGTTTGTCTATATCACCCAGCTTTTCTCATCTAGCTGACAACTCCTTGAGGTATTTTCCCATCTTTACAAAGTTAGCTTTCCTAAAGTCTTGGACCTTTATGTGGTAGTGTGGTGTGCAGTGGGAAGGGGTTTCTGTTCAAACATCAAATAGACAGCAGTTCAGGGAAAGCAAAACTTGTTTTTTTTCAGACCCAGTTTATTACACCTTCACAAACCTGGTTTCCCGGCCCTTCCTCCTGCAAAGTTAAAGTTTCTTCCTTGCCCAGTTAAAGTTCCAGCCTTTGTATGGCTTGCCTTGAAAGGATTCCTGGCTCCATGGGCCTCTATCCCTCCTGCAGCATGACGGTTCTTTAACATCCTTCTGTGAGCCACACCCTCCTAGCACTGAACTGTGGGCTGCAGGCTCTCTTAAAGGGGCCTGTTGATAATACCTCTGGAAAGGGATGGGCAGCACTCAATAGATCCCATCACATACCCTCCATCTCAGCCCAACCATGCCCCATTGAGCACCTGCCTCACCCAGGACCCCCATCCAGGAAAGGAAGTCCACGTTCAGGTGAGTCTGACCAGCCCTATGGCAGACATAGAAATGGTAGGGTTGAAGACTCAGGAACCACTGCACAATATGGCCATTGGATTCTTTCTGCCAAATCAACCACTTGAGGGGTAGGTGGTCCATTATTAGCATAAACAGATGGCCAAGCAGATAGTATTTGAAGGTTTCAAGCACCCACTTGACAGTGAGTGCCTCCTTCTCGATCACTGCATAATGCTTCTCCCGAGGCAGCAGTTTCCTGCTGATAAAGGCTATGGAATGTTCTTCACCCCTGACTTCCTGGGCCAAAACAGCTCCTAAGCCACTTCTGAAGCATCAGTTTGCACAATATATGGTAGACAAAAATCAGGGCTAGTCAGGATGGGTTCAGAGCACATGGCCTTCTTGAGATGCTGGAAGGCCATGTCAAGGTCCAGTGACCACTGGATTTGTTCAGGAGCTTTTCTCCGGAGAAGATTGGTTAACGGCTCCACCACTTCTGCAAAATAAGGGATGAGCCAGAGGTAATAACCAATCAGTCCAAAGAAGGCAAGGACCTCTTTCTTTAATTTTGGGGTGGGACCTGGGCAATGGCATCTACCTTCTGTAGTTGAGGTCTTATCTGCCCATTCACAATTAAATACCCGAGGTAATAAATATCGCAACCTCCAGAAAACATTTGTTGGGGTTAGCTGTCAACCCGGTTTTCCACAGGCTGGTCAATATGGCTTGTACTTGGGTTAGATGAGTGGTCCAGCTTCTGCTGTAGATGACGATGTCATCCAGGTAAGCAGCCGCATACTCCTTGTGCGGTCTCAGTTGGCAGTCGACTAGAAGTTGAAATGTGGTGGGAGCCCCAATGTAATCCAAAGGGCAGCATTGTAAACTTGAACAGACCTTGCAGGTTGTAAAAGCAGTTTTCTCCCTGGCAGCCAGAGTCAAGGGCACCTGCTAGTATCACTTGGTCAGATCCAAAGTTGATATAAAGCATGCTCCACCGAGTTACTTGAATAGCTCATCTACTCTGGGCATAGGATACACTTCCAGTTTAGAAGCTACACTGACTCTCCTGAAATCAATGCAGAATCTGATGTTTCCATTGAGTTTAGGAACCAAGACGATGGCTGATGACCAGCCATTCATGGACTCTTCTATAACTCCCAAGTTAAGCATCTCTTCCAGCTCCTTGGTAGTGGCCTGTCGCCAGGCCTCCGAGAATCCAATAGGGTCGTTGCGAGATAACCACCCCAGGGTCAGTAATGTTATGACAAATGAGGTGGGTTCATATTGGGCAGGTGGAGAATATCTTTAGGTTCCAGTGGATCAAACCTTCTAGATCTCTTCTCTGAGCAGCAGAGAGCTGGTCTCCATTCGGGACTTGAGTTAAATCCAATGGAGCTGAAATTGCTAGCCCAAAATCATCTTTGTGTACCATCATAGCCGTTGCTGGAGTTCACTTTTTTAATAGGGTAATATGGTAAATTTTGGCTTTCTTTCATTTATGTGGCTGGGCAATCATGTAGTTAACAGACCCTACTTTCTCTTTGACCTCTTAGGGCCCCTGCCATTTACAGATTAGCCCCTGGCCTGCTCGGCTTGGGCTTTTTCCAGACGGAGTTTGGCCACCTCTCTGGCTTTTCTCTGCTGATCTTGCATTTGTAAAATGTATTCCACCAAGTTACACCAGACACAGAGTTCTTCTTCCCTGGTTTCCCTTACCATGTCTAATATGTCTCTTGCCTGTATTCTGAAGATCAACTCAAAAGGCAAAAACCCTGTGGAATGCAGAGGTACTTCTTAGATAGCAAATATCAAATAGGGTAGGAGAATGTCCCAATTCTTCCCATCCTCCTGCAAAAACGTTTTTTAACATCTTTTTCAGAGTTTTAATGAATTGTTCAATGAAGCCATCTGTCTATGGGTGATATACTGATGTTTCAGCATCTTGACCTTCACCAAGGCATACACTTGTTTCATCACCTTGGATACAAAGAGTGTTCCTTGATCTGTGAGGATCTCATGGGTATTCTCACCCGCGAGAACACTTCCCAGAAGGCATTCACAATCACAGCAATCTTCATATTCCTTAGAGCAATGGCCTCCGAGTATCGGATAGCATAGTCTACTATGACTAAAATATACTTGTTGCCTGGGGCAGTTTGCTCCAAGGGACCTACCAGGTCCATGGCCACTCTTTCAAATAGGATTTCAATGATAGGCATAGGCAATAGAGGGGCAGTTTGGACTCTAGCAGGCTTATGAAGTTGGCAGGTGGGACATGGCTGGGAATATAACTGCACCTGTTTATGGACCCTGGACCAGAAAAATCAGGCTAAAACATGCTCTAGTGTTTCCTCCACCCCCAGTTGTCCTCCTAATAAATGACTATGAGCCAACAATAACAGCTGCTGAAGACAGGGTTGGGGAACTATCAGTTATTCTACCTCTTCCCCCTCTAAGTCCCCCTCAGCCACTCTGTACAATAAATCTCCCTTTAGCACAAAATAGGGAAAGATTTTTGCAGGGGACTCTCTGTTAGCTACTGGAAGCCCATCAACCTCCAAAACCCGGTCCATTCTGACTTGTCACTGTTCTTTTGCAAACAACCACAGCTTACTCTTCTGAAGCTGAGTTAACCTTGCAGTATTCCAACTCCAACAAATTTTTATCGGCCTCTAGTGGCCAAAACAAAGCCTTCCTGTCTGGCACTGATTAAACCTTCTGAAAGCTCCCTAAATAGGATGAGGCTAGCCCTCTTAGCCCACACAAACAAACAAAACCCTGACCTGTTGGGAGAGTTGTTTGGAGAGAGACTTTTGCTTTTGCTGCTTTATCATCTTTAGCAATTGCATACCTGCAGAGACTAGCTGTAGGATTTTTCCTCCCCCCTGTGATCAACATCAGAAGTAAAAGGTCAGTTCTCCTGCAGTGTGTTTGGAGAGTTATTTGGAGAGACTTGTGCTTTTGCTGTTTTACCATCTTTAGCAATTTCACCCCTGCAGAGACCAGCTGTAAGACTGCTCCTCCCTTCTGTGAAGCCTCGAAGGTAAAAGCTTAGTTTCCCATGGGACGCAGCCGTGAGCACGTGACTGAAGGAGTGTGACCAAAGGGGCATGCTCTGCTCCTTTGGAGTCCCTTCAGAGCAACGGAAGAAGCTCTGAATTGTTACGGGTAAGCGGAAGGCAAAGAACAAGGTACTGGAGGAGCAGGCACAGTCAAGGGCCCTATGGACATCCAGGTGCAGCCTGTTGTTTTGCTTCTTTCTACAACCTTGAGTAATATTTTGGATGTTGCCCTACACCTCCAAACCCAGCCTTCTTCTATGATGGGTTTATCTACTCTGGATGCTAGTAGTAGTTCTCAGAGAGCCATTTATTCTCCACCTGCAAGTGAGCACTCTCCGCGATCCCCCTCCCTCTCAGGCCCCCCGGCTGGTGTTTGGTACCCCAAGGCAGTCTGGTTGTAACTATGGGTCAATTGTTTAAGTTTTCTGAGAAGT
Organism: Ichthyophis bannanicus; assembly: GCA_033557465.1. NCBI lineage: Eukaryota > Metazoa > Chordata > Amphibia > Gymnophiona > Ichthyophiidae > Ichthyophis > Ichthyophis bannanicus. Next base: position 208,442,511 of record CM066040.1, read on the forward strand.
CTGTGGACAAATCTAAACAAAAGGACTCTTTCATTTCTCCTTTAGATTATTTTATTTATTGCAATTTCTTATATACCGTACTATTCGATATCAGCGCGGTTTACATTATAACAAAATGACCAGAACAACAAGCTGTTTGGTTTTACATAGAACAGGAGTACAAACTTGGATAACAGGGGTGAACTATATACATGAAATAATTACAAAGAACAAGATTGAAGGCAACGATAACATAAGGAAAATATGTGCATCGTCTGCAGGCGGGGTGCTGGCACTATCTCAGAACTAACAATGGTTACTTTCTTAGGTGGGGTTACCTAGATTTCGTTGCTGACTGGGTAGTATTGGAGGAAAAGGTGATATATGAGTGCCTTCCTGAACTGAGTTAGGTCTACAATGGCCCGAATGTCGGGTGGTAGATCATTCCAGCATTTGGGGACGTAGAGACTGAAGGCCCTATTTGCCGTTGTACTGTTGCATTTTGTCAATGCCTTCGGGGTTATTAGCAAGTTTACAGCAGTTGCTCTTCTGGATCTGTTGGGGGGCACTGTGTGAATGAGTTCTGTAAGTGAAGAAGATGAAAGGCTATTGATGGCCTTGAATGAGAGGAGTAAGGTTTTAAAGATAAGCCTTCCGTGGATAGGGAGCCAGTGAAGCTGCTTCAGAATAGGAGTCATGTGGTCACTTCTGGAGGCTCCGTGGAGGACGCTTGCTGCAGCATTCATGGCCAGCTGTAACGGGCTCAGTGTAGATTGGGGGAGACCTTGTAAGATGGCATTGGCAAAGTCGAAATGGGGTAAGATTAGTGCTTGGTATATAGTCCAGAAATCGTCTGGGTCCAGTAGGGAGCGCAGATGCCTGAGCATACGGATTTTGAAATATACAGCTTTGACTATATTGCCTATGTGAGATTTCATATCCAGACATTGGTCCAAGGTGACTCCAAGGTATTTTATTGTTTCTTTAGTTTGCAAGTCAGCTTCCTTGACTCTTACATGGGACGGAGGAATAAAGTAGGGGTCTCTCGCAATGAAAAGCACCTCCGTTTTCTTGTGCTGAATGCGGAGGTTTTGAGATTGGAGCCATTCTGAGACCGCATTGAAACAATCTACCAGTGGTGTAAGGTCCATTTGAACTGTAGAGAACGGCATGTATAAGAGTATGTCATCAGCATATATCAAACAGTTCACGTTAAATGATCTAATGATATTGCAGATGGGTTGCATGTATATATTGAACAGGAGAGATGACAAAGAGGAACCTTGAGGCACACCTTGTGTTTGGTGGAAGCGTTTTGATTCTTCTGATCCGGATTTTACATATTGCCATCTTCCATCCAGATAAGACTTGCACCATTCGAGCGCAGTGTTGCTTACGCCCTCCTCTTTCAATCGCCCGAGGAGAAGTTCATGACTTACCGAGTCGAAAGCCGCGGCGATGTCCAAGAAAATGAGCACAAAACCTTGTCGGATGTTATCAATGCCTGTGATTATATTGTTGAATAGGATAGTGAGGAGGGTCTCAACTCCATGATATTCTCTGAACCCATGTTGGCAATGATCTAGGGGAGCTGCAGAGTCTATATGGTCTTGAATTTGCCTTTGTACCTCTTTCTCAATTATCTTAGCTAGGAGAGGAATACTAGCTATTGGCCTATAAGAATCGACCCTTTGGGGGTCTAGTTTGAAGTTCTTCAATAGTGGCTTAATGGAAGTCTGTTTGAGTGCTGTGGGGAAGGAACCTGTTGTGAAGGAGAGGTTCATCAGTTTTGCGATGAAAGGACTGAACTCACCGCGTAGCTCCTTAATCCAAAAAGCTGGGCAAGGGTCAGTCTGCGCTGTGGAGGTGTTGAGAGACGCTATTGTATCCTCAATGCATTTAGTGGATGGTGTGGAAAACTTGAGTAGAGGGGTTAGGTTGGTTGGTTCTTGATATGAGGCTGCTGAGACCTTGTCAGTCTGTACGATCTTGGATTGTAAGTAGTCCGTGAATTTTTGTGGGTGAATCTCATCGTGTTGTTCAGGAGATGGTTCCTTCGAAAGAGATTTGACCAAGCTGAAACGATCCCGTGGTTTGTTCAGAGATCTCTTTAGAGTGTCGGTGTGATATTGTTTCATTTTAATTGTGATTGCTTCTCGGTGCATTGATAGGTGGAGTTGGTAAGTGGTCTGATCTTCAGTGGAGAGCGATCAGCGCCATCGTCTCTCAAGTTTGCGTAGATGTGTGAGAGAAGATCACAGCTCAGGAGAGAACCATGGGGCAAAGCTTCTTTTTAGCCTTGATGTGTTATTGGAGTGTGGGCGTTGTGAGATGGCATTAAGGTTGAAGTTCCAGGAGGAGATTAGTTCTTCAAGATCGGGCGAGGTATTGTTGAGGAGTGAGTGGGTCTCAGACAGGATGAGTTCCCTGTTAAATGGGCGAAAGCTTCTTGTTGACGTTCGTGATGTGTTGTTAATCTTTCGGTTGCTATGTAGCTGCTTATCGCTGATGGGTATCTGGAGATTGATCAGTTTGTGGTCCGACCAGGGTACATCAATAACCGACATCATTAGGTTGTGGTTTTGTTCAAGGACCGACTGAGGAGCGAACACCATATCAAGAATATTACCCTTTATATGTGTGGGTTTGTTGATGATTTGCTTGAAACCCAAATCCTCAATGGCATCGAGGAAGGCAGTTGCATGGTTTTGAGGTAATGATGGGAGATTGAAATCACCCATTATCCAGTTTGGTCTATTGGGATTGAGGGTGTTGGCCGCTAGGTCAATAATGGTAGGGAAGTCCTCTGGAGAAGCAGACGGTGTTCTGTACAGTAGGTTGATAGAGCATTGATGGTTTGCAATGGAGAGAATGTCCAGGTTGTTTGTGCTAGAGGAGTCGGTTACGTGGAAATGAAGGTCTGATTTGGTGAGTATGAGCACTCCTCTTCCTTTTTTGTTTTCTCTATGTCTTGTGTGTATAGAGAAGTTGGGGGGTAGGAGTTGGTTGAGGAGAACGTTGTCGTTCGATGATAGCCAGGTTTCCGTGATCATAAGTAGATCCAGGTCATAAAGGGAGATTATGTCTAGGACAACAGGCCATTTCTTGCGTATTGAACGTGCGTTTATGATGGCACATTTTAGGCTTTGGCAGTTCTGAGGTTTTTCCAAGTTGGGAGTCTTGGATAGCTGGAGTGCTATGTGTATCAAGTGAGAGCGGCGTGTGTAGGTGTCGCTTCCTGGGTGGGAATACTGGGGTCCTGACCATCTTTTTCCATGGTTATTCAAGATGGGGATATGATTGTGAGATGGAGAAAGGGCATAGGAGGTTCCAAGCCAATGTGAAAGGAGGGAAAAGCTAACAATGGCAATGAAGTGAAAGGCCATTTTGGATGTTGTGATTGAGCGTGTTTGAGATAGTGTGATAATGCAACAGTAGGTGGTGAAGTAAGGAGGTAAATCATGTAATATGGAGATAATGCGATAATTCTATGAGGAATCGTGCAATAATGGGATCATGCAATAAAGAGACCAAGTAATAATGCAATAATGCAGTAATGGGGTAGTGCAATAATGAGATAACACAGCAATGAGAAGTTATAATGAGAGAAAACAATAATGAGATAGTATACTGAGATTGTACAATAGGGAGATATGTAATAGTGTGAGTATTCTAAGGTACATATAAGTAGGCCTATATGAAAAGTAAGTGTAGGTACTCTAACAGATTACATACACTAATACAATGACGAGATGATACAATAATGAGATGATGCAATAAAGAGATAATACTCTAACAGGTTACCTACGTACGGGTATGCCACCTTGATAGATCAACATAGTAATGGATTATATAGGCTATGATGTTTAGTACCTCGCCAGGATGTATTCGGACCCCTAGATTGGATTGATCTTCTTGGGCAGTGCGGGGGTTCAAAGTTGCAAAGTTCCGTGTAATGAAACTTGAGAGCTCTCAGCCTTCATTACAGTCTCTAGTGGGGGCAGTAGTTAAGGATAGTTTGGTTATTCATTCCAAACTGGAGGCATTGGAGAATCAATTAAGGGCAAGGAATTTGCGATTCTTGAATTTTCCTGTGATGCGGCTTCTGTCCCCCCCTCAAGCTGCTGAAAAAGTATTTGAAAAATCTTTTGTTGTTTAGTAATGTTTATGCGCTAGTTATTTCTAAGTTATTTTATGTTTCCAAGGGGACTCATTTAGAAGTGGCTGAAGGAGAGAGGTTGGATTCCATCGCCTTTCCAGACAGCCTTAATTTGACTGCTTTTCTTGAGACCTCTCAGGACATTGTCTCTGAAAGGGCAATTCTGCTTGTCACTTTTGATCAGAGGCTGATAAGATTGCTGTTTTTAAAATTATACTTTTCTAAAAAGTCTCTTCTCTTTTGTAGCCAGCCAATAAACATTTTTCCTCATGTTGCCAGACCTACGCAAATGCGTAGGAAGGCTTTCTTGCAGTTGCGGTTTAGAAAATTTTCTTCAGGACAAATCAGTGGGTTAGTATGGGTACTTGGGATGTGTGTATACTCTTGACACTTGTCCTGTTTTTGACTGGGGTAGTTTTAGGTTTAATACATTTGTTCTCTTCTGCTTCTCTCCCATGATGGGGGCTGGAACATCTCTTGCTATTGTTCTTTTTGCATATTTTCCTCATTTCTAATGGTAGCAGGTTATGCTTTTCCTATGTACACTGGGCCCGATTCCATCCTGCACGTCCGGGCCCTCTGTGCATCCAGTCGGAACCAGCACACAGAGGGAGTTGCGATTCTGATCCCATGGGGCACGCCTAGCCCCGTGGGATCAGAATCACGAATAGGCCTGTATGTGCAGGCCAGGACCCCGATTCCATCTGGCCTGCACATACAGGCCTTCCCCAGCTAACTCAGTCAGGGCTCTTCAACGGAGCTGTGGTGATATGGTGAGCCTTGATCCCTGGCCGTTGGCTCCAGATGCAAATTCCCTGCATCCTGACCCCCGATCTGGCCTCCTAAGGCCAGGGTCGGGCTGCGGGGAATATCCTCGTTCCCCCTACCCCATCCGCCCCCCGGGCCCATCATCCCCCTTTGAATAGGGGAACTTATTCACCCCAATCAAGTCGCTGACCCCCGACATACATCCAGGGCCGACGACCGCCCACTGCCCTCCGTAACTCCACCCCCGATCTGCCCCTTTCTCGTCCCCGTCTACCTTCCTCGTTATTCCCCGTTAATGACCCTGATTGTGTATGTATTTTGGTTAAAATCTTAATTTAAAAAAAAAAATCCTGACCTGTTGTAGAGGCCCAGCCCTGGAAGAACATAGATTTGCCCTCAGTCACTTGATAGAGAAACTCCTCAAGCTGCCACCGTATGTGGTAGTGTGGCATGTGGTGGGAAGGGATCTTCTGTTCAATCACTAGACAGAGTTTAGGGAAAACAAAACTTGTTTTTATTCATACTGTGGTAAGGAGGGTGCAGCCCAGCTAGGGAAAACTGAAAAAAAGAAGGATTTTTCTTCTTTACGGGGGATGGGTGCACAAAATCACATACTCCATACTAAAAGCCCTGAAAGGAACCTAGTGGGCAGAGCTAAGGGTAAACCAATCCCAGACCACAGGACAACCCTGCATAGGAGTAGGAGGTCCAAGTGGGAGGAGCCAGGAAGGGAGTTGCCCTGCTCAGCAGTTAACAGGGAGAAAACAAACACAAGAGAGAGAGCCAGTTTGAGTTTGGAAGGGGCTTTGAGAAGAAGGTCCAGGAGGAGTGCAAGAGCAAGCACAAGCGGCAGTTGCAGTTCCAGGCCTAGCCCAGGTTCTAGTCCAGTTCCAAGAAGGCACAGACCGGAAAGATCTGGGGCCAAGCTGAGGAGAAGCTTTGCAGCCAAGGAGAGCAGCAAAAGGAGGAACCACTATAGAGGCAGCCAAGAAAGGTACGCAGGGAACAAGCATTGCCAGCAGGATAGTTCTTGCTCTGACTCAGAGGAGACTGTCATACCCCAGAAGGCTCAGCACAGAAAGAAATATCTCACTAGGGAAGTTAAACAGGAGAGACCCCCAAGAGACCGGCCTGGAGAAGGCAAGGCCAGGCAGTGGGAGAGGCTGTTTAACCTGGTGAAGACTCTTAAGGAAAAGAGCCCGGAGCACTTTCAAGAAGCACCCAGCTGTAGCTCAATAGAGAGCATGGAGGTAGGCCCTGAGGAAAGTGTTGTTAATTCTGAGGTCTCTGAAATGGAATGCGAGCTGTGCACTAAGGTATAGTAGTGTGAGCTAGAAACAGTGGAACATAAAAAGGGCTGTTGTAACTTAAAGACAGTTTCAGAAGCTGGAAGAGAGGAGTAAGCCTGAAGGTAAAGGATTAAGAATCTCTCCTAGGAAGCTGAAACTGCAGGAGCTCAGGGAAGGTTCAAACAGCTGAAACTGTTTGTCTCTGGCAACAGCAGGGTTGAAGCGGATAACCCATTCACTGTGTGAAGAGTTTTACAAATGCCTTTTTCTTATAATGTTAAGCAGTTGCAGTAAGGAACAGGAACTGCTATGAGTTTGTTCAAGGTTACACTGTTTTGGACATTTTGATTTCTGGGAGAAGTTATCCTGTATTTTCTTTTGTCTGGAAAAAAAGTTATGCTTGAAGAATTTTATGTTCACCACTTACCAGCCTGGAAACCGAATAAAATTTCCTGTGCGCTTTATTAACCACTTGGCTCTTCCTTTCGGACACAACTACAAAAATCCTAGAAGGGATATCAGATGGCCAGCCGTCCCTACTAGGCAACCTCCTGGTAGGGGCGCGAGCGTCACAATACTCAGTTTGTTACACCTTCACAAACCTGCTCTTCAAGCCCTTCCTCCAGCCCAATTAAAGTTCCTTCCTTGCCCTGTTAAAGTTGCTACCTTTATACGGCTTGCCTTGAAAGGATTCCTGGCTCCATGGGCCTCTATCCCTCTTGAAGCCTGCTGGGTTTTTAACCTTCTCCTGTGAGCCACACCCTCCCAGCCCTGAACTCTGGGCTTCAGGATCTCTTATGTTTATAATCACTTTAGAGAGGGATGGACAATACTCTATAGACCCCATCACACCTTACTTTTGAATGAACCATGTCTGCCCTTGTCCTAATACTGAACCACCATCCATGAAGCGAGCTCATGCTGAGAGGGACAGGGACTGGAAGGGAGCTTAAGCTGGGAAGGGCTGGGACTAAAGGCGAGTTGATGCTGGTGAGGACTGGAAAGGGGGTGATGCTGTGGAGCTGAAAAGGGACAGATGCTGCAGTCAAGGTGGATAAAAAGGCTGGGGGAGTGAGGATGGGGAGGAGGACAGATATTTTGTGGAAGAGGAAAGACAGATATAGAGAGAGTGGAAAAAATAATAGACAAGAGAAGAAAGGACAAATGGACAGCAGATAATGGAGAGTTAGCAGAATATATGAAGAAAGCAAAAGAGAGAGACTGGGGCAATTGCGACTGAAAAATAAAATGGCCAAACAACAAAAGGTAGAGAGAAATTATTTTATTTTGAATTTATTAACTGGAATATATCAGTTCTGGGAAATGTACATCACTGATGTCTTTGTGTTGTTCAGTACAAGAGGAAATGAATGTATAGTTTTATTTCTCCTCTGTTGTGGTACATTCCAAGTTTAGCGTTTGGGATTCCCAGTTCAATCAATGTCTTCATATTTCTAAATTGTGGTCCCTTGTTCTGTATTCGATGATGGTCTGTCTATGTTTTGCATATATGACCGAGCTGCGGTATTTTGTTTGTGTAGTTCTCTTTTCCCAGTAGGAGATGTGTTGGTTGTATATTTTAAGTGCTGCCTTTTTATATGTAGGGTTTGGTGCTGGGTTAGTCCTGGTTGTGCTGTTATGATGATGGCAGGTTTGCTACTGTGGGTTCTAAATGAGCAGAGTTTTGTAGTACTTCCTAATGTACCTGGCAGTTGACACTCGAGGATGGTAATGTAGAAATATGGTAGCCTTTCTTTATCCTTACTGTCCATGCAAATAGTATTAAGACACTCGCTCATTAAGAGGCGTATTTACTAAAGGTTAATGCATATTCACAAATGTTAACATGCACTAAGTGCAACAGCATCCATTTATTTCTATAGGTGTAGTGGCATTTAACACACATCAATATTTAGTAAACATGTTCCTCATTCATTGCTGCGACAAAACAGAGGTTTGTGAAAGAGCTCCTTCCTTTGGAAGCCTCCTAAAATTTTAAATGGGCAGCATATACATTTTAAAATTAAATGTATGCCAGAGGCCAAATGAATATGCAAATGTTTATGCAAATGAGGCCCTGCAGTGAGTTCCTGCACATGGTCCCGCATCACCATTGGACTGCCCCTGGTTTGATGGGTTGGGTTATAGACAGAAGCTTTACATCAGTAAAACATTTTGAAATACTGCTTGATTCATAGCTGTTAACATTTTGTGCTCACGTTACTGATTAAAGGATGGATAACACCGATCCTGTTCATAGACTAGACTCATAGTTTACTTTCTTTTTACTTAGAAAACAAATGTCATGAAGTTGATTCAAGTCTGCAATGTCTTCGTTTCTAGCTGGTGGAATCTGTCATCGTCTATAATGTATACTTGGAGACAGTGGGTCACAGGGACGCTAATGTTCAATCTATGAGAACATTGTAGATTGATTGTACTATTTGGTTCATTTTAAAAACACAAGTATTCAGGTTTTATGTATTTATTTAACAGTTTTTATATATCGCCTTTCATATTATCAAAGCGGTTTACATTGAACTTCAAAGGTACATTGAACAGTGAACAATCGTTTTGCCAGCTCAGTTCAATGGCAACCCACAGAGGGATCTGGCTTTTATCCCTGGGCCATTTTGCGTGCTCCTGAAGTCAACTGGAGCCAGAAATGCAGCCAAAAGGCACTGTTTATAGCCCCCACGGATGTGAGAGGGGAAGAAGAGAGGCTCAGCCATCCTTAAATAATGGTCTGGATGCTCAAAAGAACTATGGGCCTATGTACTAAGCATTTATTCCCCCAATCTACAACATACCTTTTTTCCCCCTCTCATTTTAGTGTACTTGCAACAGGAATGTTTTACAAATTTACGACTATCACAATGAGCCAATCGAAAAAAACATCTGGGGCCATGTTCAGAATGAACAAACAGAATTGGCTTAATGTTTCCCGGTCAGATACCAGTCAAACAGATTGATGATTCCACCCAGTCAGGTGTAGGTGATATTCAGAATTGCAAGACAGAAACACCTACTGAAGAGGAAGTAGCTGAAATTCTGGGTATTGCTGCACCACTAGGGGAAGCGGTGAAGTTAGCGAACCAATGGAAGAAGATCCACAGAAAGTACATTTTCAATTTAATGATCCCATGACTTGGCCTCCAATCACTGACAAAATTAGGTGTATGTTAGTTTTGCATGGGCCAGAACAAAATGATAGGGATTGCAATTTTCTGAACAGTTGTCCTACTTCTGGAAAATGGCATTTCAATAACAACTGGTTTAAAAAAGCTCTTCTGAATGGTGAAAAGTTCAATGTCAATGGCTCTTGTACAGTACATCTAAGGATGCAATATTTTGCTTCTCATGCATGTTGTTCTCCTATGCTAACAACTTTACATTTTCAGATCCTGCTAAAAGTTTTCTGATTGGGTCCATCTGAGCCCCAGAACATGAAAACAGCTTAGAACACAGAAACTGCTCCCATCCGTGGAAAGAGCTTGAAAGGCGTTTAAAAAAAGACAGAACTGTTGATGATGTCTTACAGAAAGCATTGAAAGGAGAAACAGAAAGGTGGCGCAACATATTGAAGGTTATCATTGATGCGATAATGTTCTGTGCTCGAAACAATCTTGCTTTGCAAGGTACTAGTAAGGTTATTGAAAAACCAAACTGCGGGTTATTTCTGAAAATCTTACAACTAATAAGTCATTACCATCCAGGGTTGGCAGGACATATTGCAACTGCTAAAACAGCAAAAGCATCCATGACATACTTTTCTCCACGAATACAAAATGAGTTAATGGCACTGCTGGCTGAAAAAGTGAAGAAAGAAATTGTATCACGAATCAAAGAGGCTAAATATTATGCAATTCTGTTTGACAGTACACCTGATATTTCTCACAAGGAGCAGCTAACCCAAATTATGCGGTATGTTTTGATTAAAGATGGTCAATGTTCATTGGAAGAAAGTTTCATCGATTTCATTGGAAGTCATGATAAAACTGGCCTTGGGCTGGCCACAGAGATTACAGGAAAATTAAAAAGTGATGGTTTGGATATAAAAGATTGCAGAGGTCAGGGATATGATAACGGAGCAAATATGGCAGGCAAGTACAGTGGAGTGCAAGCCCAAATTAGTAGTCTCAATTCCTTGGCCAGATTTGTGCCATGTGCAGCCCATTCCCTCAATTTAGTCGGAGTTCATGTAGCTGAGGTTTCACCGCTCATGATAACATTCTTTGGTTGCATTCAAAAACTGTCCACCTTTTTCTCTGGCTCTACAGTGAGATGGGAACCACTGTTGAAGATGTTGACTATTTCTTTAAAAAGTGGTAGTATAACTAGGCGGTCTGCTAGAAAAGAAGCAGTTTCTGTACCGTTGATGCAAATTGAAGGGGTTTAGAATGTTCTACAAGAGTTAAGCAACAACTGGAGCCATAATGATGATACAGTATCGGGTGCTCAAACACGTCTCACACATCAGTTTTGAATTTCTTTGCTTGCTCCATCTATGGCATTAGATTCTTACAGTCATCGACAGAGAGAACCGCTGCTTGCAGTCACAGAATGTATCTGTTCATACAGCTTCGAAGCTGTTGTAGGGTTTGTCATGGTAGATATAGTACATGCATGACAAAGATATCACAGACATAATCAATGCAGCAAAGATAACAGCTCAAAGAATAGGCATCAAACAGTTTTTGCAACAAAGAGGAGACATAAGGCAAAAAGGATGTGTCTGAGTGAATCTGATGGTGATCGTCTTACACCGGAAAATAATTTTGAGAGACAATGCAACATGTTGTTTGACAGCCCTATAACTCAGATGCAGTGGCGTCTTGAAACATTAGCTGGGATGTCTTCTGACTTTGAATTCCTCACCGGAAATTCTCTTGCAACATTCTCAGTGGAAGAAGCCAAAAATTGTGCAGCTAACCTAGCTCGGAACTACGATTGTGACTTGGATATCCTGGAACTGGTGTCTGAAACCGAGAGTTTCAAATTTCAGGCAAATATGTTGGTTGTTGATTTAGGCAAAGCAAATACTATTGACCATTTGCAATATACGTATTCCTTAAAATATGCATATCCTAATTTAGAGAGCTTAGAATATTTTTAACAATTCCAGTCATTGTTGCTTCTTGTGAACATAGTTTTAGCAAGTTGACACTTGTAAAAAACTACCTTAGGTCATCGATGGGCCAAGAATGTTTGTCCAACTTGGCAAGTTTGTCTATTGAGCATGAAATAGGTGATACGCTCAGTTATGACAGTGTCACTGATGATTTTGCTGTGCAGAAAGCAAGGAAAGTAATTTCGAAATTATTGAGTTGTTAGTTGGATTTGTGCTCCAGTTCCTTCTTTATTAATTTGGTCGGTGAATTTTGGTTTAAAACCCAATTATACTAAATATTTACAAAAGACCAGCTTTCTACTTATTATTACTTTTGTCTTTATGGATAGTGAAGTCATATTTGGCTAAATTTAAATGTAAGCTAGAGTTTGTATCAAGGTGACACCTACATTACATAAGCTTCTTGCAGGCTGCTACCTGATAGTGTTTTTACATGGTCATGTTAGACAGTAGGCCTGAATAAAGTTGATTGAGGATTGCATAAGACTCATAACTGTCTATTAAACAAGTTGAGTAATCAATTGACACTCCGAAAGTGATCATAATTATTGCTGTATGTCTATTAAACAGCACATTGGGCCACCTTACAACCACCACCAATGTTCTTAAATTTGCTCAAAATGCAGCTGCTCGCATTTTGGAAGAGATCTCATGTTATCATATTTTTCGATGTTTAAAATCACTTGCCGATGTTTACATCGGTTGCCAGTTGCATGGAAGATCAGGTCTAAGGTGTCCATTATGATTCAAAAAGCTTTATATGGTGATTCTGCTATCAACTACATTTGTACTGTGTTAATAAATGTATAAGCTTCCTTGGGCTTTAAGATCTGAAGATGTTCCAGCAAGAAGGGAAAACTATTTTGCTGGAACACAAATATGTTACTTTTCTTTAGCTGGCCCTGTTGAGTGGAACAGACTTCCAAACAATTAAGAGGGATGATCGATGTAAAACTCTTTCATAAGCAGCTTCACAGCATTGTTTCAACAAGCGTTTTAACTGGTGGATTAAATAATAACTCTTCGAGGCAGTGCAGTTTACTCTGAAGTATTGAAGGTAGCAACATTTTTTTTTTTGTTTTATGATGTTTTCAGTTTGTTGTTGTCTAATTTATTATTATGAATGTTATTTTGTAAACCTCTTAGATTTTGATAAGCAGCATAGAAATGCTTTTAAATAAATAAAATAATTGATAAAAGTCTGATGCCATTGGAGGTTGGGGGGGGCACCACTTTTGCAAGTCATACAAGGCGCAGTTAAAGCTTGGTATGGTCCTGATGTCAGGCTTCATCTCTGGCCTTATGCAAATCCAGGCTAAAACCCCACCTCTTCAGGGTTGCTTTTGGATCCTCATCCCCTTATTCTCCTGTTCGCCACCTATGTATATCTTTACCGTTCCCCTATATTTTCCCTAGTCTTCAGCTGTTGTGTTGTCTGTCTTGATTAGATTATAAGCTCTGACGAGCAAAGACTATCTCTTACATGTATATGTATTCCTTGTAGTGCTATACAAATGATCACTTGTAGTGGTAGTATTAACATTTCTGCCTTATCTTCCATATGATAATGATCCTAGTGTTAAGAACAAGGCACAGCCGGGGGGGCGGAGCCTGCGTGAGGACGAGATGGCTGCTTGAGAACTTAGCTCCCCGGACCCCGGCACGTATCCTGAGAGAAACGGAGATTAAACGGAGGGAAGTGGAGGATCTTAGTACTTTGGCTTATCTAGGAAGAAATGGCTAACCTTAAACCCGCAAAATTGGATTTCGTGCCCGGGAGCAATTCGGGTTCCAAGCGGGCAAAGGCAGATCCCCTATCTCCGCACAAGATGGCGGCTACCCGGGAGTCGGAGGAGCTGATGAGAGAGCTACTGGGAGAGATGCGCTCAGTGAAGGAGTTGGTGATGGCAAATGGAGAGGCATTGGGGAAAGTGCAAGGTGAAATGCAGGATATTAGAGCACAAATGGAGCGGCTTACCAATAGGATGGATTCCATGGGGGTGTCGGTCGCTGCGCACGAAGAAAAGCTTGCACGTGTGGATCGGTTGGAAAGAAAGATGGAGAAGTTGGAAATGAGCATGGAAGATGTTGCGAACAGAAATCGGAGAAATAATGTGCGTATGCTAGGAGTACCGGAGGGAGCAGAGGGATCTGACATGATATCGTTTCTTATAAGAACTTTACCCTCGCTGCTGCATTTGAAGTTGTCTGGCCCCATGGAAATTGAACGGGCACATAGGATTCCTGCGCAACCAAATTTACATGCACGAGGCCCGCGGCCGATAATTTTCTGCCTGCTGAGGTATCATCACGCAGTGCAGATCCTGGAGGCCTCTAAATCTTTGCGGGCAGTTGATTTTGAGGGGCACAAGGTTCTATTTTTCCCTGATTTCTGTAGAGGGACCGTGGAGAAGAGGAAACAGTTTCTTGCCCTCCGTCCCCGGCTTCAACAGCTGCAAGCCAGATATGGGTTATTTTACCCTGCGCGTCTAAAAGTGACTCTTAACAACCAGACAAAATCCTTTGATGTTCTGGCGATGGCGGCTCGCTATATTGAGGAGCAAGAGGCTTTACAGATGCGGTAGCCATCCTATTCTGGCTGAAGGTCTTTCTTTGGGGTAGAGAGCCTAGAAAGTGACTGTAACTTAATTCTAGGTTCTCCAATGAAACCAGTAGTATATCGGGCTGCCCCTTGATGGGGGCTGCTTGTACTATATGTGTGTAACCAGATATTTAAAAGAGTAAATGCACTGTGTTATGGGGAAGCTAAGTGTCTAATTGGAAAAAGGGGAATGGTTTCCTCTCCTATTATCGCTATTGTGTGTTGGTTGAGATGGTTTGGTGGAGTAGTAGGAGGGAGGGGGGGCATGCTATACTTTAATGTATCCCTATACTATGATATACTGTATATGATCATTCTCTGGGGTTGTATAGGGGAGATATGACTGTATGTTCGGAGGCGGGGGGGGTTGGCTTAAAAGTTGATAAGGGATTAGCATTTATAGTAGCGGATGCTGTAATTTTTGTCATAGCTAGTTAGTACTGAATGCTTAAGAAAGTAGCGTTTCTCGAGAGAAGCAAGTGTTGTAATGGGCTTTGGTTGGGGGGGGGATGTTGGTTTTCGAGGGCCACCTGTTTTTGTGTTTGCTCACCCAGTATTTTACTCTCATTGGGGACACAGTTGACACCTTGCAAGCTTAGTTCTAGTACTCTCCGCGCAGCCGCCATTGTAAATTGGGGGAACAAGGGGGGCAGACCAGAAGGAGCAGAGAATGGTTTCACATGACCAACATGGGGGTGGTTAGATGCCTATCCTTGAATGTTAAAGGGATATCTCACCCGATAAAGCGTAAGAAGATATTACTTTATTGTCAGAGGCAAAGTGCTGATGTAATTTTTTTACAAGAGACGCATCTGTCGACCTGTGAAACACAAAAGCTTGCACTAGGTAAATATAGTCTTGCAGCCCATGCCCCGGCATGTCTGAAAAAGAACGGAGTGGCAATTCTGATTCGGAAGTCGCTTAAGTTTCAGGCTCTATCTTCACGGGCTGATACGGAAGGCAGATGGGCTGGGGTGCATTGTCTCATTGAAGGTCGACAGGTGTGTATCTTTAATGTATATGCTCCTAACAATGACAACCCTTCCTTTTTTCAGAGATTAGCAGCAGCTCTTCAGGAATATGCTAGTTGTCCCCTAATTATAGGGGGAGATCTCAATCTAGCTCTTGATCCTCTACTTGATCGGAAAGCCTTGCCGGCCGAGGAGAAAAAAAGAGAGAGCCTTGGAAGTATTGCATTCCATAATAGATTCCTTTGGGCTGGAGGATATCTGGAGGCTGCATCATCCTACTGAAGCTGACTACACTTTTTTTTCGTCTCCGCATGGCTCACATTCAAGAATAGATTACTTTTTGGTATCTCAAGAGCTGGTCCCGAGTATGGGTTCATCGGGAATCCTCAGTATGACTGTTTCGGATCATGCAGCTGTAGTGGTGGATTTTGATCTTGCGGCTGATTCCTGTAAGAAGGCGACGTGGTTTTTTCCCAGATACCTGTTAACCGATGAGGCATTTAAAACATATCTTCGGGAATCCTTGAACGAATATTTTGACAATAATCGGGTCAGTGATACCCCAGTATGGGCTTGGTGGGAGGCTTTTAAAGCGTCAATGAGAGCTCAGATTACGAGTTATGTGATTGCTCAGCGTAGGGCTACTCGAGCTGAGGTGAAGGCCCTGGATCAACAGATAAGGGCTGGAGAGAGGATTTTACAAAGGCAATTCAGTACTAGGGTCCTGACTCAGTTGCAAAAGCTGCGATATGCTTATAACACGGCTCTCAGCTCTGAAGTGGAAAAAGCTGTTTATCCCATGCAAGTGCGATATCATGTGGAGGCAAATAAAGCAGGGAAAGTGTTGGCTTCACAACTTAAGCCACGGGAAGAAAAAGCTCGCATTGCGGTAATAGAGGATGAGCACGTAGGTCCTCTGTACAAGGATCAAGAAATCTCAGATGCTTTCTCTGAGTTTTACCGCCAACTTTATGCATCTGAGGGCATGTGTCAGAAAGCTGAGGCGCGGTGTTTCCTGGATCCGATCGCTCATCCCTGTCTCTCACCGGAACAGCAGGCTGCCTTGGGCGCACCGATTCGAGTGGAAGAGCTGAAGATGGCTCTTGCCGCAATGGAAAATGGGAAAGCAGCGGGCCCAGATGGTATTCCCGTTGAGTTTTATAAGCTGCTGGTGACAGAACTCGGGCCGCAGCTGGTATTCTTTTACCACCAACTGCAAGAGATAGATTGCCAAGCTGGGGCCTTCACGGATGCCACAATAATTGTGCTGCCTAAACCCGGGAGGGACCTGAGGAAAGTGGGAAATTATAGACCTATCTCACTCCTCAATGCTGACTACAAGTTGTACTCATCTATTCTTGCTGCCCGCCTTAAGAAGGTTATGGAAGTACTGATACATCCGGATCAATGTGGTTTTGTAGCAGGAAGATCCACTTCGGATAACGCAAGGCTGCTCTGTAATATCTTGGAGGTTACAAATGGCCAGGACTCCCCATACATCGGCCTATCACTAGATGCAGAGAAGGCTTTTGACAGGGTGGAGTGGTCCTTTATGTTCCTTGTGCTGGAATGGTTTGATTTTCCTCCCTCCTTCATCCGAATGGTACAGCTTCTGTACGCCAAGCCGGCAGCTCGGATTCTGGCCAATGGGGTGCTGTCTCAACCTTTATCATTGTCCCGAGGTACAAGGCAAGGATGCCCTATGTCACCCCTGCTTTTTAACCTGGTGTTGGAACCCTTGCTGCTTAGATTGCGACAGTCAGTTAAGATAAAAGGAGTAGCCATTGCTGATCTTCAGGTGAAGGCTTCAGCTTATGCCGATGATCTGCTGCTGTTCCTTACGCCGGAATCCATTTCACCGGTATTACACCAAATAGGAAGATATGCTACCCTCTCTGGCTATAAAGTCAACTGGACGAAATCAGTAGCGTTTCCCCTAAACAAATACGGGAACCAGTCGATGGTACAGCAGTTTGGATTTCAGTGGGAATCGTCGACGAGCAAATACTTAGGTATGCAAATTGGTAGTCACATTGAGGAAATTCTCAAAATAAATGGGGAACGTATGAAAGAAACAGCACGTCTTTTCACAATGAAATGGTCCCCTCTTCACCTCAGCTGGTGGGGCAGATTAGATTCTCTCAAGATGGTGTTGGTACCGAAGCTAACCTATATTCTGGGAATGATTCCAATATTTTTCCCAGAGTCGTTATATAAGGAATTAGAGAGGATCCTGACCCGCTTTCTGTGGAATGGCAAGACCCCGAGAATCGCGTTGAAGAAGCTGAAGGCACCCAAAGAAGCGGGTGGGGTACAATTTCCGGACTTCCTTCTGTATCATCGGGCGGCGATCTTGAGTCAGGGGGCCCTTTGGACAGGGGAAGTTGACGATACCCAGAGACCCATTTGGTTGGAAGTAGAAGAGCGCTTGGCCTCTCCGGTGCCTTTGAACTTATGCATGGGGATGTATATGATGGAGACCCCAAAATTAGGCCGAGTCTTTTTATCTACGCAGAAGGCGTTTCATGATCTGTCGTTGAGTCTCGGGAGAGACAACCCTATTTCTAGTAGAATGCCCCTGTGGAATAATTCGGAATTTCGAATAAATAAGCGGGTGGTCTCTTGGAAAGTTTGGCAGCACGGCGGAATTTGGCGATTGGGGCAGTTGTTTCGGCATGATAGGTGGAAGGATTTTCAAATGCTTCAGGAGGAATATAATCTGCCACCTACATGTTTCTTTCAATGGCTGCAGTTGCAACACTGCGTGGGACAAAAGATAAAAAAACCTGCCATGGTATCAGATAAATGGGGTCTGGAGGAGTTCATTGGAGAATTAGTTGAGCGGAAGGGCCGGGTGTCTAGCATCTATGGATTCCTTCGGAGTAGGATGCCATTGCAGCTTACTGGGCTTCGTCAAACATGGGAAGAAGAGCTGGATGACCAACTTCCTACGGACCTCTGCTTTGCTCACTGGGGGTCTTTAGTACGGCCCTCTCGCTCAGCCTCTCTCACTCAATCCATGTTTTTTTTTGCGCACAGAGCCTTTTTGACACCGATTAGAGTGGCTAAGTGGAGTGCTGGTGCGTCTCCCTACTGTTGGAATTGTCATAAGGAGGCCGGCACGTTGCGACATATGACTTTAGACTGTATCACCTTGCGGGAATATTGGGGGGCTGTATGGAAGAGGATTCAACAGGTGCTGCGCTTTACTTATCCATTATCTTGGAAGATTGTTGTGCTAAGAGAGGCTGCTGAGATACCTAACCTGAAGAAGGACAATTCCTTTATACTGAATTTTATGCTGGCCATCGCTATAAAAGTCATACTTATGAGATGGAAGGACCCAGCGAAGTTAAGCTGGGTATACTGGTGGAATTTAGTATGTTTGCATAGCCGATATGAGAAGGCCTATGATCATCTTTACGCCTCTAGGGGCAAACAGGGGGGTGATGATAAATGGTCTGCTCTAGATAGATATTCGAACGTTGGTGGCTGCTGAGTGGGGAAAGGGGCGGACTGGGCTTGCAAGGTGTCGGGGGGGGGAGGTAAGGGGGGGGATGATGGATATGCAAGGGTGTCGTGTTTTTGGGCATCCCTTGATCAAGAGTGTATTAGTATTTTGTATGGTTTTAGTTTGTCTGTTGTGTTTTTGTGTATGTGTTGGAAAATGTAAAAATAATGAATAAAAAAAAAAAAAAAAGAACAAGGCACAGCCTATTCCCTGCCCATTTCTCAGCCACTAATGGCTATTTACATGTTAGATGTTTGATGCTAACTGACTTTCGCACAGAAACCACACAGTTGCATACTTTAAAAAGCCACATTAAACACCTACTGCAGCTTGCAAAGAGGCCTCAAAGTGAATTAAAAGATTTTATTAAAAGAGGACAGGGGTTGCTCCTTTTGGGTTCTTAATTTTAAACTATAGATATTAATTATACTTCATAGGAATGAAATGGATAATGCTGAATAGCATTCCTCTGTGAAAGCTGATGTAGCTGCACATATTTAAATATATGTCCATGTGAATTGCAAAAGCCAGAAGTTCTCCTCTTAACATTTTTCTGAAATCTGTCATCACTATATGGATGGCTTCATCAATTATTGAAACAGGGATTGAAAAAGGCAAACATGAATGATTTTAGAGTTTCATTTTGAAGTTTGAATTGAAATGTCCAAATTGAATCAGAACTATGAAGACTGAATCTTTTAGAATTAGCGTCTGCATTCTTGCTCGGTAAATGCCTCTAGAGAGCTTTGAAGTGTCTTGCCCAAGAAAGGCTTTAATAGATTATGACAAGTCATATGGTATCTTTACTTTTCTTATGCTAGAATGTCACAAGAAACTATAAAGTGCAAATTTGCCTCCTTCTCAAATAACCCCTTCAAACGATCTCAAAAGCTCTAGCCCAAATTAAATCCGCATTGTTGTCCTTACAATAGCTCTTGTCAGTTTCGTCTGTGCAGACGTTTTTCTGCTCCTCGCTACTGAAAACAAAAAGCTTGCTGCCAGAGACTGCCTCTGTCTCCAACTAACAAAATTGTCATGTAAAAGGAAAGAGTATTTTATTAGATTAAGATCTAGGTTGCAACCGGATGGCTTGATGTACAGGTTACACTGTGCCTACTATGGAATCTATTCAAAACAATGAGGTCAGTATTCACTGGTGAATGATATCCAAACATCTTTGAATGGATTTTCAGCCAACCTGTCTGTTGAAGTCAGAATTTGTTGTTGTTTGCCCTTGAGTCGCTGACTCCTAGCACCCCGGCCCCTGGGTTTTCGTGACAAGGTGCAACCAGATGTACATTGCCAGGCCTTTCTTCCACATAGCAAGCTTGTGGAGGGTAATTTCAGAACCCACGCTTAGTTTAAGGTAGCCAAAACACATTTGTTTTAAGCTTGTAAACACCTGCTTTTCTTTATAAAATGCTGGCATCAATGGCTGAATATGTGCCTTAATTTAAGATGTGTTCATTTACACCCATCCTAGAGCTCGTATAAATGACTGTGTCTATATTGCAAGCATGCGCTTAAATTATAGTATTCTATAATCAACGCATCCTCTGCCTAGGATCTGCTAAACTCTGCCCCATGCACACCCACAGTGAAAGTACACACCTTGATATTATTTTTATTTATTTATTTTATTTATTTATTTAACTATTTCTTTTATACCGCCCCTTCCAGAGATCAAGGGCGGTTTACATATAACAAGTTAACAGTCATGTACACAGTTTGTATACATTTTACATAGAACATAGAACAATAGAAATCAACTATTTACATTAAACAGTAAATATAACATTTATAGGTATTAAAGCAAACACATTAAACTTTATACAAATGAATATTTACAGTGTGTGGTGTGTGTGGTGTGTGGGGCAGGAATTGGTGTAGGTGCTGGAATTTAGTTCCTTTTTTCGTCTTCAAGGTGTGAGGGGGGGAAAAGTCTTGTGGTTACATTGTTGGGTTAGGGGATTAAGGGAGTTTGTGTATGTGTGACCATGTTTGTTGTGGAGCTGGCTTTGGGGGTATAGGGGATTTCGAAGTGTTCAGTGAACAGGTAGGTCTTTAATTCTTTTCTGAATTGGGTGAGGTCTCTTATGGTGCGAAGTTCAATAGGGAGGTCGTTCCAGAGTGTAGGGGCAGTGAATGAGAATGCTCTGGAGCTAGTGGAATTCTTAGTTTTACGGATGGCTTTTGGTATGATGAGGGAGTGGGCCGCGTTCTGTCTGAGGGTCCTTGTCGATGTTGGAGATTGCAGTAATGTGGATAGGTGTGAAGGGGTTATGTCATTTATGAGTTTATAGGTTGTTAGGATAATCTTATATTTGATTCGGCTGTTTATAGGGAGCCAGTGGAGTTCCAGCAGTATTGGGGTTACGTGGTCTGTTAGGCGAGCTTTAGAGATTACCTTTGCACAGATGTTTTGTGCTCTTTGGAGAAGGTATATGCTTTTTTGGGGGAGGCCTATTAGGAGACTATTGCAATAGTCGAAGTGTGGGGTGATCAGTGTACTTACTACGGATCTAAAGTCTTGTGTTTCAAGGAGTGGCCTTAGGTGCTGAATAGTTTTGAGTTTATAGAAAATGGTTTTTACTATTTGTTTTATGTGTGGTAGCATGGTGAGGGTGTGGTCTATTATTACTCCTAAGTATTTTACCTGTTTTCTGACGGGTATGGAGGTTTTGTTGATTGTGATTGTTTCTGGGTATGTGTTCTCAGTCGTGGGTGGTCTTGTCACAAACATTGCCTCAGTTTTTTTGAGGTTTATGCTAAGGTGGTTAGTTTCCATCCAGGAGGAGGTCTCAGCCATGCATTTGGATAGCGAGTCATATGTAGGGTTTTTAGCATTTATGGGGATAGCTAACATGATGTCATCGGCATATATAAAATGGTTAATCCTGTGTTTTTTAAATATGTCTGTTATCGGTTGCAGGTACAAGTTAAATAAGAGGGCTGAAAGGGCTGATCCCTGGGGTATTCCCTGTCCTTGAGGGAATGTTTCTGATGCTTGTTGGTCAATTTGGACTCGTATTAATCTATGTGAAATATAGGATTTGAACCAGTTAAGGACAATCCCGCCTATTCCTAGGTTTTCTAATCTGTTGATCAGTGTCATGTGATTAATGTTATCGAAGGCGGCAGAGATATCTATAAATAGGAGTAAGAAGCCTTGATGTTTGTCATCTGTGCCCTTGATGAGGAAGTCCATAAGGGTGATTAGGAGGGTTTCTACTCCATGGAATGGGCGGAAACCAAATTGGTGTGAGTCAAGGGGTTTGTGTTCATCAATGTGTTCTTGTAACTGAATTTGAATTGTTTTCTCTATTATTTTGGCTATGAATGGAATGCTGGCTATGGGTCTGTATGAATTCGGGTCTTTTGAGTCGAGCTTATTATTCTTTATTATTGGTCGGAGTGTTGTGAGTTTTAGGGCATCAGGCATGATGCCCTGTGAAAGGGATTGGTTAACGATGTATTGTATATTTACCACCAGTTCATCTCTTGCACTCTTAATCCATGACACGGGGCATGGATCGAGTGGGGAAGTGGTGGTGTTTATCATAGTTATGATTTTGAGGAGTTGTTTTTGTTCTACCAACTGGAAACTTGTCCATTCATGTGAGATTTTCGTGTTTGATAATATTAACCTGCTTACTTTTTTTCTCAATCTTTTTATTCAGTTTGCAAATATAACAAAGAAAGAAATACAAAAGATATAAGAAAAGAAAACAAAACCAGCACCCCAAGCATCATACTGGATCTTGGATTGCAACTACACAAAAGGAATCTACCGGTTCCCACATTTTCATCCAAGAGAGATTAGATTGCAAACGAGCTTGAAAAGATTCAAACTTCTGTATTGTACATATTATATTTCACCAAAAATGAAAATTAACTAAAGAGAAATCTTTTCAATTGGAGGTAATAATGTAGAAGGCAACCCCAATTAATAAGTCCAGCAACTTCTGTTGTATAAGAGATAAACAGGACAATGCAGAAACCCTGTTCTAGAATTCAATGCTTAAAGCTCGAGTGCAGGGTTTCATAGCACAACTTTAACACGGACTCTTTGTGCTGGAATGCAATACTCAGATTACCCAGTGCGCAAAAAGTCAGCGTTAAACTGGGAGAGCAAGCCAAACACATATGCACAGAAGTTGGAGAAACAGGGCATCTGAGGGAGAAGTTTGACACTTCACTTCAGATGACCTAAGCATCGGGGAAAGACCTCGATGCCATCAGAATACTGTCAGGGGACCAACCCTCCCAACAGAAACCAGATCACTGGCGGATCCAATCCCTGCTCTTCTGCCCATTAAAAAAAAAATGCTGGTGACCCAGCGGTCCTGTTCCCCCCATCCACTCACCCCTAAAAAAAAATCCCTGGTGGCCCAGTGGCACCAATCCCACCCAATAACAAAAAGGTCTGGTGGCCTGGGGGTCCAGTGTCCCCTGCCCCCCACCCCCTCCTGGTACCTTTAATCTGGAGCGGTAGCATTACCTACATGCTCCCATGCTGGTACTGCATTAGGCCAGACACTGCCATTTTTCAAAATGGAGGTGCAGGGGCGGGGGCATGTGGGCAATGCTCCCGCTCCGAATTAAAGGTATCGGGAGGGGAGTTCAGGAACTACCAGGTCACCAGGCTTTTTTCTTATGGGGTGGGGGAGATCTGGGCTGCTGGGCCACCAAGGTTTTTTTAAAATTGGGTGGGTGGGTGAGTGGGGGGGGGATCGGGGCCATTGGGCCACCAGGGGGGGTTAGTGCGTGAGCGGGTGGGCGGGAATTGGGGCCACCAAGGATTTGGTTTCTGTCAGGTGGTCAGATGATGCTTTTGCTCCCGGCTGGATTTTTACGCCTGCCTGAAGCTTACATGAAGATGCAGCGTTAAAAACCAGTGTGAACAACTGTGCTAAGTTTCAGCACAGTTTATTTACATCAGGAGCAATTACTTATGCAGTGATTTGCATGTTAAGTGCACCTCGGTTTAGCGCAGTTGTTTCCTTGGCGCTAGCTTGTTTTCTGCATTGGAGAGCAGGCCTAGCATAGGAAAAGTGCCAGAAAATTCTACGATAAACTTTTCTGCATCAGCCCAGTGTCCAAATACAAAGCTGAACGAATACCTGCATAAGAAAGACAGCTATAGGTACAAGGTTTTGAACCCTGATCCAGACCTTTGCCCAAAAGACCTGTAGAAGGGAGCACTCATAGATCATATGAGCATAGGACTCTTCAGCTAGCTTACAGGACCAGCATAACCTATCCTGAGCTAAACGAGCATTATAAGAGTGCATTGGTGTCCAAAGAGAGTGACTTGGAATAAAAATTTGGACTGTAAGCAGCATGCCTCAGAACATGCCCTCAGTACCTTAGACCACGTGTGTTGCCACTGCTACTCAGTAAAGTTATAACTCAGTTCCTTCTGCCAAGTATGGTATAGCCCAAGATGACGTTTTGGTTCCATAATAAGTAACAGCCTTAGCAGTTGGAAACCATGTTGCCCGAGGCAGAAAAGGTCTGCACCTGGGCCAACATACCAGGAGATACATTAGAAGTATTTCACACTTTCCCACTGGATTACAGACAGTGCCGTAATAGTATCCATTTATACAGCTGTTATTTTGGCAAATTAAATTCTTTATGCAAAGCATCAAAACTCTTAACTGACAGGTCCTTAACAACATGCTCCAACCTCAAAATTCCACAATGATGCCAAGTATCCCCAAAAAAAGACCATTCCCCAATTTGAAAGTCCCTATTGTACCAGATCCCCATAAAAATCATGCTATTCCGTCTTGAAGGCATATGTCCATCCACTTCACATAATACCTGATGAGTATCCAAGAGACCTTTGTTTAAAAGCCACTCCTTAGGTGGAAAGAGAGCATGGAGTAACCAAATGAGATTCCACTGCCAATCAGGAGGGGCTAGAGCCTTGCCCATTTCTGTACACCTCGCATATTCCCACCTATAATATATAAGCTTTGTGATACAGCAAAAAATCTGGCGCACAGACTCCTGCATCTTCCCTAGGTGCTCACACCACTGCCAATGAATCTGAGGTTGCTTCCCCTTCCAGAGAAAACCAGAAACTAATTTCCTCAGTTTCCTGTAGGGGAAACACATAGGTATCATGCTCAAGGCATAGTGAACCAAGGGAGTGATAATCTTCTTCACAGTATCCAAACGACCCCACCATGATAAATGTAGGGCAGACCACCTGTCCATCGGCTCACTGACAGAAGACAACAGTCTTTTAGCATTCAAGCATAGCATCTCATCCAAATCTGTATGAAACTGTACTCCAAGATATTTAAGGCTTTGCGGCACCCAATGCATTTGTACTCTCTCTGCTAAGTGCACATTCATAGGCATCATCTCAGTTTTGGATAAATTAAGCTTATATCTGGAAAGTGCAGAGTAGGGATGTAAGAGACTCAACAAAGTGGGAACAGAATCATGGGGAGAAGTTAAGTATAACACATCATCTGCATAAGCAGATACTGATTTGGGTAGCTCCAAATGCCACACCAGTAAATCCCAGGGTCTTGCCTAATTTTCATCAACAGAGGTTCCAAAGGACCGTCTTCCTCTGGCCCTGCACAGCTCTCCCGAGTTGGATTGAGCTCGCCGGAGCCGGATTTCACCAGCACGGCTTCCGCCCAATCGGGGCAGCCCTCCACCGATTTAAAAGAAGCGCCTTCACGCAACCTGAAGTGTGCCCTCATAAACGCACGGTCAGTCCGCAAAATGTGGCCAGTCATCACTGACCTCATATCACACCTCAAGCTAGACATCACGCTAGTGACGGAATCCTGGCTCACTGTTTCAGATTCAGTCCTCATCAACAAACTCATCCCCCCCCCCCCCCGACTTCTCAATCCACACCTGCCACAGAGCAGACCGCAGAGGAGGCAGCGCATTCATTGTGGTAAAAACGGATCTCCAGTATCAAACGATCAGCTCCAACAGCTCAACACACCTTGATGTGATCACCATATCCAACAACTACAGTACCATCAACCTCATCTACAGATCCCCAGCTTTATCCCCTGAAGACCTCGCAAATATAATTGACCTAGCCTCCAACCCCAAGAACACACGCAAGCCGTACTGGGAGACTTTAATCTACCAGCCCTGCAGGATAACCACTACAAAGCCTTCCTTGAAGCACTCAACAACCTGGGCTATGAACAAATAGTGGATGCCCCCACACATCGAAAAGGTACCATACTAGACCTCATCTTCATCCCTCGACTAGATTTGAGCTCGAACCACAACTTCGATGTAAGTTGGAGTGGAGGAGTGGCCTAGTGGTTGGGGCAAGGTACTTCAGGCCGGAAGGTCGGGGGTTCAAATCCCACTAGAGGACAGCAACCTTGGGCTGGAAGGACTGGGTTTTTCTAGTCCCACAGGTGCTCCCTGTGGTCTTGGGCAAGCCACTTAACCCTCCATAGCCCATGTTCCCTGTAAAATAGTTATCTCCAAGTTATAATGCCCTGTTCAATGTAATTTCAGTTTGTTCAATGTAAACCGCACTGATGCAGAATAGCGCGGTATATAAGAGAATGTAAATAAATAAATAAAATCATCTCCCCTGTCCCATGGTCGGACCACAATCTAATCAGATTCCAAATACCTATGCACCAGGATAGTTAATGGACAAAGAAAGTAACTGAGAAATAAGCAGCACTCACAGGACGTTTCAGACCCTTTGACAAAGAGGTGATCATCAAAGACATCCTTCCTAACATCATAACTGCATCACTGAATCTGGAAGAGGTGATGGCCTCATGGAACAACAGCATGAGCTCCTTTGCATGCATATCTACCCCAGCCAAACCACATGCCTCAGATAAGCGGCCAAGAAGCAGAAAACCTGCACGCTGGTACACTACCAAGCTACGGACCTCACTACTCCTGCTGAGGAAACTAGAAAGGAAATGGTGATGCACACAGTCCCAAGCAGACCAGACAGCCTACACCTCCCACCTGCAGACACACCAGGACTCAATATCAACAAAAATGAAATAACAACATCACTCTGAACTCTTAAGCTGATCATTGAACAAACCCCACGAGCTTTTCAATATAGTAAAGACCTTAACGAAGGAACCCTCATCCTCCCAACCAGCCATGATTCACCCCCAGGACTACGCAGACTACTTCCTAGCCAAAACCAACAACATCATCAAAGCCACGCTGTCCAGCCCCAGTAACAACCCAGCCCAACTTAAGCCACTTATCTCTCTCATGGCACCATCAGCTGCAATTATTGAGGACGGCATCACTGTCATCAACGCCACCACTGCTCCAAATGACCCCTGTCCAGCATTCTGGATAAGATCACTACGTAAAGAAATCAGCCCTATACTAGCCTAGATCATGGACTTGTCCTTCTTTATGGGGCTATTCCCATCATGCCTCAAGCAGATGTCAATCCGTCCACTGCTGAAGAATACCATACTAAATCCCCAGAAGGTAGAATTATACCGACCAATATCGAGCATACCGCTACTAGCAAAGATAATCAAGAAGGTGGTCCAACATCAAATACAGGACCACATTAACTCTACAGCTCACCTTGACCCATGCCAACATGGCTTTAAGGAATCACATGGCGTTGAAACTCTCCTTGCCACACTCATCAACACATTGATCATGGGGATTGACAACATCAAACAAGGATATGCTTTAATTTTCCTGGACATTGTTGATGCATTTGACTCCATAAACCATGAGCAACTCCTAATACAGCTTCAGGATAAGGGAATTAATGGCTCAGCATGGAGTTGGTGCAAATCCTATCTAACGGACAGATGGCAGCAGGTACAGGCAGGATCCACAACTTCTGAGCCTTTCCAACAAAAACATGGTGTACCTCAGGGCTCCTCACTCTCCAACCTCTTATTCAATATATACATGCAACCCATATGTGAAATAATCCGCTCATTTAACATATCATGCCTAATCTACGCAGATGACATACTACTCTTCACTCCATTCACGATCGACCAACCGGACTTCTCCCCACTAGTAAAATGCTTCGAGGCCGTAACCGACTGGCTCCACTCACAGAGTCTCAAGATAAACTTCAGCAAGATGGACATACTATTCATTACAAGAAGTCAATCCTTCTCACCACCGCCGACCTTAAAGACAAGAGACACTGAACTCCCAAGTAGACCCACCATCTGCTACCTAGCGTGACTCTAGACCAGCAGTTCGAATTTAAAACGCACATCAGCAACACTATCAAGCAAATTTACCACAAAATATGAACATTGCAACATCTCCGACCCCTGCTGCAACCAGATGACTTTAGAACAGTTTTTC
Source organism: Ichthyophis bannanicus (assembly GCA_033557465.1). Classification (NCBI taxonomy): domain Eukaryota; kingdom Metazoa; phylum Chordata; class Amphibia; order Gymnophiona; family Ichthyophiidae; genus Ichthyophis; species Ichthyophis bannanicus. Next base: position 208,470,257 of record CM066040.1, read on the forward strand.
AGGCACTGGTGACCCCCCACTTCGACTATGCCAATGTGATCCTGCATGGTCTACCCAAAAACACGCTAAACCCACTACAGCTGGCAATGAACGCAGCTGCATGCTTCCTACTCGGAGCTTCTAAAAGAGATTGCATCACCCCAATCCTAAGGGACCTGCACTGGCTACCAATTTACTGCCGGCTCACCTATAAAGTAGTCCTGATGACCTTCAAGGCCATCAACAGAATATCCGCCACCTCCCTAATGGATCTTTTATACTCCAATCCAGCAAACAGAGCAAGGAGGACATTTGCCACCAATACCCTACAGACCCCTAATGAAATAACAAAATGCACCCAGGCAACAAAAAACTGAGCCTTTAAGATCTATGCTCCCAGCTGCTGGAATGCGCTCCCAACCACCATCCAAGCGATCACGGATCTCACCCAATTCAGAAAAGCACTAAAACACCACCTCTTTCTCCTACAATACTCACAACCCAGTAACGCAACTTCACCCACCATACACCCTGCTAGGCAACTGTAAGTTACAGGCAACTCATGTTTATATTGGAGATAGTTGTAGATAGCTGTAGATAGTTCCCCCAGTTTGAAATCCAAGTTGTATCACCCGTTCAATGTAAGTGCTCAACAGTTCTCCTGTTCCGCACAAAACTGTTATCTGTAAATCGCACTGATTTTAAAGAGCGTGGTATATAAAAGCAATAAAATAAATTAATTAATTAAATTAAATTAAATAAATAAAGGAGCGGAAATAAAGGGCAGCCTTGATGTATCCCTCTATAAAGAGTGAAAGGGTCTCACAATTGTAAACTTGCATTAATATTAGCCACTGGGTGGGCATCCAGTATCTCAATCATCCGTATAAAGGACTCTCCAAGTCCAAACAACTGCAAAAAGATATTTCCATTCAAGCCAGTCAAAGGCTTTTTCTGCCTCCAAAGTGAGAGCAACAGCAGGGGCATCAAGCTCTTTAGCCCTAAAAATCACATGAGTAAAGACAAGGGCATTATCAATTAGGAACCTTCCTTGGAGGAAGCCAGTTTGACTAGGATGTATTAAACCAGGGAGAATCTTAGGTATCTTAGCATCTATAGTAATTAGGAGTGGAGGAATAGCCTAAGGATTAGAGCACTGGATTAGTAACTAAGGGACCAGGGTTCAATTCCTACTAACACTCCTTGTGGCCTCGCCTTAGAAAAAAAGGCTTGGCAATCTACTTTCAATTACTGCCAAGAAAGCCCAAGAGCAGCTGGGTCACCAGGAGTCAGCACTGACTTGAAGGCACACTTAATGATATAGACCAGTAATTACTAACTAGCTGATTGTCTTGTTCTTCCTTTTCAACTACCACAATTGAAGCCTCTATAAAAGAGATACTAGCGCTCTTACTTATAATATAGGATTGGTACAAGGTAAGCAGATAGGGACAGAATATCCACTAAAGGTTTTATAGTAGTCAGCAGAAAAGCCATCAGTCCTTGCAGCCTTCCCGCACCTCAAGTTCCTAATAGCTTCACAAATCTCTTCCTTTGAGATAGGAGCACCATGCGTTTCCTGAGACCTGGGTCTAACATGAGATGCAATAAGATCCCAAAACAATGTGGACACCCCCATTTCAGAAGGAGAGACCTCTGAAGAATAAAATTCAGAATAAAATTGCCTGAACTATTCAACTATGTCCCTATCCTCTACCAAAAGCTTCCCCTCCTTATCCTTTACACCTAAAATCCCGGGCTTCCTCTTCCAATCCCTCAATGATTGGGCTAGTAACTTCCCAGCTCTATATATTTCCGAAAAATATTGGGCCTTTGACAAGAAAATATAGCGCTCTGCTTGTTGACTCAGGATTTTATTATAATTATATTATAGCTTCTACAGCAAATTCAAATCTGCCACCTCTTGCCTATGAATGTGTCCGTTCTCCAACAACTCTCTCTGAGTAGCTAATTGTTCTTCCTTCTGCATACTCCATCTCACATTAGCATCATAAGCTATAATTTCCCCCTAAGATAAGCTTTATAGCTATCCCAAATTATTGCAAAATCCAAGGAGTCGTCCATATTCCATTCAAAAAACTCCTTCGTTCACCAAGCCCAGGAATCTCTCAACTCAGTATCTTGCAACAACCCCGCATGTATATGCCATTGGTACAGTTTAACAGGAGTAGCCCCTCCAGCAAGAACAAGGGAGGTGGCAGCATGATCGGACACTAGAAAAGGATAGATGCGCGTCCCCAGAATCCCTGGAATCAGATCTGTGGATATCAGAAAAAAAAATCAATCCTAGAATTAGATTGGTGAGAAGAGGAAAAAAAGGTGAATTCTTTGCCATTTGGATTCAGTGATCTCCAAGGATCAATCAAATGAAAAGACTGCACCTTAGGCCTCAACGTCTCATGCACTTTAAGTTTACCCAGTTTGTATCATCAATTCCAATGGAAAATTGACCCTCCTAAAACCCACAGGATCCCATCATGCTCTATCAACTGCTCTTGAAGGTGATGGAAAAAATCCAGAGAATCTGAGTTTGGAGCATATACATTACGTAATAATAATTCCTGCTGATTAAGGTGGACCTTCAGAAGTATTTGTCCTTTATATTACATTTGTTAGAAAGCACTTGACAATTCAGGCCTGAATGAATTAAAATAGTCACATAATTTTTTTTGTCATTCCCAGTAAAGGCCTTAACCCCCGTCCACTCTTCCTAAAGCAAACAATCTTTTTGGGTCAGATGTGTTCCATTTTACATTTCTTCATGTACGAACTCAAAAGCTTATGTGGCTTACAAAGGAGGTTCAGACCTCTGACATTGAGCAAAATAAAAGTAAGAGCCTTAGTTCATAATAATCCACTAAAATAAAAACATACCCTGATCCCCAACCTACACCCCCCCCCCCATACTATTCACTCCAGCAAACTCCTATACATATCTCTCCAGGACCACCTTTATAATCGGAAGGAACACCGTTCAATCTCCAGGGACAGATCAAAAGTAAGGCCAAGATATTTTGGCAGCCATGCCATAAGAAAGACTATCATATTGCCTCCTTCCCCTTCCATGAGCTCCAGAATTCGTACATTGCTACATCAGGAGTGGTTAGTCAAATCTTTGAGGTCCCACTGCAAGACAGTGATTTTCGCCTCCCCCATCTCCAGCGCCGCCATCTTTGCACCAAAGACTGCGATATTTTGCTCCTCCTGTTCTAGGCACTCTTGGAAGACAGAGATTGAACCATGCAGCTGCTCCACATTGGCTTTTGTTTAGAAGTTAATAGCATGATTCGCTGCTACCGTGCAGCGCAATCCACATATCTCCTCCAGCACTAGATCCAACATAGGCTCCACCTGACCAGCCCTGGCTTTCTCTGAAATTGGCAGATCTTGCTTGCTTAGCTTCAGTCTGGGACTGACAGCTAAAGCTGTCTCATTTTTACTTTTATCACTCGCCATTCTGATCTGTCAGTTTTATTTAATAAAGTATTCAGCCGCAAAACTCTGAAAAGAAGAGGTCAGTGACATGTAATTTCTGAGATCCTAGGTAGAAGCAGGGTTATCATGCCGCCATCTTAGTCAGTGCTCAGGAGCACCCCCAAACTGCCTACTTTTATGCTGGGCAAAATTCTATAAGAGGCCATATATGTATGAAAATGACTAAAATGCCCCTGTAGGTGCCTGCTTTCAGGAACTTGAGTTTATGTAACACCATTTGACATGCTCAAGTATGATGATCTAAAATTGCCAGATGTATACACCTGTAAAACATAGGCCCAGAGAAGTCTTAACACCTACTTTTGTGCAATATTCCTGAGAGGGCAAGGAATAGGTGAAACAAAGGCAGGACTGGCACTTATGCATATATTTTATAAAATACGCACATACGTGCCAATTTTTCCTATCACCTACACGCACAAAGCCTCAGAGCAGGTGTACATGTGTGCAGCTAATTTTATAAAAGCACATAGGAACATATATCGCTTTTATAAAATAGCATCCACACTACAAAAAGATGTCCAGTCGGCAAGTTAAATAAAAAGATTATGTCTGAACCATCAAAAATGGGAGTAGACCTCGTATCAAGCCAAAGATGACCGTACCGTCATTTTCATCATCGGTCCTATAATTTTCATCCGTCTTTCATTTTCTCAGTGCTCCACTTTTTTAAGAATGTCTTTTAGCAACTCACAAGATGGCATTTCAAAAACTAAGAAGAACCATAAGGATATGAAATCCCTTGATGCAGAAAGTGTTTCTTTTGAAACCTGGCATCACATCAGCATTGGTGTGATGCCATCAGATGATTTTGCAAGTACAACTGAAGAATGAAGTTTCTTATGAGATGTTGAAAGACATTCTTAAAAAGAGAAAACATTTAAAAAGATTAAAGAAAATTATAGGACCGATGATGAAAATGATGATGCGGTCATCTTTGGCCTGAGATGAGGTGTACTCCCATTTGTGATGGTCCAAAAATAATCCTTTTACTTAACTTGCTGATCGGACTTCTTTTTGTAGTGTGGATGGTGTTTTGGCTTGTCCTGAATCTGATGATTGGTTGACTTTTATAAAATAGGCACAACCTACACACCTATGTGTCCTGACAGCTTAGGTACCCTTGTTGGGGGCACATTTTTTAATAGGGTGCCAATAAAAAGGTCAAATAAAGCATCTATTTTATAATGGCTACCTTTTTATAAAGAAGGCTTCTAGAATTTAGCTCCAATGGAGCACAAATGCTCTTGCATGAAGTTACACTCTACTCTGATACAGGCGTAACTATATGTGTTTACTCTGTGGGTATGCAAATATTTTATAAAGTACGCAAATGCATTACTACTCACCTCAGCTCCACCTAAGATCCAGCCCCAGAAATGCCTACATATGGACTGCATAAAAACCTGGATGTGTGCATACATCTGTGCAGTTTTATAGTAGCCATTTTCCATGTGCAAAATATTGTTATGTGCCGAAAATACTTTTAAAAAGTTGCCCTCAGAGTTTGTAAGCTATTTTTGCACTTTGAACAGCCTTTTACATGTGTAAATGGACTCATAAAATTAGGTCACACTTAAAATTAAGCGTGCTGCAAGATGGCATGTATTTGTACAGTAAGCATGCACAGGGGTGGAGTATGCGTGAAGTTGTGATTTATGTGCATAGCTTATAAAAGACGCAAGTACGCTCATAGTGTATACACTGATATCTACACCTGCTTTCAAGCAAGAGTAATATGTGCATTGGATGTAGGTGCTATTGCTGCTTGGTTTTTGCTACTATTTTATAAAGTCACACGGGCGCCTTTGTATCTTTTTAAAAAAGCACCAAAACAGGCACCTTCCTGCTCACTAAACCTAAGTGGCTCTTATAAAATTACCCCCAAAATGGCTAAGTAATCCATATATCTTACGTCAGCCTATGGTAGATATTTTAGAAGCTTTCTTCATGAGTTGGACATCTGAAAATGGGCACTTGGATGTAGGGGCGGCCCAAGGAGGGTGCGGGGCCATGTGCGGAGACTCAGTGCGGGGCCTCATTTGCATAAGTGACCTTATTTGCATAACTATTTGCATAATGCTAACATACACTAACTTTTAGTAAACATGTCTCTTAATGAGTGTATGGATAAAGACAGACTAAAAGATTTCTACATTACTATAATCCAGTGCCAACCGCCAGGCACATTAGGAACTACTACAAACACTGCCCATTTAGAACCCATAGCAAACCCGCCGTATCCTAACAGCAATACCAGGACTCACAAAGCACCATACCCTACCTATCAAAAGGCAACATTGCAAATATTAAACCAATACATTTCAGAGAACAATACATGACCTACTGGGGAAAGAGAACAAGTGGCAATGTCTAATAGGAATTACATAAACAGAATACCTCAGCTCAGTTACACATGCAGAACATAGACCATCACCAAACAAGGAATCACAATTTAGAAACAGGAAGGCAATAATTAAACTGGGAACCCCAAAAGCCAAACTTGGAATGTACAACAACACTGTAGAAATAAAACTATAAATTAATTTCCTCTTGTACCAAACAAAGCGCAGACGTTAATGATGCACATTTCCCAGAGCTTTCATATTCCAGGTAATAAATTCAAAATAAAGAGATATCTTTCTACCTTTTGTGCATTTCTTTTCAGTTGCAAATGCTCCAGCCACTTTCTTCTGGTTTCTTCATGTTTTCTGCTAACTCTCCATCATCTGCTGTCCATTTGTCCTTTCTTCTCTCTTCTAGTTTTTTTCCCATTCTCTCTCTACATCTGCTTTAACATACTAATCTTTCTCCTTTTGTTCTTTCCTCATTCCTATTTCATCCACTCAAATTTTACCCCTCCATCCTCAATCCCCACTTACTCTCCCAATACCCGCCAATTGTAGATTTTTTATCCCTCCCACACAAAATATTTTTCCCCTCTCCATTTTACTCTCCCAGCCCCATCCCATTCTAATCCTCCCCCAACATCAGCTCCCTTCTAGTTCCAGCCTCACCCAGTATCCATTCCCTTCTAGTCCCTGCATCAGCCCATTTCCAGTCCTAGCCCCCCATCAGCCCATTTCCAGTCCTAGCAACCCCCCAACCCAATACCAGTCCTAGCCCCCCCATCAGCCCACTTCCAGTCCTAACCCCCCTCAGCCCACGTCCAGTCAGCCCCCCATCGCCCATTGCCAGTCCTAACCCCCCCCATCAGCCCACAGCCCATTACCAGTCCTAACCCCATCAGCCCACCTCAAGTCCTAACCTCTCCCCATCAGCCCATTTCCTGTCCTAGCCCTCCCATAGCCCATTATCAGTCCTAAACCCCCCCCCATAGCCCATTACCAGTCCTAACCGCCCCCTAGCCCTTTACCAGTCTTAACCCCATCAGCCCACCTCCAGTGTTAACCCCCCATCAGCCCATTTCCAGTCCTAGCCCCCCCATAGCCCATTACCAGTCCTAACCCCCCCCAACAGCCCACAGCCCATTACCAGTCCTAACCCCATCAGCCCACCTCCAGTCTTAATCCCCCCAGCCCATTTCCAGTCCTAGCAACCCCCCCAACCCATTACCAGTCCTAGCCCCCCATAGCCCACTCCCAGTCCTAATCCCCATCACCCAATTTTCAGTTTAAGTCCCCCATACCCCATTACCAGTCCTAACCTCCCCATCAGCCCATTCCCAGTCCTAATCCCACCAGCCCATTTCCAGTCCTAATCCCCCATCACCCAATTTTTAGTTTAAGCCCCCCATAGCCCATTACCAGTCCTAACCCGCCATCAACCCACTTACAGTCCTAATCCCATCAGCCCATATAAAGACTTAGCTCCCCCATAGCCCATCACCACTCCTACCCCCCCCATAGCCCATCACCACTCCTACCCCCCACATAGCCCATCACCACTCCTAATCCCCCCCCCCCAGCCTAGCCCAGCCCAGCCCAGAGAAAAGTTTAAAAAAAAAAGCTGTCTTCTCTCGCTGCTGGGGCTGCCGCGGCAGAATCGAGTGTGCCGCGGGGCCCCCCCTGTGCCCGGCAGAGCCTGCCCTTCCCTGTATCACCTCTCTTTCAGCTTCAGTCAGTCACACGCGCCGGCTTTCAGAGCGCGAAGGGACTAGTTTCCCTTTCGCGGTTCTGTTAAGCCCACGGGGGCTGATGGGAACTTCCCATCAGCCCCCGCGGGCTTAACAGAGCAGCGAGGGAGAAACTCTCCCCTCGTGCTCTGAAAGCCGGCGCGTCTGACTGCAGCTACGAAGAGAGAGGTGATACGGGGGAGGGCAGGCTCTGCTGGGCAGGGGGGGCCCCGCGGCACACTCGATACTGCCGCGGCGGCCCCGGCAGCGGGAGAAGACAGCTTTTTTTTTTTTTTTAATTTTACTTTAGGATCAGAATGTTTTTTGCGCGGGGCCCCCTGAAACGCGGGGCCCTGTGCAAAAAACATTCTCGCTCAATGGACGGGCCGGCCCTGCTTGGATGTGCAAATAACGGAGACATCCCCAGAGCCATTTTAGAAAGCTGGGCATAGAGACGTCCCCAGCACAAGAATGTCCTTGTAGCTTGGGGGCATGGTGAAGGTGTGTCCTGACCAGCGTGAGGGAGATGCATGTCACAGTGCACGTTCAGAACACCACAAGCCTATCTGGCCCTATTTGTTGAGGTGTCAATGCCTATACCTGTTCCTGACCACCAATAAGGGGCAAAAAGTGCTCCTTTCATTGCTGCCATGCTTCCAGGGGGAAGAGCAAAATGTGCTTTCATCACCACAGTTAATATTTCTTGGCCAAAGAAACCTGTATGTAAATACATACCCTAAATATATCACAGGTCCACAGCCGCACGTCCGAGTATCTGAAATGGCAGGCCGGGACGTGCTAGTCTCAGAACATAGTCGCTTCCCTTCTGAAATGCCCAGTTTTGCAGGCGTGTGATTAGGGAATGTCCACATTTGTGAAATGGTCTACACCTATGCACTTAGCCAGTCTTGCTATGTGCATGGGACAGTCTTCAGAACCAGTTAGAAAGACGTTCATTGTTCGGGCTGGAAATGGAGCGATTTGAGAAGGCACTTATACGTTCCTCCCTTAACTGTTGCCATTCCCTCAGATTTTTAGACATCCCAGTTTCTTCCAAAACTTCTCTTCTAAAATGCCACTTTATCTTTTTAAGTTGGACTGCTGAACATATGCAGCAACTTTAAATGGATAAGTAACTAGTAAAAGTCACAATGTTGTAGAACAATGTAGATACTTTTAACCATGGTCAGTTTGCTCGATAATCAAGGCCTCCGTTTTTACCAGTAAAATGCCGCTTACCCTTGGAAAGCACTTTCTTTATGGCCTTCTAAGCTCTCAACTTTTGCAGAAAAATATTTTGCTGGCAGCAGAAAGCCATTAGTAAATGATACACCTCCAATCAATTTGCTTACAAACAGGGCCGACCCAACCACTAGGCAATCACCTAGGGCGGCAGCAGCTTCTGGGAACAGCAAAGAGCAGCTACAGTCAAAACAGACAGTCATACAAACTCAAAGACTCATCACTGCTAATTTTTACCTGCAGAAAGAATGGGCTTTTGTAAAGTTCCCTCACTGCATGTATATTTACAAAACAAAGTTAGTACTTTAAAGTATGATTTTCAAATATGCGCTTTTGTAAGATTTTTTGGGAGAGATGGCGTTGAGAAGATTGAGTTTAATTATCAAAATTTGGGGGAGGGGTAAGGAGTTTTAAAGCTAATTGTGAGGGGTGCAAGGCTGAAGGTTCACCTAGAGCATCTAATACCATTGCACTGGCTCTGCTTGCAGAGAAGTCCCATTTAATTAATGTTTCATTATTATGTTCTACCAAGCCTAATATGGGAAAGTGATCGAGCCAATTGGAGGGTCATTTGCAGTCGTTTACCTGGAGAAATTTGCTTGGCTGAAAACTGCTCTCCTCCGTGCTGCTGAGCGCAGGCACAAGTTCCCGTAGTGCATGCGTTTTTATTTGGATTATTAAAAGGTATTACAATGGGCATTTTTAGATCAGGGAAGTAAACGATCTGGGTTCATTTGCATTTGGTCCCAACTGGCTGTCTACACCCACGGTCACTGGTATGCGTGTGCTCTCTGTTAATTTTAAAAAATGAATTATGTGGGTTTGTGACTACTAAAGGGTCTTGCAGCTAGGCAGGCTATAGAGTATTGCCATTTGATATACAGCTAGTAAAATATACACATGCTTCTCTTGTACAGTGATTACCAAATTTTAAAAATTGCTGGTTTAAGGTATTTTTTAAATTATAATTTTAAATCTAAATAGCTTCAGACTATAGCCAGGGCAGGATTAACCCCTTTGATAGGTCTGAAACAAACAAGTGTGTCCTTCTTCCCCCCCCCCCCCCCCCACCCCCAACACAATATAACTACATTTTAAACTACTACAAATGAGGCTTTGTGTGGTTTTGACTGCTGAGTAAAACCAGCAGAGGAGGAAATGGGTAAGAAGCTCTGCTCGATCTGAAGAACAATGCACAGAGGGACGGAGAGAATAGACAGACCTCTGCGGGCAATAGAAACACCCTTATTGACTGGAAGGGATCATTACATTATTGAAAGATCAAGTAGTGGCATTGGGGGGCCTCCTTTTTCTTAAAATTTCCTTGTTATTGTATACTTATTTTTGAGGGGCAAACATTTGTTTACACTGATGCTACTCAATTGCAGTCTTTTTTTTGACTGAAAAGGAATTTGCTGAGGGTTATGATAAGTGTTCCCCATTGTGGAGCTTTTTGCTCCTGTTTTCCTGCTTTATTGTAATGAGTTTAATTCTGGAATTGCTCTCTCTTGATGTGGGTTTTGATGAGTTATTCTTTCCTTGGATATTATTGGATGTTTATTGTGATAATGTTTCTTTAATAATATGCATTGTTGTCCAAGAAAACTTAAATAAAATATTTAAAAAAAAGAATTCAGTCATTGCAGATGAATTCCTCAGCCAGGAGTGACAAGCCAAAGTCCTCCAGAATCTGCTCAATGCTCATAAGTTCGGCCACTAGGGTTTAACAGTACACAATGACCCCTTCCCTCTAGTGTCTACATATGTTGCCTCTGCATCATCCCCAGGCCCAACTGGTCCACAGAGCAGAAAATCTGGCCTAAGAATCAAATCTAAATGCTCTGCATGGTATCATGCAGCATTTGCCACTGTGTCACTGGTCAGCCATCAGTATATATGCAGTTTTATACATTCACTTTCAGGAGATTATTCTTGGGTTCCAATGCAAAGGTTTGATGGAAGCATGTGTATATTGATATAAGTATATGATTTTTCCTTGTGAAAAATAAAAATATTAAAGATCCTGTTTACTACAGTGCAGTACGTTTTTGCACTTACCGTGCATTAAGCAGAAAATTTTACAGGCAGTAAATACAAAGCTTGTGCAGTAACTGTTAGGGACTAGTACAACATCTGCCCTGCAGTTACCACACAGGACAGACACTTATCGCTTGGTAAAGACATCGGCAGATAGCATGGTATGGGTATCCACACTACCTGTCGATGCATTGATTGTGGCCAGATGCATTAAAAGCACCTGATCTCTTATCCCCTTACCTCCCTGATTGACATCTCTTATCCTCCAATTTATTTATTTAACGGGTTTTATATACCGCCTTCTCCGTAAGTCAAAGCGGTTTACATTCAAACTTTCAGTTTACATAGAACATATCAAGTGAGGGTAAAGAGTGCAGGTTAAAACAAAACAAAGTGTTAAAGGGGGATTGTATACGGTATTTCAGCACATGGGATAATTATGTACAATACCCAATACCCTCATTAGCATCAGCATCATCCAACCCTCTAATCCCCCCCCCCCCATTGGCATCAGGTTCCTCCGCCTTCCCCAGACACCAGATCCCTCACCAGCACTTACTGGGACTTTCACTGGTGATAGAGTAGTGGGGCAGGAGTAAATCCCCAGTGTTTCTGCCCGGGTTCAAGATGGCAGCTGTGACTCCTGTCAGTAATCTTGTAGTACTACTAGGGTTGCCAACTGGCTCCTGATGCGCCCAACAGGCTTGATCCAGTTCTATGTTTACCCCATTGCATGCAGGGACTTGTAGTCTTGGTTTTCCTATGGAGTGCAATGGAGAAATCAGAACTACATGTCCCTGCATGCAATGGAGTAAACCCAGGACTGGATCAAGCCGGCAACCTTAGGTACTACTGCTTGGGTTCAAGCTGCCAAATAAGGGCAAAAGCTTAAGACCACGCTCTTGAGGATGCATTAAGTGCATCTGCACTATCAATAAACAAGACAGTACATGGCAAAGTCCCATATACTAACTGTATGTGCAATACATGCCCATTCTTTGCTCGTAATCTGTGCTAGCCTGTTAACGTGGGCTTTATACCACGCTGGCTGTTTTTAGCGCATGATAGCTGTTGGTGCAGGCCCACACTAACAGTGCACATTAAATCCCATACTCACTGCTTACAACACTTTAGTAAACATGCCCCTAAGTAAAATTTGTGTTGCAAAAATGCTGTTTTGGTCTGAAAAGTACTCTCACAGGGAAAATACGATGGTGGGAAGTCTTATCAGAGTAAAGTACAGTTCTGAACCCAAAACTGGATAATGATTCTTGCTCTCATTTTAATATTTCTGCTATGTGTTTCTCAAATAAAACAGCATAAATAAATATGTGTATATGAAATCTGAAATAAAACATCAACCAGAAAGGCAAATGAAGTGAAAAATAAAAGTAAAAAGCAGAGATGCTTTTTGCCTTCTGTTGAATGGCGTTTGCAGAATTTATAATCCCTCTTCCTAGCTCATGCATTGTTGTTGGCTATCAAAAAATGTATCGTAAAGACATATATTCAATCTATAGCTTAAAAGTAGTTACCCTCTAAAAACTAGTATAACACACTAATGCTGTCTTTTACAATACCCCCTCCCCAAAAAAAAAAATCTACTAAATTATTAATGCAAATCCTGAAGTCATCCATGCCACTTAAAAGCTATGAAACCAAAAAGGTTTGCAGGCAGATCATGGTATTGATTTTCTTGACAGCAACAGGAACTTGTTTATTACTAAAGCTGAGAAATCCTTCAGGTACTTAAATCTATGTTTAAAATATATTGGTGCAGAGAGATTTGCCCAAAAAAATCAATAAATATTTGCATGCTGCTGGCAGTGATGCTATGAAGCTAAAGCTCATATAATTTTTTGCAGATGCAGATTTTTGGTTTGGGCACATGTATGGTAGAAAGGAGAGAACATTAGACACTTGGTTACCTGGAAGTATTTATTGTGAACTTGAAATTTCCATGCAATGTGAAGCTGTTTCCAATGCTAAAATTTCTCATTTTAAATTTTTTAAAAAAATGCATTTTCCCAGGTCAACCTCCTAGCTTTCGTGCTGATCATTTACAAGGTTTTTCGTCATACTGCAATGCTGAAGCCAGAAGTTAGCTGCTATGAAAATGTAAGGTAAGTTTTTCTCATTTAAATGAATTCACAGTTCAGAAGACACAGAGATCTAGACAGTGAGGTCCCAAAAGACAAATGCTATACTCTTTTCTGCAAACTCAAGGACAGTGCTTGTATTAATTTCATAGAGCGCCACTGTGTTTTCTTACCCTACAAAGGGTCAGTCAAGGTCAAAGAGAGGATACTTTTTTATTTATTTTTTTCCAGTGAGATTCTTTGTGTCTTCTTTTGAAAAGAGATTTTGCCATAGAGAAGAAGGTCATTGTTCTTCATGCAGAAAAGGCATCCAGTGCTGCATTTTGTATGACAGGCAGAGGATTATCGTGATGTGGTTTGTTTGTAAAAAAAAAAAAAATTGCATAATAGGGTTGACTGTTCCAGGCTAGTATTTTCCTCGAGACTTTTTTGCTTTGTATGCCACTGCAATTTTTCCATCAACTCCCCTTATTTAAAATTGATTTATAGGGACCTTGAAAACTGTTTGCACAGGAAGATCTAAAGTGTGCTACAGGGAGCATTGAAAAGAACTCTTTGCGTTGCTTGGAAACCTTCTCACTATTGCGATGCATTCTAGTGCATTCATAGTCAAGACTTAACAGTCGTTTGATTGATTGCTCATTCTTACACGTCACCCTTTAAAATTATATCTATTTAGTTGGCTAACTAATGAAGCCTTGAAGAATTCCTTTTCTGGACATATCTTGAATGTCTTGCTCGCCAGAATAAGGTTTTACTGCGGTTTAATTGAAATGAATCACTGATCTGGCCGGAAGTGGCACACATATCTATATGCATACACAAATAAATCTATGTACTGTGCATACAGACAATGTCTAAGTCCCTTTCAGTCTCCATGAACTAACAAGGTATCGTTTTAGATCCAGGACTCTTTTGTATTGAACTTTAAAGAAAACCTTTCCAGCTCTTTTACACCAGGTGCATGGATTGACCTAGGAACATATGGCAATTTTTTTAAAAACCATGTCTTCATAGAGACTACTTTGTACAGTAAGAGGCATGCTGCATGTCTGACCGTGGGGAATTATGCTAGCTTTAGATGTAAAATCAAATCATATGGAAAGCATATTTACGGAAGCTCGGTGCTTATTTTAAATGGGACATGATGATTGTGACTAAGTTAAAGTACAGCAGCACACCCTAAAGGACAAAACCTATACAAACAATACCAAGATTTCGGCTGTTGGAATGCCAGTTGTCTTAAAACTAGACAAAACTCTGGCTTGAAGTTAGCAATTGTCACATGTATGTGGCAGTTTGTGTATGTTCAAACCCTCTTATAAAATACCGACCGGCATAAAATGCGCGATTACAAGAACATGTATATTTTGCCACTAGGCGTAGCCTGTGTGGAACGCAAGCAGAGTTTGCAAGTATTACAATCTACCTTCATTTAGCATATATTTGCAAACATTGCATGCATTCATTTACACCTCCTAGAAAGCGGGTAGAAACGTTCTTGCCTGGATTTCAAGAATTTTCCCTGCCACTTATGCTAATACTTTAGAAAGATAAGTAGACGTCTACTTGTCTTTATAAAATAGGCATTAAATGGGTGAATTTTGGCTGCCTTCACCTAGATGCCCTGTTACAAAATTACCCTCTAAGGTGCATTAAATGCCTCCCAAGTGCAAATTCATTAACTGCTTGGGTTAGTTAACAGAGGCACTAATGGGTTAAATCTGCATTGATACAAAAATTAATGATGAAGTAATTAGATACAACACAATGCAGATTAACAAAAATGAATGCAAGCATATTAAAGCAAAAAATAACACTACATCTCTGGAAATGTAGTTAACCTTTTTCATTAATATGCATGTTAATTTTCACAGTCAGACGCCTTTTACAGATTATTATCATGTAAATGCTATGGTAATATGGCAACTAGGCATGTTCAGATCTGGCAGTAGTACTGATTTAAGCACAGTGTGATAAATAGACACCTACTGTACTGTGCATGAGCTGTCCTGAATGAACCTGCTCTTGGCTGATCTTAAGCCAAACAGGGTTGGGCCTTGCTAGTACTTGGATGTGTGACCATCTTGGAAGAAAGGCCTGGCAATCTACTTTGTCGCACCAGGAGTCAGCATTGACTCAGCAGCACACATTGCATTTACGTCATAGGAGCAGAGGCACTAATAGAACCACAGTGAATCTAAATCTTAAACTATCAGAATAAGCGTGCGCAGATAGTGGTTACAGCCGTTATAGGTCGGTACTCTCCTCAAGTGCTTCTATTATCCTTTTACCCTAGGTCATGTGCGAGGGGCGCTCTTGCTCTTCTCTTCCTTCTTGGTGCTACCTGGATATTTGGAGTGCTGCATGTTGTCCATGGCTCCATGGTTACGGCGTATCTTTTTACAATTGTTAATGCATTTCAAGGAATGTTCATCTTCATGTTCCTGTGTGTTTTATCCAGGAAGGTAAGCGCATCTTGAAACGGTTCATTTTTGATGCAAATCTGCATGTAAATATATATATGAAATTAGGACACGGGAATGTCAAAGTCAAAACTGTACAGGCTGATTCATTACATGGCACGGGTTTCTAAGCCTATGCAAATGAGAACGCAATTCAGTTCAATTTTCAAGACGTCTAGGGGCCCAATATTCAGCAGCAGTGGCTAGGCGTCCCCATTGAACTTTAAAGTCCTATATTCATATCCGGGCTCTGACATTGACTATCCAGATTACCTCGATTGTCGCAAAGCTAACCAGGCCGTGGTGATATTCCGCTGCTCTCCGGTTAGCTTCTTTGGCGAAGGTTTGGCCAGTCTTTCCTGCACCTGACTTTCGCTGCATTATCAATGCTGCTCAGTTAGCGACAGGTACCTCACTGGAACATCGGGGCATGTAGCAGTGGCACCCACTGATATTCAATGGTTAATGCCACTGAATGTCCCCCTTAGCAGCATTTATGCAATTTGCAAGTCTGCACACCATGTAAATGCCTTTGAATATCAGGCCCTTGGTATCTAACTCTAACATAGATGCCTAGACATTTGAATTTTCTGGTTCCGAGTTCCCAAATCTAGACACTTTAAATAACAAAGTTCCAAAATGGAGGCATCTTATAAATGGGAGGGGGGGGAGCATGGACAGTGTCAAGCAAGAGAATGAAATTAGGACTCAATGCTGAGCACCTAATTTAGGAACTTGTAATTGCAAGAGAGCCCATAGCAAACCTAATTTTAGCAGCCTCCATTTAAATCACCTAAAACTAGAATTAAGTCTCCTATACTCAAAAAATGTTTTAAGGTACTGTTACTTTCTGAATGTTAGAGTCTAAACTTTGCACCTAAGTCAGGTGTCTCTGAGACACTCAACCTATGGAGGCAGTGCCGCAAGCCAGCTTTATACTAACTGTGCCATGCTGTCTCCATGGGCCTGGTAGAGGGGAGGTTGAATCATGGTGCAGTACCACGCTGCATGGGGGGGGGGCACTCACCTCAGGTGCCAAGGGGGCTAGGAACACTGCTGTGTCTAGCTAAAGATTGCTGCATTTGCCTGCCTGAAAAGCAATTCCTAAATGCTTAGCATGGGTGAACATCTTAACTATAATCAGGAAGGTCTGGACTTGTATTTTAAATTATACAAATAGAAGACTAAGGGGTTCATTCGCTCATTTTCATCTTGTGCACTGGGCAAACGTTTGTGGTTTATTTACCGTGACATTTTGCTCCAGCTCCCAATGAGGCACAGAAGGGTTAGTGCTCTGATCCCAAATGGTAGCCCCCTTTAACATAATCAGTGTGACCACTGCAAAAAAAAAAAAAAAAAGAGTTCTTTCTCACCCCATGATGACTTGCTTATTCCCTAGACCTCCTTAGTCAACCTCCTGTCATTCCCGCATAACTCTCCAACCCAGTCAACAGGAGGAGGGGGGCATATCTCATCCGTTCTCCAGCACTAATTCCAAATGATGTGCCTACAAGATTCTATAGTACAGAGAGGAACTTATGCTATAAAATTGATGCAAAACAATTTTGTGATTTGGAAAAATTGTATGTGCCCTGTAAACCACCATTCAACATGGCATGATAGTTAACATTTTGCCATTCTGGTATGCCCGGGGTAATAGTATGCACAAAACTAAATTCCGTCAAAATCCCCCCCCCCCCCCCCATGCAGATGAAAATCGTGGCTAGTGATTTTACCTTTCCTGTTAAAAAATGCAAGGGGCCTCTAAGGCCTGATGTCTCCCTTTCCCTGCATCATAACACCAAATTAAGCCTGGAGTCTGGGCTATCCCTCTTCAATGCATCAACAACAAGGGCTCCAAACATTTGGTAAGGTCAACGGGCATCATTTTTTAAAATGGTGGCACTTGGATCAGGAGGGAGTCCAGTTCTCCATGACATATTCTTTGTCGGGGCATTATCAAATGTGAAATTTTATCCTGGTGCTCATTTGCATACTCAGGATTAATGAAGACCATGGTAGGCAAATGTTTACCATGAACATTGTGTTTGAAACTTTACCACATTATCTTTCAAGCCATGCGTGACCCTCATGAATCGCTTTTAATATAAAAAAAAATAACTATTAGCCCTCAAGTGGTCTTCTGGCATTTGCACTTTGCCTAAGCCACATCACAGACTGCCGTTACTGTCATAAGCAACAGCTCAGAGTATTCACTTCTAACTCCTATGAATATTCTACAATTAATGTAATTACTCATACATTGCATTTTATTTCAGATCCAAGAAGAGTACTACAGATTATTCAAAAATGTGCCTTGCTGCTTTGGATGCTTAAGATAAGAAGAAATATATATGCGCAAATGCCACAGCATTAAAATGAAATGGAGCTAAATCCTGGAACAGACTTATCGCATTTCCAAAGCATGAAATCAGTAATTGATCAGCAAATGACAATTTGTTTCATACAGTTCAGTTTCTCCAAAAAAACAAACAAACTGTATGTACTTGCTGAAAAATACATATTCAACAGAGAGGAACTAAAAAAATACTTCTCAGGCACTGCATTCGAAGACCTGAAATTCAATTATTTTTGCTTTGGTGCAGTTTGCCAACCCATAATCATATTTTGATGATCTTCTAAATTTGTGGAAAAAAAGAGCAAAATCATCAATCAAGACGATGGCATTGCCGCTGCCTCTTTATGGATTTTGCAAAGATTTGTGAGCACAGTGTTTTGGCATCTGTATGATATGTATACATTCCTACATTTTGCATTTTGGACAACTGATTGTTAACCATCAAAGCATTAGCCTGGGATCATATTTCAAAAGGTTGTAAATTTACTGAGTTCCCTTTTACTCTTTCATATACGGTTATCATTTTGGGTCTAATTTACATGTGAATGGAGCCACATACACCCAAGGCCTCATAAAATATTGACTGGCATAAATGTACGAGCATTAGCATGGACGTATATACTTTGCTGAGAGGTGCATCCGAGATCATGGTCTGGGCAGAATTTGGGTGGAGTTTGCAAATATGCATGTACTATTTTATAATCAATGTGTGTAGTTGTGTAGTTTTCATAGGCTCATTTACACCTGCTCTCGAGCTAGTCTAAATGCTGATGTTTGCATTTAACTTGTGATTTCTGCTTCTTTTGCTAGTGTCTCATAAAGACATATAGGCAACTATATGTCCTTACAAAATAGCTCCTAAGTAGGTGCCTACTTGCCCTCCTAAACTAGGTGCCCTGCTATAAAATTACTCTCATTAGGCAATTTTCAAGAAGTGCTCAGGGCTTCATTTAGAATGCTAAGACCCCAGTTTTTAAAAGGTGCTGAGCACCTCAATTCTGGTGCCATGAAAAGATGATTTTTCATAGGTTTTTGTGCTTGTTAAGCCTTCTTTACTCCACCACCAACTAGCCACCTGACTGAAAAGACAGTTTTGGACAAGTATCCAGAGGGTCGCCATGAATCCACATCAACTTGACTGCACTTAACAACAACAACAGAAAGCCTCTTTTACACATTGCACCTTCTATATGCACATATATGTTTTGACAGTAATGTGCATACTTGTATGCATGTAGCATGTAGGCATTCCCAAGGGTAGAGTTTAGGTGCAATAGTGACATACAAGCATCTTTTTTACATGCTTAAAGTATGCACACACATTTACACCTGCCTCGGAGCACTTATAAATTTATGCATGAAAATGTGCATGCTATGGGGCTGCTTCTGAGAGCCTGCCAATGGGGAAATTATAGACATATACCTGTATTAACATGTCAAAATAGAAAATAAATACAGTTATGATCAACATTACTGGCACCCTTAATTTCAGCTCCTTAATGTCCAATATTTCCTAAAAAAGTGGACAGAGAAATAGCTTTGGACTATATGCACATATATTTGACACACAAAAGATCAAATAAAACAAGACCAATTGAGAAAGGAAATAGTATAAAAACTGGGACATAGCCAGGACATGATTGGCACCCTTATAAACAATTCAAATCAGCTTGAACAGAAGAACCATATTCCCATTGCAGTAAAATTAAACATACCTGTGATCAATTGTCAGTACTCACATGACTCGAATCAACCAATGAATGATGATGGCTCTAATGTTTAAAATGTCCACATTCGCTCCCTTTTCCATTTTCATAATGAAGACAAAAGAGCTGCCTGAGACTGTCAGTAAAGCCATTATTACCAAACATCAAACTTCAAAGGGGTACAAGACCATCTCCAAAGACATTGGGATTTCTGTGTCTACAGTTTGCAATGTTATTAAGAAGTTTTCTGCTCATGGAATTGTCAAGAACCTCCCAGGATGTGGTGGGAAGAGGAAAATTAATCCAAGAAGTCTTCGAAGGTAAGTGCAAATTGTTGGAAAAACATTACGTACAACATCTGAAGAGCTTAAGGCTGACCTGGAGCAATCTAGAGTGGTAGTTTCAACCTGCATCCTATGCCGCGTACTAAACAAAGAAGGACTTCATGGGCGAAAGCCAAGGAGGACCCCACTGCTGAAAGACAGACATAAAAAGGCATGCCTGATCTTTGCCCAAACCCACCTTGAGAAACAATAATCCTTCTGGGAAAATCTTCTGTGGATAGATGAACCCAAACTTGAGCTCTTTGGCAATGCAGACCAGTAATACATTTATAGGTGAAGAAATAAAGCTTATAAGGAAAAAAATGCCCTTTCTACAGTAAAATATGGTGAAGGCTCCATAATGTTGTGAGGCTGTTTTGCTGCCTCAGGAACTAGAGGCCTAGAATCATGAAGACAAAGGCCTACCAAGGTATTTTGGAGTGAAATGTGCTACCTAGTGTCAGAAAGCTAGGTCTGAGTTGAAGGTCATGGGTCCTCCAGCAGGACAATGAACCAAAAATAAATAGAAAAGTACAAAAGAATGGTTAAAAAGTAACAAATAGATTTTTTAAAACTGTCCAGCAATGAGTCTTGTTCTCAATCCAATCAAGAATGTTTAGAAAGACCTTAAATCTGCCATAGGGAAAATGAATACTGGAAACATGCATGAGCTGGAACAAATCACAGTTGAAGAGTGGGAGAAACTACCAGCACACAGATTTATGAAACTTATAGATGGGTACAAGAAACGTTTGCAGGTTGTCATCACTGCCAACCATTGTGCAACCAAATATTAATGAAGGGTGCCATTAATCCTGTCCAGGTCATATTCTACATCAAAGTTGCATAGGCATCTCTTTTTGTTGTTGTATACCTTTGAAAATACTATTAAAACATTATGCTGACATACATTTGGAATATTTCCAGTTATTTCTGAAGATATTGTACACAGCATGCCTAAAATGCAAGGGCGCCAATAATGTTGACCGTAACTGTACATATATAATCTTAAGGATTGTTGAAACCACACCCAAAATACATTCTTAAATCTGTGCATGCTGAGTGCAAACACATAAGTAGTTCCTCTTCTAAAATCACTACTTATATATATGTTGGATGGTGTATACCTGTAAATTACATTTTTTTAACATGTGTAAATCTTCGAAAATGGACTTAAAAACCCCAGTTAAGTGCTAACTGCTGAATATCAGTGTTAAGGGTGTTATTATTTTACCCAACTTAATTTACCTGTGTTTTAGTAGGAATAGACTCCTCAGTTTAAGGGTTCAGCTCTAGTAATTTTTCCAAAGATCTGAGTAGGTTCTTAACTCTCTAAAAGGGCTATTCACTAATTCAAAATAATTTGTAATATAGATCACACTAACTTTAGTACATCAACCCTATTAAATATAATAAGATTGTAATTACTGCATGCACTAACACACAGTAAAGTTTTTGCATGCAGGAATTCACTGGGAATTGCATTTTCGTGAATAATCCTTGAAGTTAGGCACCTAAGCCCTTTGAAATTTGACTCCTTTTAAAACATTGCCTGGGGGTATAGGTACCTAACGTTTTAGCATTTACTCTGTATACACATACATTGTGTGACTTGACTAGAGACATTCGGGGAGCAGGGCCGGCCCGTCCATTGAGCAAGAATGTTTTGCAAAAAACTAAACCGGCTGCTGCTGCCGCTGTGGCAGCGGCAGAATCAAATGTCCCGCCGTGGGGCCCCGCCTGCCCGGCAGAGCATCCCTTCACCATCAGCTCCCGAGTCCCTCCCAATGCGCAGGCTTTCAGAGCCGCGAGAGCTTCTCTGACCTCTCACGGCTCTGTTAATCCCGCCGGGGCTGATGGGAAATCCCATCAGCCCTGGCGAGATTAACAGAGCCGCGAGAAGAAAGGGAAACTCTCGCGGCTATGAAAGCCCACGCATTGGGAGGGACTCGGGAGCTGATGGTGAAGGGAGGCTCTGCCGGGCAGGCAGGGCCCTCGGCGGGACATTTGATTCTGCCGCTGCCACGGCGGCAGCAGCAGCTGGTTTGTTTTTTTTTAATCAGGGCTGAGGGAGGAGGGGGTTTAGGACTGGTAATGGGCTTTGGGGGGGTTAGGACTGGTAATGGGCTATGGGGGGGTTAGGACTACAAATGGTCTATGGGGGGGCAAAGACTGGAAGTGGGCTGATGGGGGGTTAGGACTGGAAATGGGCTGATGGGGGGTTAGGATGTAATGGGCTATGGGGGGCTAAGACTGCAAATGGGCTGATGGGGGGTAGGACTGTTAATGTGCTATGGGGGGGCTAGTACAGTAAAAGTGCTGATGGGTGGTTAGGAAGGTTAATGGGATATGTGGGTGCTAAAACTGGAAATGGGCTGATGGGGGGGTTAGGACTGGTAATGGGCTATGGGGGGACTAAGAATGGAAATGGGCTGATGGGGGGTAAGGACTAGTAATGGGCTATGGGGGGGCTAGGACTGGAAATGGGCTATGGGGGGCTAGGACGAAATGGGCTAATGGGGGGTTAGGACTGGAATGGGCTGTGGGGAGGCTAAGACTGGAAATGGGCTGATGGGGGTTAGGACTGGTAATGGGCTATGGGGGGCTAAGATTGAAAATGGGGTGTTGGGGCTCAGGACTGGAAGTGGGCTGATGGGGGCTTAGGACTGGTAATGGGCTATGGGGGGGCTAGGACTGGTAATGGGCTGGGGGGGGCTAGGACTGGAAATGGGCTGAGTGGAAGAGGGCTTGAACTGCAAAAATCTGATGGGGAGGGGGCTTGGAATGGAAATGGGCTGTAAGGGGAGGGAGCTAGGACTGGAAATGGGCTGAGTGAGGGGGGGCTAGGACAGGAAATGGGCTGATGGAGGGTTATGATAGGACTGGAAATGGGCTGTTTGGGGGGCTTGGATTGAAATGGACTCATGGAGGGGCTATGGGCTGATGGGGGTTAGGACTGGTAATGGGCTATGGGGGGGCTAAGACTGAAAATGGGGTGATGGGGGGTTTAGGACTGGAAGTGGGCTGATGGGCTTAGGACTGGTAATGGCCTATGGGGGGCTAGGACTGGTAATTGGCTGGGGGGGTGGCTAGGACTGGAAATGGGCGGAGTGGAAGGAGGGCTTGAACTGCAAATAGCTGATGGGGACGGGGGCTTGAAATGGAAATGGGCTGAGTGGAAGGAAGGCTTGAACTACAAATAGCTGATGGGGAGGGGGCTTGGAATGGAAATGGGCTGTGAGGGGAGGGAGCTAGAACTGGAAATGGGCTGAGTGAGGGGGGGCTGGGACAGGAAATGGGCTGATGGACGGCTAGGATAGGACTGGAAATGGGCTGTTGGGGGGGCTAGAACTGGAAGTAGGCTCATAGGGGGCTTGGATTGGAAATGGGCTGAGTGGAGGGGAGCTAGGATTTGACATGGGCTGATGGTGGGGCTAGGAAAGGACTAGAAATGGGCTGATGGGGGCTGGGATTGGAAATGAGCTGATGGAGGGACTCGGATGGGGGAGCTAGGACTGGAAATGGGCTGATGCGGGGACTAGAAGGGAGCGGATGCTGGGTGGGGCTGGAACTAGAAGGGAGCTGATGTTGGGGGAGGATTAGAATGGGATAGAGCTGGGAGAGTGAAATGGAGAGGGAAAAAATATTTTGTGTGGGAGGGAAGACAAATCTACAATTGGCCGGATATTGGGAGAGTAAGTGGGGATTGGGGATTGACGATGGCAGGGTAAAATTTGAGTGGATGAAATAGGAATGAGGAAAGAGCAAAAGGAGAAAGATTAGTATGTTAAAGCAGATGTAGAGAGAGAATGGAAAAAAACTAGAAGAGTGAAGAAAGGACAAATGGACAGCAGATGATGGAGAGTTAGCAGAAGACACGAAGAAACCAGAAGAAAGTGGCTGGAGAAATTGCAACCGAAAAAAAATGCACAAAAGGTAGAAAAATATCTCTTTATTGAATTTATTAACTGAAATATGCCAGCTCTGGGAAATTTGCATCATTAATGTCTGCGCTTTGTTTAGTACAAGAGGATATTAATTTATAGTTTTATTTCTACAGTGTGGTTGGGCTTTTGGGGTTCCCAGTTTAATTATTGTGTTCCTGTTTCTACACTGTGATTTCTTGTTTGGTGACGGTCTATGTTCTGCACGTGTAACTGAGCTGAGGTATTCAGTTTATGTAATTCCTATTTGACATTGCCACTTGTTCTCTTTCTCCAGTAGGTCATGTATTGTTATTCTCTGAAATGTATTGGTTTAATAATTGCAGTGTTTCCTTTTGATAGGTAGAGTATGGTGCTTTGTGAGTCCTGGTAGTGCTGTTAGGATACGGAGGGTTTGCTATAGGTTCTAAATGGGCAGTGTTTGTAGTAGTTCCTAATGTGCCTGGCAGTTGGCACTGGATTATAGTAATGTAGAAATCTTTTAGTCTTTCTTTATCCATACACTCATTAAGAGGCATGTTTACTAAAAGTTAGTGTATGGTAACATTATGCAAATTTATGCAAATGAGGTCCCTTATGCAAATGAGGCCCGCACCGAGTCTCCGCACATGGCCCCGCACCCCCCTTGGGCCGCCCCTGTCGGGGAGGGGTGGATTTTGGGATGCCTGAGAGCAAGTGTAGTGTGTATTTGTTTTGAATAAAGTGGAAATCTATACTGCAGACTTCCATTAACTATTTAGCTGATGCAATAGTGGATGCATCCCTGTATTTATTTGATAGAAAAGCAGATAAATGTGGGTTCTATGAACCCACAGGAATGTGTATCATTTTCTCAAAGATTTTTCAAAAATATTTCAATGCAGATTCCCCAAATCAGTGTAATCATTGCATGGAAGAAAGGCCTGGCAATCTACTTTCGGTCTCACCTTGCCAAGAAAACCCAAAGGCTGGGTCGTCAGGAGTCAACATTGACTTAACAGCACACATTGCATTGCATTGTGCAGATCCACTTGAATCAGAAAATCCATTAGGCTTTTCCCTGATTGACTGGGCAACATTGTCAATGAACTTATTCACTGAATCTAAAGATTTCAGTTGAACAGGTTGAAAGTCATCTGGTTTGTATTTGATCTCAAATGTTCAGCACACCTTTAGAATACAAATTTATAACTGAACCAGGATTGGCAGGACACCTTTTTGGTTGGGGGAGGGGGGTCCAGACAGACCTTCTTCTGTCCCAGTCTCCCAAGTTCCCAGTTGCTAAGCTGTATGGAACAAAGACTGGTAGACCATGATCCAAGTGACCCAAACCTCTTCCACTTCCTAAGAACTGAGCGCACATGTGAATAATACTCAAAGTGCAGGTTTTTCCCTCTGCAGGTGCTGGAAAAGTTTTATCCTGCAAGTCTGATCACACTCCTTTTTTGCGCTGATGCATCTATGGGCTTGTTTGGGCTCTATGGCAACTAACACATGTCACCATCACTAGAGCTTGCTTACTGTTGGCAAATGACTCCCTAAGCAGTATGAAGGGCAAATGCCACTGTAGGTAAAATGCCTCTTATAAAATGACTGCATATATACAAATATAATGACCAGAAAGCAAATACTTGTGCATGATTTTAGGATAGGCATGTTCAGGAGTGGAGTTAAGGTGGAGCAGGAGTGCAGTTGTGAACATTCCCATTATCACATGTATTGGACGCGCGCTCTTGAGCTGTTAATGCAGGGCTGGTGCCAGGATATGAGGCCAACCCTCAAACCTGCCACCCCCCTCCCCCCACTCCTGCACCCGTTGCCACCCCTTTCCAGGACCTGCAGTGTTGACAATGACAACAGCGCATCAAAGCAGCGCTTACTGGAATCTCTGAACCGCTGCATGCTGATGCTGCGCTGTCTAAGGCTCGCCAATCCTGCCCCCCTCGGACCCAGAGTTCCTGTTTGCATGGGGGCAGAACTGCCACGGAGACCAGCGCCAACAGCATGCAGCGGTTCAGAGGCTCTGCTAAGCACTTCGTTACTGTCGCTGAGCACCCAGTGAGGGGCGGCAGTGGTGCTAATGACAGAAACGGGTCGTCCTCTAAAGGTTGGCACTCAAGGGGCAACTGCCTATTTCACCGACCGGTCATGCAGGCCCTGTGTAAATATATGCAAATTCTTTTTACCAGCATTTTCTGCAAGATTTGTGCTAATATTTTAAAAAGACACATAGGTGTATATGTGTATATGTGTCTTTATAAATTAGAATACAAATAAGCAAATTCTTGCCATCTTAATTTAGTTAACTTTTATAAAATTATCCTCTGTGGAAGTAATTTTATAAGCACATTTCACATATGGATTTTCTACATGTTAGTAGTTAATGAACTGTTTTCCATAGTTTGCATAGCAGCAACTTACTATCACATAAAACTACACACAAAATGTAACTGTTTGTGAAGGAAAAAATATGCATTTCACTTGCTAAAACAGAACCTAATACATGCTATCACAAATAGCATGCACTCTTTACCGTTGCTCAGTTTGAAGCATCATTTGCAAATTCTATATTGGACTTTGGGGGCATGTTCACCAAAGTGTACTAATTGGGGTTTAGTGCATGGGACCCTATGTTAAATATCCCATGCTAACCTGTAGCAGGGACTGGGTGAGTCAGGGGCAGTGTGTGGGCACTGACAGCACTTCACAGTTAACGTGGGTGTCTTGAGCGCACACTAACTGTGGCTGTTGCTGTTAGTGTGGGTGCACTTAATGCCATCTCAATGGGTGGCACTGCGCATGCCAGATAGTGTGGTGCCTTGTGACTGCAACACACTAATGGCAGAAGGATGGGCATACATGCCCCCTGAAATTTCCACTGGCCTCTGTGCTAGATTTGCAGCCCAATCGCACACTAGCATAGCGCATTTTAGTAAACATGCGCCTTAGGGGTCTTTTACTAAAGGGCGTTAGTTGGCTGTGCATGTTCTGGCATGTTTGTTGGGACATGTGTTGCCAGCTAGCACAAAGTCATGACAACAAAGGACAATTCCAATGCCAACTGTGCAACCCACGTTAGAGTTGTGAGTGGGAACAAAGTGCGCTAACTGTATTAGCATGGGTTACCTAGCGCCACTTCAATAGGTGCACCCACGGCAATGCAGCCTACATTAGGGGAAAGTGATCTGTGTTGCTGGGGAAATGCTTTCCACTCCCCCCCCCGACAGTTAATAAGGGGGTGTTGTACCTAAAGCGCCATAGTTTTGGTGTGATTGGCACATTAGGTGCAACACCTTACCGCCCTTTAGTAAAAGACCCCCCTTAGTATCTTATCTTGTCTAGGCTATGTCCCTAAAATGCAGAAATGCCTATGTTAATTTTAAAAACATAAACTATGCCCTCTTCTTTAGGTGCTCTAAGGCACTTTGAAAAGCTTAATTGGATTTTTCCAGTGATGTGCATGGTGGAGCAGCAGTTGGACTCTTCCATTCAAGGCATTAGGGGAACATTCTCCTGAGACACATTTCTCAAAAATAAAAAATTTAACAAAGTAAACTAAAATATTCAAAGGTGCTGTATAAGGAATTAAGCAATGCTTGAACAAGTACCACTTGCTAAATGATAGTGCTGCCTATTTAACTTTTATCTTGACCGAAGTAACAACTTACACTCATCTCATCATTTGCTCAGATATGGACCGGATTTACTAAGCTTCCATCTGATAGATAGAGGGAATTAGTAGGACAGGTCACCTAGGTAGGAAGTCCAGAAGGTTATTTTATAAAGAAGTATAAGTGCCTGAGTGCCTTTATAAAACAGCCTCACAAACCTGCAACAAATGTAGGTAAATGTATTCGCATCAGGTACCCATGTACGCGAGTATTTTATAAAACAGGAACAAACTTCATGACTCTGCCCGTGCTCTGCTCAAACTCCTCCCCCTACAATGCATGCACAAACACTCCCCCTAACTCTTGGGATAATTTTATAAAGCCCTTTTTCTTGAATGAAACTGGGTTTACCCGAAGAAAAAAAGTTTACAAAATTATCCCTTGAATGGGGAAAAATTTTGAATCATGGTCAAACTGTGTTCACAGAAGTCCTCTTGTGTAACTTTGCGCATGTAATCTGTGCGTGCACATACATCACAGCTCCCCCTCTATTCCCGCCAGATGACACTCTGGAAAAGCCTATGTTCAAATTATATAAAAGTGGGTGCACCTAATCCATGAACATACTGGGGCATGTTTACTGAAGCGTGTTAGCTGCAACCACGGCAAGAACACAGGAAAAGCGTGCCACGATAGCAGCTAACGCAGGCCAAATGCAGAGAGTGCAGAGATTTCTTGCGCTATCTGCAAATTGTGTGGTAGATGTGTGCCCGGGTGGAGAGTGGGCAGAGTGTGGGAGCGCCAGTAATGCGTGATTACCGTAAGCATCGACAGTGCATGGTAACCGCATGTTTGGCAGACATTGCGGGTGCAGCTAATGCCTCCTCAATGGGTAGTGTTAGCTGCACCAGCAGCGCTGCTGCCCCTCACGATCAGTGTTATCTGCTGGGGAAATGCTGTGCAGATAATGAGTGGCTCTTGCAGCTAATGCAACGCTATCTGCAAAGCACTTTAGTAAACATACCCCACTGTCTGCGCAAGTATGTGATCGTGCAATTTTTATAAGAGCCTTTACTACAGGGAAAACATATATGCAGAAAATACTTTGTAAAATTACCCCTAAAATACCAGTCAATGAGATTTCTACCTTTTGTATTATGCTCCAATATTAAATAAAGAAACAAAGAAATAGCCAGAAAGACAGATAAATAAATAAGCAAGACAGCAAATCATAGTTTCTCATTAATCCATTATATTTATTATCTGTTATTCATGAAACAAGCATACATTTCACCTTAGAACAATTTAGTTTATCCTTTCCCAGTGCTCTCTGACCCTCAACAGGGTGCAGTTGGAAAGTTGTCCCTTAGCGAGAAGCTTTTCTGATTAAAGTCTGCATTGGTCAAGAGGTCAGTTTAAAAAAAAGCCCACGAAAAACAACCATGAGCGATTCAGAAGAAATTGTAATCATTTGCTTTGAAGTATTACACACAATGAGCATCAAAATTTCAGTGCATTTCACATACCTTAAAATGCCACTTTGAAAGAGCAGTCCAAGAGAACCTTGCTCTGAAAAATAATAGGTCCTTATTTTAAATTCCATTTTATCAGAATGTCGTACTTCACTATTGCTGTCCTTCACTAAACAATATAGACAAATCAAAAAGAAGTCATTTATTCTACTCAGTTTCTGGAAATTCTAAGCTGTGGTGAGCAAACATTTTGGCCTAATGGCCATGCTGTGAAGATCCCCTGAAGGAGGTCCGATAAGTGGGGGTTCAGTCTCCCCCTTCCATGACCCCAATATTCTGTCATACCACAGCATCCCCCCAAATTGTCACCAGTCCCTAGCCAAGACTAGCCAGACTCAGCTTTGCCCCTCCAATCTAGCCAGTGAGCAGCGACCATCTTTCCCTTCTTCCTCTGTGTGGGCTGCAGCAGTCCTTCCTAGCATCCCCAAAGTGATACCCCGCTCTTCGTTTTGTCATGCAGGGGCAGGGGCAGGTACATACCTTGGTTGCTCTGGCAGCATCATCATTAAAGGCCCTTGACATCAACATTTGATCTTAATGCATTAATAATAGTGGGCATTTTGGGTCTTTACCAATGTATTAGCATAATAGAGTAGGATGTGCGATCTATGGAGGACCAGAACAAAGGAAACTTTGGGGACTGGCCAGGCAGGCTGGATTATGTGTCTGCGAGCCGTACTTGGCCTAAGGTCTGTTGTTTGGACACCCAGTCTCACTTTATCCCAGTACTATTCGATGAAGGATTCCCCTATTGTCCATTCCATCTATGCCTATAAGTTTCTAATATAATATGCAAATGAAGAAGAAAATATCATTTTAGATAACGAAGAGAAAACTGAGATTTTATAGAATTTAGATAAGAAGTTACCAATTTTTCCATGGCAATACTTGATTAAAATATCTTCAGATTTTTCTGACTTTACCTCTATGTATTACAAAATATCACATTTTGAATTACAATTAATTAAAGTAGAAGTTTATTCTAGGCTGAATAGTGACAAAATGCCTATACAATATAAGCTCAATAGTCTAAGGATTTATGCTCCTATCTTTGAATGTTATGCTCCTAAATTGACCTCTGAAAATATACATGTACTAGGGTTGAGTCAATAGGGGCAGATTGAAGATGGGAAATAATAGCTTAGCACTGATTTTCAGTACTAGGCTCATAGATTAGGCTCATAAATCTAGGCAAAAGAATGGGAGTCCTAAATTTATAATCATGGAAGAAAATCCATACATGTTACGTCTTATGAACTCCAGAAGGAAGCTCCCTTTGACATGATGCGAGTACTACGCCGAGCATTAGCAGTAACTTTGAGAGACTGAGATTATATTCCACATACCCTGTCTTAGAAGTAAGGTTCATGACTGTCATTGTGTGTGCAAACCTAACCCATTTGGAGAAACTACCCCAAAAGAAACCCAACTCTCTCTCCCTCCAAGATGTATCCCCTGAAGGGCATGCCATTGGTATATGACTTATAGGCTATGGCAGGAAACCTGCCCTACCAAAGCATGACCTCCACCCATGAGAAGCATCTTTGCCTTGACACATAGCATGAAAACACTGCCCCCTCCCCTTTACAAAGAGCACCTCGCACACATACACAGATCAGGAATTCTGAAACGTATCTCTCTAGAAGCTCACCTCTCCCCTAAAGTTGCCAGATGTCCCTGATTTTCAAGAACTGTCTCTGATTTAAAGGTAATGTCCCAGGCTCTATGGACTATAACCACGGCAAAAGACATGATTCTCCTAC
Source organism: Ichthyophis bannanicus (assembly GCA_033557465.1). Classification (NCBI taxonomy): domain Eukaryota; kingdom Metazoa; phylum Chordata; class Amphibia; order Gymnophiona; family Ichthyophiidae; genus Ichthyophis; species Ichthyophis bannanicus. Next base: position 208,500,887 of record CM066040.1, read on the forward strand.
GTACCCTTCTGATGCAGCCTTTTCCATTTTGGTAGGAGAAGATGTAAAATTAACTTCTATTCTTTAAAGAGGAATTTTAAAAAATCTATAATTTATCTATATGTATAAAATATAGTTAAAACTCATGTCGTATGTTTGTTTACATGCCTATAACTTGACAAGGGCTGCTACTTCCCTTTTTAAACTTTGGAAATTACTGAATGTTACTTAGACTGGTGATTTTGAAATGTATTCAGAAAAGATGTCTGAGGAAGAAGAACTTCTGCCCCACCCAGCCCAACTCAGCCCTGCCTAGGTGTCCCAGATTTGCTCTCTAAAAATCTGGTAACTCTACTGCCCCCCCCCCCCCAACATAATAGAAGCCTGTCTGATATGATCTAAGAGGATGCCTCTTAGAGGGAGAGTTTCCAGGTTTTCATACTATATACTTTGAAGATAATTCTTGGAGGAGGGGGTCATTTTCTACTATTCATTTTGAGGCTGATTCCGTACTGGCCGTCCAGCCCCTGTACGGTCGATCAGAATCGGGGTGTACAGAGACATACCCGATTCTGATCCCACGGGGGCTTGATGTGCCCAAGGGATCACAATCGGAACTACAGCCTGGACATGCAGGCCATGCCCCGATTCTGATCGGCCACACAACAAGTCCACATACCCAGCTAACTTAGCCAGGCTCCTGAATGGAGCCGCAGTGCCATGGCATCTTGTTGCCATGGCACCATGATTCCATTCAGGAGCCACGATCCCCAACTGACAACGACACCTTTCTTTCCCCTCAGCCCAACCCCCAATCTGGCCTCCCATGGCCAGGGTTGGGCTGTGGGGATTCCCCTGCAACCCCTCACCTTCCGTCTCTGACACTGTGGTCCCCTGACATCCAGGGGGACTTATTCCACCTCTGAGGTGGAATAAGTCCCCAATCTCCACGGCCGATGCAGGCCAGACAGGGTGACCTTAGAATCTGCCCTGTACATCTGGGGTCACTCTCTGCCCACCCTTTACTAAAAGGCGCTAGGGAGTTGCCCTGAATGTGCCTTCAGTGCTGAAACTATGCCATGCTATGTGCGATGCCACTGCATTTACTGTCGGGAGCATGGAAAGCACTTAACCTTAGCCCTGTCCCTTAGCGCACACCACATTAGGGCAGGTTCACTTAACTCCACCTTTTGCGGTGTCGTTAGGTGATCCCACGCTAATGCAGTTAGCATGCAGTGTGAACTTGGTGATAACTGCATGGAGCTCACCACGCCCACTCTACACCCCTACTCCACCCATACGCTACCCTAATGTGAGTTAGACAGCATGGGAAGTGTCCTGTGCTGTCTGTCATGGCCCTAGGTTAGCTGGCAATGCGTGTCCCAACTCACATTCAGAGTGTGCCAGAACATGCGTTGTCAGCTAATGCCCTTTAGTAAAAGTGTGCTAGCAAATGCAAATCATTGGCATGTATGACAGGTTCAGAGAGTCCCTATTCTTCCCAATCAGGCAGAAAAGTTATTGTTTTGAGAGACTGAGATAGGATTTCACAGATAACACCACAACGACATGATTTGTGATTTGCCATTTCTGTGATCTTTCATAATAATTTCCAGATTCTAGATGTTCATTCCATACTCAGTCTTCAGAATGAGTGGGTAAGATAAGTGACTACCTGAGTACCTGGAAACCAGCACACCTTGGCAGAGGAATGGTACCATCCCATCATGTCACTGCCACTACAGCAGCGGGATCAACCATAATCTCCTGCATCAGAGGAGGACCTCAGTCCATTGGTTCCCAGTGCTCTAACCATTAGGATACTCCTCCATTGGGTCATCAAAGGGGCACCCTATCTCATATTTGGCTAGAATTTTGGAAGAGAACATCCTATAAGCTCTTCTAATCAAAAGGGCTTGGATTTATACAAGAAATATTGTAGTCATCTCTAAAATCGCAGCACTGTCACATTTGTTTACTTGACATGCATGGCAAAATGCAATGCGGTATTTGAGCATGAATATTGAGCAAATTCAGTAGCATTTTGTTGCATAAAATATATTTTTTCTATCTGAGGTATTTTCTGTGCTGCATATTTATTCTCTTCTTGTTGATTCAAGCCACAACAATCATGCACATCATAAGGGTAATTTTATCAAGTCACGCCAAGTTAATGCACTTTTCCATGCATGCATTTTACGCCTGTTTGATAAAGTTTAGTACATACATACCTGGCGTTATAAAATATCAGCGTAAGTGGCAGAAAAATCACCTTGATTAACATGCCTAGTTTTTGCAAGTATTCATGCAAATTATAGTATTCTATAATCAATGTGATTTCCTGCTTGCACCGCCCAAACTCTGCTCATGTACATCCCATAGTGAAAGAACACGCATTGCAAACAATGATGTGCTTTTACGCTAGTTGTTTTTTTATAAGAGGTCATTTATGTGCTGAAGTGGCCACTTAGGTGCATAACTGACGAAAATACCAGACCAGTATTTGCACGTATCCTTATCACCTTGACTAGGAAGTTCCTTACAAAATCACACACACACACACCCCACACCATCTGTGGAGATCCACTTAAGAATAAGAAAGAATAATAAATAAACAAATGTTTAGTACATGTCTTTTGTTCAGAAAGGAAATCTGTCAATGTTATTTATATTGAAAAAAATCTTCACAAATTTCCTTTGCAGTACTTATTTCTAGCATTGGTTCTGTTATTGGATCTAGACGTGGGTGTGTTTCAAATGTGACTTTCAGAACATTGATAGATTGTCACAGTGACAATTATTGCATATATGTGTGTAAGTGTCTATATATATAAATGCACAATGACTGCCTTTCTATGCTTCACTTGGTGCATCTGTGAGTATGGGTATGTATGCATATATACACTTTTCTGTGTATGCATTTGTATTTTATTTAGCAACACCAGGTCAAAGCAGTGTACATTCAGGTACAGTATATATTTCCCTTGTCCCCAAAGGGCTCACAATCTACATTTTTTGTACCTGAGGCAACAGAGGATTAAGTGGCTTGCCCAAGGCCACAAGGAATACGTGTGGGACTAGAAACTCCAGTCCCTCTGGTCCAAGGTTGCTGTCCTCCAGTGGGATTTGAAGCCCCCAGCCCTCCAGTCTGAGGCAACTTGCCCCAGCCACTAGGACACTCCTCCCTCTGTGTACATAAGTGTGTATCAGTGTGTGTATATATTTTGCATATGTGTATATTTTGTCTGTATACCTGTGGCTGGGAGGGAATTAAACAACTCAGGATGGGGGAGGGAGACAATGTTCCCTCTAATTTTCTGTAGGCTGTGTGTGCATAAAATATCAGCTGTGCAGCTTTTGAAGGAAGGTTAAATTTTTGTGCGCCACATAACGACACTCGGAGTTATATACTTTAAAATTTGACTACACATCAGAATACAGTATGTACACCACATTGATTGCCTAGAAAACATTGTAGAACTTGTGAAAACCGTAAATACATAACAACTTTTAAATTTTAAGACATCTGTGTTTTCTATCAGAATCAGAACCGTAATTTTTGTGCGCTCTGTTGTAAAGTATGTGCGCTCGCTCAGCGAGGTGTGTGCGCGCGCACACGCGCACAGCTTAGAGGGAACAGTGGAGGGAGATATTCCAAGCCATTTAGACAGCTTGCAGACCGGAAAACCATGTAAATGTCGCTGAGCTGGATATTCAATGCCGCTAACATGGTTAATGCTGCTGAATATCTGTGGATGCCACTGCTACATGCCCCGATGCTGGCCTGTTAGCAATGAGACATGTCAAGGGCATCCCAGGAAGGCACACAGATAAAGTAAGGCACTTTAAAAGCGGTAGCCGCCACTGCTGAATATCCCCCCCCCCCCCCAATGTTTCTAAGTTTTAGTGTTTTGACCTCATATGCATAATTTTCCCAGCATTCCATTGGTTTGGAAAAAATAAAAATTATCCCTGACTATCATCTCTGCTATCTGTAAAATAAATACCCAAACAAAGAAGATCTCTGGAAAGTATTCACTGAAATGAATGTTCTTTGTTTATTAATACTTTCAAAGCAACAGAATGTTGTAAAGAAATTCTCTCTGCTGTCCATCTTCTTTCTAAAGGGCAAAAGAACTCACAAAACACTGAACAGAATAGGAAAACTTGACATGCGGGAACAACCAGGGAAAAGACACATTTGTCCCAATAATTAAAAAGACTTATGTGGTCTATTCCCTTGTTTGGCAGCTTGACCCTTAGTAGGCTATCACTAGGGGCTCTGGGTGACATTTTGAATCCAGATGCTGATAAGACAAGAATAATGAGGAATCATTCCTGTCTCACCACTACTGACCAGAGAGATCCCCAGTACGTGTCGCCAGAGTTGGGGACCAATGAGATTATAATCACTTTATTAGGGAGAGCAGGGATGGGGTTTAAGTATCAGAGGACTGGGGAGATTGGGGGGTTCAAGGATCCAGCTGTTGTAGTCAGGGGTGGCCCAAGGGGGGTGCAGTGCCATGTGCGGAGACTTGGTGCGGGCCTCATTTGCATAAGGGGCCTCATTTGCATAAATATTTGCATAATGTACCATACACTAACTTTTAGTAAACATGCCTCTTAATGAGTGAAGAGATAAAGAAAGACTAAAAGATTTCTACATTACTATAATCCAGTGCCAACCGCCAGGCACATTAGGAACTACTACAAACACTGCCCACTCAGAACCCATAGCAAACCCGCCATATCGTAACAGCACTACCAGGACTCACAAAGCACCAGACCCTACCTATCAAAAGGCAACACTGCAAATATTAAACCAATACATTTCAGAGAATAACAATACATGACCTAGTGGGGAAAGAGAACAAGCGGCAATGTTAAATAGGAATTACATAAACAGAATACCTCAGCTCAGTTAAACATGCAGAACATAGACCATCACCAAACAAGGAATCACAATTTAGAAAAAGGAAGACAATAATTAAACTGGGAACCACAAAAGCCAAATTTGGAATGTACAACACTGTAGAAATAAAACTATAAATTAATTTCCTCTTGCACTAAACAAAGGAGAAAGGTGAATAGTGGTGTACCCCAGGGATCTGTGCTGGGTCCGCTGCTTTTTCACATATTCATAAATGACCTGGAAAGTGGAATAACGAGTGAGGTTATCAAATTTGCAGATGACTCAAAACTATTTAAAGTTGTTAAAACCCAAGAGGATTGTGGAAAATTGCAAGAGGATCTTGATAAATTGGAAGACTGGGCATCAAAATGGCAGATGAAATTTAATGTGGACAAGTGCAAAGTTATGCACCTAGGGAAGAACAACCAAAACAATGGTTACACGATGCAAGGTTCCACATTAGGAACCACCACCCAGGAAAAAGATTTAGGCGTCATTGTGGATACCATGTTAAAACCCTTGGCCCAGTGTGCAGCGGCGGCCAAGAGAGCAAATAGAATGCTAGGTATCATAAGGAAAGGAATGGAAAATAAAACAAAAGATATTATAATGCCTCTATATCGTTCCATGGTGAGACCGCACCTTGAATATTGTGTGCAATTCTGGTCGCCGTATCTTAAAAAGGATATAGCGATTTTAGAAAAGGTTCAGAGAAGAGCCATCAAAATGGTAAAGGGGATGGAAGGATACTCCTATGAAGAAAGGCTAAAAAGGTTAGGGCTCTTTAACCTGGAAAAGAGGCGGCTGAGGGGAGATATGATAGAAGTTTATAAATTAATGAACGGAGTGGAACGGGTAAAAGTAGATCGATTGTTTACGTTATCAGAATATAGAAAGACTAGGGGACATGCAATGAAGCTACAGGGTAAACTATTTAAGACTTATAAAAGAAAATATTTTTTCACTCAACGTGTAATCAAACTCTTGAATTTGTTACCGGAGGATGGAATAAAGGCTGTTAGTGTAGCTGGGTTTAAAAAAGGTTTGGACAAGTTCCTGGAGGAAAGATCCATAAACCATTATTAAGAAGGGACCCAGGATATCAATGCTTGATCCAGTACAAGCATTGTGGAACCTGTGTCTTTTGGAGAAACTGCTAGGTACATATGAACTAGATTGGCCACTGTTGTAACAGGATACTGGGCTTGATGGACCTTGGTCTGACCCAGTATGGCATATCTTATGTTCTTATAAGCACAGACGTTAATGATGCACATTTTTCAGAGCTGACATATTCCAGTTAATAAATTCAAAATAAAGAGATATTTTTCTACCTTTTGTGCATTTTTTTTTCAGTTGCAATTGCTCCAGCCTCTTTCTTCTGGTTTCTTCGTGTCTTCTGCTAACTCTCCATTGTCTGCTGTCCATTTGTCCTTTCTTCTGTCTTCTAGTTTTTTACCATTCTCTCTCTACATCTGCTTTGACATACTAATCTTTCTCCTTTTGCTCTTTCCTCATTCCTATTTCATCCACTCAAATTTTACCCCTCCATCCTCAATCCCCATTTACTCTCCTAATACACGGACAATTGTAGATTTTTCTTCTCTCCCACACAAAATATTTTTCCCCTCTCCATTTCACTCTCCCAGCCCCATCCCATTCTAATCCTCCCCCAACATCAGCTCCCTTCTAGTTCCAGCCCCACCCAGCATCCGCTCCCTTCTAGTCCCCGCATCAACCCATTTCCAGTACTAGAAACATAGAAACATAGAAACATGATGACAGAAAAAGACCACAAGGCCCATCTAGTCTGTCCTTCCATAACAACAACTACAACAGTCCACTTTTTACCTTTAGAGATCCTCTGTGTTGGTCCCATGCTTTTTTGAATTCAGTTACTGTCCTCATCTCTACCACCTCCACTGGGAGACTATTCCACGGATCCACTACTCTTTCCGTAAAGAAATATTTCCGCATATCACTCCTGAATCTATCTCCCTTCACCCTCATCCCATGTCCCCTCGTCGCAGAACTTGCTTTCAATTGAAAGAGGATCTCTCCCTGAACGTTTATGCCACGGAGGTATTTAAACATCTCAATCATATCACCTCTATCCCGCCTTTCCTCTAAGGTGTACATATTAAGATCCTTAAGTCTGTCCTCATATGCTTTATAATGAAGACTACTAATCATCTTAGTAGCAACCCTCTGCACCGACTCCATCCTGTTCACATCCTTTTGAAGTTGCGGTCTCCAGAATTGCACACCATACTCCAAATGAGGTCGCACCAAAGACTTATACAGAGGTATTATCACCTCCTTTTTTCTGCTAGCCATTCCTCTCTGTATGCACCCAAGCATCCTTCTAGCTTTTGCCGTCGCCTTTTCTACCTGTTTAGCTACTTTAAGATCATCGGACACAACTACGCCTAGGTCCCGCTCTTCTTTAGTGGACAAAAGTACTTCACCTCCTATGCTGTATTGCTCCCTTGGAATGCTGCAGCCCAAATGCATGACCTTACATTTTTTAACATTAAATCCCAGCTGCCAAATTCTAGACCATTCTTCAAGCTTAGCTAGATCCCTCCTCATGTTATCTACACCTTCCTGGGTGTCTACTTTATTGCAGATTTTGGTATCATCCGCAAAGAGGCAAACCTTACCCGACAGCCCTTCCGCTATATCACTAACAAAGATGTTAAAAAGAATCGGACCAAGGACAGATCCCTGGGGCACACCACTGGTAACATCCTTCTCCTCAGAGTGAGCTCCATTTACTTGTACTCTTTGTCGCCTCCCACCCAACCAATTTCTAACCCAAGCAGTAACTTTAGGGTCCATCCCTATGGTGCTCAGTTTGTTTATAAGTCGCCTGTGAGGAACAGTGTCAAAGGCTTTACTGAAATCTAAATACACCACATCTAGAGCTCTCCCTCGGTCCAACTCCCTGGTCACCCAGTCAAAGAAATCAATCAGATTTGTCTGACAAGACCTGCCTCTGGTGAATCCATGCTGCCTCGGATCCTGTAATCCGCTGGACTCCAGAAACCTCACTATTTTCTCTTTCAACAGCGTTTCCATTAATTTACTCACCAATGAAGTTAAACTAACCGGCCTGTAGTTTTCAACCACATCCTTACTTCCGCTTTTGTGTAAAGGCACCACATGAGCCTCTCTCCAGTCCTTTGGCACCACTCCCGACTCCAACGAGGCATTGAAAAGGTCAGTCAGTGGAGTTGCTAGAACATCCCCAAGTTCCCTCAGTATTCTAGGGTGTATCCCATCCGGTCCCATCGCTTTGTCTACTTTAAGTTGAGCTAGTTTCTCACGAACACAGTCTTCTGAAAATTGTTCAAGATGTCCCTCGCTTCTGTTCTTATTTGTGGGTGTTTTCTGAGGTCCTGCTCCTGGTTCTTCATCTGTGAACACAGAACAAAAATATTTGTTAAGCAATTCCGCTTTATCCTTATCAGCTTCTACATATTCCCCCCCTGTACCCTTGAGTCTGACAATACCACTTTTGCCCTTCCTCTTCTCACTAATATATCTGAAAAATGTCTTATCCCCCCATTTTATTGCATTGGCTATTTCCTCCTCCTTTTGAATCCTTGCCTTCTTGACTACTTTGCTAGCTTCTCTAAGTTTTTCCAAATACAGATGCCTGTCTTCCTCTCTCTGTGATCTTTTGTATTTCATGAAGGCCTCCCTCTTTTTCTTCACTTTTTCAGCTACTTCCTTTGAAAACCATAGCGGTCTCCTGTTCCTTTTGCCTTTATTTACCATTTTAACAAAAAGGTTGGTTGCCTTTAAAATACCCCCTTTCAGTTTTGCCCACTGTTGTTCTACATCCCCCAGCTGTTCCCATCCCACTAACGACTCCCTGAGGTATTGGCCCATCTTCGCAAAGTTAGTCTTCCTAAAGTCTAAGATCTTCACCTTGGAATGGATTCTAACAGCACTAGTCCTAATACTGAACCACACCATCTGGTGATCACTGGATGCAAAATGATCTCCCACTACAACATCAGAAACACTTTCACCATTGGTAAGCACCAAGTCCAGTATGGCCCCTTCACGTGTGGGGTCTGTTACCAATTGCCTGAATAGTTCTCCCTGTAGAGAATCCAGGATCTCCTTACTCCTAGATGATTCTGCAGCAGGAATGTGCCAATCAACATCTGGCATATTGAAATCTCCTAGCAGTAGCACTTCCCCTTTCCTAGCAATGCTGCGTATGTCTTCAATTAACTCTCTGTCCACCTCTTCCTCTTGTGAGGGAGGTCTGTATATCACACCAATGCAAATAGATTTCTCTTTCCCTCTTTCTAGTTTAACCCACAATGCCTCCTCTCTCCCTTTTAAGCTCTGTAATTCCAAAGCTTTAATAGTAGTTTTTACATATAGTGCTGCTACTCCTCCCCTTCTTCCTACCCTGTCCTTTCTGAATAAAGTATAGCCAGGTATAGTTACATCCCAGTCATGGTTTTCTGTGAACCATGTTTCTGTAACTGCCACTAAATCTAAGTCAGCCACTCCCACCAAAGCTTCAACTTCAGAGATCTTATTTCCCATGCTACGGGCATTAATACACACTGCTTTCCATATGTTACCCCTGTTACCCATTTCCATAAAGGTATTTAATGTATCACTTACCTGGGGGCTTTCACTTACCTGGGGGCCCCCCATCAGCCCATTTCCAGTCCTATCCTAGCCCCACCATCAGCTCATTTCCAATCCCAGCCCCCATCAGCCCATTTCTAGTCCTTTCCTAGCCCCACCATCAGCCCATATCAAATCCTACCTCCCCTCCACTCAGCCCATTTCCAATCCAAGACCCCCATGAGCCTACTTCCAGTTCCAGCCCCTCCATGAGTTAATTTCAATCCAAGCCCCCACCACAACCTATTTCCAATCTTAGCACCCCAACAACCCATTTCTAGTCCTATCCTAGCCCCTCCATCAGCTCATTTCCTGTCCTAGCTCCCCCCCAACTCAGCCCATTTCCAGTCCTAGCTCCTTCCTTTCACAGCCCTTTTCCATTCCAAGCCCCCCTCCCATCAGCTATTTGCAGTTCAAGCCCCCCCTTCCACTCAGCCCATTTCCATTCCAAGCCCCCCTCCCCATCAGCTATTTGCAGTTCAAGCCCCCCCTTCAGCCCATTTCCATTCCAAGCCCCATCAGTTATTTGCAGTTCAAGCCCCCTTCCACTCAGCCCATTTCCAGTCCTAGCAACCCCCCCAGCCCATTGCCAGTCCTAGCCCCCCCCCCATAGTCCATTACCAGTCCTAAGCCCCACATCAGCCCACTTCCAGTCCTAACCCCCCCATAGCCCATTACCAGTCTTAGTCCCCCATAGCCCATTAGCAGTCCTAACCCCCCATCAGCCCATTTCCAGTCCTAGCCCCCCCATAGCCCATTACCAGTCCTAATCCCCCATCAGCCCACTTCCAGTCCTAACCCCCCGATCATCCCATTTCCATTATTTTCCTCCCCCCATAGCCCATTAGCAGTCCTAACCCCCTCATCAGCCCATTTCCAGTCCTAGCCCCCCATAGCCCATTACCAGTCCTAACCCCCCATCAGCCCATTTCCAGTCCTAGCCCCCCCCCCATAGCTCATTACCAGTCCTAACCCCCCCATCAGCCCACTTCCAGTCCTAACCCCCCATCACCCCATTTTCAGTCTTAGCCACCTGATAGCCCATTACCAGTCCTACCTCCCCATCAGCCCATAGCATTAACCAGTCCTAACCCCCCGCCCCCCCAGCAGCCCAGGTAAATAAAAAAAAAAACAAACCTGGCTGTTGCTGCTGCCGCTGCTGCCATGGCAGTGGCAGAATCAAGTATCCCGTGGGGGCCCCCCACCTGCCCAGCAGAGCCCTCCCTCCCTGCATCAGTTCCTCTCTACGCCGGCTTTCAGAGCCTCAAAGGGAGAGTTTCTCCCTCGCGGCTCTGTTAAGCCCGCCTTCTCTGATGGGAAACAGGCATTTCCTGTTTCCCATCAGCCCCTGCGGGCTTAACAGAGACGCAAGATGGAAACTCTCCCTTCGCGGCTCTGAAAGCCGGCGCGGAGAGGGACTGATGCGGGAGGGGGCCCGCGGGACACTTGATTCTGCTGCTGCCACAGCGGCAGAAGCAGCAGCAGCCAGTTTTGGTTTTTTGTTTTTTTAATTTACAGAGGTCTTTAAATGCAGAATGTTGTTTGCGCGGGGCCCCGTGAAACACGGGGCCCTGTGTAAACAACATTCTTCCTCAATGGACGGACCAGCCCTGGTTATGGTATAGGAGGTGGAGAGGTCGTAGGTCCTGCAACAGTTCTTTAAAGGATAGGACGCCAGACATAGGGCTGGCTTCTTTGTATTGCTGCATGCAATTCATGAATTTTTGTCATTGAGGTACAGTAGATTAGTGACTTGCACTGTCTTTTGCTGCTGAAAAATCTCTTATTGTATCACAGCTTAGTAACTACCGTTCTTAAACAGAAGGCAAATTTATAGGGGTCACTTAGCTTTACACACGTGTATTTTGTACCTGTTTTATAAAGTATACTTGTATTTTATTTTATAAAACAAGGACATAAGAACATAAGATATGCCATACTGGGTCAGACCAAGGTCCATCAAGCCCAGTATCCCGTTTCCAACAGTGGCCAATCTAGGTCATACGTACCTAGCAGTTTCCCCAAAAGACACAGGTTCCACAATGATTGTACTGGGTCAATATTGATATCCTCGGTCCCTTCTTAATAATGGTTTATGGATCTTTCCTCCAAGAACTTGTCCAAACCTTTTTCAAACCCAGCTACACTAACAGCCTTTACTACATCCTCCGGTAACAAATTCCAGAGTTTGATTACACGTTAAGTGAAAAAATATTTTCTTTTATTAGTTTTAAATAGTTTACCCTGTAGCTTCATTGCATGTCCCCTAGTCTTTCTATATTCTGATAACGTAAACAATCGATCTACGTTTACCCATTCCACTCCGTTCATTAATTTATAGACTTCTATCATATCTCCCCTCAGCCGTCTCTTTTCCAGGTTAAAGAGCCCTAACCTTTTTAGCCTTTCTTCATAGGAGTATCCTTCCATCCCCTTTACCATTTTGGTGACTCTTCTCTGAACCTTTTCTAATAACGCTATATCCTTTTTAAGATACGGCGATCAGAATTGCACACAATATTCAAGGTGTGGAACGATATAGAGGCATTATAATATATTTTGTTCTATTTTCCATTCTTTCCTTATGATACCTAGCATTCTATTTGCTCTCTTGGCCGCCGCCACACACTGGGCCAGGGGTTTTAACATGTTATCCACAATGACGCCTAAATCTTTTTCCTGGGTGGTGGTTCCTAATGTGGAACCTTGCATCGTGTAACCATAGTTTGGGTTGTTCTTCCCTAGGTGCATAACTTTGCACATGTCCACATTAAATTTCACCTGCCATTTTCATGCCAGTCTTCCAATTTATCAAGATCCTCTTGCAATTTTCCACAATCCTCTTAGGTTTTAACAACTTTAAATAGTTTTGTGTCTTCTGCAAATTTGATAACCTCACTCGTTATTCCCTTTTCCAGGTCATTTATGAATATGTCAAAAAGCAGTGGACCCAGCACAGATCCCTGGGGTACACTACTATTCACCTTTCTCCATTGGGAAAATTAGCCATTTAGCCCTACCCTCTGCTTTCTTTCTTTTAACCAATTCCTGATCCACAGTAGTACACTGCCTCCTATCCCATGACTCTTTAGTTTTGCCAAAAGTCTCTGATGAGGGACCTTGTCAAAGGCTTTCTGAAAGTCCAGATACACTATATCAACCGACTCACCTTTGTCCACCTGTTTATTTACACCTTCAAAAAAACATAACAGATTAGTAAGACAAGATCTTCCTTGTCTAAAGCCATGTTGGCTGTCTCCCATTAGGCCATGACTATCCTCATGCTGAGTAATTTTGTTCTTTATGATGATTTCTACAATTTTTCCCCAGTACTGACGTCAGGCTCACCGGTCTCTAGTTTCACGGATCACCCCGGAACCCTTTTTAAAAATTGGCATTACATTAGCGATCCTCCACTCTTCAGGTATTACAGATGATTTTAATGAAAGTTCACAGATTACTAATAGCAGGTCTACAATCTCATATTTCAGTTCTTTCAACACCCTGGGATGTATACCATCAGCACAGAAAACATTGAATCCATCATCTCAAATCTCACACCACAACCTCCCCTCCTGATCATAGAAACATAAAAACTTAGAAACATGATGACAGAAAAAGACCACATGGCCTATCTAGTCTGTCCTTTCATATCAACAACTACAACAGTCCCCTTTTTACCTTTAGAGATCCTCTGTGTTTGTCCCATTCTTTTTTGTAATTCAGTTACTGTCCTCATCTCTACCACCTCCACTGGGAGACTATTCCACGGATCGACTACTCTTTCCGTAAAGAAATATTTCCGCATATCACTCCTGAATCTATCTCCCTTCACCCTCATCCCATGTCCCCTCGTAGCAGAACTTGCTTTCAATTGAAAGAGGCTCTCTCCCTGAACATTTATGCCACAGAGGTACTTAAACATCTCAATCATATCACCTCTATCCCGCCTTTCCTCTAAGGTGTACATATTAGATCCTTAAGTCTGTCCTCATATGCTTTATAATGAAGTCCACTAATCATTTTAGTAGCCACCCTCTGCACCGACTCCATCCTGTTCACATCCTTTTGAAGGTGCGGTCTCCAGAATTGCACACTATACTCCAAATGAGGTCGCACCAAAGACTTATACAGAGGCATTATCACCTCCTTTTTTCTGCTAGCCATTCCTCTCTGTATGCACCCAAGCATCCTTCTAGCTTTTGCAATCGCCTTTTCTACCTGTTTAGCTACTTTAAGATCATCAGACACAACCACGCCTAGGTCCCACTCTTCTTTTGTGGACAAAAGTACTTCACCTCCTATACTGTATTACTCCCTTGGATTGCTGTAGCCCAAATGCATGACCTTACATTTTTTAACATTAAATCCCAGCTGCCAAATTCTAGACCATTCTTCAAGCTTAGCTAGATCCCTCCTCATGTTATCTACCCCTTCCTGGGTGTCCACTCTATTGCAGATTTTGTTATCATCCGCAAAGAGGCAAACCTTACCTGAAAGCCCTTCCGCTATATCACTAACAAAGATGTTAAAAAGAATTGGACCAAGGACAGATCCCTGGGGCACACCACTGATAACATCCTTCTCCTCAGAGTGAGCTCCATTTACCTGTACTCTTTGTCGCCTCCCACCCAACCAATTTCTAACCCAAGCAGTAACTTTAGGGTCCATCCCTAGGGTACTCAGTTTGTTTATAAGTCGCCTGTGAGGAACAGTGTCAAAGGCTTAACTGAAATCTAAATACACCACATCTAGAGCTCTCCCTCGGTCCAACTCCCTGGTCACCCAGTCAAAGAAATCAATCAGATTTGTCTGACAAGACTTGCCTCTGGTGAATCCATGCTGCCTCGGATCCTGTAATCCGCTGGACTCCAGAAACCTCACTATTTTCTCTTTCAGCAGCGTTTCCAATAATTTACTCACCACCGAAGTTAAACTAACCGGCCTGTAGTTTTCAACCACATCCTTACTTCTGCTTTTGTGTAAAGGCACCACATGAGCCTCTCTCCCGTCCTTTGGCACCACTCCCGACTCCAACGAGGCATTGAAAAGGTCAGTCAGTGGAGTTGCTAGAACATCCCCAAGTTCCCTCAATATTCTAGGGTGTATCCCATCCGGTCCCATCGCTTTGTCTACTTTAAGTTGAGCTAGTTTCTCACGAACACAGTCTTCTGAAAATTCTTCAAGATGTCCCACGCTTCTGTTCCTATTTGTGGGTGTTTTCTGAGGTCCTGCTCCTGGTTCTTCATCTGTGAACACAGAACAAAAATATTTGTTAAGCAATTCCGCTTTATCCTTATCAGCTTCTACATATTCCCCCCCCCCCCCCCGCACTCTTGAGTCTGATAATACCACTTTTGCCCTTCCTCTTCTCACTAATATATCTAAAAAATGTCTTATCCCCCATTTTATTGCATTGGCTATTTCCTCCTCCTTTTGAATCTTTGTCTTCTTGACTACTTTGCTAGCTTCTCTAAGTTTTTCCAAATACAGATGCCTGTCTTCCTCTCTCTGTGATCTCTTGTATTTCATGAAGGCCTCCCTCTTTTTCTTCACTTTTTCAGCTACTTCCTTCGAAAACCATAGCGGTCTCCTTTTCCTTTTGCCTTTATTTACCATTTTAACAAAAAGGTTGGTTGCCCTTAAAATACCCCCTTTCAGTTTTGCCCACTGTTTTTCTACATCCCCCAGCTGTTCCACTAACGACTCCATGAGGTATTGGCCGATCTTCACAAAGTTAGTCTTCCTAAAGTCTAAGATCCTCACCTTGGAATGGATTCTAACAGCCCTAGTCCTAATACTGAACCACACCATCTGGTGATCACTGGATGCAAAATGATCTCCCACTACAACATCAGAAACACTTTCACCATTGGTAAGCACCAAGTCCAGTATGGCCCCTTCACGTGTGGGGTCTGTTACCAATTGCCTGAATAGTTCTCCCTGTAGAGAATCCAGGATCTCCTTACTTCTAGATGATACTGCAGCAGGAATGTGCCAATCAACATCTGGCATATTGAAATCTCCTATCAGTAGCACTTCCCCTTTCCTAGCAATGCTGCGTATGTCTTCAATTAACTCTCTGTCCACCTCTTCCTCTTGTGAGGGAGGTCTGTATATCACACCAATGCAAATAGATTTCTCTTTGCCTCTTTCTAGTTTAACCCACAATGCCTCCTCTCTCCCTTTTAAGCTCTGTAATTCCAAAGCTTTAATAGTAGTTTTTACATATAGTGCCACTCCTCCTCCCCTTCTTCCTACCCTGTCCTTTCTGAATAAAGTATAGCCAGGTATAGTTACATCCCAATCATGGTTTTCTGTGAACCATGTTTCTGTAACTGCCACTAAATCCAAGTCAGCCACTCCCACCAAAGCTTCAACATCAGGGATCATATTTCCCATGCTACGGGGATTTATACACACTGCTTTCCATATGTTACCCCTGTTACCCATTTCCATAAAGGTATTTAATGTATCACCTACCTGGGGGCTTTCACTTACCTGGGGGCTTTCTTCACCCATCCCAAACAAATCTAGTTTAAAGCCCTCTTCAGTAGATTAGCCAGTCTACTACCGAAGATGCGTTGACCTTTCTTGGACAGATGGATGCCATCTCTGCTCTGCAACCCTTGGAACAGCATCCCATGGTCTAGGAAACCAAAACGCTCTCAATGACACCATCCACGCAGCCATGCATTCATCTCCAGGATGTGAGCCTCTCTGCCTTGGCCTTTACCCTCAACAGGGAGGATTGAAGAGAACACCACCTGTGCACCTAACTGCTTCACCCTCTGTCCCAGAGCCATGAAGTCACTTTTGATATGTTTCGAGGTATACCTGGCAGTATCATTTGTTCCAACATGGATTAGCAACATTGGGTAATAGTCAGTGGGCTTGATGAGTCTCGGCAAACTCTCTGTAACATCTTGGATTTTGGCACCAGGCAGACAGCATACCTCTCTGGACATCAAGTCTGGTCGGCAGATGGATGCCTCAGTACTCCTCTGAAGAGAGTCTCCAACCACCACTACCCTTCGTTTCCTTCTGGTCACTGATTCTGCAACGTTGGGGTACTTGAACTCTGGTTCTTCCCTTTCCAGGGATGCTTTCACCTCCTCCACTTCCAGGGCTGCATAATGGTTCTTCAATTCAAGGGCTGGAGAAGTTGGATTGGTGATTTTGCAGGCCCTGGTGACTTTTGTCCAACCATTGACATTCTGTCTGCACCCATCTTCTCCTGTGCTGGAGAGCTTGGTTTCATTGCCTTGATCCCTGCCCAATTAGCTGGATCAAGGCAATGAAAAAGGAACTCAACCCCATACTCACCAGAATCACTCAATTAACCCTACAGAATGGATCTATGCCACAACCCCTGAAACTCTCCTCCATACGTCTCACCCTAAAGAAGCCTAATCTTGACCCCTTGGACCCAGCCTTATACAGACCAATTGCCAGTCTCCCCTTCACTACAAAAACCATTGAAAAAGCTGGTCAACAACAACTCTAGGACCATATTGACAGGAACTCCCTCCTCACCCCCAGCAACACGGATCTTACCCCCTGCATGGAGTCAAAACACTGATGGTCTCCCTCAATACTCTAATAAAAGGCATCCAAAACTCCACCCAAGGATTCCTTTTGATCTTCCTCGACATCTTGGCAACCACAACATCCTGCTGCAATGCCTTCAATCCACTGGTATGCAAGGTATGGTTCAAATCATACCTAACCAACAGACACCAACAGAAAAAAATCAGAGCACAGCCACCCCTCTTCAACAAACTCAAGGGGTACCTCAAGACTCCACTCTATCCACGTTCCTCTTCAAAATCTACCTTCAACCTTCCTGCTCCATTATCAAATCCCACAACCTCAAATATCATATCTACATGGAAGATATCATGCTTTATGGACCACTCAACACGGAATAACCCTCCTTCACCAATCACCAAACCTGCTTTGCCAAAGTCTCCAAATGGCTAAGAGACAATAACCTTACAATAAATTATAAAAAAACTGAAGTTATATTCATAACAAAGGACAACTCATTTTCTCCACCAACCACCCTAACACTAAACACCAAGTACAAGTTCAACCCGAAGTAAAATACCTTGGCATCATCCTAGATCAACACCTCTCCTTCAAACAGCAAATGAACAAAACTGCCAAAGCCATTTATTTCTAAGCCAAAACCATGCAATGCTTCAGACCTCTCCTGAATCCTCCAGACTTCTGCATCGCACTCCAAGCCATAATCCTCCCCCACCTTGGCTACTGCAACTCCATCTACCAAGGCCTCCCACAAAATACACTACTTCCATTATGCACTGCCCTACATACAACCACATGCATCCTGCAAGGAGCTTCAAGACATGACCATATTACACCTATCCTCAAACAACTCAACAAGCCAAATAAAATAAAAGACCTCCTTTTAACCCCCAAAACCATCCACTCACACTCCAATACATAGCTACACACACTGCTCCAAACTCAACAACCCAACTGGGCCAGATGAACATCCACAAAAACCACATTCACCATCCCCCACACTAGAAATAATTACAACCAACAAGCCTGCAGACAAGCCTTCCAGCTATATGCCCCCTCTATCTGGAACTCACTTCCAACCACAATAAGAAACACAATTAAAACTCCTTGCCTTCCGAAAACAACTAAAAACCCACCTTTTCTTAGAACATTTTAAACCAACATCATAACCCACCTCCCATCATCTGTACCTACTGAATACGATATAAACAATTATAACAACCAAGAACTGTTAGCCATTGTACATAGTTAACTGTTAAATATATCAAGTATACACTGTGGCCCCGATTCTGCCCCACGAATAGTGGGGATGGACATCCCAACAGACATCCATCCTCGCTATTCGTGACCTCCCCGCCGGTGTCTAACTTCCGCGCCAGTTGTGCGGGGAAGTTAGATGGGGCGGGGAAGGGGCGGATCAGGGTGGAGTTAGGGCAGGCGGTGGGCGGTTACCAGCCCTGGATGTTCAGGGCTGATTCTAATGTCGGCCCTGTACATCCAGGGCCGGCAACTTGTGTGGGGAAGTTATTCCACCTCTGAGGTGGAATAAATTCCCTGGACATATTTTTTTTGACAGGCCCGGGGCATAGATGGGGCAAGGGGACCCGAAGGACATTCCCCACAGCCTGACCCTGGTCTTAGGAGGCCAGATCGGGGGTCAGGCTGCGGGGAAAGCCTTTGTTAAGCCAGCGGCTAGGATCACGTCTTTACAATGGAGCCAGGGTGCCATGGCAACAGGACGTACAGGACTGTTTGCGATTCTGGTCCTGTGGGGCTAGATGTGCCCCGCGGGATCAGAATCACGACCCCCTCTGTACATCCGGTTCAGACCGGATGTACAGAGGGGCTGTATGTCTGGGATGGAATTGCGCTCTGTATATAGTTTGCATGTTCAATGTAAATCAGATGGTATATTACTATTCTATGTAAACCGGTTTGACCTGGACAAAAGTGATATATAAACACCACTAAATAAAATAAATAAAAGGGATAGGCTCAAGAGTAATCTGAGGAAATATTTCTTTACATAGAGGTTGGTGGATGCATAGTACAGCCTCCCAGTGAAGGTGGTGGAGATGAGAACTGTATCTGAATTCAAGAAAGCATAGGACATATACAGAGGATCTCTGAAGGAGAAGAAGGGGTTCTAATGGATGGGTAGACTGGATAGGCATTGTTTTCTAAGTTTCTGTGTTTCTTTGTGCCTTTATTTAAAAAAAGGCCTCACAAATGCAATAGAAATTGCCACTAAAATGCATCCATGTACATTTACACCAGCCAGGGCCCTACCAAGGGCTGTGCGAGCAGCATGACCGCACGGGGCACAAGTATAGAAATAGCACCGATATCATCACGGGGTTTCCAGGAAGCACAAAAAGAATGCTTTACTGCACATGGTGGAAGCTGAGGGGGACGCCAGATTTGTTTGTTACACAGGGCACATTTCTAGCTTGGTACAGTCCTGACACCAGCTTAGGAGCAGGTGTAAATATAAACACATGAAGTACCTTTGCAGGCAAATATTTTATAAATCACTTATGTAATTTACAACGCTGCCTGTGATCCACCTAAGCTACACTTCCAAACAAGCTTACATTCACGTTGTACAAAAACTACATGTCTTCTTGTCACAGGGTTGACCCACAGAAACAAATTTTATAAAATTAGCCTTTAACTGATTAAGGGATATGTTTACTAAACAGCGGTAGCAGCTTCCGTACGGTATCAGAGCCACGGCCCCATTGAAATCAACATACCCCTAAGTTTAGGAATGGAGAACCAAGCTGCCTGACACTTAACTGGTCAGTTCTGGCCTACTAGATTTAGGCCGATTTTCATTTGAAAACCAAGCTGGCTAGGTTCAGTTGAAAATTTACCTAAGGATAAGCACATAAAATTAGCCAGTGAAGGGAGAGACACTTGGAACCTTATTGGGCCAAGACGAAGTGTGTTAAGCCCTGTTGGACCCTACAAGATTGTTTGCTGTGCCTGAGACTGCCAGAGAGAGGTATGCCTACTGACATCATCACTGTACGCTGACCCAGTCTTTTAAAAGTGTGGCTGTACTGTGGCACTTGGAAGGAGAGAGACCTGCAGCTTTACCAGTCTAGGAAGAGGTGTGGGCAGCACTGTTGGACCCTGTAGGATCATTTGCTGTGCCGGAGACCACCAGATAGAGGTGTGCCTCCTGACATCATCACTGCATGCCAGCCTGGCTCTTTAAAAAGCCTGGCTATACCAAGACATTTAGAAGAAGAGATACCAACATCCTCAGCAAGCCAAAAGGAAGTATGAGCTGCTGGTGTAAATGATGCCATACATCTTAAGTGTGTTTGCCTGTATTTTATAAATTATGTGTGTATGGTAGATGGTAGATTGTAGCCAGCATGAGGCATTGACATAAGACTCCACAGCCAATTTGGAGGTTTAACAGAAAGTATAATTTATTTGGGGATAAGCATTCAGACAACTGCCCTGGCCCCTCTTGGGTTTTAGGCACACATAGGGTTAAACACTCTATTGCCCTAGCTTTTCCCCAGCTATAGCAAGTCCTTAATTGCTGTCAGTAGGACTGCTCTACTGAATGCTACTGAGCACAGACAGCACTTCCAAAGCAAAACAAAACTGGCTGCCCAAAGTTTCCTTACTCTGGGCAGCACAACTCAACAGTCCTCTTCCACTCCTCAGCAGCAGGACAGGACACTCACAAGTGAAACAACACAGCAGTCCTCTGCAGCAGGAGAGTCCTCCAGCCGAGCAAGACTCCAACAGTAAGGCTGAGTGCGGGATAGTACATTCAAAAACACTTCCTGCCTTCATAACAGGCTTCCTTTCAAAGGTAAATGGTAGTTATATGCTCTACTAGACCAGGGGTCTCAAACTCAAATTGCTTTGAGGGCCAAATGAGGACTTGTAAAGTAACCCGGGGGCCGCATAAGACGCGGGGCCTCATTTGCATAAGGGGCCTCATTTGCATAAATATTTGCATAATGTTACCATACACTAACTTTTAGTAAACATGCCTCTTTAATGAGTATGGATAAAGAAAGACTAAAAGATTTAGAAACAGGAAGACAATAATTAAACTGGGAACCCCAAAAGCCAAACTTGGAATGTACAACAACACTGTAGAAATAAAACTATAAATTAATTTCCTCTTGTACTAAACAAAGCGCAAACATTAATGATGCACATTTCCCAGAGCTGACATATTCCAGTTAATAAATTCAAAATAAAGAGATATTTTTCTACCTTTTGTGCATTTTTTTCAGTTGCAATTGTTCCAGCCACTTTCTTCTGGTTTCTTCATGTCTTCTGCTAACTCTCCATCGTCTGCTGTCCATTTGCCCTTTCTTCTCTCTCCTAGTTTTTTTTCCATTCTCTCTCTACATCTGCTTTAACATACTAATCTTTCTCCTTTTTCTCTTTCCTCATTCCTATTTCATCCACTCAAATTTTACCCCTCCATCCTCAATCCCCACTTACTCTCCCAATACCTGGCCAATTGTAGATTTGTCTTCTCTCCCAGACAAAATATTTTTCCCCTCTCCATTTCACTTTCCCAGCTCCATCCCATTCTAATCCTCCCCCAACATCAGCTCCCTTCTAGTTCCAGCCCCACCCAGCATCCGCTCCCTTCTAGTCCCTGCATCAGTCAATTTCCAGTCCTATCCTAGCCTCACCATCAGCCCATTTCCAATCCTAGCCCCCCCATCAGCCCATTTCCAATTCTAGCTCCCTCCCCTCACAGCCCATTTCCATTCCAAGCCCCCCTCCCCATCAGCCATTTGCAGTTCAAGCCCCCCTTCCACTCAGCCCATTTCCAGTCCTAGCAACCCCCCCCCCCAGCCCATTACCAGTCCTAGACCCCCATAGCCCATTACCAGTCCTAACCTCCCCATAGCCCATTACCAGTCCTAACCTCCCCATAGCGCACTTCCAGTTTTACCCCCCATCACCCCATTTTCAGTCTTACCCCCCCATAGCCCATTACCAGTCCTAGTCCCCCCCATAGCCCACTTGCAGTCTTATCCCCCATCACCCCATTTTCAGTCTTACCTCCCCTCATAGGCCATTACCAGTCCTAACCCCCCAATCAGCCCACCTCCAGTCCTAACCCCCCAATCAGCCCACCTCCAGTCCTAACCCCCATCTGCCCATTTCCAGTCCTAGCCCCCACCATAGCCCATTACCAGTCATAACCCCCCCTGCCAATAGCCCACTTCCAGCCCTAACCCCCATTACCCCATTTCACTCAGCCCCTCCATAGCTCATTACCAGTCCTAACTCCCCCATCCGCCCACCTCCAGTCCTTCCTAACCCCCACCTGCCCATTTCCAGTCCTAGCCCCAGCATATACCTTTACCTGTAATAACCCCCCCTGCTAATTGACCTTTTCCATTCATAACCCCCCCTGCCCATAGCCCATTTCCAGTCCTACCCCCCCCCCCCAATAGCCCATTTCCAGTCCTACACCCCCCCCCCCCATCAACCCAGGTAAATAAAAAAAAAAACCTGGCTTCTGCTGCTGCAGCAAAAAAATCAGCTGTCCTGCGGCCCCTTCCCCTCTGCGCGGAGAGCCCTGAGTGTGCTTCATCAGCGGGTGCTTTTTAAGCCGCGAAGAGAGTATTTCCCTCTCGCGCGGCTAAAGCCTATTCACTTTTCAAGCCTCGCGAGAGGGGAATACTCTCTTCGCGGCTTGAAAAGCACCCGCTGATGGAGCACACACTCAGGGATCTACGGGCAGAGGGGAAGGGGCCGCAGGACAGCTGATTTTGCTGCTTGAGCAGCAGAAGCCAGTTTTTTTTTTTAAATTTGACAGTCGATTCTGCCGCTGCCACGGCGGCAACGGCAGCAGCAGAAGCCAGGCTTTTTCTCTTGCGGGCCGTATGCGGCCCGTGGGCCGCGTTTTTGAGACCCCTGCTCTAGACCCTGGGGCTCTTCTCTCTCCCCTCCAGATCTTCTGCTTCCTGGTTTAAACTTTCGGACTTGGCCACACCCTTCCCAGGCATTTTCTAGCCTGTTTTCTTAAAGGGGCAGGTTTAGGCTGTAATAGGTGAAATGCCTCCCTGGCTCTAAGCTTGGCTGAGGGGAACAGGGAGGTGAAAGTACATGCAATGGGCTCTTCCTGTGTCCTTATAGAATTGTTACTGTGTAATTTTTTTAAAAAATTTTATTTATAAATTTCACATTACATTCAAGAATACATCTTGAAACGGAAACTGAGAAGGGTATGAAACAATATAATAGACAAAGTCTCAATTATACATAGGCAAACAAACCCCAACAACCCTACCCACTCTAGCCCACAATAAGAAAAAAAAGGGGGGGAGAATACCAAAGAAAGGAAATATACACAATTAACAATTCCAACAAGAAATAAGAGGCGTGCTAAACAGCTAAATCTAATTCTCGGAGAAAGAGGGTGGAGACACATCCACCATCACTTTATGATGGGCATTAATGAAGTCTAACAATTGTGAGGGTTCAAAAAAGATAAAGGAATCTGATTGATACTTAATCAGACACTTACAGGGAAATTTTAGGAAAAAAAGCCCTCCCAATTGCTGTACCCCAGGGCGAAGGAGAAGAAAATCCCTCCGCCTCCGCTGAGTCTCCCTAGAGAGGTCTGGAAACATACGGACCTGCAACCCCTTAAATAAAACATTACGTTTTTTAAAGAATAACTTCATCAACCATTCTTTATCTGAAAGTAAAGCCAAGGTAATCAACAAAGTAGAAGGCACCACTTGATCCTCCTGAGATGACTCCAATAATGCAGTTACATTCAGAACATCAACATTAGATAAACCCTTAACCAGCCTCATACCTACAGCTTTTTTCCCCGAAGGCAGATAGTACATCTTCACTATGGGGGGATGAGACTCAGGGGAATCCCCAAATTATCTACCAAATAACTTTTAAACATATCCCTTGCGGATATCATTGCTGACCTAGGAAAATTTACCAAACGTAAATTACTAGCTCTAGACATATTGTCCAGCAACTCCAACTTAACACACATAGGCACTATGTTCTTCTTCAAGGTTTCCACCTCCTTTTCAAAAAGCGCGGAGCTTTCCTGAATATCAGCAGCTACCTTCTGCAAATTAGTTATTTTAACTGCATGCTCTTGAATAACCTGTTCAGCATTATGAACCTGCGAAGCCAGTCCAGAGATCCGTGGCACCATCTCTTCACGGAGTTGCATAATAACGGCCCAAATTGTGTCCAGAGTAACCACCTCCGGGGGCACCATAGGAGATGGAGAGATAAGATTTCCCACTCCGCCAGATGGTAATGATCCGCCCGACACAGGGGTCGATGTAACTGGCCCCGACTCTAGGCCAGCCCTTTCATCCACGATTTCTCTTACGACCTACGACCTCTGACGTTGCTCTGGGGAAGGACTAACAATCTCCCTGCATTCAACTGCACCTCAGGGGAGTCCGACGACTCAAACCCCTCCATCGACCTCCCTTCTACGTCAAGCTCTTGACGAGGCACCTTTGGAGCGCGTACCGAGCCAGGGGAGGACAAATCACCGCCTGAAACAAGAGCCGAGGACTCCACCTCCGGCTGCTGCTTTGCCAGGCAAGACTCCCCTGTAACCAAAAGCTGTCTCGGAGCAGGTAAAAAGTAGGACTCCAAAGGACCAGTAGTCGCAGGTAATTGGGAAGTAACCTGAGGGGCTGTAGAAGGCTGTTTAGCCCCTTTGGACTTCCTTTTTTTCCCCATAGAAAATGCTGCTCTGACCGCACGCCTCAACACGCCGCCATCTTGGATCCGCCCCCCCTTTACTGTGTCATTTATGCATACAAGTGCTCAAAGACTAAAATACCATGATTTATGTGTATATTGTACATGGTGCATACATTTATGCAGCTTCTTATAGAATGACCCTCTCAATGGCAGGTTGAATAATTAATATGGCAGATAATGCGGCACAGTAAATGCTCCTGAATAGGTGTAAGTAATAGGTGCAGTGCAGCTAACAGTGGAATGGTGTTTCCTCTGCATTAACTGAATAGGGAACTGCTGGGAACACACCAACAGTTAATGCAGAGGCTTTACAATTATCATGCCAAAATCTTACCATGCTTTAGTAAATAAGGATCTAAGTCAAGTGCATGCATAGGGATAGGAAGCCAGGCCAGGGGAAATGGATACAGGGAGGAGGGGGTGCTGGAAAGCAATTGCATAGATTTCCATTGATTTCCATGGCTAGTAAAATCTGTTTATTATTTTAAAAATCTGAAATTTACAGAGAAAGATCTGCCCTCCACCCCTATTTTTGATCCTGTTCAAGTGGAAGCAGATCTTTCAAGAACTCGGACAGGGTGCAGTATCTGAGGAGTTAAAATGATCCTGGTCAGTTGAACTCTGGATATTATAATCATTTAATGAGGAGATAAAGGGAAAACTACCTTCATAAGCTGCCTGCTGTGAAGAATTAACCACGCCGCTTCAGCAAACACTATTAATATTAAAAATGTGCTTTCCAGATTATCAATTCTTCATTTTTTGAAAGGCATTTTTTTAGCATTGTCATTTATTCTGTCAATTAAATACCAGTTAGCAATCATAGGAATTGCAGTACAGTCTGATCCTGGACTGTTTTTTTACTTCTCCCTTCATTTCATATTTCCTTACATATACAGAAGACTTGATTATTATTTATAATTTCAAGAATTTGCATGAATTCCACGTTTCGCTGATGCACATACTATTGTATAATCATTATGGTGAATGTTAAGTCATTTAAAAAACATGGGGGAATCTTATAAAGGACATGAAAAAACTTGTAGTCATTCTTTAACTTGAAAGACTAAATATATTTTGAATACAGTCAGTTCCCATGATGCCAATGCATGAGGCCTCAAAGCTTTTGCTTTTTATGTGACTCCATTTACTAAAGGAAATGTTGGCTTCCAAAGGGCCAATAATGCAAAATATTCAAATTTTCCAACTATCAAATCGATGATTCGGAAATATTTGTCAGAAGAACATCACTAAAAAAATAGAATGCAGAAGAAAAATGAGCCACTGTAGAGACTCTGTTAACATTCCCCATTCTATCTACAGACCCCTTTGAAATTTAACCCCATTTTCAGCTATAACCAAGCAAGCTAAGTGGTCGAGCAAAGCTCCAGTTAAAAAGATATGCCTGTAATGCAACTGCCTGTGGCTATCTTGTTTCTGAATGATTTAGGGTCATAAAGGGCATGCTGGTAGTGAGCATTTGAGCTGCAAAACTAGCACGGAGGCTTGAGCTAACTTTAGGGCCAGTGCTACCATTAGGAAAACCAGGCAATTGCCTTGAGTGCCATCCTTCTGAAGGTGGAAAACAGGAAGTAGAATCTAAAGGGGTGGAAGCACAACAGCACTGCAGTGCCGGAGTTGAAGGTAACTCCAGGGCTTCAGTACCATTTTAAAAGCATTTCTGCTGCCGCACATCCCAGCGAGGGGCAGCCGCTGCAGAAATCGGAGGGGGCTGCAGCACAGGGGCAGAAGGTATGAGCTTTGCCTAGGGCACCTCGTATATTTGCACTGGTCCTCTGTTAGCCATTAGCACACTTTAGTAAACCTGCCACTACATGTTTTTAGATGGGTGAGAAGAAGCTTTTACTAAGTCTAGTTGATAAGACTGAAGCTGGGTACCCTACTGAAACCTGGCCCTTTAGATTGCAGCATGTGCTAAAGACATGACAAGTGTATAATTTTGATCACTCACACTTCTGTTTTTTTTTTCAAAGAATGACATTATTTCAAATTCCTGGAAATGGTTAAAATTGTTCCTTTATATTATTATCATTGCAAACCATCTAGATATTAATTTTGATGGTTGGTATATCAAAGAGGAAACTCGAAACTTGATGATTCCATATGTTGAGGTAAATTTAAAAAATGGAATAAGAGTTTTCGTAGATCAAAGGAGCGAGTTTTGCCTTGCAATTGTGTACTCCTAGCGTTCACATGCCACAGCAGAAGACATTTGTTCTAAATATTTTTGCTTTACTCATGCAAAATTATAACAAGCTTCATCTTCTGCCATATGTGTGTTTCAGAGGATTCCAAATTGCTCTATAATTGTGCTTGCCTTCTCAATTACTTTCCCTTCATTTTAATGTCCATGATTTTAATTGTTTTACTTTCCCCAGGAATAGATTTAGATATAATTATAGTCCAATACAGAATAGGTGTCACAGTAAGATGCTTATTATATTCTAGAATCATATCAATCTAAACAGAGACAAAAGAAATTTTTTAATAATTTCCTCCTACTCTTTTTGGGCTTCCAGCTCAATTGAAAGCAACATTCACCAGGCTACAGTGTCGTTACGAACAGGCTCAGTGCAAGGATAGTGAATGCCCTAGGAAAATCTTCAGTTATGCATCCCCTCCCCTTCAACTCTAGGGACATTCCCCTGTCTTTTCCCTTTCCCTCTCAGCCCTTTCACTTTTCTGCCCTGTTGTAAGAGCATCCCAATTCCCCCCCCCCTCTCTCTCCCATCCCTTCCCTCACCTCCAGCGCTAGCATTCTTCCCCACACTATCTCTGCTTTCATTGCTAGTAGCATTTGTTTGGTAGTCCTCTCCTTCCTACCAAGGCTGCCCAAATCTCTCCTCTCAAGTGAATTCCGGCTTGGACAGATAGCATCCCAGGTCACTGAAATAGTAGCAGAGATGAGCTACTGGGAGGAAATTCTCACTTAACTGCACTGCTCAAGATATTTTCACTTGGAGTCCTGGAGTGCAGCAGGCCTGGATCCTTGTGCTCTGGTTCTATGGCTCGGCATCAGCTCACACTCTAGAACTCAACAGCTTTGGTCTCCTGCCCTAGATTCCAGACAAACGTGCAGCATCCATTCACCATCATGCTGGCTTCACCGCTTTTGCTGTAGGCGATAGTAAAGGGTGAGATAGGGCCGGTGGAAGCATTAGGTCCTGCTATGTCTGCCCTCCAAATTGTGACGCTCTGAGGTGCTGCTAGTGCTTCCACTGGCCCTGATCATGAGGCTTCATTTGCAATTATCCAGAAATATTCCCATGCATCCATGAACTCTTATAAAATACCAACTTGTGTAAAGGTACATGGTTTTGCAAGAACACAGGTACTTTTCCAGAAAGCATAGCTGGAGGTATAATTTGGGCAGAGCAGAGCTGGTGTTCACACATATACACATAGGGCCTGATTCTGTGCCACGAATAGCGGGAATGGACAACCCGTTCCCAGCTTTTCGTGCATTCCCCCGTACGCATCTAACCTCCCCGCCAGTTGTGCGGGGGAAGTTAGCCGGGGTGGAGTCTGGGTGGGCAGTCACCAGCCCTGGATATTCAAGGCCGATTCTAATGTTGGCCCTGTGCGTCCAGGGCCAGCGACTTGTGCGAGGAAGCTATTCCACCTCTGAGGTGGAATAACTTCCCTAGACATGTTTTTTTTTATGACCCAGGGTGCAGATGGAGCAGGGGGACCAGGGAACATTCCCCACAGCCCAACCCTGCTGGGGAGTAAGCTTTTATTACCAGTGGCCGGCATTACAGCTTTTAAATGGAGCCGCGGTGCCATGGCTCCATTTAAAAGCCCTTACTGAGTTAATTGGCTTGTCATGTATGTGCAGGCCAGAATGAATCGCAGTCCCGGCCTGCACATACATGACTGATCACAATTCTGATCCCGCAAAGCTAGACGTGCCCCATGGGATCAGAATCACGAGCCCCTCTGTACATCCGGCTCAAACCGGATGCATAGAGGGGCTGGACGTCCGGATGGAATGAGCCCTATAGATGAGAAAATACCTTAATCTATGCAAAAACATTTACACCTGCTTGCTAGTGTGATTGCATTTGATTTAATAAATGGAGGGAGGACAGTAAGGAAGTCCACAGTACTACCTTTGAACTTTCAAAAGGAAGACTATGATAAAATGAGAAAAATAGTTACGAAAAAACTAAAAAGAGCACCTGCAAAGGTTAAAGATTTGCATCACGCAAGGATGTTGTTTAAAAATACCATCTTGGAAGCGCAGACCAGATGTATTCCATACTTTAAGAAAAGTGGAAGGAAGGCCAAAAAACTGCCAGCATGGTTTAAAGGTGAGGTCAGAGTGGCTGTTGTAGCCAAAAAAGCATCTTTTAGGAAATGGAACAAGGAGCCAAATGACAAACACAGGAAACAACAAAAGCACTGGCAAGTTAGATGCAAAGCAGGCAAAGAGAGAATTTGAAAAAAGCTGGCTGTGAATGCAAAAACATATAATACAAACTTTTTCAAGTACATTTGTAGCAAAAAACCTGTGAGAGAGTCAGTTGGACCATTAGATGATAGAGGGGTAAAAGGGGTACTAAGGGAGAATAAGGCCATTGTTTGCTTTGGTTTTTACTGACAGAGATGTAGGGATGTTGCCCATTAGTAGTGTGTCCTACTACTCAAACTGTGTGCTCTGTTGCTCAGTAGTGTTCGCTGTTGCTCAAAGAGTGTGCACTATTGCCCAGTAGTGCAGCTATTAAGAAATAATGCCTACTAGAGAACAATAGTCAGCACTACTGATGGCAGAATGTTCAGCGGTGGCTGCTAACAAGGTTTCAGCGGCTAGCCATCGCCACTGAAACTTAAAGTCAAATATTCAATACCGGGGTCATATCAGGGCCATGGCATTGAATATCCAGGTTGTCTGGATTGCCAGGAAACTAACCAGGCAACATTGATATTGAACCACTGCCCAGTCAGCTTCCACAGCAAAAGTTAAGCCAGCCTTTACTGTGCTTTACTTTCACCACTTTGTCACAACGGGCAGCAGCTCAATATCGCCAATGTCCAGTTACGGCCTGGTGCCGTCTCCAGAATGCCCTGATGTTAACCGGTTAGCATTGGGATGCGCAGCTTTGAAAATCCCAGATACGGGTATTAACACGGGGAGCAGGTCTGCAACTCTGTTAATGCCTTTGACTATCAGGCCCTAGAACTCCATGAATATGGCATGGGAAATGTAAGTGATATTTCCATATCATTTCAAACGACCACACATCCCTATAAGAAAGTTAAGAAAGATGGGTTAATTATTTGACATCATGCAGGATTAACAGTACAGCTGTAGTCTGAAAACTGTCTAAATAGGCCAGGCAAGTTGCATTGCTTATCCAGCGGCAACCGCTTGCTGGAAGTGCTGACAAGTCAGGCTCGGAATTTCTTTTGTCTAGCCCTGAAAGTTGTCTCGTGAAATAATTTGTATTATTTACAGAATTTCGCAATGCTGCTTTTCTATACCTAGGATACAACAAATACTTTCTTACTGTCTATTTTGTCATCCCAGTGCCAAGGACAAATATAAAAATGAAACAGTATCTAAAGATTTCTTAATTCTTCTGGAAAAGAACCTCCCAACTTATTCTAGTGATATCTACCATATAGTCTGTACATTCACACATGCAGCTTTTTCCTCTAATTTCAAGGGCAATATACAGTCAGGAAATAGATTGTTAGAGGGCATATCAAAAACTCATACTAAGCATGTCAACAATTCCTCTAAGTTCTTAATCTTCTGTACTTGTGGCCATGATCCCTGTCAGAATCGACTAATGCAGCTATGTTGTCCTTGCGATGTCAACAGGGCAGTAGGACCGTAGATATTAAATGCTTATAGTACTGCAGGATCTTAATAGCAATTCATGAAGACATGCGCGTAAATAAAAAGTGCTATGCCCGGATGATATAATAGCGTGAGCTGCACTAAGACCTGCAGTAAATAGCATTGTCCACATTATTAGAAGCACTGTTTCCACCTTCTATGTCTGCAGACATTCCTGATCAGCACTGATGGTTGAGAGATGACTCTGCAGGTAGTTTGCTTAGACAAAGATGAGAGGAGAGTGATTACTGTGAATTCTGTCTTTCGTCGTAAATATTATACCTGCTTCTTCTTCCATTTCCTTTTGTCTGTTGTCTTTCTAAATGTGTGAAAGTTTGGGAACAAGTGTTCACGATTTGTCTCTGTCAGTCACTGTCAGGGCTGGTGCAAGAATGTTGAGTACCCTAGGAGAATCTCCTCCACCCCTATCATCTGCCACCCACTTCAACCTGAAAATTCTCTTAAATTTAGCCCAGCAAAATTTGCCAGGCTAGATTTAGGACAGCTTTTTGTGTGGCTGGTGTTGCCCTGATAAACCTAGCCAGGTGAGGGGGGAGGGGTAAGTGTATAATGTCTTTTCCATATGTAAAACTTGTTTACATGCAAAGGCCTTTTATAAGATACACACACAGAACATATGTGCCTGCTTTTACATGATCTGTGCATAGGTTTCTTGGGGGGTTGTTGGGCTAGAGCAGAAGTGGAGTTGTGATGTATTTGCACACTTTATGAAATATGTGTGCACACATGTAGAGCACACCACAGATTAACACCTTCTTTGGAGCAGGTGTAACTGTGTGTCAGCATTTGTGTGCTACTGGAACTGAGTGCTGTTTATAGAGGTACATGGGTACCTTGTTGCCTTTATAAAATAGGCTTCAGCTAGGGGCCTTTTGGTCTTCTCATGTTAGGATCCTGCTATAAAACCAGGCCCTTAATGTTGAAAATCACCTCTAACTAGCTTAGCAAAAAGCCACCTTGTGAAGCTAGGAAGGTAGATTTTGTCAGTCTGTGAAAAAAATGTCTGAAAACAGAGGTTGATCTGTCTAAAAATTCACCCACATTTACCTAGGACCAAACATATCTACATAACA
This sequence comes from Ichthyophis bannanicus, assembly GCA_033557465.1. Taxonomy (NCBI): domain Eukaryota; kingdom Metazoa; phylum Chordata; class Amphibia; order Gymnophiona; family Ichthyophiidae; genus Ichthyophis; species Ichthyophis bannanicus. The sequence goes on from CM066040.1 coordinate 208,532,709, forward strand.
TTTTAATTGCACTGTATTGGGGGCAGCCCAGTGGAGCCTAAAGCAGTGGTATGAAGAGGGCTACCAACGATGCAGCCCTGGAAATACCATTTCTCTTCTTCAAGTCACTTGAGCAAGCCCTTGTATTATTTGTTCCACTTCTTCTCTGCTCCAGCCTCAGCCACTGAAATCAGACCAATGATGGCTCCCTCCCTCCCTCTCAACTATGGCTTAGAGAGTACACAGAGCCCCATGGCAGGGAAAGGAATATGGCTACTCCAGAGAGTCAGTGAATGAGAGGTAGGAGGCTGGAGCAGAGTTTTGGTGAGTTGACTTGCAATGTCCTCAGGAAACTGATTTGTGTCCTTAGCAACTTCTTCAAATTTTTTCTAAGATTCATCAGCTCCATGAGGATTCTACCACTTTGACTTGAAGATAACGATGGTCTTATATTTGTGGCTCTCTCCTGTTCAGAACAATAAGAATATGATATTCTACCATTCACTTTTCATGTGCTGATAGATCTTCTTTGCAATTAATAAAGTTCAATAAATGTTGTGGAGTCGGTGTTTATGGGACATGGTATATGTATATAATATATGGTCTATATGTACTGCACTGTGTACACCTTGTAGTGCTATTCAAATGATAAGCGGTAGTAGTAATAGTTAAGTTTATTATCTTAACTATCTCTTAGATCTCAACAAAAAGGGGTGCACAGAGCGACAGATGCACCTTCTCTTGTTACCTTGCTGGGCAGTCTAGATGGACCATGCTGGTCTTTATCTGTCGTCATATACTATGTTACTATGTTACTATGTTATGTTAAAAAAAAAAGGTTGTTAAGCTTATGCTGGAGTGGAGGAGTAGCCTCATGGTTAGAGCAACTGCCTAGTGCCCAGAAGATCAAGGGTTCAATTCCCACTGGCACTCTCCTTGTGACTTTGGGCAAGTCACTTTACCCTCCATTGCCTCAGAAGAAAAAGCTGGTAATCTACTTCCAGTGATACATTGCCAAGAAAACCCAGAGGTAGCTGGGTCACTATGAGTCAACACTGACTCAATGGCACAAAAAAAAAGTTTATTTTGATTTTATCCTGTTGCTATAAAGGGATCCACTGTGTCTGTCCCATGCCGTTTTGAATTCTGTCACTGGATTTGCCCCCAACACCGCCATCGAAAAGGCATTCCAAGCATCCATCACCTTTTCAGTGAAAACGTATTTCTTGACATTGCCTTTCAGTTTACCCCCTTGCAGCTTCATGTTATGTCCTCTAGTTTTACAGTTTCCCCATCTTTGAAAAAGGTTTGTTTGTTTATTCATTAATACTCTTTAAGTATTTAAAGGTCTGTATCATATCTCCCCTGTCCCTCCTCTTCTTGAGAGTGTACATATTTAGGTCTTCAAGTCTCTTCTCATAGGTCTTCTGGTGCAGGCTCCAAATCATTTTGGTCGCCTTCTTCTGAACCATTTTCAGTCGTTTTATATCCTTTGTAAGTTACGGTCTCCAAAACTGAACACAATAGTCCAAGTGACGTCTCACAAGTGACTTGTACAGTGGCATTAGTACTTCCTCTTTTCTGCTGGTAATTCCTGTCTGTATGCAACCCAGCATCCTTCTGGCTTTGGCTCTTAATTTTGCCTTGATTCTTACAATGGATGATGTTTACCAAAATGTGAATATTTTATCAATTTTGACATCCAGAAATAAAAATGATTTTGGGTGAATGACGCCCATAATATTTTATAATTGTCGGGAAAAAATATTATTATATCTTACTGGTATCCCATGAGTTGGTACATTTCAGAGGCCCAAAACTTTACAATAGGTTTGTGGTAAAATTGAACAGTTTACTGGCATAATTACAAACCCATTTACAAACCCAACCTGTTACATTCCAAGTTACATACCCTGTTTCAATGTAAGCAAAAGATCCTGTTCTGATGCAAATTTCTGTTATTTGTAAACCGCACTGATACCAAAAAGTGCGGTATATAAGAACTGTAAATAAATAAATAAATTGATGGATGTGAATAACCTGTTAAACAGTAGATTTTGGTACAATTCATTTAAGAAAAATACAAGTGTGAAGAAGGACATTTACAGTAGCAGAGATCTGATGCACAAAAATCTTTATCTCCAAACTGAGAGCATGCTCTTTAGAAACATCCTTCTCTGGAATGTTCCTCTATGCAGTGGCATACCAAGAGCAGGGAGGTAGGTGTGGCCCACCCTGGGTGCCAGCTGGGAAGGGGATGCATCCCTGCCATGCCCACGTGTTGGAACCAGCACGGCAAACTTAGTTTAAAGCCATGGGTGGCTTATCGATGAATTAAGAAATCATTAACAATACTAAAAAGAAATTAAGTCTTACTGTCAAGAAAAGCCACCAACTCATCTACCACAAGAAATATATATCTCTTCCCTTGGTAGACAATATGACATTTGCATGGACATTTTAGGTAAAACGACGCTCCAGGGGCCAAAGCCTGAGGGCGAAGTTCAAGGAAAGATTTACGTCGCCTCTGGTGTCCCTAGAAACATCCGGGAACATTTGAATTATATATCCACAGAATTTCTCATTCTTTTTTTAAAAATACGCTCGCAAGACTATCCTTGTCTAATTTTGAAACAAATTTTACCAAGAGTAGTCCTAGAAGATATGACATCATCATCAGATTCAATAAATTCCAAGATGTCCAAAGGAGATGAGACAAGATAAGATAAAAGGAGTTTTTATTTGTTGCAGGGACCATTCAGGGCCTTTTTTTTTTTTAGTTACATTTGAAAGTACTTCCTTGATGTGGACTATTGCTTTTTGTAGTTTTTTTTTTTTTTCTTCGTTTTTTTTTTTCTGAGGCTGTATATCAGTATGGCTTTGAGATTGTACTCTTTTCTTATTGTAATATTGAAATATCTTATAAATAAATAATTTTAAAAAAAAAGCCATGGGTGGCTTCCAACACTGCCTCTGCTACAGACCCATTGTTTATTTTCTCCTGGCAAAAGTCTTGGAAATCGCAAGACCTTGGCCGAGAAGAGAATAGCCATTGAACTGGAGTGGAGGCAGCAAGGCAAGCCATCCATGGCTTTAAGTTAAGTTTGCCATGTTTATTTATTTATTTATTTATTTATCCACTCTTATATACCGCGCTATTCAAAGTCAGTGCGGTTTACATCAAACATAACATTTGCATTCCATCAGAACAGTGATATCAGTGCTTACATTGTAACAGGGATAATAAACTTGGGTTGAACGGGGAGTATAAGCTACAATATGAATATGAACTATTTACATATTTACAGGTTGAATTAAATAGTGTAGGGATGTAAAATCAGTGGGGTGTATCTGACGAGATATTTAGGTATATTCTTGGTTCAGAGGCAGGTTGTGAGAGTAAGGAATGGATGATCAGATGTTAGAGTGGAGGGGGGTTAATGAGGTGAGAGAAATGAAGGAGGAATAAATGATGCTTTAAAGCTTTTCTGAATTGGGGAAGGTCTCTAATTGCACGGAGGTGTGGAGGGAGGCTGTTCCAGATTCTTGGGGCGTAGAATGTAAAGGCTCTGTTCCTGGTTAGTTGGTTACTCTTTATGGATTCCTGGGGGATAGTAAGGGAGTTGGCGGTTGCTGATCTTCTCAGTCTGAGGTTGACTTTTCTGTGTGGGTCCAGCAGTGGGAGGACCACACTGTGACACGAGGTGGGTCACCAGCCAAGCAGGGGTGGGCACTACCCACAAGGGTGGTGCTGGCTGCAAGAGGGGAGGCGCCCACCCTAAGTGCCCATGGGGCTTGGAACTCCACTGCCTCTCTGTCAGTTTTCTGATAGAATACAGTCCAGGTATCAGAAGGCTGCCGACTTGCACTAGTCTATACTTCAGCCTTTGAGGAAACAAAACCCAGGTCCTGAGCATTCCTACAATGGGGTATGTCAAGCCCTCACCACCCGCCTCTAGCCTAGAGGGGCGTGGTATCGGAGGAACGTCTCTCGATTGGCTTGGGCAAACTAACTTTCCCCAGGCGTATCTTGGGATATGTAGTTTGCTTTCAAAAATGGCTTCAAGAAGAAGTTGTAGTCATGGTCCAGAGGTAAGGCAAAGTGACAGAATTTTATTTCTTACGCAAAGGTTCAAGTACCCTGTACACAGGACTTTTTCTTATGCAGGATTATTGGTAATACAGCACTAGAACAGTATAACTGCTTCACAAGCTTCAAACACACACAGCTGCTTCAAATGTTTTTCAGCCCTGAAAAACAGCACTTCTTTAGCAAGGGTAAAAATGCCTCTTTTTAGCCTTGCCTTGTAAAACAATTAATGGCAACAATAAAACTTAGTCCCACTGGAACAAAAGCTTCTTCTTAACTCCCTTCCCAGATTAAGTTTAAACCAACATATGGGAGACACGGGCAGCAAATATTCACCAGGCTTTTTAGCTTCCCTACAAGTTTTCCTGGCTGCGTCACAAACCTCTGGATGCTAGCAAAAGTATCCCCGGCCTCCTGTCGGTTCTCTGGGTCTTGTTATTTCCAGCTTTAGGAGACTTTCTCAGAAAGTGTTAGCCCTCAGCATAACAGTTCAACGCACTTGGCTTGACATAAAGTACAATCCATAGGAATATCCATAGCCCTCAAGTCATCCTCAGCAGTATCGACTTGAATATATCTTCAATTGTTGAAGCAGTGTCCCGTTCTGAGTTCTCAAAGCAGTGCTCAGTAAACAGCTCCCTCTTGGGTCCTAGGGTCACTCCTGTTCCCAGCTCTACCCGAGACAGCCGGTCAGTACCTTCAGCCTTCGGCCCGTCTCCTCGACTGTGTTCCCTGTGGTTCAGCTCCTCCCAGGGCTCTCCTCTATGGCTCCGCTGCGTCTCCAGCTTCTCTTGACTCTCCTGAGCCTCTTGTTTCGCCAGCTCCCCTTGTTTCTCCAGCCTTTCTTGTTTCTCCAGCCTTTCCTGTTTCTCCAGCCTTAGCAGGGGTTTATATTTCCCCCTCCAGGGTTCCAGCCCCTCTTCCTCCCTTCTGGCCCTTCCCAGGTGATAATAATCTCTTCTCATGCCTGCAGGGACCTCATAGGAATCTGGGTGTGGCACCCTGGGCTTTTTCTCTCTCTTCTTTCTCTCCCTTCGCGGGGCCTAAGATCCAGGCCAGGCAGGGATTTCGTGGTGTATGCAGGATTCAGGTTACCCTTGGAATACACAACTGGGTTCTCCCCTAAGTCCAATTCCATGTTCTTTTCTATTCTCATGGGTTCAAGACGGGCGTTTCTGTCACAGGTAACAGATAAGCTACAGCTGTTCCTAGAGCTGTACCTGCCACTCCATGAAGATCACCCCCTCTATGCATTAGTTTAGGGTTCTACCCATCGCTCCATGCGGATCACCACCTCTATGCCTTTGTTTAGTGTTCTTCCCATTGCTCCATGCAGATTACCCCCTCTATGCCTTTGTTTAGGGTTGTACCCATCGCTCCATGCAGATCACCCCCTCTATGCCTTTGTTTAGGGTTGTACCCATCGCTCCATGCAGATCACCCCCTCTATGCCTTTGTTTAGGGTTGTACCCATCGCTCCATGCAGATCACCCCCTCTATGCATTAGTTTAGGGTTCTACCCATCGCTCCATGCGGATCACCCCCTTTATTCGTTTGTTTAGGGTTGTACCCATCATACTATACAGATCACTCCCTCTATGTCTTTGTTTAGGGTTGTACCCATCGATCCATGCAGATCACCCCCTTTATGCATTTGTTTAGGGTTGTACCCATCATACTATGCAGATCACTCCCTCCATGCCTTTGTTTAGGGTTGTACCCATCGCTCTATGCCGATCACCCACTCTATGCTTTTGTTTAGGGTTGTACCCATCGCTCTATGCCGATCACCCCCCTCTATGTCTTTGTTTAGGGTTGTGTCCCCACTCCGTGCAGATCACCCTCTCTAATTTTTTGAAGTGTAAAAGTTATTTCTTTGCTTTGATTCCATCCTCTTGCTTTTAAGTTTATCTTCTTGCAGCTTCATTTCATGATCTCTAGTTCTTCCCCATCTTTGAAAAACTGTTCATACCCTTTGAGTATTTAAGAGCATGTTTACTAATGGATGTGCCTTTAGTGCATGTTTAAGTTACAAAACTAGCGCTTAACTCCACACCAACCACATGCACTTTCAACACCTATGTGTTCGCAAACATTAAAAAGTAAGCGCTGTGGGGCTTTTGCAGCCATTGCGCTGCTGAAGGTCCTGAGAGGGGAGGCAGCGGTGACAATGGGCACCCCCTGAAGGTCAGCACTCTAGGCGACCTCCTAGTTCACTTACAAACTAACTTCACTTTTCCCACTTATCTGTCAGCTCTATTTCTCTCTTTCTCTTTCTTAGGTTCCTCTATACCAGGGATCACCAACCTGCGGCCCGCGGGCCGAGGTCCCTTCGTGCGGCCCGTGAGGCTCTACCCCGGTGCGGCCCGCCAAGGATTTATTTACACGATGGGGAGCGAGGAGCAGCTTACCTTCCTGTTCCCTGCAGGTCTCGTCATCAGTCCAGTGGACCTTACCTTCCCCCTCCCTGCAGGTCTCGTGGATCAGTTCACCTAAACTGAAGTTGGGAGGCACCTGAGAGCAGGGAGCTGCAATATTTATTACAAAGGAGTAAATCAAGATTTGAGGACCTGGTTGCAGCAGTTTTGCCTTCATCACTTTTAAAATACAGGTTAGAGCTGATTTGATAATCATTATAATTCATGGTGTAATTATTCCCGTGAGCATTGGTTTTTTTCGCGGGGGCGGGGAGAAGGGGGGTGCGGCCCGCGAGGCTCCCGGTAGTCGGCTGTGCGGCCCGCGGCCCTCTGGAGGTTGGTGACCCCTGCTCTATACCCATGATAATTCCAAATACTGGAGGCCTGGGAACTTCATTTTTGAGCCCCAGCTTTTAAGAAACCTTAAACCCTTCCCTGTTGCATAGGCATTAGGCTTTACCCTTCTGAAACACCAGCACATCCTCTCTGACATCATTAACAAGGGGACACCCTTAGAAATGGATACGCATTTTATTTCCTTATAGTTTTTCATCAATAAGGTACAAACATCATTTCAGTCGATCTCTATGAGGCCGTTTTACGAAACATCGCTAAGGGTGCACTTAACATGTGTTACCAACACACATTAAGTGCAAAACCTCTGCATTAGCTGTCAGGGGAATGACCTGTGTGTTCGCAGCAAACGCACGTTGGTGTACCCTCAAGAGCAGCACAGTAACGCAGGGCACCTAATGCCACTTATAGAGCTGCCCTTAGATGAACCCATGCTACGTGCCACGGTAAATGCACTCTCGCGCTACTGTGCTGGCCATGTCAATGCTCCTCCTCTAACTGCTCACTGCCCACAGTAGCATGCGGGTGCCAGTTAATGTGCATTTCAGCGGTCGGTAGTTGGCCTGTCCATGTGGTAGGGGTCACCATGGCCAGTTACGGCACGCTAAAATGCACATTAACTGGTTAACGGCATTTAGCAAAAGGGCAGCTATGTCTCTGAATACAACCAATCCTGTCTGTAAGTGAAACAGTGTAATTTCAGAGTATCTAATTATTTTAGCTTTGAAATGCCTAGCGGCAGAATTCTTTCACAGGCAAAATATGTTAGAAAGTAAAAAAGAAACTTCAGTTTGCTCCAGAAGTTCAGAGTAATTGCTGTATTTAGCTTTTGTCAGGTTGGGTATTTTCTTAAGAGAAATGTTATTTTTTTCTTTGCAAGACTGGGAATGCAGTTCACAGTAAATTTCTAAAATTCACACATGCATCAAGTGCAATGATGCAGTTAGTACAGCTCTCTTTATCTATATGTTCCTCAATTTAGGCTTTATTTTCGTTTATAAATTCTCCTCATAGCCAACCAAAGCACCAAGCAATAATACATTGACAAATAGAGGCATCGCCTTTCACATAAACATTGCTCTGAATTATGAAACAAACGCTACAGTATGTAGTCAAATGAAAAAATAGAGGACCATCATGCATAGAACCAATTTACATTGCCTCTCATCAGTTGAACACACTGAGGCAGATTCCATAAAATCCACGTCTAGCCCAAAGATACATTTAAATCAGAAATGGGCATGATCCTATACCAAATCTGCATCCATGGGTATGGACATGCCCACATTTATGGAATCGGCACGTAGACATGTCCAGCGCAGCACCGGCAACATGCTGTTCAACCGGCCAGTGCACGTATCCAGCGCGAGGCATGTGCACAAGTGCAGGCATGGGCCATAGGGTGAAGCGGAGAAACCCATCCTTGCTAATAGTATGGGACACGGGTAAATGATTCAGTCATTCTGGACGCCCCCGAACTCACAGTATTCTGGAAAACTGCACGTTTACGATACCCGTGGACACCTCCAATGGCCTCCTTGGATAAAATGTGCATCTCCTAAGCTGCCCTTCTCACTGACAGTGTTGTGCTGATGCAAACTAGACTATATATACAAGACTGTTTCATGCCCAGAACACTGCAAAGTAATCTCAGTGTATTCTAAGACATAATAAGATCAAGTAGATATCAACATGTTTGTCATGACATACCTTGCATTAAAGCATACATGGTAGTATAACAACTCCTCAGTTATTCTTGCATTGGTCATCTCTAAAAACACTCTTTAAAATGCTAAGTATGGACCCTTACCAACCTCATAAAAGCCTAAACTACCTTTGCAATTCCCCAAAGGATGCATTGTATTGCTGAGTGACATAACTATGCTCTTCTAATGACTATGTCTTTCTGGCTATGGCATCTGTTTGCCAAATATCTGGGTACTGGCATTTCTCACAGCAGTTCCCTACATGTGACTACACCTGTCCCAAGTCCACTGTCTGTCCTGGCTTATATTGGTCTATATACATCTGCTATCTGTGGGGCAACTCTGCCAGCCTTCTCACAGTCTGCTTTGTGACACTGTTCACCTGGTCAAGCCTGTGTGGGCATGGGAAAGGGGATCCCTGTGCCATTATACCAAGTAGCCAGTCTACAGATATATCATTACTCTTGCAGCTTATATAGATCCAGGACTGGGAATGATCTGGAGAATATTGGCACAACAACTGTTAGGTCTCCCAGTACCTCATTTTATCATAGTCTCGCGCTTAAAAGTTAAATGGGAGTATTGTGGATTTCCTTGTCGCCCTTCTTTCATTTATTAAATCAAATACGATCATGCTATGATCACTATTGCCAAGTAGCCCCAACAATCTTATCTCTTGAACTAGATCCTGCATGCTACAAAGGACTAGGTCCAAAATGGCTTCCCCTCTTGTTGGTTTATGCACCAGCTGCTCCAAGAAGCAATCATGTATTTCATCTAGAAACTTTATCTCCCTAGCATGTCCTGCCATGACATTGACCCAGTCGATACCAGGGTAATTGAAATCACCCATTATTATTACTGTGCTGTAACTTTTCTTAGCTTCCCTGATTTCTTTGAGCATTTCATCATCCATCTGTTCATTCTGGCCAGGTAGTCGGTAGTACACCCCCACTGCCATTGCCTTCCCCTTTTTATATGGAATTCCTATCGATAGAGATTCTACAGTGTATTTTGTTTCCTGCAAAACTCTAATCCTGTGTGACTCAATGCCCTCTCTAACATAGAGTGCAATCCCTCCACCAATTTGATCTACCATTGCGATATAGTTTGTACCCAGGTATCACAGTGTCCCATTGGTTGTCCTCCTTCCACCAGGTCTCTGAGATCCCAGTCATACCTAACCTCTCATTTAGAGCTATATATTCTAACTTTCTCTTCTTATTTTTTAGACTTGTATCATTTGCATACAGGCATTTTAGAGGTTGTATTTCAATCATATGAATCTGGTTATCACTTGATGGGGTAATTTGGAATCTTTCAGCTCTGTACTTAAGGGCAGCTGGGTAACTCATCTTTATTGGAACCTCTCTGTATGGATGTCCTAACTTCCTTGTTTTGTTAGTATCCTTCAAGGATACATTCTTCCAAACCATGAGCTCTTGGGCAACTGTCGGCTTTCCCCTATTATCTAGTTTAAAAGTTGCTCTATCTCCTTTTCAAATGTTAATGCCAGCAGCCTGACTCCATCCCGGTTAAGGTGGAGCCCATCCCTTCGGAAGAGCCCCTCCCTTCCCCAGAAAGTGGCCCAGTTCCTAACAAATCCAAAGCCCTCTTCTTTCCACCATCGTCTCAGCCACACATTGAGACTCTGGATCTCCGCTTGTCTTTTGGGCCCTGCGCGGGGCACAGGAAGCATTTCAGAGAATGCTACCCTGGAAGTTCTGGATTTCAACTTCCTACCTAAAAGCCTAAATTTGGCCTCCAGAACCTCCCTCCATTTCCTATGTCATTGGTGCTAATATGTACCAAGACAGCAGACTCTTCCCCAGCGCTATCTAAAACCTTATTTATGTGGCGCATGAGGTCTGCTACTTTTGCAACAGGCAGGCGTGTTACCAGAGATCCTCATTCCACCAGCCATCCAGCCAGGGGTGGCCCAAGGGGGGTGCGGTGCCATGTGCGGAGACTTGGTGCAGGGCCTCATTTGCATAAGGCGCCTCATTTGCATAAATATTTGCATAATGTTACCATACACTAACTTTTGTTAACATGCTTCTTAATGAGTATATGGATAAAGAAAGACTAAAAGATTTCTACATTACTATAATCCAGTGCCAACCGCCAGGCACAGTAGGAACTACTACAAACACTGCCCATTTAGAACCCATAGCAAACCCGCCGTATCCTAACAGCACTACCAGGACTCACAAAGCACCATACCCTACCTATCAAAAGGCAACACTGCAAATATTAAACCAATACATTTCAGAGAATAACAATATATGACCTACTAGGGAAAGAGAACAAGTGGCAATGTCAAATAGGAATTACATAAACAGAATACCTCAGCTCAGTTACACATGCAGAACATAGACCATCACCAAACAAGGAATCACAATTTAGAAACAGGAAGACAATAATTAAACTGGGAACCCCAAAAGCCAAATTTGGAATGTACAACAACACTGTAGAAATAAAACTATAAATTAATTTATTGTACTAAACAAAGTGCAGACGTTAATGACGCACATTTCTCAGAGCTGACATATTCCAGTTAATAAATTCAAAATAAAGAGATATTTTTTTACCTTTTGTGCATTTTTTTTCAGTTGCAATTGCTCCAGCCACTTTCTTCTGGTTTCTTTGTGTCTTCTGCTAACTCTCCATCGTCTGCTGTCCATTTGTCCTTTCTTCTCTCTTCTCTCTTCTAGTTTTTTTCCATTCTCTCTCTACATCTGCTTTAACATACTAATCTTTCTCCTTTTGCTCTTTCCTCATTCCTATTTCATCCACTCAAATTTTACCCTTCAATCCTCAATCCCCACTTACTCTCCCAATACCCGGCCAATTGTAGATTTGTCTTCCTCCCACACAAAATATTTTTCCCCTCTCCATTTCATTGTCCCAGCTCCATCCCATTCTAATCCTCCCCCAACATCAGCTCCCTTCTAGTTCCAGCCCCACCCAGCATCCGCTCCCTTCTAGTCCCCACGTCAGTCCATTTCCAGTCCTAGCCCACCATCAGCCCATTTCCAATCCTATCCTAGCCCCACCATCAGCCCATTTCCAGTCCTAGCTACCCCATCCATTTCCAGTCTAATCCTAGTCCCTCCATCGGCCCATTTCCTGTCAGCTCCCCCCACTCAGCCCATTTCCAGTCCTAGCTCCCTCCCCTCAGAGCCCATTTATATTCTAAGCCCCCTCCCTATCAGCTATTTGCAATTCAAGCCCCCCCTTCCACTCAGCCAATTTCCATTCCAAGCCCCCTCCCCATCAGCTATTTGCAGTTCAAGCCCCCCTTCCACTCAGCCCATTTCCAGTCCTAGCAACCCCCCCAGCCCATTACCAGTCCTAGCCCCCCCATAGCCCATTACCAGTCCTAAGCCCCCCATAGCCCATTACCAGTCCTATGCCCCCATCAGCCCACTTCCAGTCCTAACCCCCCATCACCCCATTTTCAGTCTTAGCCCCCCCCATAGCCCATTACCAGTCCTAACCCCCTCCATCAGCCAATTTCCAGTCTTAGCCCCCCCCCCGAGCCCATTACCAGTCCTAACCCCCCCATCAGCCCACGTCCAGTCCTAATCCCCCATCAGCCTATTTCCAGTCCTAGCCCCCCCCCCCATAGCCCATTACCAGTCCTAACACCCCTTCCCCCCATCAGCCCAGGTAGATTAAAAAAAACCTGGCTGCTGCTGCCGCTGTGGCAGCGGCAGATTCAAGTGTCCCGCGGGGTCCCCCCTTGCCCGGCAGAGCCTTCCCTGCAGCATCAGCTCCCTCAGCACGGGCTTTTCAGAGCCGCGAAGGGAGAGTTTCCCTTTCTCGCGGCTCTGCTAAGTCCACCGGACAGACCCACGAGAGAGAAACTCTCCCTTTGCGGCTCTGAAAGCCGACACAGAGAGCTGATGCTGCAGGGAGGACTCTGCTGGGCAGGGGGGCCCCGCGGGACCCTTGATTCTGCCGCTGCCACAGCGGCATCGGCAGCAGCAGCTAGTTTTTTTTTTAATCTACCTGGGCTGATGCAGAATGTTTTTTGTGTGGGGCCCCCTGAAACGCGGGGCCCTGTGCAAAAAACATTCTTGCTCAATGGACGGGCCGGCTCTGCACCCAGCTATCTACATGCCTAATGATTGAATCACCCACTATAACGGCTGTCCTAACCTTTCTCTCATGGGCACATGGTCCTGGAGAAACCTCCTAGTGGACAGGTCCTAGCTACAGGATCACTTCCTGCCTCACCTAGGTGATGCTCTCCTTTCATGAGATCTCTCGCCTCAATGGCAGCTGAGAGGCTGCCAGACTGGAGGAGAGATAAACGTGTGCGGGCGCCATGTACCAGAATATGTCAATAGACGTTTTTGGCACATAAACTTCTCCAGCACATGTACAAACCCTTATTCGGGTTCTGGAATTACCCCAATTAGGTACAGGTTCAATTCTCTCATCTTTGGTCTAACTTCACATTTTGTGAAAATGTTCTTATTGAACCATTAAAAAGTCTTCTACTTAAATTAGAAAAGGCTCTTTTCAGTATGTGAATGCCACTATCACTGCTGACCCAGTGGCGTCCTCAATGTGCTGGTCTCAAAAGGCCGGAAGGCCGTATTTCATTTTCCTGCTTCAGGGCCAAAGATGCTGTTAGTTAACTTATAACACACAATTTTCTTCAAAATGTTTAGAGAATCTGCTCAGCCGTAAAAGCTCTTCTGCATGTAACATGGTCAGTCAATGAATGGCAAAGCTGATTTCTTGTTAGTTTTCACAACGCTTTCTATCAAAGAATGTCTCATTTAAATCATCTTCAGTGGTCACAACAGCACCTATCACAAATGCTCCCCTTCTTAGCCATAATCAAAGTAGGCTGCACCATTCAATGTCGGAATTAACACCTGCTTGCACTGTGTCACTCACCCAGCTTCCCCCTCTAGGGTAATATAGGTAGTTGCCTAGAAGGGTTGGCAGGTGGGATCACAGTATTTATATGGACCTTGAAACGCTGTAACCTGGTATCGGTGTAGTTGTGAGGCCAAGTGAATCACAGCCAAGTTTAAAGGGGTTAACAATAAGTTTATTGTCGCACAGGAATTTTCATACACCTACTTCCCCAAACACAGAAGTAAGATGTTGGTGCTTGTTGTGCCAAATAAAGAAAGAACGATAACAAAGTCCTCCTGATGCTTCTCAGGCAGTTACTTCAAACAAACATATCTTCTCAAACTTCTTCCCAGGTTTTAAATACAAGTGCTTTCCCTCAGACTAAGCACTGCTTCTGGTACTAGGTCCAAACATAGGAAACTTTACAGCCTTGCGTTTAGTTTCTCAGCTACTTATTATTAGAATTACTTTTACAGCTTTCACTCTTTCTGGCAAAAACCACAGTCCATATCAGAATAACTATCCTCTGATAAAGGTGCTTCAGTTTGCATCGGCTCCACTTCAGCATCTGATATGTCCTTATATTTAGGTTTAGATAAGTCCACAGACTTCCACTGCTCTATAAGTGCATTAAGCTGCTACCACTTAGTTTCATTCAACCTTCTGGGTACATGCAAGGATTTAGCATTTCCAGCACTCTTAAACACCATATTAAAAGGGCTCACCTTTCTCCTGGCATGACTAAGATTCTCTCTTTGGTTAGGAGGTAAACATTTGTCTTGGTACTGCCTCCCTGGCTCCTGTGTAGCAAGTTGCTCCGCAAGGTCTGACCCCCACGTTCTGTTCCGTAGCCTGCAATTAGCTGTCTGTTTAGAATCAGCTGGGCTGTACTCAGAACTGGAGCTTCTGACACGCTGTCTGCCTTGGGAATATCTTTGCAGCTTTACCAATGGCAATTTCCTTCTGCCCAACCTCCCACGTGTGACTGTAGCTTCCAAGGAAGATTCTAAAGAGGTACTTCTATCTCTTCTGGGCAAGGTTTTAAAACTCTTCTCCCCAGGTTTAAAGTGACCTCTAATCTGTTTCTCCTCTTTGCTTGACTTGGGGTAGTTCCTACCTGGAAGCTTTTCCAAACGCCTCTCCAGAGTTCTCTCTGACTCTCTGCAATCTGGCTGGCACCTCTCCAAGCCCCTTAGGCTATCCTGGTAATGGCTGCCTCTTTTTCTGCTTCCTCCGGTCCTCAGCTTTCTGTCTTGATCCCACTCAACATCTGAGTCTCCTCCAGAAGCTGAACCTTGAAATCCCCTCGTCCTTCCAGTCTCAGTCTCACTTTCAGTTTCCTTCTCAGCAGCTGCTCCCCTACTAACTGCTCCTTCCTGATTAAGAGGACGGGGCTGCCCTATCAGCTTTGACTCCGCCCCTCTCTCTCCCACGTCAGCTCCCTGGGTTATCCTGGAGCTGGGGCGTGGCTCTCTTTGTGCTCTCTTGTGCAGAGAATCTTTCTGGGCTACAACTTTAACCCTTTCTTGACCTGCTTTACTGACAGCTTCTACTGAAAAGAACTGCTTTAAAGCCTTATTTCTAGGTTTTAAACCCTCTGCCTTGTCACAACTGTCATGTTTGGAAAAAAGAAAAATCACTCCGTTAGCTAAACATAAACTATGGCTAACGCATACGGATAAAAAAAAAATATAAGAGCGGGAGAAAAGGTCTCAGAAACTCAGGGCCAATAGCAAGCGTTGGGGGAACCCGTCATGCCACTGTCCCAACACATCAGTGACTCTCTAACTCAACAAACTGTATATTTCAAAATGTTTTAATTGATAGTTCAGCAATAGGGGAAATAGGTAGTCACACACAACTACCAATTTGCGCCACTACATACACTCCCGCAGATCATATAACTTGCTGAGATCCGGAGATCGCAGCGTTTTCTGAGCCGGTATGTTTCTGGTGAAGATTGGCCAGGAGTGTATGTGGTGGCGCGAATTGGTAGTTGTGTGTGACTACCTATTTCCCCCTGAAGAAGCAATTAGCGAGGGGTGCAGCAGATCATATTACTTGCTGAGATCCGGAGTGGTTTTTAGCAGTTGTTTAAGCTAAGTTGGAATTTTGTAGTACTTGATTCCATCTGTCTTTTTACTCCCCTTCCTCTCTGGATTGTTGTCACCTATAGACCCCTAATCGCTCTTTCAGTGTCTGTTCTGGTGGTTCCTCCTGTACTGCCATCCCTCTCTCAGTTGGTGTACCCCAAGGGTCTGTTCTGGGCCCTCTCCTTATCTCTCTCTATACCCATTCCCTTGGTGTTCTTATTTCTTCCCATGGTTTTCAGTATCACTTTTATGCCGGTGACTCTCAAATCTATCTATCCACTCCTGACGTCTCTCCTTCTCTCCAAGATCGTATCTCTGCCTGCTTATCTGACATTATTGCCTGGATGTCTAACCGCTGATTAAAATTAAACCTATCTAAAATTGAACTCTTTATTTTTCCCCCTAAACCTTTCTCCCCCCTTCCTCCATTCTCTATCACTTGACAACACTCATCTCCCTGTTTCCTCGGCTCATAACCTTGGGGTCATCTTCGAATCCTCTCTTTACTTCTCCATTCTGTACCCTTACACATTCATATACAATAGATAGCCAAAACCTGTTGCTTCTTCCTCTACAGCATTAACATAATCAGCCCCTTTGCTCTGAACTCACTACTAAGACTCTTGTCCATTCTTTAGTCACCTCCCGTCTGGACTATTATAACCTCTTCCTTGCTGGTCTCCCTTGGTATTATCTTTCTCCTTTTCTATCCATTCAGTAATCTGCTGCATTGCTAATTTTCTGCCAGCCCCAATACGCTCATATTGCTCCTCTTCTAAAATTTCTTCACTGGTTTCCCTTCACTTCGAAATCGTAAATACATTCACTCCACTGCTCCTCATTACCTTTCTCTCTTCTTTCTCCCTACCTCGCACCCCCCCCCCTCGTGAACTCCGCTCCTCGGCTGGCCTTCTTCTCGCGATGCCCTTTTCTTCTACTGCCAACTCTAGGCTTTGATCTTTTCATCTTACTGCCCCTGATGCCTGGAACGAACTTCCTGTTTCTTTAGGTCAAGTCTCTTCTCTCCCCCTCAATGGGGCTGTGGCTCTGATATCGCACGGAATCCACTACCGCCATTTAGCAAACATGCCCTTTAGTGTGCAGTATGTACCCATACACTAATTACAATGCGCAATCCACGCCCCCTCTCTACCGCTAACCTGTCCAGTCACATGCTCCATTGCGCGAGATACAGTAAATGCAGGAATTAGTGTGTGGCAACTGTCATGCCTGTGTAGTAATAAATAGCATGACCCCATGCATAGTTACTATGTGATAATTCCTGCATTCACCATTTAGCACACTATAGTAAAAGGACACTTTTATATGTGTCCATATTCATTTTTGTTTAGACATGGTATAAAAGGATCAAACTCCGTAGCTGCAATATTTGACCCACTTTTCTATAAATGATATCATTTCTAACTCAATGGTATCTAATACAGTTTATTTTTTACTAAATGTACTTAATTAAAAATGATGGGGGGGTGCATATTCATCAGCAGTAGCTAGTCGTTCAAACACAGCTAGCCCTCGCCACTGAAGCTATGACCTGGACATTCAATACTGGGGTCATATCCGGCCACCAGCATTGAACATTTGGATCAGTCAGCAAAGAAGCAAATAGCACAGCAACGATATTCAGCCGTTGCTCAATTAACTTTGGTAGCAAAAGTTAAACCAGCCTTTACTGCACCTGAATTTTGCTACCGAGGAATAATCAGGCCATAGCTGGATTTTGCAGTAGCCAGATTGTCGCTGGGTACTAGAGTGCCGCTGAATATTCCGGTCAGTGCAATTTATGTGCTTAGCAGGTCTGCTAACCGTGTCAATCGCTTTGACCATCCTTCTCCAACATTTGTAGGAACTGTTCTGAATTCCTTGTGGATCCAAGTGGATACATACAATTCTGATCCCTGAAGTTTCACAGTAGGGATTCATAGTATAAGAAGACAGAAGAGTTTTATTCACCTTACATTTCTGACCCTTTAACATGCTACGGACTATGCTAAACAGCTGCAGGTTTCCCTGAGCAATCTTGGAATGCCCAAAGGTAACCATAGGCAATTGCACACAGCTACACACAGACCACACACATCCACAAACTTGCAGTTTCCTCATACATTCTGCTATATGCCTTCTCTGTATTTACAGATCCTTGCACTCCCTCCTCCCCCAAAAGACAGGTTTCACTATCTACATTATAAAGTCATACACCCTATCACAATATTCAATTATGGGATCATCATGGAAGAAGAATATTTTTTTCCTCTCAGTCACTACATCCCATCATCAAATCCTGCGTATTTTTAATTTGCAAAGAAGCATTTTTAAAAAGCGATAAATGCAAAACTTTGGACAACCTGAACAACTAAAAATGTGAAAAAAATCTGTCTAACACACAAGTGCCTATACCTAGGAAAAATTCTAAAAGACTAATAGTATAAATAGTGTGTCCTTCCTGTTTTTTGGCACGTTCCTTAGATCCTTTGTGTTCCTTAGTAACCCCTCCACATGCTTCTGTACTCTCGTCCCCTGAACACTAATGAAGA
Source organism: Ichthyophis bannanicus (assembly GCA_033557465.1). Lineage (NCBI taxonomy): Eukaryota > Metazoa > Chordata > Amphibia > Gymnophiona > Ichthyophiidae > Ichthyophis > Ichthyophis bannanicus. Next base: position 208,550,778 of record CM066040.1, read on the forward strand.
AATCTAACACTTTGAAAGGAAAAGGAAACATAAGAATGCATAGAAAATGAAGGAAGTACAACATTAGATGGTGTGTTTACTTCCTCACTCTGATCTCAAATACAGGTGAAAGGGGAATGTTATTTCTGCAAATATTTTTCCATTCTTCCAGTAACCTTGTAGAATCTATTCAAAAGTTGGTGTCTCTGAGTCTCATGACTGCTTATTACACTGGTCAAAAATGTTTTACAAAAGTCATGTTACTGAAATAAAAATAATCATTTCTTATCAATTCTTATATGCTGAACACGTATACGACAGCGAAATTGCAAAGTTGGCTCTAGTTTTTTTGTAATCTACAAGAATTAATGTTTACATCACGAAATGCATGTCAATAGCAAATATAATAGGCCTTTGGTTAATACCTGTAAAAAAACAAGTCATAGACTACTTCTTAGATTTTTTCGCCTGTCTCTTGTACAGCTGTTCGGGAGCTTCTCTGGGGAGGGTCCAGCAGTATTCAGCCAGCATTGTAGTGGACCATTTTCCCTGGTATCTTTGCTCCATCGTTGTGATATCCTGGTGAAAACATTCGCCCTGTTCATCACTAACCATACCACAGTTGTCAGGAAAGAAATCGAGATGGGAATCAAGGAAATGGATCTTTGAAGACATATTGCAGCCATGTTTCTGATACTGCATCAGCATGTCTTCAACTAGTTCCTTGTAGTTTTCTGCCTTAATATTCCCGAGAAAGTTTGTTGACACTAGGCGAAAAGCATTCCATGCTTGTTTCGCATCACCCTGCAGCAAGTTGTTGAGCCGGTCATCTTTGAAGAGCTCTCGAATCTGCGGACCCACAAAAACTCCCTCTTTAATCTTTGCTTCGCTGAGTTGAGGGAATTTTCCATGCAGGTATCGGAAAGCTGGCGAAGTGCGGTCCATGGCTTTCACAAAGTTTTTCATCAAACCTAGTTTGATGTGAAGGGGTGGTAGCAGGATTTTGTGAGCCTCAACCAGAGCTGGGTGCTGGATATTCTTCTCTCCAACTGTTACATTTTGTCTGCGATTCAATTCCTTCCGCAAGTAGTGCCAATCCCTTGCTCGGCTATCCTACTCACATAAGAAACACATGTATTTTATATATCTCTGCTGCAGTCCCATTAAAAGGGCAACTACCTTCAAGTCACCACAGAGGTGCCAGCTGTACTTGTTATAGTTAATGGAAGTCAGTAGATGCTTTAAGTTATCGTATGTCTCTTTCATGTGGACGGCATGTGCTACTGGAATAGATGGAAGATAGTTTCCATTGTTCAAAAGCACAGCCTTCAGACTCAGTTTCGAAGAGTCTATAAATAGTCTCCAGTCTTCTGGGTCATGAGTGATTTTTAAGGCATTCATGAGGCTTTCAATATCGGAAGAGAATACCAGATTACTTTCCTTTCTGAAGAAAGGCTCCAACTGCTGGTGGCGCTTTCGATATGAAGTAATGTTGACATCTTCTTCCAGAAGATTCCATTGTTGGAGTTTTGATCCTAGCAATTCTGCCTTGTTCTTGGATAAGTCCAAATCACCAACCAGGTCATTTGGTTCTTCCTGTATTATTCTGTGTGGAATTGATATGCATTCCAGTGAAAATCTGGGTCACTGCATGCTGACGGACTAGGAGAAGAACAGGTCGGCTTACCCTTGTCCTCATCAGATGAATTAAGAGAATATTCTGATAGAGGTTCTGGAATAGGAAGTCCCTCACCATGTGGAACTGGTCTCAATGCAGACGGAATGTTTGGGTAGACTATACTCGACTTCTTTTGCTTCGTTATTCCGCTGGAAAGAGGAGGAACCAAGCAGAAGTAACAGTCATTTGCGTGGTTGCTTGGCTCTCTCCACACCATGGGGACTGCAAACGGCATTGATGGTCTTTTGCAATTCAACCACTGTGAAAGCTGTGTTGTACATGTAGCACAGCATATATGCGGGGCCCAAGGCTTGTCTTGGTCACCAGTCTTGCATCCGAAGTAAAGATGATATGCCTTCTTCAGTTGAGAAGTGATACTTTTCTTCTGGTTAGCAAATGTCACTTCCCCACAAATGTAGCAGAAATTGTCAACGGTATTAACGCACTTTCACGGCATTACTGTTCTGTATTGTACCTAAATCGCTAAAATTCTATGATTAATAAAAGTTACATGTAACAGTAGCTTAAACTGTCTCGCACACAGTCTGAAATATTTTAAATGCTCAACCTTTCTGACTGCGTATATAGTACACTTCTGACGTCAGATGGCTTCAGCAGCCGTCTGGCAGTAGTATTGCATTGCATCAGAAAATGATGCAATCAACTCTGGATGATGTGTACATGCTGGTATTATGCAATGTGATGCAATATTACATCATTCAAGGCTTATTTGGGATGTTGTTGATGTCCTACTGGATAAATTTACACGGTGAAACGTCAAAAATGAACTACATGCAATATCTTCTAAATGAGAGCCAATAAAATTGTTTTAATGTTATATTCGTGTTCAGCTCACCAAGATACTACAGACTAGGGCCTTTTAAAGTCAGTAAAGATTTCAATGTTGACCAGTGTAATCAATAGTACCTTAGCGCCACCTGCTGGATGTTTTCACGGCAAGCATAATAGCCAAAAAATGTTTTTAACCTAAAATATATTGATGATCACTTTATTTAACCTATAATTTTCACAGATTTTATTTAAAACATTTAATTTTATGCAAATCCTGCTATATAATTTGAATCCATTTATCAGATAGTATGTCTTTATTTCAAAAAAATCAGTCTTGTTTAACATAATGATTTTTTAATTGAGATTTAGGGGCCCTTTTAGTAAGCACTGCTAATGATTAATATAGTGCTTTTCAAACTTTTATCCTGTATGACTCCATTTTAATATCTGAAAATTCACATGACCTGAGATGATGATGAAATCAAACTGGCAGATCTCCAGCCCTCTTCCTCTCCCTCCTCGCATCTAAAGCAGGAAGGCACAGCGGCAGTCAGCACAGGGTCTCTTGTGTCAGCGTGCAGTACTAACTCAGCATGGGTTTTCAGTCTAACAGGAAGCTTACCCAGGAGGTGCAAGAGCCTGTGAATGTTCATTGGCTCACAGGCCACATGCTGACTGGTGATTTGTGTGACGGGGTCAGTCACACAGGCCCAGAATCCCTTAGATTATGTGGTTGGGTACTGACAGACTACAAGTCCCAGAATCCCTTGGGATGGGAGGGCCCCTGCCATAGTTAAAGCCCAGGTGGAGCAGGTTCAGTGAGCAAGTTGTGAACCTGAAGGGTAGGCAATAGAGCTACATTGTTATGTTCCCTGAAAGACTGTTTAAAGTAGACTGAAGTGATGCAGTTGTACAGCTTGTGGATGTGCCTCAAGCTATATGTTTAATTCTCTTAAAGACTTTGTGTTTGAACATGAGTAACATTTTGCAGCTACTTAACATCTGACTGTGCAGCTGAGCTACAGAGTTGGTTCTCAGAAAGGCTTTGGCTTGGAAGCCGAGTGATAGAATGCAGTTGCACATCTCTTGGCTATTCGGCGGAACTACCTTACTATGTTTTGAGAAGGACTCTGAGGTTTAACCTGTTGATAGGATTGCAGTGCCTGTGACTTTGTATGTCTTTCTGCCCTACCTGGAGTATGGGAGAGAAAGGGCCATGCCTGGCACTGAAGCCAAAGGAAGCCCGGGAACTGGAGGTGACACAGCAGGACTATGCTGTGTTTTGCTTGGACCTTACGGGACCGCAGCAGAAGGCAGGACCATGCCCACCTGTTAGTGCTGCCATGGGACCTGCCTCAGTGCTACAGTGGTGCATTGGCCAGGAATCTAACGAAGGTGTCGCAACGCTCAGAGCACAGACACCAACTCCTCAGCTCAGGTGATTGCCAGCGGCCACGCTCAGTAAGTGTACCTGGGGTGGGCTGGATTGCTAGCTGGGAGGTAGAGGAGGTGAGGGCACCAAGTTAAAGGTGAAAGGACCCCATAGGCAGGCACTTAGATGGCTGCCTAGGGTGCCAGAGTTGGTTGTGTCTGTTTGTGTTTTGTTGCAGGATACTTCACGATGGACCCTAAAAAGGTTTTTTGATGGATGGCCATACAAATCCAAAAGCAGCAAGAGAAATTTATGAGGTCCAGTAGGCTGCCCTAGTGGTCATGCAAGAGCAACAATGGCCTCTGCTGGTTCTGCTACAGGTGTGTCTTAAGGCCACAACCGGAGGGAAGGAAGGCTGACCGTCCAGGAAGCAGGATTCTGTCGCTGCTCTGGTTGATTTAGTAGGATTGCCATCATATGGACTCTTGGCTTTTGGGAAGCTGATTGATACAGACAATATAAATGACTTCTCAGATACTTTTGGGGGTGGGATGGACACATGAACAGTGGCCCATTAGACTGGCCGTCTCCTTGACTGGGAATGTCTTGACCACATACCGGATCTAATCCCACACAGGTCATGAATTATGCTACAGTTAAAGCAGCCAAAAGGGAGCAGTGTGGCTTAACCAAGCACTCTTATAGGAGAGCCTTCTGCAAGGCCATGCTTGTCAAGGTCTTAGCCCAGCAGTTAAGAGACTTAACCACTAAATGGTTGGAGCCCAAGGGTAGGACAACTGCTCAGCTAATGGAAGACATAACAGTAGAGTAATTCCTTTTTGCAGTTCCCAAGGACGTGAGAGGGTGGCTTATAAGGCAGGGCTATCGATCCTTGGAAGAGGCCATTAGGGTGTCAGAGCTGTATTTTGAGGCTCAGTACACCCAGTCCTGTGGAGGAGTGAGCTCAGAGGCCACTCTGCAAGTAAAGCCATCTAGGGGGGTTGGCCCCGAAGTTACCACAAGAAGGAAGGGGACAGTATGGGGGAATAGGCCCAGAGTGGGACACAATCTGCTGGAAGTGAGGCGCTTTCATTGCAGGAATTCAGGGTATTCCAGACAGGACTGCATGGCCAAAGAAATATTAATCGCAAGAGTCGAGAGGAATGAACCACAGAGGGATGTTTTCAGTGCCTGTGCGTGTCACCTGGGCAGGGAAGCAACATACCCCAGGCCAAGGGCTAGGCGAGGCACAGTTGGCCATTGTGAGAAAGGGCCCAAGAAAAGGAAGCTGAGCTGTCATGTATGTGGGAAGCGTGGGCACAGAAAAAGGGACTGCTAGTATAAGTGGGCTCTGACCAAAGGATAGACCGGTTATTCCCCTGAGAGAGCAGCGAACCCGAGATGTTAGAATGGAGGGGGAAGAGTACCTAGAGGGAAGAGGGCAAGTCTCCCATGAAAATACCACTGGAATGGATAACGTGGTGGGTCCCATCATAGACTGAAGGTATAGATTAGAGGCCCACAAGAATGGGGCAATAGAATAATCCACTCAGACAGTGGATTAGAGGAAGAAGGAAGAGGGTATGGCAGGAAACCCTGGAGAACGTGCTCCGGAGTCCGTTGGAGAACATGGAGTGCCATCCCCAAGATGGAAATTTTGGAAGAGGTCCAGAGAACCCCAAGCCAGAGGGTGGTAATGAGGAAACTAACATTGTAGAGTCTGGGGGACTTCTGTAAGAGAACCCCAAGTTGGGAGGTGGAGGTAAGGAAACATCTGGTACCTTAGAACCCGGTCAAAAGGAAATAGTGCAGGAAGGTCCTTTATTACCAGAAAATGTAAAGGACCCTGCGCAGTCAGAGCGGACCCCAAAAGCATCTGTTCAGCAGTCCAAGGAGAAGGACTGTCAGGCCACAGTTGATAAGGCAGATCCTGGGGAAGGCATGGCCTCAAGGAATGAGGGATGTCCAGTTATCCTAGGGAAATGAGAGTCCGAGGAAGGGAGGCACACATCCTCCAGAGAGGTCATTCAATAGCACTATTATCTCAATATAGAACTTTATCCCATGAGGAGGTACGGTGGGAGGATTATAGGGTGGGAAGAGTAACGCATTGCGCAGCAAAGCCTTTTCCTAAGAGGGGGGGAAAAGAAAAATGCCCCAGAAATGAAAGCGAGAAAAAGCTCTGCGACGTAGTTTTCAACCCTAAATGAGGAATGAGTCTGTGTTCACATTAGGCCATTAATACATAATGTAAGTTCTATAAGCCGATGATAAGGCTGATAGAAACTTAAGGGATGGGGTATGTGATGGCATCAGTCACACAAGCCCAGAATCCCTTCGGTTATGTGGCTGAGTCCAACAAACTACAAGTCCCAGAATCTCTTGCCACAATTAATTAAAGCCCAGGTGATTCAGTTAGGAGGAGAACACTCAGGAGAAGGGATCAGGGAGGCAGGATCTAGAAATGCTTCCGGTGTTTCCAAGGGAAGAGAGCAACGATCCCTGGGAAGAAGAGGAGGCCATGGAAACAAAAGCATATGAGGACAACGGAGACCCAGCGCTGATGGAGGTACAGGGGATAGGACAATGAAAGCTCTGACTCCTGGGGCAGGTTCATTGAGCAAGTTGTGAACCTGAGGGGTCGAAGGGTGGGGCAGCTACACAGCTTTTTGGCTGGGCAGCAGAGCTACATTGTTGTGGATGTGCCTCGAGCTATGTGTTTAATTCTCCCAAAGACTTTGTTTGAACATTGAGTATCATGATGCAGCGTCCCAGCGTCTGACTGTGCAGCTGAGCTACAGAGTTGGTTCTCAGAAAGACTTTGGCTTGGAACCTGGGTGATAGAATGCAGTTGCACAGCTCTTGGCTATACGGCAGAACTACCTTACTATGTTTTGAGGACTCTGAGGTTTAACCTGTTGATAGGATTGCAGTGTCTGTGACTTTGTATGCCTTTCTGCCCTACCCGGAGTCTGAGAAAGGAAGGGCCACACCTGGCTCTGAAGCCAAAGGAAGCCTCAGGAACTAGAGGTGACACAACAGGACTGTGTAGTGTGTTTTTGCCTGGACCGTACGAGATGGCAGCAGAGGGCAACACTGCACCTGCCTGTTAGTGCTGCCTTGGGACCTGCCTTGATGCTGCACTTAGCATATGGTCACAGTGAAAGTCCAGAGAGTTGGGGAAATGGCCTGACCACCGATGATGTGACCTCATTTGGGGTCCTGACCCCAAGGTCGGGGTTAATGTGTGTTTTAGCATGCGGTAACTGGCTGTGGTGAATTCTAACGTGCAGACATTCTATCTACCAGCTGCAAAAACGCAGAGTGGGTGGGCCGAGTGGGAGCGCGGAGAGCATCTACAGGGGCATAATTTTGGGTGGACATTGGTAGAGCGCACACTCGTAACAAAAGTAGGCACAGGCCTCTACAAGAGCCATACGACTGGCAGAGGTGCTTGCTGCTTAAATGAACATGGGCACTTTTTCACTTGCATCTAATTTTAAAAAGTCAAGCATGCACACTAAAGTGCACATTAACTTAGACTTGCTTATAAAATTACACTCCATGAGGATCATTTTTATAAACTTCCACATAGTTCATGTGTGGTTTTATGTGCTTATTTCCTGCCTATTTTATAACCTCAAGTATGCGCATACTTTTTATAAAATACTAATGTACGTAAATGGTCAAAAAAATGCCACTAATGTAAGGGGCAGTCGCTTACACCAGTCCTGGAGCTGGCGCACATGCCCCTGCCTAAATTTGTAAAGCGTCCATGTAAACTATACTATTTTAGGATTTGCATGCATACCTGTGCACTCTGGCCATGCTCTATGCAAACTCTGCTCCCGGGCATGCCCATAATGAACATCCGCGTGATAGCCAATGTGCACATCAATTATGTAGGGAAATGTCCATAATGCCTAGGTTTATGCATGTTGTTCACACATAAATCTAGGTGGACTTTTATAAAGTTACCCCCTTGGAGAGTAAGTTTATAAAGAGGTGCCTACTTTTCTTTATAAACCATAACAAAGCATTCCCACTCCTCGCCATCCATTTGCCCCCACAAACAAACCTCAGAATAAAAACCCCTGGAGAGGTGCTTGGCAAAACATTGGCCGCAGCTTTAATTCAACATCTGAATATTTAGCAATAACATATCAAAGCAAGTAATAACAGTAATATCAAGCTCCACCAACGATCGGGCTAGACGGTGTTCGCCTTAGACTGACACTAATCACTGTTTCCATACTCTCCTCTCCTGCCAACTCCCCCCCCCCCCAATCCCCCAGCCTGTGGTGACACCAGGTTGAGGCTTGCTTCCACCTGTGGGGGTCTTAATGTCACTAGGATAGCACATGGCGGTTACGCCCATGCTGGGGGAAGCCCCCTATTGCTCCTATCCCCTGTCTTCTTCCCTGCCCTTCTAGGGGGTGAAAAAAATTAACCATAAGGGGAGGTGGCCCCCTCTAGATCCCGCCAAGAGTGGAGACTGAAGATTGCTACCCCACACAGCCAACCCCTCACCAACCCAAAGCCAAGTGCCAAGGGTAGAAAGGAGGAGCAGCAATCCTCTGAACCCTGGGGGCAGTAGGACCCCCCCCCCCAAGATGCCTAACACCCCACCTCAGCCAAACCTGACATGTGGCACAGGGACAGTACGTGAACTGCTCTGGGAACCGGCTCAGCCCTGATTCAGGGCCCTGCCACCACACGTTGCAGCGGCCTGCACCCCACGGCTGTCACTCCACCCGTGGCCATGCGAACAAAGTCATGAAGGAAAAAAAAAACACAACAAGCGGCTGTTGCTGCCACAAAACGAGAGGAGCTCCCCCCTCCCAAAACTGCCACTGCTGAGCCTGACCATGCTGAGCTTGCTCCTCCCTCCCAGTCGCTGCTGCCTGAAGCCTGCCAAAATTGCCTCTCCTAGTGAGTCTGCGCTGGTCTACCTTCTGCTTCTTGCCAACCTCATCCCTCCCCCTTTCCTTTCTGCTGGCCACAGTCCCTCCCCCACCCCCCACAGCTAACGGATAGCAGGCTCAGCCATGTTACCCGCCCCACTCCTACTTTACTTGGAGGGATGGGAGCTGGGGCACCATTAACCTAAGTGGCAGAGATCGCTCCTTAAGGCATGGACGTTCACACCAACCCTAGAGCTAGTATAAATGTCAGTACCTATACTTTACAAGTATGCATGTAAACTGTAGTATTTTACAATCTTCACCTATGCTTCACCCATATTTCGCTCAAACTCCACCCATTTGCACAGTCACCATCAAATCAAGGTGAGTACTTTTACTCAAAGTGCTATTTTTTAAAGTTATTTACACACATATTTGGCTAAATACATATGTAAATGACTAAAATAACCCCTTTTGGGCCTGCACTTGGGGCCTGATATTCTGCTGTCTGGATCTTCTCAAGGCTATGCACCCTGTCGACCCCTAAACTGGATATTCAATGCTGTGGCGACGGCATTGACTATCTGGTCATCGTCACCAAAATCGGAAGCCGCCGAGGCAATATTGGAAGCTGCCTGGTTAGCTTCTGCGCCTTAAAGATAGATGAGGGTTTTCCTCACATATCTTTAAAGTGCCGATCGCTAACCAGGCAGCTTCCAATGTTGCTGCTAGACGATTAGCACAGCTCTCCACCTCGAAATGCCCCCAACACGCCCCGATGCTAACCTTAGGCGTAGGCCTTTGTTTGTGCAAACACTGGCAAGCCTATGAATACAGACAGACAAACAGATAAGGCCCTTCCAATAGGCACATCTGTCTTTCTGTTTATCATATAAGCAAAATGCACCTAAAAGGCAGTGATGTGCATTCATTAGTGCACATTTAGTTCATTAGCTTAAATCAATTTTGCATGCATTAAATTTTTTAAGATGCAGTAACCTATAAATTAGCAACATTAAGTTGATGTTCCTACATTAAAAAATTCCATGTGCTAAATTTGTATTTCATTGAATGTGTGAAACAAATTGAGAACATGTTTGTCTTGTAAGCAATGAATAAAGAGCAGCTATTCAAAAAAAGGTTGAGGGGCCAATTTTCAAAGCCCTTTATCCAGATAGCCCACATGGAGTACCTGGATCAGGGCACTGAGAGAAAAATACATAGCAGCACTATCTGTGGGCGGAGCAAGGGGGATGCAGCCACTATCTGGACAAATGGATTTATTTAGACAGTTTTTGTATACCGCCTTATCCTTCAAACAAAGCGGTCACAACACAATTGGGGGGATACATTTAACACGCGGGGATATGAGACACATACACTAATACTTACAGGGAACATGGGCTATGGAGGGTTAAGTGGCTTGCCCAAGACTACAAGGAGCATCTGTGGGACTAGAAACCCCAGTCCTTCCGGCCCAAGGTTGCTGTCCTCTAGTGGGATTTGAACCCCCAACCTTCCAGCCTGAAGTTCCTTGCCCCAACCACTAGGCTACTCCCTCCCTCTGGAGTGGATAGTGGAGATTTTCAGCCGGCCTTAACCAGATAGCTTAGGCCACTTAAAGAACAGGTCTTGATTGCTTATCTGGACAACAGCTGAAAACTGTCGCTATCTGGATAAAGTCAGCACCAATCCAGACAGTGGCTGCACAATCCGGCTATTCCGCTGCAGCCACGATCCGGATACTGCTGATGAATATCTGGATTATATTTAAGTGCCACAGCATTTGATATTAGTCCTTCTAAATACTGGGCAATAAGCTCCTAAATGTATGCCCTATTTTCAGCCCGACTTAGGACCCTAAGGGTTTGATATTCAAACCTCATAAACCTCACCAATCCTGCTAAGGATCCTCGCTGATGGCCCTGAAAACGTCCGGTTAGTTAGGGAGCAGAGATGGGCCAGTCGCACGCCTTTCTGGTTAGCAGTGATATTCAACTGCAAACCCGATAGACAAACTGCAGAAAGTCAGAACGGGTCAACAGCTGCCCTAACTTTACGCTAAATATCGCCACTAACTGCATAGCTACTACAGCGAAACTGGATATTCAACATTGGACACCAGATAACTTCTGACTCTCAATATCCAGTTTCATTTTTTGACCACGGCAGTCAGGCACTTTAGGAGAACTTTAGCACCATGGTCTCATTATTTAGCACTTTAACACCATGGTCTCATTATTAACTCTTAAGTTTTCAGCTGAAAATTCATCTTTATTTAGGAGCTTAAAAGTTATACTTGCACATTTTAGGCTGCCATTCATTTGCCTAATTTTTGAATCTGGTGCTGAAAATCAGTGCTGAGCTCCAAACTTTTATTCTCCATCCTACCCTGTTGCCATCCCACTTTTTTTACTACTAAATTTAGCAGTCGAGTGAAATTTTGAGTATAAATTTCACTTGACTAGTAGCTTTTCAGAGATTTGATTTAGAAGCATACCTCTCAAAGTTAGGAGCATAAATTCTTTGAATATTAGGCTCAAAAGTTTCAGCTCCAGTCAATCATGTTCTGTTCCTTCGGTCCCCAAAATTTCTGCTTTCTTCAGGATAGACAAGATATGCAAATTCGAGTGCTGGTAAAATACACCATTTTTTTTTTTTTGTGCCGTCAAGTCAGTGCTGACTCCTGGCGACCCAGCTGCCTGTGGATTTTCTTGGCAATGTAGCGCATAAGTACATTGCCAGGCCTTTTTCTTCCGAGGCAATGGAGGGTAAAGGGACTTGCCCAAGGTCTGCAGAATGAGTGAGAGCCATGCAGTCTATAATATCTTGTGTTAATTCAGCTATGATAGAACATTGAGGTTTGAGAGTAACACATTCTGCCGATAGAGTGCTTCTAGTGGATTTCAATCATAACAAAGCAAAGTTTTAAAGAAAATGACCCTGTCTTATTATTCTTGGCATAATTTTTGACAAATAAATGCAGAGGTCAGTTGAAAAAAAGAACCAAGAGACAGTCTTTTCCTGGAGACTGAAGCCTTCAGAGAAAACATTTTATCTTTGAAAGAAACTATTGATTATTTTTACCTCCTGTCTACAAAAGCTGCGGGGTCACCACCCAGAGAGCTTCACGGTGCTGACCTCTGCACAAGACAAACTTTCAGCAGGCCATTCTGACCTGTTCTCTTTCTTTAGTCTGTCTCTTGCCAAAATGAATGTTTGCTATTTCACTGTGCAGAAAACAATGGCAGGCTAAAGGTTTACATGCTTTTATTGAGCAATATTAAAATATCTTGTTATCTTTGTGCAAAGTTGCTCAAGACAAACGGGATCGGAAGATGTAAATTTAGGGAAAAGCAAAAGGCAGCTAAAATGAATGGGCTCGAAACCATAGATGTCGAAATGATATTAATGCCCGAAGGTATGGGAGAGACCTAAAGAACAAGTTAGCAAAGGAATACGCACATAGCTTTTTTTAAAGGGTAGGCAAACTCTAGCCCCAAGAAATCAAACTACTCATGTTTTCAGGATATTCCTAATTGATATGCAGGAATAGATTGTGTGCACGCTTCTTGGATTGCATTCAAATCTATCTCCTGAAAACCTAAGTCGTTTTCCTTATTTTATTAACAAGCTTTTTTACATCCTTCTTCTCTAGTGTGACATATAGCAGCTGATGTAGTAAAATGAGCTATTAATGCTTGTAAACATGGGTCCCAATGTTCAGCGCTGAACTTTAACCCCAGATATTCAGTGCCGGGGCCATTCCGATACAGTTCTTATCTCCCTCACTTCCACTGGGAGCCTAGTCCGCACATCTACCACTCTTTCAGTAAATAAATCTTTCCTTAGATTTTAAAAGGGATAACTTTAGCCTTTTATAATGATTCAATGGCCAAAATTATCCATATAAGTGGCCAAAAAATATATATATTTTTGTGAAAAAAACCCACTTAAGGGATCAGCAATGTTGTTCTCATCTCTTCCCTCCTGCTCTTCAGTTTCCCAGCTTTGCTATAGTTATTCTATTGTCACGTCAAGGATATGAGCTAGCTGTGTGAAGACAGGAAAGCACCATTCTAATAAAGACCAGTTGTGCACTACACAATCAGTTTATTGGTCTTAGTTCAGCTCCCAGGAGACATTAACCCAAATAGCGAAAAAACAAAGCATGCCGTAGTATTTGCCAAGGCTCGCATCTATGTTCCAGACAATGATTGATGGGGTTTGAGCTCCCCTCAAGGGCATGGTTGAGGTTAGCGGTGGGGCAAAGAATTGTAGTTCGTGTTGCAGCTACTAGTTGCAGTCATAACTCATAGCTGATATAGCACGTCACTTTGTGACTAGGCCATATCCTTCTGTCCCTTCAGTAACAAAGCATTCGCCCCAAAAATGTCAATTTTTTTCAGCTTAATGAATAAGATAAATCCAATTACCTTCAAATTCCATTAGAGCTATGTTTACTAAGAGAAAGTAGCAATGAATGTATTTTTTTTATGAAGCAAACTATAGAAACTCTTTCACAGTGCAATACTGCTGTACATGCCAGAATAAAATGAAATTGCTGTTCTTTCATAGAATATTTACACAGTCGGGTCCATATTCAAAGGCATTTACTCTGATGACGGCAGTTGTTATCCAGATAGCAGCAGCAAAGGGATTTATCTGTGAATATTCAGCAGCACTGTCTGGACTGTGGCACTAAACATCATTAAATTTTGCCTCGGCACTATGCAGATAATGTCTGGGTGGCACGTGGATGGAGCAGCAAGTTAGCTGGAGAGCGACAATATTCAGACCACTATCTGCCCTGAAGTTATCTGGATAGCAGATTGACCATTGCCACCATCTGGACAACTCTGGCATTAAGCGCATTATACAGCTACTTGACCCACGTGCTATACGGAGAGTGGCACTAATTACCAGGATTGTCTTTAAAAACCATAGCTGGCATTTTAAAAAACTGCTGATCCTGATGTTTAAATATTGGTCTGAAAGAGTTCACACAGAGAGAGATAGAGAGAGCATAGGTGTGTCTTTTCTTAATATAGGCACACTCATTCGCTTTCCTCACATTATTCCCAGAAAATAAACACCAGACATCATAGTGGTGGCTAAAACTTTGGCTGCAGCTTTATTTACATTAAACAAATACATCAAATATCTGGCCCATATCACTTCTCACATTGGCCTTCCCCAACTATCCTCCTATACATCTTGTACAAGTTCCTGGAGGAAAAGTCCATAAATCATTATTAAAGTGCACTAGGGAAATTCACAGCTTACCTCTGGGATAAGCAACATAGTCTAACTTTTGGGAACCAGAGAGGTACTTGTGACCTGGATTGGCCACTGTTGGAAACAGGATACTGGTCTCAATGGTCTTTTTGTCTGACCCAGTATGACACATTTTATGTTCTTATGTTCCCCATCATCCAACACACTCAACTACTTGACTAATCGGCGCTGACCAAGTCATAATGAGATCTGTGAAGGCTACTACCCGCTCTACCCACACAGCCTGCAGTGATGCCAGCCCATGCCCTCAGAGTTCATGACAGTGATGCTCGCTAGCCATTGAATCTTTCCAAAACTTTCATATTTTGCCTAGAGATATGGTGCATCCTGGGAATGCCCTCTCAGCAGAGGTGGGTAGGATTAATGGTGAATGATATAAAAAAGCATGGGATAAACCCAGAAGATCCAAATATAGCTAGAGGTGCTTTCTTGCTCAAAGTCAAATGCCTTTTATTCTGCAAAAAAGGCACAGATTGAGGGTAACCTACACACGGCAGCAATTTCATGTGTGTGCCTTTGAGTCAATGCTGGCTTGGCAGTGTGACTGGAAGTAGATTGCCAGGCCTTTCTTCCCAGGCAATGGAGGGTTAAATGATTTGCCCAAAGCCCCTGATCTTGCTCAGCTCGTGGTCCCTCCAAGGGCAGAGTGGTTCCAAGGGCAGAGTGAAGAGATCAAGCCACTGCCTTGATCTCTTCACAGCCACTACCATGTTGATAGCACATGCAAGCAGAAAGCAAGCCAAGTGCAGCTGAGAGGTAGGAGAAGAGGGGCAGAGGCTGCAAGACAAGGGCAGCTCCTGAGAGCCTGCATTTGAATTCTACTCCGGGGAGGGGCTTGACTAGGGTGGACTCTTTCCAGTTGTGGTCATAAGAGACAACTTCTCAAAATTCAATTCCACACAAACCAACCCTCAAAAAGTCATAACAGCAGCAAATCAGAATTCAGAGACACATCCTAACATTGTCTTTTTGCAATTTTATTTTTGATATCCTCGGCACTCTCTAGTGATCTCCCCAGAAGGTCATGCTCCTACAATTAGAAACTCCTTTATGGTCAATTTTGGATAGTGGAGAGCTTCTCCTCGTCCAACAAGGTCTACATTCAGCATTGCTGCTTGGTATGTAGGGCTGCCACTCAAGCCTGACTACACTCCCCTTGAGGTATGTCAAGCCATCACCAGCTCTACAAAGCCAGGGATCTGAACTCTGATTTCCTACCCCCACCAAGGCAGCACAAAGACTGCATCCTGAAGCACAGGGCTGGCCCTTGTTTTATTTTTTAATTGCAGACCTGCATGCTTCCTATTTCATTTTTTGCTATATTGAACAGGGGGAGGAGGAGAAGCTGCAGATGCTTTATATGAGAGGGCTTGGAGAAGGAGTGGCTGGTGCTGGAAAATTATGTTTGCAACAATGAATGGAATGCACTGAAAATCCACCTAAAAATCCCCAATATTTTTTTTCGCCACATGCATAAACTGATAAAACTCTATTTTTCTGACCATAGGAAAGCACCAAATTGCCTTAGAAATATACCATTAGATTTTCAAATGATAAACTCATAGGACCAGAATACCTAAATAAAATTGATGAATGAATAAAGTATGCACTTAATTTGTCTTTATAAACAACAGTATAAGTTGTTACAGATGTTAACTTATTCCATCTAGTGGTTCATGACTGTAGTTTGCCGTTTCCTACTTCCTTTGTTGTTGTCACTTGTGACCTTCTGATGTAATACATCATGGTTCCTGTGCTTCAGCTATATTTAGTCTCCACCAACACATTTGGGAGTCTTCAGGCTATTGACCCTTCTATTCTCTCTACTGCTGTCTCATCTCCTTTCTCTTACAGTATGTCATCTGAGTCTGTTTAAGAGTTTATCTCGTCTTATAACATCATACGTTCCTCTTCTCTGGATGCTATTGTTTCTCCCATTCCATGCCATATGATGCATACTGTACCTCAGCCTTGGCTACATCTAAAATCTACTACCTATGTTCTTGTGCCTGCATTGCTGGGCACCTTTGACTTGCATCCTGTTTCCATGCTGGCTTTCTAAACTTCATATTCTTGCTAACCTCTTTCCAGTCTGCCATAGCACTTGCCAAGCAAGAGTACTATGTCCATCTGACAAACTTTCTTGCCTCTGACCCTCAATGTCTCCTTACAATGTTCATCTCTCTCTTCAAAGTGCTCTACCTCCGACCCTTCCTTCTCTTCCTGCCCAAACTTTGGTTCACCCTCCTCTTTCCTCCTCCAAATTCACTTCCTGTTCCACTGATCCCATTCCCAACCATCTAGTAAGGTCCACCTCGCCCTCTGTTTCTCTTCCCTCTGTCATATCCTCAATCTATCGCATTCCATTACAAATCTTCCTGCAACCATCAAACATATTATTACTGATCATTTGTATAGTGCGACATGCTTGGTCACAACTCTCCTCAAAAAATCTTCACTAGACCATACCTGCTCTTCCAATTATCAGCCCATCTCCCTTCATATCCAAACTAGTTGAACAAGCAGTTCACTGCTGCTGTCTTATATTTCTCCCCTCCCAAGCCATTCTGGATCCACTGTAATCTGATTTTTGCTTTTACATTCTACAGATCAGCCTTTGTTAAAATCTCCAGTGACTTGTTTCTGGCCAAATCCAAGGGTCTTTATTTGATCCTCATCCTTCTCGATCTATTTGCTGATTTTAAAACTGTTAATTTATCACCTTCTTCTTGATGTCCTATTTGCTTCAATCGAAGGGCTCCGTCCTGTTCTGTTTTTTTTTTCTTATCTCTTCCATTGCACTTTTAGTATATGTTTTGACGGATCTTCTTCCTCTACTGCTAACCTGCTTACTGTTGGTGTACCTCAGGGTTCTGTCTTGGGACCTCTTCTTTTCTCTCTCTATACTCACACCTTTAGTGCCCTGATTTTCTCCCATGGCTTTCAGTATCATCTTTACTGTGATGACTTTCAGATATATCTCTCCAGCAATCCTGGATAGCCTGCTGCTATCTAGATGGTATAAGGCACACCAACCCGGCAATCAGGCCTGGAGATCCATGCTGGGTACAGGGGGGGTCACCGCTGCCTGATCCAGACCCTGACTAGCCAGCTGTGGGTCAGGCTATGGGTAAGGGGGGGGACTGAGCCACAGCGGCCAAAGGAGTCTGTGGGGAAGACGTCCCCGCAGGCAGGTAGGGCATGCCAGACCATCCTCTGGCTTGATTCTGGCTGCCTCGGGAAAGTTTTGCTCCAGCGGACCAGAATCGGGTCCAAATGGGCCCGTCTTGCCTGGGGCTGTCTGGACGGCCCAGACGTTCCCCTATGGGAATCGGGCTCTAAGTAACAACAAAGGAGGAGAATATGGGATACTAAGCGTTTGCTCTCCTGACTACAATACTGTCTGTAAACCTGCAGGTTAAATCAAAACCATTATGTAAATGAAATCACTAAGGTTTTGTACCTTGGATATGTTCAGATCTACTGAATTTTAACATCACAGAATGGGAACCTACCAAGACATCTGTTACCTCGCAGTACTTCTAATGACCCACACTTCAATGGCTAATTTATTGCCTGGAAGGGAGGAATATCTAAAGGTATTCCCATTCAATTCTAAGGCAAACGTAATGGAAAGAAACAGGGCATAAACTCTCCTCAGCCTGAGGGGCGCACTGTATTGTAAAAATGTGAAAAAAATGTTTGGCGTCAAACACGGCTTTTTCACAAGGGAAACTGGTGATGTCAGTGTGATGTCATATACAGTAATACACTCATCAGCGAGCAAGTATCAAGAAACAAATTGCTCAGGATGGTATGTTAACCCGATAGAGGGTCGCAATATAGTAAATATAGAACTTATGTTGTAAACATCCTTTCAAATCACCATATTTTGTTACTGTCACCCCAATCATATCAGACACTGTAATCCTATTGGATGATTCCTTCTAAATTAAATGGGTTGCAAATATTTTCTTTTCAGAAAAGCCCACATGTACAAATTAAGTGAAACGGAAGGGTTAGGAACTCACTTTGAAAGTAAAAAAGACAAATGAAAACAAGAAGAAGAATAAAATAATATATGACATATATAAACACACAAGCTCATAATCATTCAATAATTCAGAGAAACAAGGCTGAAGTGGCACCGGACATGGTTAGCATTAAAGCGTGCATTTCCTGTTATCAAAAGATCCAAATAAAAGGGAATGACAGATTGACCAACTGTCAATGGCCTCTTTTTAGTACTTCATCGGTCTATATCATCCAAGGGGGCTTTTAACCTTGCACGTGTAAAAAAAAATATAAAATAAATAAATAATTAGAAGTACTATTAAAAAAATCTTAAAATGAATAAAATCAATGCGCTCTCTTTATTACTTTATTGGTCTATATATTAATGTATTACCCCTCCCTTTGTCTTTACCTGTTTGTCTGTTTCACCATCAAAAAGAGGGAATGACCTTTCTTTAGTACTTTATCATATATTATACACTATTTAATAGACTAATAACTGTAGTCATATATCGATTTATTGTAGTCACTTAGCATCCCATACATGGGTATGTTTTTACCTCTAGCACCCAAACTTAAATTTAATCCTCTCCTCCTTTGTCGTCACTTAGGGCCCGATTCCATCCTGAAAGTCCTGGCCCTCTGTGCTCCTAGTGGTAACTGGATGCACAGAGGGAGTTGCGATTAAGATCCCGTGGGGCATGTCTAGCTCCGCGGGATCAGAATCACGAACAGGCCTGTACGTTGAGGCCAGGATCTTGATTCCATCCAGCTTGCACGTACAGGCCTTCCCCAGATAACTCGGTCAGGGCAAATCAATGGAGCTATGGCATTCTGTTGCCATGGCACTGCAGCTCCATTGAAAAGCTGTGATCCCTGGCTGCCAGCTGTAAAGGTGCTTTCCCCACAGCCCG
Source organism: Ichthyophis bannanicus (assembly GCA_033557465.1). Classification (NCBI taxonomy): domain Eukaryota; kingdom Metazoa; phylum Chordata; class Amphibia; order Gymnophiona; family Ichthyophiidae; genus Ichthyophis; species Ichthyophis bannanicus. The sequence goes on from CM066040.1 coordinate 208,569,729, forward strand.
ACCCCCGATCTGGCCTCCTAAGGACAGGATCGAGCTGCGGGGAATCTCCTCTGCCCCCTCCCAGCACTTCCTAACCCTGGGCCTGCCGATCCCTGCCGACCAGGGAACGTATTCACCTCAGAGGTGGAATAAGTTCCTCGTGCAAGCCGCTGGCCCTAAATGTACAGAGCTGACATTAGAATCGACACTGTACATCCGGGGCCGACAACCACCCACTGCTCTCCCACGCTGCCCCCGATCTGCCCTTTTCCCGCCTCATCTATCTTTCCCGTACAATGCGCAGGGAAGGTAGATGGGGTCAGGAAGGGCCCAAATAGCGGGGATGGACATCCATTCCCACTATTCGTGCCTTAGAATGACCCCATTAGTCTTTTTTGTGTCTAGGTCTTATAAAGAGCTTCTATTTTATTTGTCTTATCCCTGTTTTAACTATTTTACATTGCACTGTTCATTTGGCATTTATGTGGTACAATTCATTTGGTTTATTGTATCGACTGTATCCTTGGAGATTACACTTTGTTTTATTATTATATTATATACATATTTTTTAGATTATGTTCTCATTTTTTAATTTATTTATTGATATGTAGGGTGGTTATTATGTTTTTACCTTGGACTATATAATATTTATTTGTTTTAGACGTCTATATTCCCTGAAGAAGGCATGAGCTGAAACACATGTATGGTGACCTCAAGAATACCAATAAAGCTCCCTGTTTTCTATCCATGGAATGGTGTGATATGCTTCTGTTTGTGACTTGTAGCACTATACATTAGTATTTTAGCTCACATCTTTCCAGTAGTAGATCAAGGTGAGTTGCAATCAGGCACTATAGGCATTTCCCTGTACACAGAGGGCTCACAATCTAAGACAATGGAGAGTTAAGTGACTTGCTCAAGGCCACATCCAAGGGTCCAAGCCATCAATGGAATTGAAACCCTGACCTTTTTAATGCAGGGTTGCTGCCCTAATTACTAGACTACTCCTCTACAAGTAGTAGCAGTAGTCATAGTAGTAGTTAAAGGTGTCGTCATTTATCAGAGTTAAAAATAAAATCAGAGATTCTGAGCCTATATTTAGTTGCCAATTGGCTCCAGATGCACCCAACAAGCTTGATCCAGTCCTGCGCTTACCCCATTGCATGCAGGGATATGTAATTCTGATTTCTCTATTGTACGCCATAAGAAAAGCAAGACTACAAGTGTCTGCATGCAAGGGGGTAAACCCAGCACTGGATCAAGCCTGCCGGCATTTGAAACCAGTTGGAAACCCTACCTGCACTATTTTCCTGCTTATGATGGAGACAGTTTCTAGAGTGCAGTTGGATGCAGAATGAGGAATACACATAGTTTGCAGCGATACAGCTCATCCTAAGACTGCACATACTCTCCCTTGACATAGAATCACAAAAGTGTTACAGCATCGTGGGAGCAGCTAATAGCATTCTACCCACAGAGGGCATGACGTTTAGTGGTGACTTATATGGTAATTGGGGAAATTTCACAGCACAGTTCGAAGACTATTTTCTAGCAATAGGCTTACAAGAGAAATCACCTGAAGTGCAGGTAGCTATACTAAGAAGGATGATGGGCACTGAATGCTGCAACGTTCATAAACACAATTTGACCTTTACAGCGGACTAGAGAAAAGATACCAAGTGATCTTGTGCTAAACAGATCACATTATATCATACTCACATAATGGGAACAATATTTAGTGAATCCACATAAAGAAAACCAGATATGTTATATGGCTATCTTTATACTGTTTTTTAAAAACACATTTGTTTATCTCAGAGCCATGCAATTTCACCGTACAAAAGATGCATAGACATCTTATTTGGATATCTTTAGACCCTCTGTAACTGCAGTCAAAATATCTGGATAAAGTGAGCTGAAGAGTGGCCAAATATCTCCGCTAAATGTAAACCCTTCACCATGCCATCCATGGCTCTCCCTCTTAAGAACATAAGATATGCCATACTGGGTCAGACCAAGGTCCATCAAGCCCAGTATCCTGTTTCCAACAGTGGCCAATAAAGGTCACAGGTATCTGGCAGGTTCTCAAAAAGTCACACAGGTTCCACAATCGTTGTCCCGGGGTAAGTAGTGGATTTCCCGGGTCTTCCTTAATACTGGTTTATGGATCGTTCCTCCAAGAACTTGTACAAACTTTTTTTTTTTGTAAGAATTGAGTTTTAGTTCAATTTTCTTATATCATAAGAAAAAAAAAGTACTACACATAATCCTCTGTCCAAATAGTCTTGTAACAGAATACAGAAACAGAAATCATTATGACCATTGGAACATGGTGTCCAAACCTTTTTTAAATCCAGCTACACTAACAGCCTTCATGCCATCCTCCGGTAACGAATTCCAGAGTTTGATTTACATGTTGAGTGAAAAAATATTTCCTCTAATTAGTCTTAAATATGTTACATTGTAACTTCATTGTGTGTCTTGTAGTCTTTCTACTTTTTGATGGTGTAAACAACAGATCTACGTCTATAGACCTCTATCATATCTCCCCTCAGCTGTCTCTTTTCCAAGTTGAAAAGCACTAACCTTTTAAGCCTCTCCTCATAGAGCTTTCCTTCCATCCCCTTTAACATTTTGGTGGCTCTTCTCTGTACATTTTCTAATTCTGTGATATTCTTTTTAAGATATGGTGACCAGAATTACACACAACATTCAAGGTACGGTCGCACCATGGGATGATACACAGGCATTATAATATCCTTTGTTTTATTCTCCATTCCTTTCCTTACGATACCTAGCATTCTATTTGCTTTCTTGGCTGCTGCTGCACACTGGGCAGAGGGTTTCAAAGTTTTATCCATGATGACACCTAAATCTTTTTCCTCGGTGGTGGTCCCTAATGTGGAACCTTGCATCGTGTAACCATAGTTTGGGTTGCTCTTTCCTCAGTGCATCACTTTGCATTTGTCCACATTAAATTGTATCTGTCATTTGGATGCCCAGTCTTCCAATTTATCAAGGTCCTCCTGCAATTTTTCACAATCCTCTTGCTTTTTAACAACTTTGAATAATTTTGTGTCATCTGCAGATTTGATCACCTCACTTGTTGTTCCCATTTCCAGGTCCTTTATGAATGTTAAAAAGCATCAGTCCCAGCACAGATCCCTGGGGTACTCCACTATTCACCCTTCTCCATTGAGAAAATTATCCATTTATCCCTACTCTCTGCTTTCTATCTTTAACCAGTTCCTGATCTACAATAGTACACTGCCTCCAATCCCATGACTTTTTAATTTGGCTACAAGTCTGTCATGAGGGAGCTTGTCAAAGGCTTTCTGAAAATCCACATATACTATATCAACCATCTCATCTTTGTCTACCTGTTTATTCACACCTTCAAAAAAATAACAGATTAGTAAAACAAGACTTTCCTTGGCTAAATCCATGTTGGCTTTCTTCCATTAAACCATGACCATCTATATGTTCAGTAATTTTTTTATATAATGGTTTGTATCATTTTGCCTGGTACTGATGTCAGGCTCATCTCACTTTATACAGATTAAATTTGGCCAGATGTTGACTTGTCTGGCCAGAACTGATTCATTTTGAAAATTTGCTGCTGCTAAATAGAAGATCTATCAGGGTAATTGATGAATGAGGGTACCTGGATAAGCCCTTTTGAATAAGATCATCCAAACCTTTGGGGGATTTCCCTAGCAGAAAAATTAAACAGAAAGAGGGTGGCCTCAATAGACCTCTGTGTTGTTTTCTTTTGGTCGATTAGATAATTATATTGTATAATACTGAAGCATCGCGTATGGAGGGTCATTTTTAAATTCATCTCTACATGTAAAAAAGTGTTTCACCTGTGGAAACAGCCTTCAATAAAATTGCCTACCCAATACGAAATCGGACTGAATGATGTCCTCCAGGACCTGGTATGTACGCACCCTAGGTCTGGTCAAATGATCTTTTTATTAAGCAATTACTTTGAAGCCCTTTCATCCACAACATTACTTGTCTCAGCCGACTGAAAGGGGAGTATCTGGGTTTGAGAACTGAGCTTGGATCTTGCGATTAGAAACTCACGGCACCGAGATATCGGGTCGATCAATCCACTTAGTACTGAACATTCCTCTGCTGCAGTCTAAACATACACATACTTATAAGTTTCCATATCATAAATTGTGTGCTTTCAGTGACTTATGAGGCTTTAAATTTTCAAATCCCAACAGCAGCGTGTTTGAAATTAATCTTTGGTGACAGTATTTGGCAGATGTAAAATGTTTACACAACAATTTTGATTTTATCAGCATATATCATTAAATTATTCATACAACACTGGGCAATAGAGAATTTTTAAAAAAAAATAAAGGACACAAGCATTTCAGTGATGTGACTATGGGGAAAGGATCTTAAGAGTTGATGTCTCTCTCTCATGTACATCTTAAACACATTCCCTTTCTTCCCATCTCACCACAGCCCTTACAATGGAAAGAGATGTGAGCTAAACAGAAGTAAAATATTCAGAAAGGCTTGGCGATCTTTGCCCCTCATCACTTTCCTCATGACAGTCACTTACAGTGAAGTAAAACACTTATGTGAGCCTCCTATTAATCCCAAGCCCCACTAATTAATTTAGGGTCTCATTTACTAAGACTAGTTTCTCATTCAATGGCCAAGGGGCAAAGCTTAGTTAATCAGACTGTGGCTACTTATGTGATCTTTATGTGCTGTAGTAATTTCTCACTGAAACTTGCAAAAGCTAAACACAGATTGATACAGAAAGACAAGAAAGCAGATAGATATATACACAGAGATCTGATGTCGATACCCTAAGTTATAATCATTGAAATAATGTTATGTAAAAGTAATTGTGTGTGTGTATGTCTATATATATATATATATATATATATATATATATATAATATGATTAACTGTCCTAGAGAGTTTGCAATCTACCCGAAGTAATAACTGATGGATGGATTACTTAAGCTTGGGAAATGTAATTTTCTAAGCGATTTCCATGGATCAAATCAGATGTGTTATAATCACCCTTTCCGTGTATGAGTAAAAATCCATATGTAGTTCCACAATTCATATACTTTTGCCTGAATTTAGTGTGGGTATTCCAAGGGTGGGGGTGGGGTTAGGGTTAGGGTAGGGGATTTCAACAATGCATGGATTTCTACATCTTCAAAAGTACACATGTGGCATTGGTTAGAAAAAGTAGCCACAGAGGAAGAAAGTGCCAATGTCCATGGGCTGAAAGTGCCTGCCACCATCTGCAGCTATGTAAGCAACATGAATCTTGCCCTCACCTACTTTTCCTGCTGCCCTGCCCATTACTGTAACTGCTCGACCTCCTGCTGCTTATTACATTTCACTTTCTATCTATAACACACAGCCAGACTCATACCTAAGCTGCATACAAATGGCTTTGATCCCTTATAAACAAGTTGCATAGTACCAGCATTATACAGATTTGGTATAATAGCCTTGGGAAGCCAGCTCTTACAATTCTCATTTGCATAGGCGCTTTCTCTATGCTTTATTCAGGTTTGACCTACTCAGATGAAGCATATAAACACGTTGGCATTATATTTGAAACTGCAATTTTGATTGCCTTTGAGGATGCTGTTACGTACCAGATGGTCTGAACTAAAATAGGCCATGTTGTAAATTTGCATCAGCTCACCCATGAATTTTTTTTTGAGCTACTGTATTTTTGTGTGTTTATGCTACAGAAGAGAGAAGGTCAACTATTATCAGCTTGTTCATCCAGAGTTGGGGTTGAGTATTAGTGTGATGGCTTGACTCAACCAAGAATTGAAAGAAAACTTAGACTAAAATGCCCAGCTCAGAAATCAACTTGGATTTGGTTCAAAGATGGAAATAAAAATAAAGTGACATCAGCGATGTCTGTGTCCGCATTCACATGTAATTGTGTATCATGTTGCCACATGCAGAACATCCAGAAAGGCAGGTATCACAGACACAAATGACAACAAGCAATGAAATCACTATAGCATGGTAAGTAAAGGTAGATAACGGATGTATTTAGTGAAGGAACATTTTAGAGGAAACATGGGAATCAATTGTGCCAGTATTTTAGAAATGGCTGTGCAGGAGATGGAGTTATTTCTAAAATACAAATAGGTGCAGGTGCACATGGGGATATTTATGCACATGCAGTGGGAGGAGCCACAAACATACACATTGGAAAAAAAATCAGCGTAGGAAACCCAGCAATTCACAGCAGCAGGCGGGAGGGAAGTCTGAGAAAAATTATAGATGAGGATGTGGAAGGGGAGAGAGTAGGCAATGCTGGAAGAGAGGGGAAAGAAGGGGCTATGTTAGATGGGGTAGAGGGGAGAGGGAAAAGGGACAGAGGTGAGAGAAGGGGATAATGTTGTGGCTGGAGTCTGAATGGAGATTGTAGGAAAATATCAGAGATTTGGGAATGGGGCCATGGGGGGGGGACCCTGCTAGGAGGGGAACAATGGGAATACAGCAAGTGGGGGGATTATGAGTGATGGGAAAGAGCTAGTGAAAGACTAAGATGGGAAGGAGTAGGAGAGTGGGAGAGGTTGTTGTTGTTAAGTGCCGTCGAGTCGGAGTCGACTCATGGCGACCCTCTGGATAGCTATCCTAAATTGTGTTCGGTCTTCAGTCAGGCGGCTCATTGATGACAGACTGGTACCCGTAGCTGCTGTTATTGTAGCGATCCATCTCATTGCTGGCCTTCCTCTTTTGCGTTGACCTTCTATCTTGCCAAGCATGATGTCTTTCTCTAATGATCTCTCTCTTCGCATGATGTGTCCGAAGTATGAAAGTCGAAGTCTTGTCATCTGAGCTTCTAAAGAAAGCTTAGGTTTGATCTCCTCTAGTACCGACTGGTTTGTTCTTCGGGCAGTCCATGGTATACACAGTATTCGCCGCCAGCACCATAATTCAAAGGCATCAATTTTCTTCCTGTCTGTCTTTTTCACTGTCCAGCTTTCACATCCATATGATGTTATTGAAAATACCATGGCTTGAACAAGTCGAATCTTTGTATGGAGAGACACATCTCTGCTCTTGAGAATCTTATCTAGGTCTTTCATAGCCATTCTGCCAAGAGCAATGCGTCGTCTGATTTCTTGACTGCTTGTTGCTTCTTTATTGATAGTTGATCCAAGTAGGTTAAAGTTGTTCACAATTTCAATTTCTTCTCCTTCAACGATGAACCTGTTGATTATGCCAGTTGTCATGATCTTTGTCTTCTTTACATTAAGGTGCAGGCCCATTTTGAGACTATGTTCTTTGATTGTGAGAAGCAAATGTTTCAGATCATCTTCGCTTTCAGCCAGTAATGTGGTATCATCAGCATAGCGAAGGTTGTTGATGAGTCTTCCACCAATCTTCACACCTCTGTTGTCTTCATACAGTCCTGCTTCTCTGATGATTTGTTCTGCATATAAATTAAACAGGTAGGGGGAAAGTATGCAGCCTTGTCTTACACCTTTGCTTATTTTAAACCATTCTGTTTCTCCTTGTTCCGTTCGAACTGTTGCTTCTTGATCAATGTACAGATTACGCAAGAGAACGATCAGGTGTTCTGGTATACCCATGCTTCTTAATGTGGCCCAGAGTTTCTCATGGTTTACACAGTCAAAAGCCTTGCTATAGTCGATAAAGCACAAATAGATATCCTTTTGGTATTCTTTAGTCTTTTCAAGGATCCATCTCACATCCGCAATGATGTCTCTCGTTCCTCGCCCTTTCCTGAACCCTGCTTGCACTTCAGGTAGTTCTTGTTCTAGGTATGGCTGTAGTCTCTTTTGAATAATCTTCAGTAGAATCTTGCTGGCATGTGGGATCAGAGCGATTGTGCGATAATTTCCACAGTCAGTTGGATCACCTTTCTTTAGTATTGGTATAAACACAGATCTTTTCCAGTCAGTTGGCCATGATGTTGTCTTCCATATTTCTTGGCAGAGCCTTGTAAGTACGGTAACAGCTGCATCAGATTGCTGCAATACTTCTATGGGAATGCTATCAATGCCTGGTGCTTTGTTCTTTGATAAGGCTTTCAATGCTGCTTCAACTTCTTCTTTCATCACCAATGGTTCCTGATCATAAGGTATAGGTTGAAACGGCTGTTGGTCCACTTGATCTTTATCATATAAAAGCTCTGTATATTCCTTCCACCTTTTCTTGATCTTCTCAGCATCATTCAACATAGAACCTTGAGCATCTTGTAACATTCCAATTCGAGGCTGGAACTTTTTCTTTAACTCTCGCAGCTTTAGGAAAGCCGATCTTGTTCTTCCTCTAATAGTTTCTGCTTCTATTTCCTTGCAAGTGTCATTGTAGTACTTTTCCTTGTCCTGTCTTGCTGCACGTTGGAAATCTCTGTTGAGTTCTGCGATTGTCTTTCTTTCTCCTTTGGCTTTAGCTTCTCTGCGTTTCTGGGCAATTTTCAGAGTTTCTTCCGTCATCCATTTTGGCCGTTTTTGCTTTTTAACCTTTTGTAGAGACTTCTCGCTTTCTTCCAGCACAACCTTCTTGATGTCATTCCATAACTCTTCCGGAGCTCTGTCATTTGTATCTAAAGCAGCAAATCGATTTTGCAGGCAGTCTTTAAATTCCAGTGGTATATTCTCAAGGTCATATTTTGGTGCATTCATGAGTGGCTTGCTCTTTTTCAACTTTAGCTTGAGTTTGCATACTAGTAGTTGATGATCTGTACCACAGTCAGCTCCAGGTTTTGTCTTTGTTGATGTTACAGAGCTTTTCCATCGTTGACTTCCACAGATGTAGTCAATTTGATTTTTATACAATCCATTGGGTGAAGTCCATGTGTACAGTCGTCGCTTGTGTTGCTGGAAGAAGGTGTTTGAGATGAATAGATCATTGGTCTTGCAGAATTCTATCAATCTTTCTCCAGCTTCATTTCTGTTGCCAAGTCCATATTTTCCAACTACTTTGCCTTCTTCTTTGTTGCCAACTTTTGCGTTCCAGTCACCCATGACTATCAGGATATCCTGTTTGCATGTTCTGTCAATTTCAGCTTGTACTTGTTCATAGAACTCTTCAATTTCATTCTCTTCTGCAGCTGTTGTTGGGGCATATACTTGAATTATAGTTGTGTTGATAGGCAATCCTCGTAGACGAATAGAGATTAAGCGTTCGCTGACTGCATTGTATTTCATTACAGTTCTTGCAAGTTTCTTCTTTATTATAAATGCAACACCATTTCTTCTTTGTCTTTCATTTCCAGCATAGTAGACCATGTGATCATCTGATGCAAAGTGCCCGATGCCAGTCCATTTCAGTTCGCTGACACCCAACAGATCAAGTTGTACACGTTCCATTTCATTCTTGACCACCTCCAACTTCCCTTGGTTCATGCTTCGTACGTTCCATGTTCCAATGTGTAAGACATCTTTACAGCTTCTGACTCTCATTTCATGCGCAGCTACATCAGCAGTCAGACTTCCCGAGGGCTTTGATCCAACCACATCATAAATGCTGGCTTTACTCTGAAAAGTCTTCAGCTCTTCCCCAGTAGCTAGTTGAGTGCCTTCCGACCTGGGAGTCTCATCTTCCAGCACCATAGCACAATTTGTTTTGTTGTAACTATCCATTGGGTTTTCATGGCAAGATACAGAAGTAGATTGCCGGGCCTTCCTTCCGCGCAGTTTAAGTTTGGTGTTGTTGCCGTTGTCACAGAAATGTGATCCTCCGCCGTCAACACTATCCCATTCTGCTGCTGCCCAGATGGGTGGTTTGTCTTCGTCTGGCACCTCAGCTGAGACCTGTCCATCTTGGGAGACCCTGCCAGTAGTTAAACTACCGATAGTTTAGCTCTCAGCATCACTGATGCACGCAAGCCCTCACAGCACGACAAGCTGCAAACCAAGTGAGAGGTGGGAGAGGTATTGGTTGGAAATTTGGTAAGTAGGCTTGAGATAAAAATAGAGGGCCCGATATTGAGGTGGGCAGGCTATGCACCGTGGTGACACATAGCCTGCCTTCTGACCCCCACCCCTCCTCCCCAACCCAGATATTCACTTCCGCGCCAGCCAGGTTAGCCTGGATGCTCCGGCAGCCGCAGAGACTACATAGGTAGCAGTGATTTTCATTACTACCCACATAGCCTCTTCATCTTAAAGATAAGCTAGGAAAAAACCTCACCTATCTTTAATATGCAGAGGCTATGTGGGTAGCAACAAAAATCACTGCTACCCATGTAGCCCATTCCTCTGCCATGGAACGCCCCTAACATGCCCCGATGCTATGAGGACTTAGCCAGGATATTTGAAGGGCACTATCTATATAGGTGTCCTTTGAATATCCTGGATAAGGAGGAAGTTACCCGTGTAAGGGCCTTCGAATATCGGGCACAGAGGGATTACAGTCTCTGAAAAACAATGAGAATAAGAGCCATAGGTGGCTGGATAGTGTGCAAAACTGTGAAAGATTTGGAAAACTAGTGAGGAAGAAGAGATAAAGAAATTGTAATTGAAGATCATGACAGGGGATGATTGGAGGGGATGGAAGAGCTTGAAAATGGGTGAGGAAAAAAGGAAATGTACATTAACTATGCAGACTTTCTAAAACTGCTCTCATTAAATGCAAAACACTTAGAGGCAGATTCCACAAAATCTATGTCTGGCCTGAGGGTATGTTTAAATCAGAAATGGGCACTATCCATGCCAATTCCACATCCATGGTTATAGACGTGTCCACATTTATCGAATAGGCACATAGACATGTCCGGCACAGCATGAGTAATATGTTGTTCAGCCGGCCTGTGCACGTATTGAGAACAAGAGCCACACACAGGTGCAGGCACAGACCATAGAGTGAAGTGGAGAAACCCGTCCCCTTATATCATGGGACATGGATAGGTGTTGAAATGGCTTTAGATGTTCCCACACTCGCCGTATTCTGGAAAGATGCACATTTCTGACCATGTCTATCTCCATGATATACCCGTGGACATCTCCAATGGCCACACCCCCTCTGTTAAAGCATGCATCTCCTAAACTGCTGTTCTCACTGACAGTATTTTGCTGATGCAAACTATGCATAAATACTAATGATAAATGAATGCTGCTGCAAACTAGACTATACCGTATACCAGTCTTTTTTATGCCCAGAAAAGTGCTAAGTAATCTGAGTGCACTCTAATATATTGTAAAGGAAAGTAAATATTAGCATGTTTGTCATGACATACCTTGCATCAAAAAGTTCTTGGCAGTATAAAAATGTTTCAGTTATTCTTGCATTGCTCAGCTCTAAAAACACTCTTTAAAATGCTAAGTATGGGCCCTTACCAAGATTACAACAACCTAAACTAACTGCAATTCCCCAAAGGATGCATAATATTGCTGAGCTACAAAAGTATGCTCTTTTAATGACTATGGCTTTATATCTATGGCATCCGTTTCGTACATATCTCGGTACTGGCATTTCTCACAGCAGCTCCCTGCATGTGGCTACACCTGTCCCATACAATGTCCACTGTCTGTCTTGGCTTATTTCGGTCTGAATACATCTGCTATCCATGGGGCAACCTTGTCTGTCTTCCCACAGTCTGCTTTGTGGCAATGTTCCCCTGGTCAGGCCTGTATGGGCATGGGAGTGGGGATCCTTGTGCCATCATACCAGGTAGCCAGCCTCCACATATATCACCACTCTCGCAGCTTGCTTAGATCCTGGACCGAGTAAGGATGTAGGCTTCATGGCATGATATGGGGAATGTTGGCAGAACATCAGTCATGTCTCCTAGTGCCTGGCACAGCTGATGTATAGCTGCCCTATCACACTGGCTCCTGGTAACACTGCAGTATCTGTAAGGTCCAGGTACTGGCCAGGCATTCATGTCCTCCCTGAACTGAAGATCAGCACATCAGATCCTCCTGTGCAACCCTCAAACCACACACACACTTGCAGGGATGAACTGTAGAATATAGCAGAAAATGTTCTAAGTACTGGCCTTATTCCACGTCTCCAGTAGGAATAACAGGCATGTCTCTGAGAAAGTTGAAAAACATACACGGGCTTTTCCTGAATGTGTTTTACACAACTCTGTGGCAAACCAACCCTTGGTCCACCCCTCCTAGGCATGTTCTGACATCCCCATGCATGCAAGATAAATGTGCATGGGTGCCATATACCGGAATACGTGCGTAGATGTTTTTGGCACATAAACGTTCCTGGAGCATGTATAAACCCTTATTTGGATTCTGGAATGACCCCCTTAGTAAACAAGCTCCTATTTTTGTTGCAACCTGACTAGTATTTGGATGATAAGCGGGATAGGAATGAATAATAATAACAACGGTTCTTCCTGTTATCATCCATTCTCCATTAATTGATTTTTGCAAAATGCTATTAAACTGTGTTGCTAACCGGGGATGTAGGCTTGTCAGATGTTTTAGCCAGAATCTATGGACTTCATCTTTTCCAGAGGCCAGACAATGCTTGACCTTTCTGGATTGTTTTTGAACCATTTCAGTTATCACAACATCTGTCATCTGGTTTTCATCACAGTCATAGAAAAGAAAAATGTATGGTTCATAGACGTGGCAATACACAGTGATAATAGGATTGATTTTAAAAAAGCTTAAAAAAAAACAAAATGCTGTGATTTACAAATTGAAATAGAAAGACTTTTGAGGAAAAAATTTCTGGTAATGTCCAGGACTTTTTTTGAGGAGCTACAGTGTGGTACGGAATATTGGCACCTTTTTCATTGCCTGATAAAAATGACACCATGGTCCTCGTGTATTGATCAAAGAGCCCTGCATATGAGTATTGGCACCTTTTTTCCTAGGAGAAATGTGCTGGTAATACCAACAGTGATTGTAGTTCTTGGAACCGTATCAATTGGACTCCCAGAATATCTGGAAAATTTATATTTAAAAGGCATAACCCTATCAGTTTTGCAAAAAATTACCCTTCTTGGAACAGCACTCATTTTGCACTGATCTCTATGATTCCCAGGTCCTTGGGTAGGACAAAAATTAATGGAGTTAAAACCCATCAACTTTGACATAATATGCCACACTTGAATATGACAATAATACTACTAATGATAATGATGATATTCCAGTAAAAGGCACAAGTTAAATCCAAAATCCCCCTTCCCCAAATAGTATGCATGTATTTTTGGTTGGGGTAATTGTCATGTGCTTTCCCTTTGAAAATTGCTATAACCTAAGCACAGATTTCTGCACACGTTCGGCAGCCTGTTACAAAATTACCTTCAGTATACGTAAAGAATGGTAAAACAGGACAATAAATGTCCCATTATAGCAACAAATCCAGTTATTCAAATATCATATTAAAAGAGCATAACCTAAACATCCCATTTCTAGCCTTCCACTAGTCTCTGTCCTCTGAGATCAATCTTTACCATTTCCAAATGGGCCCTATAGACTATTATAAGAGCATGTGGTTGAATGCTTTATGCAAGATATTTGACTAAACAGCCAAATTTTCAGCTCATTATGAGATGAGGCAAATTAGCTCTTGTTTTTGATCCAGAGGTGACGTGTTCTATAAGGGTACTTTACCTGAGAGTGTGTCTCATCTGGATGATAATGTCAGTGTCTTGACAGAAGGTAAAACTGAAAGGAAAATCTTGGCTAGACAAAATGGTCAGGTAGGTAAATACCATTGTATAATTAACAAAATAACATGGAGCAAGGCTCTTTAATACTCTTACCGTGAAGTGGAGTGGCATGGCCAAAGGCATGAGTCTTTCCCATTTCTCCCCTCTCCTAACAATATTTTGTCATTGTAGCATGAATAAACTGCAACCAGGGTAGAGATTCCTTTGATAGGTATAATTTTATTATGTTATAGTAATTGATTTGTGGAAAAGAGCACAGCCGGTGGTAGATCAGAACGACAGGGAAAAGGACAAATTTGTCCAATCCAACCAAAGATTAGTGAAGACCTTTTTGGCCACACTTGACCTGCTCCTATGTTGTTAAAGCAGAATCAGTGGGTCGGATCTTCAATGGCACTGGCATATTGCTTAATTTAAATACTGGCACTGGGGTTTAAATTAAAATGTATATCAGCATTGCTATACACGTGAAGGGATATTTTAGATAGGACGTGAGAACTGCAATTGAGTTGTCTAGGTTGGGACAAATACAATTCCGACGGTATTTTAGAAAAGGCTTTGCCAAACATAGAGTGCATATGGATATGCATTCACACATAGAGGGAGGAGCCATTTCACAAACCTACTTGTGGGGAAAATCAACGGAGGGAACTCGGCAACGTATGAGTGTAGGTGCTGCACGAATAAGTTTGTATTTTGCAACGTAAATGTGTAAGTTGGTATTTTGTAAGCCTATGCATTTATATGCTGCCAATTTCCTACAGAGGGTGCTTTTTATGTGATTTCATTTTCAAGAGAGAAATAAATAGGGGATTAAAGAAGATTGTTTACGTCATCAGAATATAGAAAGACTAGGAGACATGCAATGAAGCTACAGGGTAACCTATTTAAGACTAATAAGAGAAAATATTTTTTTCACTCAACGTGTAATCAAACTCTGGAATTTGTTACCAGAGGATGTAGTAAAAGCTGTTAGTGTAGCTGGGTTTAAAAAAGGTTTGGACAAATTCCTGGAGAAAAGGTCCATAAACTAATATTAAAAGGGACAAGGGATATCACTGCTTGACCCAATACAAGAACCTGTGTCTTTTGGGGAAACTGCTAGGTACTTATGACCTAGATTGGCTACTGCTGGAAACAGGGTACTGGGCTTGATGGACCTTGGTATGACCCAGAATGGCATATCTTATGTTCTTAATCTCTATTGTAAAGAACTGGCTGAACTGAACACTTTTTAAAAACCTATATAACCAGGAAGCAGTTATTTCCCTAGGGAATGTATGCATATGACCAAAATTGTCCATGTTGGTATTTATATGTCTAGCTTTTTGATCCATCCAGGCCATGCCCAAACCATACTCCCAGCACACTACCTTGCAATTTTTACATATTAGTGGCATGCATGTGTAAATGTAGCCCTTTCTAATATCACCATTTACATATGGATGCCATTTCCACATGTAAATGTTGGATTTTCCACGTGGAAACTATGATTAAGGCTTCTAAAATAACCTCCATAGTGAGTGGTGCTGAATATATATCTAAAGTGGCATTTTAGAAAAGTCGTCTAAGTGAATCTGGGATGCCCAGGGCCAAACATGCAGAAAAATACCAGGGACATCTATGTTTCAGCCCGATTTTAGAAACATAGATGCTGGGAGAGTCTGAGACTGAAGGAGGACTGATGCTGGAAAAGGAAGTAGAAGGCAGGAGGGTAGGTACGGGGGACATGGAGATGGGGGAGAGCAGGGAATGGGACTTAGGTGGAGACTTTAAAATTCGACAAGAGAAAAGAAGACAGACTCTTAAGATTTGCTGGACACCTTGACTCAAAATTGATGTATAGTAATCTCTTCCAGGTACTCTTAAGGCTCATAATAAGCTTCTACCCTGGCAGAGTATGTAATATTATTGCTAGTTGTGGTGTCTCATAGAAATAGATTCCTTTATACTTCCTAGGCATTAAAAAGTTTTTGCTTTTTTGAAGATTATCTATGCTAGTAACTCATAAAGTTGTCATGTTTGCTCTAACTCAATTTCTCTTATCTCAAGTTATGTATTAAATATTTTAGGGCCAGCTTGCCATTGTTCTGTTTTGAGTCTGGGAAGGCTATGACAGGAGGTTTCTTTATTGATATACTCTTTGGTTGTTTGAGTTAGAATTTTGAACTAGCCCAATTGATCTATATACAGCAATTTTAGAAAAATTATCAATACTATAATGGTAGAGGAGGGGTTTTAAAGAATATAGTAGAACATCAGCATAGATGGAGAATTTATTTACTTAAATCTGTATTTCATAAACTTGGTCTGACTATTCTAAAAAAGAATTGCCCATTTGTTTTCAGTGTCTACTCCTCCATATGAGTTTCTTTACATACAAATAATAACTGATCTTGCGGATAGGGCATTTGATATTCAATGTAACTAAGGAATATAACTGAGTGGAGGAGTAGCCTAGTGGTTAGAGCAACTGCCTAGTACCCAGAAGGTCAAGGGTTTGATTCCCACTGGCACTCCTTGTGACTTTGGGCAAGTCACTTTACCCTCCATTGCCTTAGAAGAAAAGGATGGCAATCTACCTCTGGTGATACATTGCCAAGAAAACCCAGAGGTAGCTGGGTCACTATGAGTCAACACTGATTTGATGGCACTAAAAAAAAAAAAAAAAATAGAAGAAGGCTAGTCCTGTTTGGCTAACTTCCAACTGACCATTATAATATCCAGCATTTATTTAAGTCTCACTTAGTAGCAGTTGTAATCTGCTGTCTTGTGAATCCTTTCAATCATGACATGGCCTGGTGTTTCCTTTTTTTATGTTATTACAAGAAGAGGGGAGAATTTTGATGGTGCCAAAATGATCATATTCCCACAAGAGGCTGCTCAAGTAGCTGTTGTTGGTTTTTTTTAGAGTATGTGGTTCTGGCTAATGGGGGGGGGGGTTCAGGGTGGGTGATAGAGGTTCTTTGAAGAGAGTTTTAGAGGGTTATTTTTCAGAGGGAGAGTTTTTAAAAAATATTTTTGTTTGTTTTTTGTTTTTATCGCTGTGCAACCTTTTTTTATTCTCTGAGGTCGAACTGTTTAACCTCCACATTAATAGCTGTCCAAAGCACCCACAGTTTAATTAAAAATGAGACATAAAATTATATTGCTAAATGTTAATGGCATAATCACCAAATAAAATGTAGAAAAATTCTCCTGTACTTAAAATAGTTAAACGCTGATATTATATTATTGCAAGAAACACATTTAACTTATGAGTCTTGTATAAAATTTTGATGTGATTGGGTACAACATCATCTCTTCACACCGGGTATTAAGAAAAATGGTATATCAATTCTCTTTCGTAAGAACTTACAAATACAAACATTAGATCAAAAATCTGATAATGAAAGATGTATCTGTACTAATATTATCATTAGTTAATGTATATGCGCCCTCAATTAATTCCTTACATTTTTTTAAAGAGCTTAGTCAAACTCTATTGTCTTATGGCTCTGGAAACATAATTATGGGAGGGGAGTTCAATACTATCTTAGATAATGCACTAGATAGAAGTACATAGGATAGAAACTCCCATCAGCCCTCCCCCCCCCCCCAATTCAACACTGCGTGATATGTCGGATAATGTTGAGGATCTGTTTACTAAGTGCTAAGTGGTGCTAGTGGCTTCCATGTGAAATCGGAGTCGCAGCCCCATTGAATAGAATGGGGCCGCGGCTTCAATATCGCATGGAAGCCGCTTAGTAAACAGACTCCTTGGTCTAGTAAATGTGTGGCGAATTCATCACCCAGTTGCAAAGGAATATACTTTCTTCTCTTTCCCCCACCAATCTTATACATGCATTAACTTCTTCCTAATATCTTCTATGCTCCTATCAGAGATACATAGCTGGACCATGAATCCCATTCATATTTCTGATCAGGCAGCCATTGCCCTGTGCTTATCCTGTCAGAAAGCTCCACAACAGGTTAGATCTTGGAGATTCCATAACAGTCTACTATTTGCAACATCCTTTAATAACAAACTTGGTTCGTTTATAGAAAACTTTTTTTCAACAGGAATGAAACAGAAGACTTACATTTTAGTACTGTTTGGGAAGCATTTAAAGTTATACTAAGAGGGGAAATAATAAGTTTCTCTACTTGGTTTCATAAGAAGAAGATTGATTATACCAAAAGTCTCGATAAAGAAATAGCGCGTTTTGGAAAAAATTCATGCTTCCACAAAGAACACTGTTGTTTTTCAAAGATTAATACAGAAATGATACAATTATAAACTAACTACTCATAGAACAGGCTAGGAATTATGTGCCTGATTTTTGAAGGCATTTACATTGTTAACAGCCCATGTTAACCGGGTAAATGCCTTAATTGGAGATTTTCAAAGGCACCTACAGGGCTAGTGCCTTTGAAAATCCCCAATTAAGTCCCCTATGCGCTCCAGTGCTATCTGGTTAGAATTGGGGTGGGTTGGGGGCATTCCAGGGTGAAGCAGAGGCAGGGAATGGTGCTAACCGAGTAGCAGTGATTTTGGATGCTGCCTGGTTAGCGCTCTGCACCTTAAAGATAGGCGAGGGTTTTCCTCGCCTATCTTTAAGGTGTCGGGGTTAACTGAGCAGCATCCAAAATCACTGCTGCCCGGATAGGCTTGGCAGCTTTCTAGATGTGCAGTGAACCCCAGATTTTCACTTCCGTTGCTGCAGAAATTAAAATCTGGGGTTAAGGGGTTGGCGGTCAGGGCTACACGGCTATGGCACTTAGCCCTGCCCGTTGCAGTATCAGGCTCAATATTTTTGTCCAGCGTACAGGTTACTATGCTGGCATGAATAAAGCTAGCAAACTCTTAGCTAATCTTTTAAAGGCCCGCAAGGCAAAGAACTTCATTACCTCACTGCAACATGAAGGAACGCATCTTTTAACCAAATCAGATGACATATCTAAAGTGTTTGCAAACTATTTTGGAAAGATTTCTGCATCTGAATCCTCAAACATTGCATTTTTGTATGCAACATTCTGTAGTTCATTGGATAACCCAAAACTGACTGCACAAGACAATAAGATCCTGAGTGGCCCCGATTCAGGTTGGAGAAATCTTGTCTGCGATCAAATCATTGTCAAATAATAAAATACCAGGTCCAGATGGTTTCACACTAGCATTTTATCAGAACTTTGCTTCATCCTTGTCCCCAGGGCTGCCCTGTCCATGGAGCAAGAATTTTTTTGGACACGTCCCCGCGTTTCAGGGGGCCCCGCGCAAAAAACCTTCTACATTAGCACAAGTAGGTTAAAAAAAAATGGCTGCTGCTGCCACTGCCGCTGTGGCAGTGGCAGAATCAAATGTCCCACCACGGGGCCCCCGCCTGCCTGGCAGAGCCTCCCTGCAGCATCAGCTCCCGAGTCCCTCCCAATGTGCGGGCTTTCAGAGCCGCGAAGGGAGAGCTTCTCTGACCTCTCACGGCTCTGTTAATCCTGCCGGGGCTGATGGGAAATCCCATCAGCCCCGGCGAGATTAACAGAGCCGCGAGAAGAAAGGAAAACTCTCACAGCTCTGAAAGCCTGCGCTTTGGGACTCGGGAGCTGATGCGGCAGGGAGGCTCTGCCGGGCAGGCGGGGCCCCGTGGCGGGACATTTGATTCTGCCGCTGCCACGGCGGCAGCGGCAGCAGCAGCCGGTTTGTTTTTTTAAATCTATCAGGGCTGATGGGGGGAGGGGGTTAGGACGTGAAATGGGCTATGGGGGGGGGTTAGGACTGGTAATGGGCTATGGGGGGGCTAAGACTGGAAGTGGGTTGATGGGGGAGGAGGGTTAGGATTGGTAATGGGCTATGGGGGGGGTTAGGACTACTAATGGGCTATGGGGGGGCTAAGACTGGAAGTGGGCTGATGGGGGGTTAGGACTGGAAATGGGCTGATGGGGAGCTAAGACTGGAAATGGGCTGATGGAGGGGGGTTAGGATGTAATGGGTTATGGGGGACTTAGGACTGGAAGTGGGCTGATGGGGGGCTTAGGACTGGTAATGGGCAGGATTGGAAATGGGCTGAGTGGAAGGAGGGCTTGAACTGCAAATAACTGATGGGGACGGGAGCTTGGAATGGAAATGGGCTGAGTGGAAGGAAGGCTTGAACTACAAATAGCTGATGGGGAGGGGGGCTTGGAATAGAAATGGGCTGTGAGGGGAGGGAGCTAGGACTGGAAATGGGCTGAGTGAGGGGGGGCTAGGACATGAAATGGGCTGATGGAGGTCTAGGATAGGACTGGAAATGGGCTGTTGGGGGGGCTTGGATTGAAATGGACTCATGGAGGGGCTAGAACTGGAAGTAGGCTCATGGGGGGCTTGGATTGGAAATGGGCTGAGTGGAGGAGAGCTAGGATTTGACATGGGCTGATGGTGGGGCTAGGAAAAGACTAGAAATGGGCTGATGGGGGGCTGGGATTGGAAATGAGCTGATGGAGGGACTCGGATGGGGGAGCTAGGACTGGAAATGGGCTGATGCGGGGACTAGAAGGGAGCGGATGCTGGGAGGGGCTGGAACTAGAAGGGAGCTGATGTTGGGGGAGGATTAGAATGGGATAGAGCTGGGAGAGTAAAATGGAGAGGGAAAAAATATTTTGTGGGGGAGGGAAGACAAATCTACAATTGGCCAGATATTGGGAGAGAAAGTGGGGATTGAGAATGACGGGGTAAAATTTGAGTGGATGAAATAGGAATGAGGAAAGAGCAAAAGGAGAAAGATTAATATGTTAAAGCAGATGTAGAGAGAGAATGGAAAAAAACTAGAAGAGTGAAGAAAGGACAAATGGACAGCAGATGATGGAGAGTTAGCAGAAGACACAAAGAAACCAGAAGAAAGTGGCTGGAGCAATTGCAACTAAAAAAAAAATGCACAAAAGGTAGAAAAATATCTCTTTGGGGGCGGAGCCCGATGTCCAGCGGGATGGTCGCATAACGCTGAGGCTCCCGAGAGGCCTACTCAGAATCCTGAATTAACACCGGACAAACTTGAATTTCTGCTCTGATCTTGCCGGGGCATATTGGTGAGATGGCGGGGACCAAACCCACGCGCCTGGAATTTGGATCTCCAGCGGCTTCTCACGGTAAACGCTCCAAAACTGAACCCCCGTCCCCGCAGAAGGGGCTGGCTTTCCGCGAGGGCCCCGGAATGCAGCAGGAAATCCTCGCAGAAATTAGAGGGGTTAAGGACCTCGTGCAGTCAAACGGTGAAGCACTTCGAGCGCTGAGGGAAGATCTTGGTGTACTGCAAGGCAGGCTAGAGGGGCTCTCTTCGCGTCAGGACAAAATGGAGAGTATATTAGACTCCCATGCGGTCCGGCTGTCCAAACTCGACAAAGTTGAACGTCAGGTGCGGGCCTTGCAGAAAGAAGTGGAAGATGGCAATAATAGAGCGCGCCGCAACAACCTACGACTCGTGGGCATACCGGAGGGAGCGGAATTGGGAGACATGAAGGAGTTTTTAAGTAAAATCCTCCCTTCCCTGCTCCAAATCACCTTTACCAAAGAATTGGAGATCGATCGCGCTCATCGTGTACCCACAAACATAACGCTCAACAGGAAGACCCCGCGGCCTATCATCTTTCGACTTTTGAGATATCAACATGTGGAACAAATTCTCAGTGCCTCCCGGGCAAAGGGCCATATGGAGTTTGAGAGCCACAAGGTCTCCTTCTATCCTGACTTGGCTAAACCCACGGTCGACCGCCGAAAGCGCTTCCTGGAATTTCGGCCGAGGCTTCAACAACTACAAGCACGCTATGGCCTGATGTACCCGGCCAAGCTCCGAGTCACGCTTCACAATCAGACAAGAACATTTGAGGACCCTGATCTACTAGCGGAGTTTTTGGACTCTAAAGAAGCCGACTTGATGCGCTGACTTCCAGAATATTCCTGCCAGTACTCTCACATCCGCTGTACCTGCCATATTGGATTTACCGCAGCGCAGTGAAGAGTCTGTCGAGGGCGGTTTGTTGCCTTATTTGGAAGATATTTGGGACCCGACTCCATCTACCCATAGCAGCCTCGACGAGTATCAGAGACAGTGTTTCTTATGGACTCTGGTGTTTCTTTTCTTTTATTATGTCAATATCTTCCTCTCTAGGGCCTCCTCCCGCAGACATCTGGTCGCCATATTCATTGGGGGTTTTGCTTCTTCTCTAAGTTACTTTGGTACATACTTTTCAATATGGGTGTATTGGCCAGCATACTTGGTGTTTATGTCATTATTGTACAGATTCTGATTATGTTGTAAGTTTTCAAGCGCTCTTACCTAAAATGTCTATTATCGATTAATGGCACCATGTCAGATTTTCTCATTGAACGTACAAGGAATCAATAATCCAATAAAACGGAGGTAACTCCTAAGCTATCTAAGTCATGAAGCTGCGGACCTGACTTTCCTCCAAGAAACACATTTCAATTCGAAGGAAACTCTCAACCTCAATATTAAACCTTACATGGTGGCCACCTATTCCCCAGCCGTTTCTAGGAAATGTGGGGTTGCCATATTGGATAGGAAATCTCGGCATGCTACTATTGTTGCGACTTGCTTAGATACAGCGGGTAGATGGCCCAGAGTTCCCTTCAAGCTGGGTAACTTTAAAGTTACATGTATATGCCTTCATGCTCCTAATGTAGATGACCCTGCCCTTTTGCTATTATTGCTCAGGTTACGCAAGCCTCTGCTAATACTTCCTTGATATTGGGGGGGATTTCAATTTAGTTCTTGATCCCCTGATAGACAAATAGCCGCCTAGGACAAGTGGTCCCCCCAAGAGTCACATCGCGCTTACCTCAGTGATCAAAGATATAGTTCTAGTCGATCTATGGAGGTTACTACACCCCAATGAGCTTGACTTTACCTTCTTCTCTTCCCTTTACAAATCCCAGTTTCGCATAGATTCCTTTCTAATCTCAACACTGTTAGGTCCCCAGGTGGACGTTGTAAAGATTCACTCCCAGCATATTTCAG
Organism: Ichthyophis bannanicus; assembly: GCA_033557465.1. NCBI lineage: Eukaryota > Metazoa > Chordata > Amphibia > Gymnophiona > Ichthyophiidae > Ichthyophis > Ichthyophis bannanicus. The sequence goes on from CM066040.1 coordinate 208,592,325, forward strand.
ATCATGCTGCTATTTCTTTTCAATACCACACTACTGCACTTCCAGGGAATCCGGGGGCCTGGTTCTTTGATAGAGCCCTATCAACTCAGCCAGCGTTCCGGTTAGAAATTCGAGCAGCCATACATGATTACTTCCAGACCCTGGTACTCCAGGGGGATCTGGACACCTCAACAGCTCTTCCCTGCAGCTCGTTGGAAAATCTTTTCTGATTTATATAGGGAATTTGCGTTACTAGCGCAACATTACTTTCAATTGATGTAGTTTCCATGCTGCCTCAAAAGTGCTCCAATCATGCCGCCTTCTGTCTTTATTAAGGATGAGCTATTAGAACTATTTCACTCTATTAGTAGTACACATGGGATAGCCTCTAACTTTTACAAACTATTATGTCAGGGTACAGATACTGCCACTTGTAGAGTCCAACAAGCCTGGGATCGCTAACCGCAAACCACTTTAATCCCTGTGCATTGGAGCGTTTTCTGGAGCAAAATAGTGCGGGTTTCCCGCTCTGCCTCAGTTACCCAAACTCAACTCTCGTCTTTTGCACATAGCTGTTCTTATATTCCAGGAAAATAGCCAAATGGAACACAACTGCCAGGGACCAGTGTAGGTCTTGCCATACTGATGTGGGAACCCTTGCTCATGTTCTTTATGAATGTTCTTAATTACAGTTTTATGGGGGCGGGTCTGGGGTCGTATTTCACTTATCTTACACCTTCACGAGCCTCTTTCTTGGAAGACTGTGGGACTCCGCTTAGTGGCGGAGGTCCCCTCTCTTCCTAAGAAGGGTCGCTCTCTCCTGATTTCAGGCTGGGTATAGCCATATGTTTAATCCCGAGGACTTGGAAGGATAGCTCTCGACTTACTGTCAATGAATAGTGAACCTTGTCTGCTTATATAGTAAATATGAGCAGATATTTCGGAGAGCTATTTTCCATGCCCAAATTCATTCTCGCTTGTCTAAATGGCAGATGCTCAATGATCATGTACAATCTGTTTATTGCTTCGACATGTCTGTTTAATGTACATTCATCATGTTTCAGATCGCCGCTAGGTTTTGTAACTCAATAATGTCAGTATACGCCCGCTTCGAGAATGATTTAGTTTTCTAGAGAAGAAGCAGGGGGGAGGGGGGTGGTAGGGGTTTACTTTGGTGTATGTATCACATTCCATGTATGTATTGTCTTTTAGTTATATGTCTTCCTTCCTTTGTTGTTGTAAAACGAAAATAAAGAATTAAAAAAAAAAGAAAAATATCTCTTTATTGAATTTATTAACTGAAATATGCCAGCTCTGGGAAATGTGCATCATTAACGTCTGCGCTTTGTTTAGTACAAGAGGAAATTAATTTATAGTTTTATTTCTACAGTGTTGTTGGGCTTTTGGGGTTCCCAGTTTAATTATTGTCTTCCTGTTTCTACATTGTGATTTCTTGTTTGGTGACGGTCTATGTTCTGCACATGTAACTGAGCTGAGGTATTCTGTTTATGTAATTCCTATTTGACATTGCCACTTGTTCTCTTTCCCTAGTAGGTCATGTATTGTTGTTCTCTGAAATGTATTGGTTTAATATTTGTAGTGTTGCCTTTTGATAGGTAGGGTCTTGTGCTTTGTGAGTCCTGGTAGTGCTGTTATGATACAGCAGGTTTGCTATGGGTTCCAAATGGGCAGTGTTTGTAGTAGTTCCTAATGTGCCTGGCAGTTGGCACTGGATTATAGTAATGTAGAAATCTTTTAGTCTTTCTTTATCCATACACTCATTAAGAGGCATGTTTACTAAAAATTAGTGTATGGTAACATTATGCAAATATTTGTGCAAATGAGGTCCCTTATGCAAATGAGACCCCGCACCGAGTCTCCGCACATGGCCCCGCACCCCCCTTGGGCTGCCCCTGCTTGGCCCCAAATCTAAGATAATTATATCAGAGCCTTCTAGCATGGCCAGCGAACCATTCAACTTTCTTGGAAGCAACAATAGTTCTGTTTCCAAAATCAGATCGAGATCCTAAATAGCTATTGACTATTTCAGTACTTAACATCTATTACAAAATTCTTTTTTTTTTAAATTTTATATTTAATCAATTTCAATAAAACAATTGAAACATGTGAAGGAAAAAAGTGGGTTACAAGCCACAAAAACAATCCAGCAAAAACATATACTAACCACATAATACAATTTTACCCCAATAGATAGACCCCAATATTACAACCCCAATACGATTCCAAACAAGAAACATCAAAAATAAAGAAAAAGATGAAAACTCCCCACCATCATATGAGCATAGTTAACAATAATGGCAGCCAGTACAGGAGTTACCCTTCCCCCCCCCCCGCCTCCCTCGCCTCCCTCGCCTCAAGAAAATTAATCAGTTGCACAGGCTCAAAAAACAGAAAATACTTAGTCTGATATAATAAATCACATTTACAAGGATACCACAATTTAAATTGGGCACCCAAGGCAGTGGCTCTCTGGTGTAAAGCCAGAAACTCCTTACGCCTCTTTTGGGTATCCCTCAACAAATCACGAAATATCGAAAATTTAGAGCCCAAAAACTGGAAGAAAGAAATCCTGCGGAAATATAATCTAAGGATAGCATTGCGGTCAAACTCGAAGGCAAAGCCGACCACCATAGTTGCCCTGCTAGTCACCACCTCCAGGGAGTTCTCCAGAAAATCAGACAATCCCATTTGATCAACCCCAGCAGCACCCCCAGATCCCTCCACATCCTCAGACCCAGAAGGAATAGCAACATATTGAACTTTAACTATAGGTGACAAATTATCTTGGGGCATCAAAAGAACCTCCATAAGGTATCTTCGTACCAGAGCCAGGGGTTCCAACAGGGGTGATCTCGGAAAATTCAAAAAGCGTAAGTTATTCCTCCTCAAGGAATTGTCCATATATTCAAGACGCCTCAAAGAGATTAAACATTCCTTGGAGAAAGTCTCACCCATAGCTTGCAGATCTTCTACCCTTGTCTCTAGCAGCGCAACTTTATCAGCCTGCTCCGCACACTTCGTTTCCACTGCCACACACCGGCCTTTAACCAACAAAAATTCCTGAGATAAAGCACCCACAACAGGAGGAAGGGAACTCTGGAGCGAAGAGATAGCCTCCCATAAGCTATCTAATGTAACTTTAGCTGGTTTCTTTAAGCCGCATGTTACCCGGAGCTCTGCAGACTCTGTCAAGCCGATTTTCCTTCAAGCACCTCCCGAACCTTCCACAGTAGAGTGAACCACCTCCACAACTCCTCCAGACCGCTCACCAGGACTCGGGACCACTAGAGAAGAGGTGCCCCCACGTACGGAGCCGACCTCCTGACCCGGAGACACTTCAGCTCCCATCTCCTCCTCTTGACCTCTACCGGGTTGCGGCAGCAACAGCTGGACGGGACTAAGATCAACTCCGTCTCTGCTCAGATCCCCCACTCCACCAGAGGGATCCGCTGAAGCCATACCCGCTGTACGAGAGGTACAGAAGGGAACAATAGAGGCCTGCGCCGAACTTCCTAGGGGTGTCAAGGAAGCCGGGGGCTTCGCTGTCATTTGCTTCCTTTTTTTTCCCCCATCAGGTCAGCGTCCGCCTCTCAGCCACTCCGCACCCACGAATGGCGTCTACTCCTCCGCCATCTTGGAACCCCTATTACAAAATTCTAGCAAAGGTATTGGCTGTGAGATTAAACAACTTTATAAACCCTCTTATTAGCAAAGTTCAAACAGACTTCATTAAAGGAAGGCATATTGGGGACAATGCTGGTTCATTCCATAATTTAGTTGAAATAGCCCAAAGTTGTGACATTATCACTTGATGCAGAAAAAGCTTTTGACCGCATCAAATGGTCTTATCTTTATCAGGTTAGAATGGTTGGATGGGGTACAAGGTTTATAAACTAGGAAGAAGTTCCACGCACAGGATCCAAAAGGCAGGTAGAGCTCCGGAGTCTCAAAGCATGGATGAGACGATGGTGCAAGGATGAGGGTTTTGGATTTGTTAGGAACTGGGGAACATTCTGGGGAAAGGAGGGGCTCTTCTGAAGGGATGGGCTTCACCTTAACTGGGATGGTACCAGGCTGCTGGCATTAACCTTTTAAAAAGGAGAAAGAGCAGCTTTTAAACTAGATAATAGGGGAAAGCCGACAGTCGCACAAGAGTGCATGGTTCAGAAGAATGTATCCTTGAAGGATACTACCAAAAGCAGAGAGATTCCAAAAAAGAGTAAAGTAGCCCAAATGCCCTTGAGTATGGAGCAGACAGAGCTTAAAGATCCCAAATTACCCATGCCTACCAATAGCCAAATTAATATGAATAAAATAAAGTCTCTAAAATGCTTGTATGCAAATGCTAGAAGTCTAAAAAATAAGATGGGAGAGTTAGAATAAATAGCACTAAATGAGAGGTTAGATATGATTGGAATCTCAGAGACATGGTGGAAGGAGGACAACCAGTGGGACACTGTGATACCTGGGTACAAACTATATCGTAATGATAGAGCTGATCAAATTGGTGGAGGGGTTGCGCTCTATGTTAGAGAGGTCATTGAGTCAGAAAGGATTAAAGTTTTGCAGGAAACAAAATTTGCTGTAAAATCTCTATGGATTGAAATTCCATGTAAAAAATGGGAAGGTGATGGCAGTGGGGGTGTACTATTGACCGCCTGTCCAGAATGAACAAATGGATGATGAAATGCTCAAAGAAATCAAGGAAGCTAACAAAAGTTACAGCGCAGTAATAATAATGGGTGATTTCAATTACCCCGGTATCAACTGGGTCAGTGTAGGGAGATAAAGTTCCTAGATGAAATAAATGACTGCTTCTTGGAGCAGCTGGTTCATGAACCGACCAGAGGGGAAGCCATATTGGATCTAGTCCTTAGTGGAACACCAGATCTGGTGCAAGAGATAAGGTTGTTGGGGCCACTTGGCAATAGTGATCATAGCATGATCGCGTTTGATCTAATTAATGGAGAAGGTTTGGTAAGGAAATCCACAGTACTACCTTTTAACTTTCGAAAAGGAGACTATGATAAAATGAGGAAAATAGTTAAGAAAAGCTAAAAGGAGCAGTGGCAAAGGTTAAAGACCTACATCAAGCTTGGGTGTTGTTGAAAAATACTATCTTGGAAGCCCAGACCAGCTCTATTCCACACTTTAAGAAAAGTGGAAGGATGTCCAAAAAACTGCCAGCATGGTTTAAAGGTGAGGACAGAGAGGCTGTTGTTGCCAAAAAAGCATATTTCAGGAAATGGAAAAAAGAGCCAAATGACGAAACCTCGAAACAGCACAAGCACTGGCAAGTTAAATGCAAGGCATTGATAAGGCAGGCAAAGGGAGAATTTGAGAAGAAGCTTACTGTGGAAGCAAAAATGCGTAATAAAGACTTTTTCAAGTACATTCGTAGCAAAAAACCTGTGAGGGAGTCAATTGGTCCATTAGATGATAGAGGGGTTAAAGGGGCACTAAGAGGTGACAAGGCGATAGCGGCGAGACTGAATGAATTCTTTGCTTCGGTCTTTACTGAGGAAGATGTAGGGGTGTTACCCATGACTGAAGTGGTATTTAAAGGTGCAGAAGAATTCAAGGAAATATTGATACATTGTGAAGATGTCTTACAACTACTAGATAAACTGAAGAGTGGCAAATCACCTGGGCCGTATGATATACATCTAAGGTGTTGAAAGAACTGAAATATGAGATTGCAGACCTGCTAGTAGTAATCTGTGAACTATCATTAAATCATCTGTAATACCTGAAGATTGGAGGATGGCGAAAGTAACACCAGGGTTCCAGGGGTGATCCGGGAAACTACAGACCAGTGAGCCTGACGTCAGTACCGGGAAAAATGGTAGAAAACACCATAAGGAACAAAATTGCTGAACATGTAGATAGTCATGGCTTAATGGGAGACAGCCAACATGGCTTTAGACAAGGAAGATCTTACTAATCTGTTATGTTTTTTTGAAGGTGTAAATAAACAGGTAGACAAAGGTGTGTCAGTTGATATAGTGTATTTGGACTTTCAGAAAGCCTTTGATAAGGTCCCTCATCAGAGACTTTTGGCAAAACTAAAGAGTCATGGGATAGGAGGCAGTGTACTATTGTGGATCAGGAACTGGTTAAAAGATAGAAAGCAGACGGTAGGGCTAAATGGCCAATTTTCCCAATGGAGAAAGGTGAATAGTGCTGTACCCCAGGAATCTGAGCTGGGTCTGCTGCTTTTTGACATATTTATAAATGACCTGGAAAAGGGAATAACGAGTGAGGTTATCAAATTTGCAGATGACACAAAACTATTTAAAGTTGTTAAAACTCAAGAGGATTGTGGAAAATTGCAAGAGGATCTTGATAAATTGGAAGACTGGGCATCAAAATGGCAGATGAAATTTAATGTGGACAAGTGCAAAGTTATGCACCTAGGGAAGAACAACCCAAACTATGGTTACACGATGCAAGGTTCCACATTAGAAACCACCACCCAGGAAAAAGTTTTAGGCGTCATTGTGGATAACATGTTAAAACCCTCGGCCCAGTGTGCAGTGGTGGCCAAGAGATCAAACAGAATGCTAGGTATCATAAGGAAAGAAATGGAAAATAAAACAAAGGATATTATAATGCCTCTATATCGTTCCATGGTGAGACCGCACCTTCAATATTGTGTCAATTCTGGTCACTGTATCTTACAAAGGACATAGTGTTATCAGAAAAGGTTCAGAGAAGAGCCACGAAAATGGTAAAGGGGATGGAAAGATACCCCTATGAACAAAGGCTAAAATGGTTAGGGCTCTTTAACCTGAAAAAGAGACGCCTGAGGGGAGATATGATAGAAGTCTATAAATTAATGAACAGAGTAGAACGGGTAATCGTAGATCAATTGTTTACATTATCAGAATATAGAAAGACTAGGGGACATGCAATGAAGCTACAGGAGAAACTATTTAAGACAAATAAGAGAAAATATTTTTTCACTCAACGTGTAATCAAACTCTGGAATTTGTTACTGGAGGATGTAGTAAAGGCTGTTAGTGTAGCTGGGTTTAAAAAAGGTTTGGACAAGTTCCTGGAGGAAAGGTCTATAAACCATTATTAAGAAGGGACCCAGGATATCAATATTGACTCAGTACAAGCATTGTGGAACCTGTATCTTTTGGGGAAACTGCTAGGTACGTATGACCTAGATTGGCCACTGTTGGAAACAGGGTACTGGGCTTGATGGACCTTGGTCTGACCCAGTATGGCATATCTTATGTTCTTATGATTAAAATATTATAAGCATCACCATGTTCAAGAATCTTGGTTAATAATACTATTATTGATTTAATAACCTTGGGGAGACACACTAGACAAGGATGTCCATTCTCACCTTTGTTTTTCAACTTAGCACTATAACCTCTGATATCATTTGCTTTATTAATCTTTAATATATCAGAGGTATAGCTTATGAAGAGCATCACTGGAAGACTGTGGCATATGCAGATGATCTATTATTGTTCCTTTCAAATCCAACTTCCTCAATAAAGCATCTCCTAAATTTAGAAAAATACTTTTCTATCCTCTCTGGGTATAAGATCAACTGGAACAAGAGCAAACTGCTCCCATTGAATGATTGTACTTTGAGTTCTGACCTTTCGGTCTTTCCATTCAAATGGTTGCCATCAGGTATTAAGTATTTTGGCATGTACTTCTTTAATTCCACCTCAGAAACAATTAGATCTAATTGTAATCAGATTACTGCAGTTGTAAAAAAAACTTTTTAAAAAATGGTCTCCCTTACGTCTGTCTTGGTGGGGCAGACTTGATACCTGGAAGAACCATTATTTTGATGGTATCATTTATAGACTAGGGATGCCCCCAGATTATTGCAATAAGCAATTTTAAGGTAATTTGGAAAAGTCTTTGTCATTCTCATGGAAAGGTAAGAAAACTTGCATCGCATTTGCAAAACTAAAGCTTCCATAGAGTAAAGGCGGCATGAATTTCCCAGATTTCCTTTCCTATCATGCTGCAACACTCCTTTATTATGGTTCATTCTGGCTGCAGGAAGATATATCCTTTCTGTGGTTAGAAATCAAAAAATCATTAGTGAAATATTTTAGATTACAAGAACTACCCTCCATGAATATTCCCCATAAGTATTTAAATTAGTACCATTAAGGATTTTAAAAACTTAAATGCTTGTTGCTCTATCAATTACTCTATTCTGCTGCAGCATCTCTTTGGTACAATCCAAACTATTCATATGAAAGGCAAAACAATATTTTGGAAAGGATAGATTAATAAAAATCTATTTAATTTGGGTCAACTGGTTGAAGGTAATAATATAATTACAATCCAACGTTTTAACAGAATAGTATAATTTACCGCTCCCTCAAGTGCATAAGCTTGATCTTCGACCGATATCTTAATATCATCACATATTTCATATAAAGTTACTAAAAGATAAAGGCCCATCCCTTTTAGGACTACGACACATATGGGCTAGATTTATTGGCAGATACAGTTAAATGGGAGATCTTCTGGGAGTGAATGATCAGACCTACGATGTCAAGTAGCCGAGCCCAAACTTTATATTTTATAGCTCATCGCACAATGTGGACTCCACTCCGTATGTATAGAGCAGGACTTTCTCAATCTAGCTGGTGTTGGTGGTGCTCTACAGATATTGGGATGCTCAACCACATGCTTTTTGAATGCCTCCCCCCCCCCCCGACTAAGCACATGTGTAAATGATGCAAGCATAGTTTTCCCTGTGAGAGTTCCAGCAGATTTTTTAAATGAAAGTATGCACATACTTCCATTGTGAAACTTGCACTAGGGAGTTTATGTGCTTACATTTACAGCTGCTCTTTGGCATGCATAGATTTTCTGGATTATTTTATGCGCATAGGTATGTATTTTCAAAGGTATGCACATAAAAGCAAACCCCCACCTAACCAGAGCTCAGGTCCTGCATCTGCTCGATTTGAATAAAGATGCATAAGTTTGGGGCCTTTTTACTAAAGTGTGGTAATTGTTTTGCAATTATCATGCGGCAATTACCCAAATTATTGAATAATAACAATAAAGCCCCTGTATTCACTTTCATTTATTTCATGTATGAAAACTTAGGTGCTGCCGTACTGGCTATAGGCCATGCAGTTAAACGTAAACATAATATACTTGCTGTGCATGTGTAGGGGTATTTTATAAAGGACATCTAGGTGCTATTGGGGATGTCCAGGCCATAATGACCCCCAAAACGGCTAGCACATTTAAGTCTGGAGATGATTTCAGAAACATAGATGTACCCAACAGAGATGTAATTAGGTGCATCTACATAGATGTCTTTGCAATGGTATCATAGATTTAAAAAAAGTCCCAGCCTGCTATTCTATTAGTGAGCTGTTCTGCAGCTTGGAAAACACATAAGAAGTATCCCCAAAGCCTTTACAGTTGTGGACTGTACTGAGGATATTAGAGGGAAAATGAGCGCTTTTCAGATGTCTATTCATGCCCTGGAGCATGTATAGACTTGGAGATGATCGGAGACATATCAACTATTTCTGAAATTGGATGTTCAAGTCTATGATCTCTGGAACACCCCAGATGCGCCCATGTGCAAGATAGACATTCCAGCGCAAGGACATCTTGGAAGCCATTTTGTAAAATGTCTCTGGAGACATCTCTGTGATTTGGTCATCTGTATACCAATTTTCAGACATCCAAAACATAAATGGAGCTTCTAAAATGACCCCATAAGTGCAAAACAGATAATGCAGATACACTTAAAAACATAAGATATGCCATACTGGGTCAGACCAAGGTCCATCAAGCCTAATATCCTGTTTCCAACAGTGGCCAATCTAGGTCACAAGTACCTAGCAGTTTCCCAAAAAGACACAGGTTCCACAATGCTTGTATCGGGGTCAAGCAGTGATATCCCGGGTCCCTTTTAATAATGGTTTATGGACCTTTCCTCCAGGAACTTGTCCAAACATTTTTTTAAACCCTGCTATACTAACAGCTTTTACTACATCCTCCGGTAGCAAATTCCAGAGTTTGATTACATGTTGAGTGAAAAATTATTTTCTCTTATTAGTCTTAAATAACTTCATTGCATGCCCCCTAGTCTTTCTATATTTTGATAGCATAAACAATCGATATACGTTTACCCATTCCACTCCATTCATTAATTTATGACCTCTATCGTATCTCCCCTCAGCCCTCTCTTTTCCAGGTTTTCACATCACCTACTGAGATGGCATTAAATGATCTGCGTTAACCGAGGTGTTAAATGCTTCTATCTACAGGATGTTGAAGCACTTCAGGATTCAGTATAGGATTTAAGTTGATGACATTCAGTTTTTTTTTCATGGTTGGTACATTACAGAATTCTCTTGATCTGGCATCTAACTGTTTACAGATGTAGAAGGATGGATGACACAAACTAGATTAGGTACAAATATGAATAAAACTGAAGTTATGATTGTTAAGAAGAGCGGGTTAGGCAATCAAGTGTTCTCCCTAAAGATTGGGTCTTCCTCGATTTCTGTAGTTTCCAAAGTGATTTGTTTGGGTGTTGGATTCTTTGTTGTCTATGATACCACAGATTAATGAAGTAGTAAGGTTTTTGTACTTTAAAAGTTGCAGATGTAGAGTAAATTATGGATGTTTTTGCCAGCTGATAACTTTAGAATAATATTACAAGCTTTGGTTTAACCTAAAATAGATTACTGTAGTTCACTTTATTTGGGTCTTCCTGATTGTGCTGATAGAGCTTTATGAAAACTTCAAAACTGTACAGCTTGTATACTCTCCAGTAGTTCTTGATTAGATCATCTCTCTTCCTATTTTATGAATTCTACCATGGCTTCCTATGGCCTAAAGAATAACATTTGAAATACTAACCTTGATACTTAAGGTCCTTTAATACTATGCTGTGGATCTATTAACCTACTCATGTATTGAGATCGATGGCCACTCAACAGCTTGATTCCCTCCTTTGCATTATGTATACCTGTGTGAGTATAGGAACAAGATGGTTTCCATAGCTTGTCCATCTGAATGGAATAAGCTTCCTGTGCCACTTTGTTTGATGGTTTGTACAGATTCCTTTAGAAAGCATTGGAAAACACTTCATTTCATAAGGCCTTTTGGTTAGATTTAGCACTGTTTTTCAGAAACTGTTTCTCTTGTTGGTATCTGTTTTTTACTGTGCATATTATGTATGGTGAAATGCAATTTGCCTAGAATATTGCATAGGTGAGAGAGGTGTGTTAACTGCAAGGTGTAGTACATACCCATTTCCCACCCAGTCCCTACCCTACTCCCATGCTATAACGTTAATGATGGAATTAGCATGTGCTTTGCCAAACCACCACATTACCCCTCTATGTAAATGCAAATTTAAAAGTGCCTATTTTCACTCATAAACACTGCTTTATGTATCAAAATGGTTATGAAATCACCCTCTTTGTCAAAGCGCCCATAGGTTGTAAAAACCTTAAACAGGTGGGTGAAAGTAGTGACGCCTGAGGAACACCACAAGTTACCATCCAGGTCTCGGAAATTGAAGAGGCTCGTTTGACTCTCTGCTGTCTATTAGTTAGGAAATGTGGAAAACCAGGTAGCTAAATTTCCAGGATGTCAGGTTTTCAAGCATCTTGAAAAGCGAAACTTGAAATGCAAGCTCACAGGCTGCAAATAAATCGAATCACATTAGGAATCTTATGTTGTCCTCGTCTATTATCAATCAACTACCATAAGTCCAACAGACCTGCACATGTTTTCCTTTTCGGTCCTTTTTTTGTTGTGGTTTGCTGCTGTTATGTCTTCTGTATTTTGATAGCAGCACCTTCCCAAATCTATTATCTTGGTGCTTCCTGGATTATATCTGTAAGGAGAGGAAACTATTTGTGATTTAACCTGCCATATAACTTTTAATGCAGTATCTGAAAAAAAAATATTTGTGGTATAACAAAAAATATAAGTACTCTTATCTAAGCCAAGGAGACTTTCAGACGTTATCAAGCGCATAGAAGCAATTTCTAGAACAGCAGAACATTTATATTCTTTTCTTCCATGAATGGTACCTTATTTTATTTGTTTACACAATGATTCTTCTGTATTGAACAAAAAAAAATGTTATGATCTATGTAGAACCTGCATACCTCAGATGTCCAAGATGCAGCACTCTCAAAGACACAATAGCCACGAGCCTGTTGATTTCAAGCTTTTAAGGGCACTGATTGAAGTACTTGATCGTTGAAAGCTCTGCATCCTTCTCATACAAACACACTTAAGAAGAGTCTAAGAGAAAAAAAAAAATGTTTGTAGAATTAATTCCTGAGACAACTTGATCTATAATGAGGCACAGAATAAAGCTATTGGCAAAAAAGCCTTCCTTAACAATAAGAAGAAAGATAAAGAAAATGCATCAGGAATTAAATAGCATTCTCGAACTGATACTATCTCTGTACATTAGGCAAGCGTTACTGCTTCTCCTCTCCTGAAATCTTTTATGACACACTATAGTATTACTGTGTAATCAGCATACCATAAACTTGATTTGTTAGCTAGCTAGCAGTAAGATATGTGGGTTTTTTTCAGGCTGCTTTCTTCATTCTCTCCCTTCCCTAAGGCTGAAACCTCTCATTTATAGAAAATGTCTGAACTCTTCAGGGCCCATTGAGAATGATGTCTAAACCCATTGCACTGTCTGCCTTTAACATCTACAGAATAAGACTATTAGAGCCTGTAAGCTTTGTATACTGTGGAGAGGTATGATAGGAGGGGAAGGAGAAGATTAAACTGAGAATGGGAGAGCTTGCTATGCCAAACGAATTTATTTTTTTTTTAAATTTTATTTAAAAGGCTTTGTATACCGCTTTATCCTGAAATCAAAGCGGTTATCACATCAAACAAATCATTGGTATGTGGATATGTACATGTAGTGTTAAGTCAATAGTATGAATATGGGAGGTGTAGCTGATTTGGTGTGAGCTATAAATACAGTGTGGGCTATATACAATGTAAGCTATGTACATTTTTACATATTTTGCATACAAAAGTGGGTTAGTTACATGGAGTATAAATGAATTACATGGGTTATGCACGTAAGTATCAGGAATATACACATAAGCAGGGAGGTTGGTGATGTTGATGGCTGAGCCGACGGGCCCCGGTCCCGCGGCTGGCCGGGTAACCGGGTTCCCGGGGCCCGACCACATGGCAGCCCTCTTCGCGGCGGTGGGCCGGGGGGGGGGAAGGGGGGGCACGGGCAGGCTTGCGTGCCTGCGGGCCCCTCACGTCCTCCCCGTGGCGTCTGCGGATTGGTCCGCATAGGCGGTCGTGGGGGCGTGGCCTGTGCGAGCAAGGAGGGATCGCCGGCTGGCGATCTCCCTCTTCCTCCTTGCTCGTGCCTGCGAGAAGGTGCGCCGCGGAGGAGAGCTGGTGAGTTGGGCCTTGGCTTCGGGGCCTTGTTCTTCTGGGGCGGGTTTTTTTTGGTCTCCCCTCTGCCCCCGAGCGCTGGTCTTGGCCGGGTTCGCTCCGAGGCTGCTCGGTCGCCGGCCGTTTAAAATTCTCGCGGCGCACCTTGCGTGTGCCTGCCGCTTAGCACGTGGGTAGGGGAGAGGAGGGGGGGCTTCCCGGTCTTCCTCGGCGGCCGGTTCTTCTAGCGGGGTGCTGGGTCCCCTCTTGCTGGGTCACCCTTTGTCCCTGCCACTTCTGGGGGGCGCCGTTTGCTGCTTAAAAAAAAAAAAAAAAGAAAGAGACCACACACCTCCAGGCTGCTGCGGCTGCAGCAGTTAGAGGGTCCTGAGCTGCACGTGCCCTGTGGGGGTGGGCTTCTTTTGTCTGGGGTACCCCTTGCTCATGGCCCGAAGGGTCCCATCGCGGGGGGCGGCCAAGGGGTCGCGGGGGGCGGCCCAAGGGGCGCGTGGCACTACTAGGGGGCGCGGTGTGGCGCGGCCCACGGGCCGTGGTCGGGCCCCGCGTCCTACGACCTCGACGGCCAGGGTCCTCTCGGGGGTCCGGCAGGGGCGAGGGCGCAGCCGGGTGGGCGGGGCTCGGGGCCGTGGCAGAGCGGGCGAGTGTCCTGCGCCCATCATCGGGGTCGAGTGTGCCTCCCAGGTTGAGTTGGTCCCTCCTGGGGGGGCATCCCGTGGGGTTCCCTCGCCGGCTGTGCTAGCAGAGCCCGAAGGTACAGATAGTCCGGGTGTTGGCGAGCCTGGGTCATCGGGGGCCCCGATTCCCAACCGGCCCTGGGAGGTGGGCGCGGGCTACCCTCCACTCGCCTCCTCTCCCTCTGGGAAGAGGGGTCCTACCCCCAATCCCTCGGTTCCCCTTCCACCGCACGGCTTCTTCGCCCCTGCGGCCTCCTGGGCTTATGGTGCGGTCCCGTGGGGGGGTGTAGGGCCGTGGGGTGGAGGTTGGGGGGGGGGCTGGTTTGGCGAGGGGCGTGGTGCGGCTGCGGGAGCGGCGACCTGGGAGGCTGGCGGGTTGGGGCCTTCGGCTCGTGTGTGGGGGGTCGGCTCGCCGGTGGCTCCCGGTACCCCTGGGGTCTCTGCTGCTTGTTTTTCTCCCTTTCCTCCGCAGGTCCCAATGACTTCGACACCGACCATCTCCATGGCTTCTGTGGACAGGCTGGCCGGTGCGGGTCCTGCGGTCTCCACGGCTGAGCTGGGTCCTCTGGTGCCCGGTGGGTCCTCCGGGGGTACTCTCGCTGCCTCTTCTGGGACGCCTGGTGAGTATATTGGAGGAGCCGAGGTGGGGGGGGGGACTCCGCTTCGGGCTCCGCTGGGGTGGGCAAAGCCAAAGGGAAGCGCAAGCGGGCGCGCTGCTGCCGGCGAGCGTCCTCTTCCTCCTCGTCGTCCTCTTCGGCTTCTTCGCGCGGCTCAGTTCCGGGGGCGGCGGATGGTGGGGCGTCCGGTGGCGCCCCCGTTATACGTTGTTCCGAACTGTGGGAGTCCGTGCCGCGGAAGTTGCGCCGGCGGATTAAGCGCCGTAAATATATTGACATCTTCCGTTTGCTCGATGGTCGGAAGCGCTCCGGGGAGAGCCGGCGGAAGCGCAAGGAAGACGAGAAAGCGGGCAGGGTGCGTAAGGTTTCTCGCAACACCCTCAACTGGACCCGCGCTTTCCTGCGTTTGGCGAGTGTGTGGGGGCACTACTTCCCGGAGCAGTACGGGGCCTTGCTGGCCCATGCTGACAATATATTGGCGGCGTCCCAGGCCCACGAGGGGTGGGCCTGGTTGAATTATGACGAGGAGTTTCGTGATCAAATGGAAGAGAAGTGTCAGTTGCAGTGGGGAACGAAGGACATCAATCTGTGGCTGACTCAGATGTCTGTAAGGGGTCGGGTTGGGGGGTCTGGCTCGACGGTCGCCAAGGCTGGGCCATCCCCGTTGGGGGCTGGTGGGCGCTCCTTTCGTGTCCCCGCCCCCGTTTTGCCGCAGCAAAGGGGGGGCGCCATCGGGGGGGACGTTTGCTGGCGCTTCAACAAGGCGTCCTGCCCCTTTCCCGACTGCAAGTTCAAACACGCTTGCTCCTTGTGTGGGGGTGCGCACCCGGCTGCTAAGTGCACCCGCAAGGGTCCCGCGGGGGCCCCTGCGGGGGGTAAGTGAGGCTGCGGCGGTCTCGGCCCGGACCCCGGTATGGGTTGAGGCTATGCGTCCGTGGCTCCTCTTATACGGGCGATCCCGTCGGGGCAGGGCGGCCGGTTTGCTTCTTGGGGGGTTATCCCGGGGTTTCCGCATCCCCGTTCTGGGGGCGTCCGGGCACGGTGGAGCCCGCAATGCCGCCTCCGTTCGGCAGCACCGGGAGATTGTGCGGCAAAAGCTCTCGGAAGAGTGTGCGCTTGGCCGTATCGCGGGTCCGTTCCTGGAACCCCCCTTTTCCCCGTTCACGGTCTCGCCGTTGGGGGTGGTTCCCAAAAAGGAGCCGGGCAAGTTTCGATTGATACACAATCTTTCTTGCCCGCCGGGCACTTCGGTAAATGACCTTATCCCCCGCGAGCTCTGCACGGTGCGCTACTCCTCTTTCGATGCTGCCGTCGCCCTGGTACGGCAGTGTGGGCACGGTGCCCTCCTGGCCAAGGTGGACATTGAATCGGCTTTCCGTCTGTTGCCGGTGCATCACTCGGCCTTCCCTTTGCTCGGGTTTTGCTTCGAGGCGCGGTACTACTTCGACATGTGCATGCCCATGGGCTGTGCTATTTCTTGTGCGTATTTCGATGCTTTCAGTACCTTCTTGCATTGGGTGGTTGAACGGCAGTCGGGAGCCTCGAGTATTGTCCACTACCTCGATGATTTTCTTTTTGTCGGGCCTGAGCGGACCCCCACCTGTTCCGCCCTCTTGAGCACCTTTCAACGTGTAGCTGCCGCCTTCGGCGTCCCCATCGCTGGGGATAAAACGGTCGGCCCGGGCACTTGCCTCACCTTCCTTGGCATTGAGATTGACACGGCTGCCATGGTGGTTCGTTTGCCGCCACCGAAGGTTCGGCGCCTTCGGGAGTTGGTGGCCGCCGTCGGCTCTGCCTCGAAGGCCTCCCTCCGCATCCTGCAGTCGCTGGTTGGTCATCTCAACTTCGCTTGCCGAGTCCTTCCCATGGGGCGCCCCTTCACGAGGCGTTTATCCTTGGCTATGGCTGGTCTGCGGCTGCCTCACCATCGGATCCGGGTCTCCGCGGGGATGCGGGAGGATCTGCGGGTATGGGACGCTTTTCTGGCTGGCTTTGACGGGTGCTCCGTCCTTCAGTTGCCGGAGCTCTCCAATCTTGACCTTCAGTTGTTCACTGACGCGGCGGGCGGTTCTGGTTTTGGGGCCTTTTGTCATGGTTCCTGGTGTGCTGAGCCTTGGCCCGCGGCTTGGGTGAGCTCCGGGTTGGTCCGGAATACTGCTTTCCTGGAGCTCTTCCCCATCGTTGTGGCCCTCTGGGTATGGCCGGACCGTTTGCGGGATCGACGGGTGGTCTTCTGGTGTGATAATGCTGCGGTCGTCGAGGTCATTAATCGACATGCTCCTCGGTGCCCCAGGGTGGCGTCTTTGATGAGGGTCTTTGTGCTAGCCTGCTTGCGCCTAAATGTCACCGCCCGGGCCCGGCATGTGCCGGGCTCTCAGAATGCCATTGCTGACGCTTTATCCCGTTTTCAGTGGGTGCAGTTTCGGCGGTTGGCTCCAGGGGCAGACGAGTGGCCCTCTCGGGTTCCGGAGCATCTCTGGACGATTGGGACCCTGACCTAATGGCTCTGCTTGCGGCGTCGGTGGCGCGCAGTACCTGGGTGTCTTATCGCCGGGCTACTCTCAGGTGAGTGATTTTCTGGGAACGCACGGCTGGTCTGGGGGGGCGGTTTCGGATGGTCTAGTTGGCCGTTTCGTGTTATGGGCGAGAAAGGAGGGGTGGGCTCGGTCGGCGGTCACTGGTGCGTTGGCGGGTTTTTCTTTCTTTTGCAAGGCTGCGGGGTGGGGGAACCCCCGGGTCTCCTTTTTAGTCGGGCAGCTCCTCGCCGGTTGGGCCCGTGGGATGCCGCAGTCGCGGGATTGGCGGTTGCCGGTATCTCACGAGCTTTTGGTGCGGATCTGTGCGCTGTTGCCGCGGGTGGCGTCCTCGAGCTTCGAAGCAGTGTTGTTTCAGGCGCTGTTTACGACGGCCTTTTTCGGCGCCTTTCGGGTGTCCGAGCTGGTTCCTCGGTCGGCGAGGCGGGGGGCTTTGGGGGGCTTGACGCGGGGCACGTCCGGGTCGATCCAGCGCGTGTCCGGATCTTCCTTTCGCGGTCCAAGACGGATCAGTCCGGACTAGGGGGTTGGGTCCTCCTATGTGCCATTTCCCCCCTCTTGTCTTGTCCCGTTCGTGCTTTGCGCGCATACGTGAGCCAGCGTCCGGAGGCTGGTGGCCAGTTCTTCGTCCATGCGGATGGCCGTCCGGTGACCCAGTTCCAGTTCACGGCTGTGTTACGCCTTGTTCTGCGTACTTTGGGTTACCCCGAGCGTAGTTATGCTTCGCACTCGTTCCGGATAGGAGCGGCTACTAGTGCGGCGGCTGCAGGTTTGGACTCACGGGTGATTCAGCGCATCGGCCGATGGCGTTCGGGGGCCTACGCGGGGTACGTTCGCCCATCTGCCCCTAACTGAGCGCCCTGGTGCCGATGCCCTTGGTCGGCGGCTCGTTTGAGTCGTGCTGTGGGAAGAAAGGGGGGGGGGGGTCGGGGGGGGTACTAACCTTTTGTCTTCCTTTTCCAGAGTGGCGGGCTGGTGGTAGTCCGCTCTTTTCTGCTTTCAGATGGTGTGTCGGTGGGTGAATGGTGGATCATCGGGCACTCCTTTGTTTACTGGGCTGAGCGTCGAGCGGCGGTTCGGCCGTTGGGTACCCACCTTGGCCTCGCCGCGCATGGAGTGCGTCTGTCCTGGCTGGGTCGCCGCGGCATGCATTGGGGACAGCTCCTGGACTGCGTTCGCACGGAGATGAGTCGGCGGCGGCGGCCGGTCGGGCTGCTGCTCCACCTGGGGGGCAATGACGTCGCCTGTTGGCCCTGCTGGCACCTCATCATGACGGTTCAGAGTGACATTGCCCAGTTGCGTGTGGTCCTCCCCGGAGTGGCCATCATCTGGTCGGACATTATACCCCGCCCGGCCTGCCGGACCCAGCGGCGCTGGTCGAGGGGTCTGTGCAAAATCAATCGTCAGATTGGGCGCTGGGTAGAGCTGACGGGTGGGTTCCAGGTTCGTCACCCTTGGGCGGACCTCGCTTGTGCGGGCCTGTACCATCTTGATGGGGTCCACCTTTCCCCGGTGGGGCAGGATTTACTTCTGAACGACTGGCAGGAGGCCTTGGAGTATTGGTGCTGGTCGCAGCTTTCGGTGGGGGGGGCGGCGCTAGGATAGCGAGCTACCTAGCGCCGGTGGCGGGGTGGCGAGCTGGTGCTCGTCGACCCGGTGGCTCATTTCAGCTTTATGCCGCTTCCCAGGTGAGCGGCTCGGCTCTTCAGGTTGGGGGGAGACGTCCCGGCTGGGGTCTCAACCCGGATATAGGCAACCCCTTCAGCCAGCCTTTGCTAATACGGCGAGGCGGGCGCCAAGGGGTATGCGGGGGGGGTGGGGTGGGTTGGATGGTGCCCCCGCTTTGCTAATATGGCTGGTGGGGGGGACACCATCCGGAGGACGGGTGGGGGGGGTGTGAGGTATTCTGTATTGTTCTGATTATTGAGTGGGCCCATGTTGGGCCGGTGTTTTACCGTTAATAATAATAAAAGCTGCGACCAAGCATAGTTTGCACCAATACCTGAAGTCTGTGTGCTCTGTCGGGGGTGGTGTGTGGTTTTGCGGGTGGAGGGGGGGGGCTGTGGCCCGGGTCGGGCATCCGGATACCTCGGTTATGATGGCTGAGCCGACGGGCCCCGGTCCCGCGGCTGGCCGGGTAACCGGGTTCCCGGGGCCCGACCACATGGCAGCCCTCTTCGCGGCGGTGGGCCGGGGGGGGGAGGGGGGGGCACGGGCAGGCTTGCATGCCTGCGGGCCCCTCACGTCCTCCCCGTGGCGTCTGCGGATTGGTCCGCATAGGCGGTCGTGGGGGCGTGGCCTGTGCGAGCAAGGAGGGATCGCCGGCTGGCGATCTCCCTCTTCCTCCTTGCTCGTGCCTGCGAGAAGGTTCCCGCCCTCCCTCCCTTCCTTTAGCAGGGTTGGGGGGGGGGCGTGTGTCTGTTGCAGCTGGGGGTGGGGGGGCGTGTGGAGGGAAGGTGAGCGGGGTGGCGAGCTGGTGCTCGTCGACCCGGTGGCTCATTTCAGCTTTATGCCGCTTCCTAGGTGAGCGGCTCGGCTCTTCAGGTTGGGGGGAGACGTCCCGGCTGGGGTCTCAACCCGGATATAGGCAACCCCTTCAGCCAGCCTTTGCTAATACGGCGAGGCGGGCGCCAAGGGGTATGCGGGGGGGGGGGGGGGGGGGTGGGTTGGATGGTGCCCCCGCTTTGCTAATATGGCTGGTGGGGGGGACACCATCCGGAGGACGGGTGGGGGGGGTGTGAGGTATTCTGTATTGTTCTGATTATTGAGTGGGCCCATGTTGGGCCGGTGTTTTACCGTTAATAATAATAAAAGCTGCGACCAAGCATAGTTTGCACCAATACCTGAAGTCTGTGTGCTCTGTCGGGGGTGGTGTGGTTCTGCGGGTGGAGGGGGGGGGGCTGTGGCCCAGGTCGGGCATCCGGATACCTCGGTTACATTATATTGTTCATGTGATGTCGTTATAGTGTTTATTGAATAGCGTTTTTAAGAAGCTTTTTGAAGTCTTTAATGTCTGTTGTTGCTCTCAGGTTGTCAGGGGTGAGTTCCATAGCGTTGGTGCTGCGAGTGAGAGTGCTCTTCTTGAAGTTTCCTGTTTTGTTTTTTTAAAGATTTTGGGTATGATGATGTGGTCTGAGGTGCATAATGTAGGACCTGTTTTAATACTATGGTGTCAATGGACAAGTTTAGTGCTAGTGGAAGGGTCTCTGCACTGTTTTGGACTGACAGCAAATAGGCTTATTGGATTTGTGACTAAAGATTTCGCAAGTCAACTCTGGAAACATACTAGATCAAAGCCCTTCAAATATGACAAGGACTGAGCAGCTAAATATAGACACCTAAATTTACATGACCTTAGAGCCTTTTGTAAAATATATGCATAATCTGCCCCAAAATAAACACACATACAGCAGTCGGTATACTTGGAAACTAACATATAAATGCCACCATTTGCATGTATGGTTAACGTGTAATTAGTGCCCAATGCCATGTACACATGTAATACTGATGAATTCTACATATATTCTCACTGTATATCCTTTCCTCTCTTATCTCCCTCTACACTCCTCCTCGGGAACTGCACTCCTCGGGCAGATTCCTTTTTATCTGTGCCCTTCTCTGCCACTGCCAAATTGCTGCTCCATATGCCTAGAACAAACTACCTGAGTCTGTGCATTGGGCCGCTTTTCTAGCCCTATTCAAATCTAGGTTAAAACCCACCTCTTTGAAGCCACTTTTGGATCCTGATGCTCCTCACTCTCTTGTCCACTACTTATGCGTATCTTACCATTCTTTAGTCCCCACTTTCACCACAAAGGTCATTTCAGAACACGAATAAGCTCTTTAGACATGCGGCATAGATGTTTTGCTTGTGAAAATGTCTATGACTATATTCTGAAACCCCCGTGGCCCTGCACATACACAGCACTAACATGGGGATCCCAGAACATGGGCGGGAGGGGCGGAATGGTGGTGTGGTCAGCAGTGAAAATGTACAGTGCGTATTCAGGAAAGGCCTGTGTATGTTCTGCTTGTTTCCCGAGGATGTCCATGTTATACCTGCAGAAAAGTGGAATAAGGCCAGGACTTAGAAACATTTCTACTCTGTTCTGCAATGCATCCCATAATGATGAATGGCTGTGACAAAGATGTTTTGAACTGGTGTGTCAGCAGTCTGGAAGACCACACGATGCAGTTGAAAAGAACAGAATGCAGAGGTGAGGGAAAGTTGTATGGTAAAGACATAATAATAAACACCTCTACAGAAATATAGAGAGGTGCAATGGTGATTATTTTGGCTATGCTGAAAATTGCTGTGCGAGCTAGAGGAGATAATCTAGAGTACCCTAAAAATACCTGTCTTCCGAAAGAGGAACTGTTGATATAGGGATTGTATGTGGGTGAGTATAGGACAGATTCATGTGTGGGTGAGAAACGCAACTCTGATTAGTAGTCCCAGGACTCCATGCCAGTATGTTATACCAGCTGTTTTCTAGAGGTGCAGGGCATCTTTACTGCAGATCTATGTTTTGTGTGGCTGCAAGTGAGAGAGAGTGTGTGTGTGTGGGTTTGTGTGTGGTTAGAGGGATGCATGGGAGGATCTGGTGTGTGCAACCGCAGTTTTGGGGGGGGGGACATCAATAACTGGCCAGTACCTGGTCCGTAGGGATGACTGCAGCATGATCAGGTGCCAGTGTGATCAGCCAGGATATATCAGAAAGGGGTCTCTATGGCTACATGTTAATACACATCCCTGACAATGATGAGGGACCCTCAGAATGAATGCATGCAACAGGGAACACAGCGCTATTAACGGTCTCACAAATGTGCACATTTGTATAGATGCTGGTGCTCGTGAGCATCCAGTAGTGCTGTTTGCGCTGGGTGCATGCACTCATTCTGAGGGTCCCTAATTATATTGTCAGAGATATACTCTGACATTTAGCAGTAGAGGACCTTTTTTGATTTCTTCTGGTCCAGACATAGCATTGTACAGACTGTTGTCAGAGATGACCAATGCAAGCACAACTAAAATGTTCTCCTACTGACGTGTATGTTTTGCTGCAAGGTATGTCAGGACAATCATATAACTTTCTACTTGCTGTTGTAGCATCTCTGAGTGCACAGAGATCACTTTGCAGTGTTTTGTGGATGCAAAGGACCACCTTATATGTTCTAATTTGCATCAACACAT
Organism: Ichthyophis bannanicus; assembly: GCA_033557465.1. Classification (NCBI taxonomy): domain Eukaryota; kingdom Metazoa; phylum Chordata; class Amphibia; order Gymnophiona; family Ichthyophiidae; genus Ichthyophis; species Ichthyophis bannanicus. The sequence continues at coordinate 208,614,769 of CM066040.1, forward strand.
CTGTATCATCCGTTTTCATGGATAGTTTGCATTAGCACCACACAGTCGGTGTGAGGAACAGCTTTGGGGATGCTCATTTTAACTGAAGATGTATGGCCGCATGGAGACGGGCAGCATCAGATACATACGTCTTTTAGGAATTCGCCAAGGGCAGGGACGTCCAGACCGCTTGCTGCATATACTCATCTCCAGGGGTTTGAGCGTGCCATGCCAGAACCATCTATGTCCTTGATTCCGGAAGCACAGATGCATTTACACCCGCAGTTGTGCAATCGGGTTTAAATCGACCTGGTTTTGATTTGTAGTGCCTACGGGTCAGATATGCATGTTATAAAATTAGCCTCCACATGTTTTGGTATTGATTAGATTTAAGCTCTAATGAGAAGGGATTGTGTCTATATGTGCAGAGCTTTGTACGCCTTGTAGCACTATACGAATAATTAGTTGTAGTAGTAGTAGTAATATTCTCCCACTCTATCCCCACCTGTCTGCAGCTGTGTTTGCAGTTTCCACAGCCTTCCACGCTCCCTGGAGGTCAAAAATCCTCATTGTCATCATGACTGCCAAAAGAGAAGTCAACATTTCTAAGGAGGAAAGCCTCTGGCTGGCCTCCTGCCCGTAGACTAGGAAGCATGTGCCACTCTCCCAAGCTGACATGCAATGGTGCAAGATATGCTGAGCGCCTCACCCGTGAGTATGCATTTTACTGTATTACTGTATATCTCCAAATGCGCTCCAAGTGACATTGCATTCTTGCGCAACAAAGCCTAAACAGCTGCACTTCTGCAGCCTTTGGGCACTAATTACTATGGAATGGGCAAGTAAGTTATTTGGGATGGGAGCAATAGGAGTGTGCATTCGTTATGGATTCCCAGCTCTAGACTACCTCTTCAGGAGGAGGCTACCTGCAGATGAAGGCCAAATTATGAAACAAATATCAATCCATAAAAATGTCACACACACCTTGGGCGGTTGGAGGGGGGGAGGGAGGGGGCAGGATAAGTGCCAAAATGTTTTTTTTTAATGATAGTCCTTGATAGCGGTGTGCCCTAATGTACCATTCCTTTGCCTCACTCAAGGAGACTGCAATAAGGGTGAGCAGCCAGGTTCTTTGGGAATAGCCTTAGTCACTTATGCAAACAGGAAATGTAATTGGAAGAGGATGAAAGCAGAAACCAGCACCACAGCGCCGGAGCTGAAGGTAGCTCCAGTGCGTCAGTGCCGTTTTACGAGCATTGCCGCTGCTGCACGTCCCACTGAGGGGAGGTGCAGAGGTGAATTTGCCCTTGTACCAGCCGTGACTGCAGGGTAAGAAATGGATTAGTAGGATTGGTGAATGTGTATTTGATGGATTAAGACGTAACCATCTAGGGCCTGATATTCAGCAGCGGTGGCTAGCTACCATTGAACTCTAAACCTAGATATTCAATGCTGGGGCCATATCCAGGCCCAATGTCACCACTTTGCAGTTTTGGCTAACCAGTTAACATCCGAGCATGCCGTAATGGCACCTGCAGATACTGCATTCAGCGGTGCCATTGAATTGCCAAGCCAAGGGAATTCGCATGGTTAGCAGGTTGGCTAACCTCGTTAATCCCTCTCAATATCGGGCCCCTAGTCTGTAAGACACTAAGCTGAGAAGTTTAGTTCAGTGGAGTTATCATGATTATGGAGGTTGTTAATGGATAATAAAGCTGAGTCAAGTTTTACCACTATCCAAGTGAGTCATTGATGGTCATTTAGAATGGCGATTGTGATAGTGGAGTGATTGACTGTGGATGGTGTGAGTGCCAATATTTGAAACTAGGCTTTTTAAAATTTGGCCACCCTCAGTGTAGAGGGAAGTCCTCCAATGCATGGATTTGGCCCACGCCGGGGGTAAATTTATGAGCCAGAGAAAGTTACACATCTCTAAGTGAATAATTTGCTTCTTTTTAGTTATAAACGCCTCTAATGGGCCTTTATGCCAAATTCTTAGCTGGTCACTATTCTGTAGGCACACGTGAAAGACCGATGGCATTTACTTTCACTGTGGACATGCACATGGGTGAATCTTGGATGGAACATGAGCACAGCACACAAGTTCTAAACATTTTTTTTCAGTGCCATCAAGTCAGTGATGCAATGGAGGGTAAAACTGACTTGCCCAAGGAGTACCAGTGGGAATTGAACCATTGATTTTCTGGGTACTAGGCAATTGCTCTAACCACCAGGCTAATCCTCCACTCAAGTTCTAAAATACTATAATTAATGTACATTCTTGAGAAATCTTGGCATGGACCATAAAGCTAGTGTAAGTGATCTCACCTAGATTTGATACATGTTTTCAAACACTTATGCCCTTGTGTATATGCTTACTTTATTTTAAAAAGTAAGTGCCCAATACCTGCAGAAAAATATGCATGAGCTACATAGAACTTTATACAGTAAAATTACCCTTCGCACGTGGAGGTATTCATGGGGGGGCGTGAGTAGAGGATGGGGGATTAAACAACACACGTAGTTTGGATTACCAAAGCCATGCACGTTGTTTTAGGTAAAATAACGGCTCACAAAGAAAGGAGGCACGGGACTCTCTGTGGGTAATTTTTGCGAAGGCACTCAAAGCAAAACTGCCCAAGTTCTGTTGCTTTGATGTTGATGCAAGCCCCTTAGATACAAATTATGCACAGGGTTTGCACTAATGAAGGTACTTTTATTGATTGTCTCCCACTAAATATTATAAGAAAACACAGCAAGCACTTAGGGACATTAAAAGTGGGTTGCAACAGGAGTGGATTTAGGACAGGGAATATGAGAACTTAGGAGCTTACCACTTGCTGCCAGCACCAGGCACCTAAATTAGGCTCATAAATTGAGGCAGTCCTAAATATAGGAGCGCAAATTTTAAGCTCCTAAATTAGGATGAATTTTCAACTGAAAACTTAGGCTCCTAAGTGTGGCTGAAAATAGGGCGTTAATTTAGGAGCCTAACTGAGGAGCCTAAATTTAGGAGCTCAGCTTTTGGGCCCAGGATATAGATGTTCACCAAGGTTTCTTATTTTGGTTACTCACCAAGAATACATGGAAAGAGGAAATAAATGTGGTGTAAATATATCCACTCTCTTGTGGAAGGTAATTTTATAACCTCCCACCTAGTTAATGAAAGTTTTTGTGTGTGCATCTCAAGCTTATTTTAGAAAGTCAGATATGCATGTATTTGACTTTATAAACTACTAGAATAAATGGCTGAAAATGTGTGCAAGTTTAAGGAGTGATCATTTATAGAAGCCCTAGGGCTGGTGTAAATCCTTGCACCTAAATCTGTAAGGAATCCAGGTAAAGTATAGGATTTTATCATTTGTGCACTCCAATCACTCTCTGCTCAAACTCTGCCTGTGCAGGTCCACATTGCAAATATGCATGATCAGATGTGTGCACAAGCTTACAAAATAGCAAGTGTATCACTCACACACATAAGTGGCCACTTGCATGCGTATATGACAATAATTCCTAGGTTTACAAGCATGGTTCATACATAAATCTAAGCAGCTCATTCTAAAATGACCTTGTGGTATCTAAGAAAGTCATTGCAGATGTTTGGACAAACTAGTTAATACCTTCGAATACTCTTAGCAAAGTACTGAGATTGCTCCTGCCTGCTGCATCCTTCATAATAATGTGGCCAAGTACTAGGTCCCAGTTAACATTAGTATGAATTCTGAAGAAGATCCCCCAGGCATCCCTGAAGGTATCGGGGAAATTTCAGTGACTAGAAGTTAATTCTGCAGCAGCTTCGGTGTAGAGAATTTTGATGAAACTGTTAGTCCTTTATGCTGATTTGGTTCTGGTTCTTCCCCACTACATGCATGCATTTATTCTAATTTTCCCTAAAATAACACAGTGGATCTTTGCATTTCATTTTTCGTAGAACTACATACATTTATGTGAGTTTTCACTGCTGAAATTTCTTCTTAATTCAAAATAAGAAAAATGTTCCAAGGCAATATTCAGGCCTTTATCTGTCCATACTAGGAGAGCATGCATGTTGCATGGAACAGTGGCCCCAATGCAGCAAACTGTGCTATGCTCTAGTGTGGCATTTGCTTGAGATTTACCAATGCTAGTCTTTCTCCCTGAAGCAAGCTAGTACAGGAACATGCCGAACCAAACCAGTGCACTAAAGCATAGTGGGTATGCTAATCACATGCAAACAAGTTGAACAATATACACTTGCAGTGTGACACAATGATACATTTCTCCCATTTGCAGAATCAGGCATTTGGGGGGTACATATGTGTGTGTGTGTGTATCATGGGGATTGTCAGGAGATACGTGTGTGTGTGTGTCTGTGTCTGTGACATAGAGTATTTTGGGGTGCACATACATATATGGCTTGGCAACTCTGTGTAGGTGGCAAGAGGCTGTATATGCATGTGTGTGGAGGGAGTGGGTAGCTTTGTGTGTGTGTGGAGGGTGGCTGTCTGTACCAGGGCCGGATTTACCTATACGCCAACTACGTTGTGGTGTAGGGCCCACAGCTGGCAAGGGCCCACAAAAATTGAACAAATTGTAAAAAAACCCGCTGGCTGCTGCCGCGGCAGCATGGACTGTCCCGCGGGGCCCCCTCTGCTGCCGCAGCAGCATGAAATGTCCCGCGGGGCCCCCTCTGCCCGGCTGAGCCCCTCCGTGCCGGCTTTGAGAAGCGCGAAGGGAGAGTGTCTCCCTCGCGACCGGCTTTGAGAGGCGCGAAGGGAGAGTGTCTCCCTCGCGTCTCTGTTAAGCCCGCCCATCAGCCCCTGCGGGCTTAACAGAGACGCGAGGGAGACACTCTCCCTTCGCGCATCTCAAAGCCGGCATGGAGGGGCTCAGCCGGGCAGAAGGGGCCCCGCGGGACAGTCCATGCTGCTGCGGTGGCAGCGGCCAGCGTTTTATTTTTTTTTATTAAAGTTTACTTGAGCCGATGGGGGGGGCTGGGACTGGAAATGGGCTGGGGGGGTTAAGACTGGAGTTGGGCTGACACGAAGAAACCAGAAGAAAGTGGCTGGAGCAATTGCAGCTGAAAAAAAATGCACAAAAGGTAGAAAAATATCTTTTTATTTTGAATTTATTAATTGGAATATGTCAGCTCTGGTAAATGTGCATCATTAACGTCTGCACTTTGTTTAGTACAAGAGCAAATTAATGTATAGTTTTATTTCTACAGTGTTGCACATTCCAAGTTTGGCTTTTGGGATTCCCAGTTTAATTATGACGTCAGGGCCAACAGCGCGCAGCTGATCCGGCGTGCTCGTTTTTATCTTTTCTGGGGGCCCACAATTTTTGTTGGCGTAGGGCCTCACTCAAGGTAAATCCGGCCCTGGTCTGTACATATGTGTTGCAGAGGCAGGTCTGTGTGTGTATCCCCTGTCCTCCTTCACCCGCTCCTTTCCCATTCCCCCTAAATGTATACCGTGTCTACAGCTACTATGTTGTCTGTATTGACTAGCTTGTAAGCTCTGATGAGCAAGGATGTCTTTTATACGTGTCTGCGCAGCGCTACATACATCTTGTAGTATTAGACAAATGTTCAGTAGTAGTAGTAGTAGTAGTACTCTTGCACCAGTCCTCCTGTCCTTTGCTGCCCTCTTCTATATTGTCCCTCTTTTCCTTCCACCCACCTATGCATAGTATGTAGTCAGCCTGCCAAAAAAGCAAAAATTGTATTATGTAACAGACTAACCCCACCTGTCCCCAAGGTTCAACCTGGGGCACACAGCATGGGGTCAGTCAATCTGCTGATTCCATGCAGTGCATCCTGGGAAGCAAAGCACGGGGCCAGCCTTCCTCTCCATCCTATGGTGCATTCTGGGCTGGTTGGTTCACTTTGCCAAATAAGGCAACTTTTGCTTTACTTGGCAGGCTGACTCTATGAGGTGCATCCTGGGATACATATTTATTTCTTTAGATAGTTTTGAATACCACCTTATCCTTCAATCAAAGTGGTCACAACATAGAATCAAGCACGGCCATTTTGAAAGATGGTGACACAGAGGCAGGAGCCTGTGGGCAGCTCTCTTCCTTCCTATCACATTTGAAGGTACTGAGGGAATGTGGGAGGGGACTGTGGAGGGCAGCGCAAGGCTAGCTAACATTTCTCCAGAGGGATTGGGGGTCAAGAGTGGGAGGCTAGTGGCCACGGGACCAGTAATATTTTTTGAAATGGGATCAGGGGATACAGTAGGAATGACTTGGGCCAATAATGCTTGTGTAGGGATTAGGGAAGGGAGGGGTTACACTGGGGTCACTGGAGACCACCAAAGACTTTTTCAGAGGATCAGGTGGTGGAAGGGTTCAGATTAGGTCAGCGGGAGATCAGGGATCTGGGCCTCATATGTATCAGATAGCAATCTAGGATATGTCCAAGAATGCCAAGCATAGGTATTGCCAAAGTAACCCCCCCCCCCCCCCCGTGTGTGTGTGTGTGACTGGCTTGCTCTCCTTGTTTAATGCAAACTTTTTGCGCACAGCCTATTTGCATGCTGTTTGGTTACGGACTTGGTGAGCAAATGTTCTGTGTTAAACCTGCATTAGGAAGCCTTGCACTGAGCTTTAGTGCAGGATTTCTGCATCGAGATCGTGCTCTAATGCCATTAACCTATGTTATATAACTGGCGCTGCAATAAATAAAGCATATCAGTGCATTAGCATGCTCTTTTAATAAATTAATCCCACGTGTCATGTGATAATGTTTATGTCTACACGTTCCGGGGCTGATTTTATAACAGGGCATCAATGTGAGAAGTCCAAAAAGGCGCCTATGTTCAGCTTCTTTTATAAAAGCAACATAGGCACTGATGCACCTTTTATGGGCTTCCAGAACTAGCCTGAATAGCACACAAATACTCACTCACAAATTTACACCTGCTCTGAAAAAGGTATAAATGTGTACCCACATATTCTATAAAATACAGATGCACCTCACAACTTTACTTCCACTCTGGGAAATGCCTATCCACATACTCAATGCGTAATCAAACTCTGGACTTTGTTGCCAGAGGATATAATGAAAGCTGTTAATGTAGCTGGGTTTAAAAGAGAGGTTTGGATAGGTTTCTGGAGGAAAAGTCCATAAACCATTGTTAAAGTGGACTGGGGACATCCACTGCTTACCCCTGGCATAAGCAGCATGGAGTCTCTGTACATTTTGGAAACCTGAAAGGTATTTGTGATCTGGATGGGCCACTGTTGGAATTGGGATACTGGACTAGATGGACCTTTGGTCTGACACAGTATGGCACGTCTTGTGTTCTTATGTGTAAAAGTAGGTGCAATAGTTTTGTGCATGCATTTTTTATGCATCCGTGCAGTCAAGCAAGTTTGTAATAGCCATTTTCCTCATGTAAAACAGGCATTACACAGCTTTAGAAAACCTCCTCTAAAGGCAATGACGGAAAGATCCATTCACTGAAAATGTGACTCCTGAGATGAGTCTTCTAGTGCCAGGTGCCAACTGCACAGAGGCAGCCGAGGATCGTACCTGTGCCCCCATTAGCCACCAGGGAAACTCTTTGTAGGTGCTGTGGAAGAGGTTGACAAGGGAATAGTCGGGTATGTATTTGCAGGAGCTGGGTTGAGGATTGAAACCAGGGTGCAGACAGGGATACAGCTAGGTGGAATGGTGAGGAATCACAAAGGAGATCAGGTGAGTCAAGATCTGAAATGTTCTTGGCTGCAGCAATGAAAAATGAAATATACAGCACCCTGCAAATTGTTAACCCGAAGTACTGCAGATTAGTGACTCATGCTAAATTTTGTTGAGGTTAAATGCAATATTTTACCGCAACTTCGTAATATCATTCAGAATGAGAAAGGGAATTCATATTTCATGGGGACAGTCCTGAAACTGAGAGCTATGGCAGAACTTGGAAGCCAAATAAACTCCAGTCACATGAAAATGTATTTGATTTTAAACTGTAAATCAAAAATATTCTTTCTTCAGACCCCTGAATATCTGCATGTATTAATGGCTGGACACTTCCAAATTACACAGAATTAATTGCTTGTAAACTAGAGAGGAAAAATGAGGAAAATAATCAGTCCTTTAATTCACTTCCTAACTTAATAGGGGGTAAATTTTTAGCATGGGCTGCAGCTCAAAAACAGGTAAGATTTCAACCTTTTGATTTATGCCTGCTCCTTCAATACTGTGCTCAGGAGTGGAGGAGTGGCCTAGTGGTTGGGGCAAGGTACTTCAGGCCGGAAGGTCGGGGCTTCAAATCCCACTAGAGGACAGCAACCTTGGGCCAGAAGGACTGGGGTTTCTAGTCCCACAGGTGCTCCTTGTGGTCTTGGGCAAGCCACTTAACCCTCCATAGCCCATGTTCCCTGTAAAATAGTTATCTCCAAGTTATAATGCCCTGTTCAATGTAATTTCAGTTTGTTCAATGTAAACCGCACTGATGCAGAATAGCACAGTATATAAGAGAATATAAATAAATAGCTGTCTAGAATGGAACATCAGTGACCTAATCCATTATCTTGTGATAACAGCTTGGTCATTTGTGTATCATGGGTCATGGGGAGATGCTGATTAATATAGCATCAACTAGCCCATTTTACGAAACTGCATTCTCGCCAATCGGAGAGCTAATAGCCAAACTTCATTTTAACTAACTGGGGCTATTTGTCAGAACCTTACGTATTTAATTTTTGTTCCGTTAGGGGCCCTTTTACTAAGGTGTGGCAAGTTTTTGCACTTATTGTGCATTTTGCACAAAAATCATCATGTGGTAAGTGCAAAAGTCATGTGCTGTCAGGGACATGTCCAGCATATTACTCGCAGCTACAGCACGGAAAAGCAACAGCATTTGTGCCCTTAACACCACACAGAAAGGTGACATTAAATGCACCCAGCGTGCTAACCGCAATCTACTCTCCACCCCCCTCTCTGACCCTAACCCATCTCATGAAGTGCAGTTACCAGGGGCATTAGCATATGGGAGCAGATACCTTGGCTCCACTAACTGTTACTGTGTGCTAATCACTTAGCATGCTTTCATAAAAGGGCCACTTCGTTTTTAAGATCTATGAAAGCATTCCTGTAGTCCTCAGTGCTTGGTATGGGTGAGCTGGCATTTTTTTAGGAAAAAGTCAATATCTGCCCTTTATAGTTGCAACCTGAATGATGGTAAAGTTCATCCATTGCAAGCTAGAAGCGACTTATCTTATCTTCCCAATGACCTGATGTCACAATGACCTAGAATTGTAAAATTAAAGCATTTTATGTCAGAATCAGTTTGGTTTTCACCAAGCTTATTTTGCTCTTATATCCTCAAGTCAAACTATTTTTTATTTCATTAATAAACCTAGTGCTACTTATTTAAATTATGAATTTAAAGTTAAGGATTCACAAAAAAATTTTGTTGCTTCGTCAGTGGTTTTCAGTATTTTAAATATCCCTGTTTTGAAATTGTCCCACAGTCCCTATCACTATATGCATTCAGAGCTGGTGTTAGAGTGATGCAAATTGGGCAATTGCCCCAGGACCCCCATGCTCATATAACCTCTTTTCTCAAGTCACTTCACTGGCTTCCTATTCTTTTCCGTATTCAGTTCAAACTTCTCCTACTGACCTATAAGTGCACTCATTCTGCTGCTCCTCACTACCTTTCCTCTCTTATCACTCCCTACACCCCTCCTCGGGAACCCCGCTCTTCTGGCAGATCCCTTCTATCTGTTCCCTTCTCTTCTACTGTCAACTCCAGACTTCGATCCTTCCACTTTGCTGCTCCTTATGTCTGAAACAAACTACCTGTGCATCAGGCTTCATCTCTGGCTCTTTTCAAATCCAGGCTGAAAACTCACCTCTTCAAGGCTGCTTTTGGATCCTGATCCACTTAGTCTTCTATATGTGTTAGCCTACCATTCCCCTAGATTTATCCTTGTCCTCAGCTGTTGTGTTCTCAGTCTTGGCTAGTTTGCAAGCTCTGATGAGCAGGGACTGTCTCTCACATGTGTCTGTACAGTGCTGTGTACACCTTTTAGCCCTATATAAATGATCAGTAGTAGCAGCGGTGGTAGTAATAGTAATAATGCTACAGGGGACCACAATCCTGTCTAAAACCGAAGGAGACACAGCCTGCTGGTGAGATTTGCTGCTCCTTCCCAAATTTCTGTCCTAGGCCTCAGCCTCATTATGTTTATTACAGTTCTTTACATACTGCCATTTGCTCTGTATCATAGCAGTTGACAAAACAATTATTAAGCATAAAATGGCAAAAGGAAAAAAAGTAAGCAGAGGGGAAGCTTGATAAGAAAAGGTTTAGCTAAGACATTTCTACCAAAGGTGACCAAGAACTGACTATAGGTCAAAAGTTGAGGCAAAAAGAATAGAGCTGAAATCTCCCCGGCTAGATTTAAATTAGACCCAAGACCTAAGGCATCTAGGTATGGAATTCCATAGTAATGGGGTTAGCATAAAGAAATCTGAGTTGTGGGTGATCTCTCAACATTCTGAGAACGCAAAAGGTGGGGAACCAGACAACCAAAAAGGTGTGCAGGTTGCAGGACTATATAACCTTGAAAGCCAAAGTTAGTATCTTCAGTTTGTTGTTGTTGTTAAGTGCCGTCGAGTCGGAGTCGACTCATGGCGACCCTCTGGATAGCTATCCTAAATTGTGTTCGGTCTTCAGTCAGGCGGCTTATTGTTGACAGACTGGTACCCGTAGCTGCTGTTATTGTATCGATCCATCTCATTGCTGGCCTTCCTCTTTTGCATTGACCTTCTATCTTGCCAAGCATGATGTCTTTCTCTAATGATCTCTCTCTCCGCATGATGTGTCCAAAGTATGAAAGTCGAAGTCTTGTCATCTGAGCTTCTAAAGAAAGCTTAGGTTTGATCTCCTCTAGTACAGACTGGTTTGTTCTTCGGGCAGTCCATGGTATACACAGTATTCGCAGCCAGCACCATAATTCAAAGGCATCAATTTTCTTCCTGTCTATCTTTTCACTGTCCAGCTTTCACATCCATATGATGATATTGAAAATACCATGGCTTGAACAAGTTGAATCTTTGTATGGAGAGAGACATCTCTGCTCTTGAGAATCTTATCTAGGTCTTTCATAGCCATTCTGCCAAGAGCAATGTGTCGTCTGATTTCTTGACTGCTTGTTGCTTCTTTATTGATAGTTGATCCAAGTAGGTTAAAGTTATTCACGATTTCAATTTCTTCTCCTTCGACGATGAACCTGTTGATTATGTCAGTTGTCATGATCTTTGTCTTCTTTACATTAAGGTGCAGGCCCATTTTGAGACTATGTTCTTTGATTGTGAGAAGCAAATGTTTCAGATCATCTTCACTTTCCGCCAGTAATGTGGTATCATCAGCATAGCGAAGGTTGTTGATGAGTCTTCCTCCAATCTTCACACCTCTGTTGTCTTCATACAATCCTGCTTCTCTGATGATTTGTTCTGCATATAAATTAAACAGGTAGGGGGAAAGTATGCAGCCTTGTCTTACACCTTTGCTTATTTTAAACCATTCTGTTTCTCCTTGTTCTGTTCGAACTGTTGCTTCTTGATCAATGTACAGATTGTGCAAGAGAACGATCAGGTGTTCTGGTATACCCATGCTTCTTAATGTGGCCCAGAGTTTCTCATGGTTTACACAGTCAAAAGCTTTGCTATAGTCGATAAAGCACAAATAGATATCCTTTTGGTATTCTTTAGTCTTTTCAAGGATCCATCTCACATCCGCAATGATGTCTCTCGTTCCTCGCCCTTTTCTGAACCCTGCTTGCACTTCAGGTAGTTCTTGTTCCAGGTATGATTGTAGTCTCTTTTGAATAATCTTCAGTAGAATCTTGCTGGCATGTGGGATCAGAGCAATTGTGCGATAATTTCCACAGTCAGTTGGATCACCTTTCTTTAGTATTGGTATAAACACAGATCTTTTCCAGTCAGTTGGCCATGATGCTGTCTTCCATATTTCTTGGCAGAGCCTTGTAAGTATGGTAACAGCTGCATCAGATTGCTGTAATACTTCTATGGGAATGCAATCAATGCCTCGTGCTTTGTTCTTTGATAAGGCTTTCAATGCTGCTTCAACTTCTTCTTTCATCACCAATGGTTCCAGATCATAAGGTACAGGTTGAAACGGCTGTTGGTCCACTTGATCTTTATCATATAAAAACTCTGTATATTCCTTCCATCTTTTCTTGATCTTCTCAGCATCATTCAACATAGAATCTTGAGCATCTTGTAACATTCCAATTCGAGGCTGGAACTTTTTCTTTAACTCTCGTAGCTTTAGGAAAGCTGATCTTGTTCTTCCTCTAATAGTTTCTGCTTCTATTTCCTTGCATGCGTCATTGTAGCACTTTTCCTTGTCCTGTCTTGCTGCACGTTGGAAATCTCTGTTGAGTTCTGTGATTGTCTTTCTTTCTCCTCTGGCTTTAGCTTCTCTGTGTTTCTGGGCAATTTTCAGAGTTTCTTCCGTCATCCATTTTGGCCGTTTTTTCTTTTTTACCTTTTGTAGAGACTTCTCGCTTTCTTCCAACACAACCTTCTTGATGTCATTCCATAACTCTTCTGGAACTCTATCATTTGTATCTAAAGCAGCAAATCGATTTTGCAGGCAGTCTTTAAATTCCAGTGGTATATTCTCAAGGTCATATTTTGCTGCATTTATGAGTGGTTTGCTCTTTTTCAGCTTTAGTTTGAGTTTGCATACTAGTAGTTGATGATCTGAACCACAGTCAGCTCCAGGTTTTGTCTTTGTTGATGTTATAGAGCTTTTCCATCGTTGACTTCCACAGATGTAGTCAATTTGATTTTTATACAATCCATTGGGTGAAGTCCATGTGTACAGTCGCCGCTTGTGTTGCTGGAAGAAGATGTTCGAGATGAATAGATCGTTGGTCTTGCAGAATTCTATCAGTCTTTCTCCAGCTTCATTTCTGTTGCCAAGTCCATATTTTCCAACTACTTTGTCTTCTTTGTTGCCAACCTTTGCGTTCCAATCACCCATGACTATCAGGATATCCTGTTTGCATGTTCTGTCAATTTCAGCTTGTACTTGTTCATAGAACTCTTCAATTTCATTCTCTTCTGCAGCTGTTGTTGGGGCATATACTTTAATTATAGTTGTGTTGATAGGCATTCCTCGTAGACGAATAGAGATTAAGCATTCGCTGACTGCATTGTATTTCATTACAGTTCTTGCAAGTTTCTTCTTTATTATAAATGCAACACCATTTCTTCTTTGTCTTTCATTTCCAGCATAGTAGACCATGTGATCATCTGATGCAAAGTGCCCGATGCCAGTCCTTTTCAGTTTGCTGACACCCAACAGATCAAGTTGTACACGTTCCATTTCATTCTTGACCACCTCCAACTTCCCTTGGTTCATGCTTCATACGTTCCATGTTCCAATGTGTAAGACATCTTTACAGCTTCTGACTCTCATTTCATGCGCAGCTACATCAGCAGTCAGACGTCCCGAGGGTTTTGATCCAACCACATCATAAATGCTGGCTTTACTCTTAAAAGTCTTCAGCTCTTCCCCAGTAGCTAGTTGAGTGCCTTCCAACCTGGGGGTCTCATCTTCCAGCACTACAGCACAATTTGTTTTGTTGTAACTATCCATTGGGTTTTCATGGCAAGATACAGAAGTAGATTGCCGGGCCTTTCTTCCGAGCAGTTTAAGTTTGATTCTATACCTAATACTGTAGGTAGCCAATGCTGATCTCTTAGAAGGGGAGGGACATGGTTCTCTCTTTGCACGCGTTTTTACAAATCCTTTACTTGGAATCAAACAGGACTAGATCATCAAATCACCCATGGTAATGGAAACAACAAATTACTTCTATCTAGGCCTTTCACTCGCACCGCTAACTCCCGACTTCACTCTTTTCACCTTGCTGCACCTTACGCCTGGAACGGCTTACCTGTGTCTGTGCACCAGGCACCCTCCCTGGCCCTCTTCAAATCCAGATTGAAGACCCATCTCTTCACTGTCACTTTCAGAACCTGACTTCCTTCTCTTATCTCAACCTGACTCCCGTCAATTTTCATGGCCGAATTGTAAAGACTATACTTTACTTTGCACTGAATCGACTATTGCTCTGTATTGTCTCAACTAGTTTGTAAGCTCTGACGAGCATGACTCTAACAAGCAGGGACTGTCTCTTGTATGTACGCCTGTACACTGCTGCATGCGTGGCGCTATATATGTGCTAAATAGTAGTAATAGTAGGAAACCCCATGGGTAGTTTCTACCTTCAGAATGTGCCATGATAATCCAAGAAAAGGGACCATTTGTCCCTTCTAAAGTTTCTGTACTGTTTTGCATCTCCTTTTAATTTTTATTAAAAGGAGATGCAAAACAGAACTAAAAAGAACTTAAAAATTTTACAGATGGCTCAGAATGTAACAGCAAGGATAATTGCTAAAGCTAAACTGTCTGATCACATCACTCCAATACTCTATTCCCTGCACTGGCTACCTATAATAAGTAGAATACAATACAAAATCTTTCTAATAACATTTAAATTAATTAATCAGATTGCACCATCATACCTATCCACATTGCTTCAAATTCCCTCAGATAACAGAATAAGACGTGCGAACAACCTCAATACCATTTTAGTGCCCAACTCAATCAGAAAAACAAAACAGAGTACAAGTAACACAGCATTCTCTTTTGTAGCCCCCTTATTGTGGAACAATCTCCCTGCCCAATTAAGAGAGTTAAAAGACCTAAAGCAATTCCGAAAGGAATTAAAAACATATCTATTTACACAATATTACTCTAACATAGATAATAATTTTGACAAGGCCACCCACCCTCCATAAATCACCAAGGCTCTCACCTGCTCTGATAGCCACAACACTACTCTCAAAACTGAACACACGATGAAACCTGATGTACATATATATATATAAATACTGTAAAAGCTTGTAAAAAGCTTGTAAATAGTTTCAAGATATGCTTATACTTAATGTTTATAGTTCTAATTACCGTTTAATGTACCTAATTATTTCTAAACTGTTCTATGTATTTCTTGTTGTTTGATGTAAACCGCCACTGATCTTGGGAAGTGGCGGTATATAAAAGACTTACAAATAAAATAAAATAAATAATAAATAAATTAGGAAAAAGTGTGCATCTAGTTTTGATAATACAAAATTCCATGCTTATTTCCGCCCTGTACCACAATCTTTTCCCTAAACCATATCTAGGGCTGTGCATGGAAAAAGAGTCATTGTTTCCTTATTTGTACTTTTTTGTTATTTTGTTTCTCAGTTTATTTCATTTCTTTCTTAATGTTGTTTATTTAATTTCCATTAAAGTCAACAGTGGAAACAATTCTATTGGTGACTCTTCTGTATGGATTATGCTCATAATGAGCATTAAAATCCATCAAAGGTTAAACAGCAGACAAGATCAATGGTAAGAAGCACAGTAGTGGAGATACAGAAACAGAAGGCACCAAAAAGGGGGGGGGGGGGGTAAGACAGGAAGAAGAGGGTCTTCAAAAAAGCCAAGGCGTAGGGTGTACAGTAAGGCAAAGAGTGGCTTCAGAACCTGAGGACATTGAGTTAAGGACAAAGCAGCTGCAACCGCATAAAAAACAGCCCAAGGCACGATGAGAGGTGTAAAGCACGAAAAGTGTTAAGTGCAGCCCAAGGCATCAAAACTGAGGGGGGGGGGGAGGGTAGCCTTCCATCCCCTTTACCATTTTGGTGGCTCTTCTCTGTACCTTTTCTAATAACGCTATATCCTTTTTAAGATATGGCGACCAGAATCGCACACAATACTCAAGATGTGATCGCACCATGGAACGATACAGAGGCATTATAATATCCTTTGTTTTATTTTCCATTCCTTTCCTTATGATGCCTAGCATCAGGAGCAGGCTGTACAGCAGTATCAAGAGAAGCAACAAGCTTCCAAGACATCCAGAGAGGTGTAGGGAAGAGAAGGCTTTTTCGTTTTTATGTTTTTGTTTTTGGGGCTGTAATACTCCAGGGGAACCAAGAAAGCAGCAGGACAGTAAGAGCGGATTAGGAAGAGTAGCAACAACACAGCAGGATACTGAGGGCTAAATTTATGGGCATTGGTTCAGTTGGTTGGAATCTCCAATGGTTTGACCCTTGGTGTTCACAGTGGGCAGGAAACTCTCAAAGTTGTAAAATGTAGCTTTATGTTCAGCCCTCCTGTCATGCTCATGAAGAGACTGGCTACCAAAATGGTCAATGATCTTCATTATAAACCATATTGGGACAGACTTAAAGATCTCAGTATGTATACTTTAGAGGAAAGATGGGATAGAGATATGATAGAGATGTTTAAACACCTCCATAGCATAAACGTTCAGGAAGAGAGCCTCTTTCAGTTGAAGGTAAGCTCTGCAATGAGGGGGCATAGGATGAAGATGAAAGGGGATAGAATCAGGAGTAATAAGGGGAAATAGTTCTTCATGGAAAGAGTGGTAGATTCAAGGAATAGTCTTCCAGTGGGAGTAGTAGAGACGAGGAAAGTATCTGAATTCAAGAAAGCATGGGACAAACACAGAAGATCTCTAAAGTATGGTATGCTCTTTTGGTTGTTCTAAAACCTAAAAATCCCGATAATATAAGATTCCCCGTGTTAGAAAAATATTTTTTGTCGGAGACAATTTCATCCCAGCGCTATGTATAGTAACAAGGCACCACTGTGATATCTCCTTTTAATAATATACGTAAAAAGTTACTTAGCTTCAGTAACGGATATCATCCATATTGCCAAAGAGCCGTTGAGGACTATCGACGTAGCGCTCATTTCGGGTATATAATAATTTGAGAAACCCTGCTTCAGGTACGTCCATGTACCAACAATGGCAACGATGTGCTTTGGTTGTTCTGCCTATGTGTGCTTGGAGGTTAAGTTCTTTGTCCAAGATGACTCTGAAGTACGTTACTTCTGCTTTTATGGGTATGAGTGCATTTTTTATCTTGATGTCGGGTGGGGGGATAAAGTCTGGGTTTCGCGTGATGATCAGTGCCTCCGTCTTGCTGTAGTTAATTGATAGGTTGTTTTCCTGAAGCCAGTTTGCCATTTGTGTGAGGCAGTTTGTTATATTGGAGTAGTCCGGGTTGTCGACTGCGATGGGTGTGTAGATCATGATGTCATTTGCATAGATTGTATAATGTATGTGGTGCTCTTTCATGATGACACATATTAGCTGTGGCACTCCTTGTTTGACTTTTATGGGTCGGGATGTGTTGTGTCCTACCTTGACCTGTATTTGTCGATTAGGTATGAGTGGAACCAATTCAGGGTGGCACCATGTAGTCCGATGTTCTGCAGTCTGTCCAATAGAGTCTTGTGGTCAACTGTGTCAAATGCAGATGAGATGTCAATGAATATGATTAGTATGCCTTTCTTGGTGTTGTCTATGAGGCGGAGGACGCGGAGGACGCTGTCAAAGAGGTATATCAGAAGTGTTTCTACCCCGTGGTTGGGGCGGAACCCGTGTTGATTGTTGTCCAGGGGAGCATGGTGGTCTATGTGGTCTTGTAGTTGGTGCTGTACAGTTTTTTTTGATTATTTTTGCTAAAAGTGGTATGCTGGAGATGGGTCTGTATGCTGCTGGATTGTTCTTGTTGAGTGTGGATTTCTTCTGGATAGGTTTTATTGTCGCGAGCTTCAGTTGATTTGGCATGCGCCCTTGGGTTAGGGAGGAGTGTACTATCTTGTGGATGGTTTGGATGAAGTTTGATTTGGTGGCCTTGATCCAGGGCACTGGGCAGGGATCCTTGGGGGCTGTGCTTGTCTTGATTGCTGTGATGATGTGGGATAGTTGCTCCGTGGATGGGGTGTTGAATGTTCCCCAGGTGTTCAAGGGTGTGTTAGTCTTTGGGGTTGGGCTGGGTCTTGTTTGTTCTGCTGAGTGGAACTTTTCTTGGATGTGGTCTGCAAATTTTTGTGGGTCCAATTGCACTTTGTCTTCTGTATTCTGATCTTTGGTGAGGGCTTTTACGATTTCAAATAGTTCTCTGGGTTTGTTGTTGGAGTTGCGTAAGATGTTTCTATGGTATTCCCTTTTTGTCTGGTTGATGCATTCATTGTATTGTTTTTTCTTTGTTAGGTATAGTTCCTGGGTCTCGGGTGACTTGTTCTGTCTCCATCTCCATTCTATTTTTCTGAGGTTCCTCTTTTCGTTTCGTATAGTTTTTGAGTACCATAGCTTGTGTTGTAGTTTGTTGCAGCGAAGTGTCCTGTGTCTATGGTCTGTTGCTTTGGCAGCGTTGTATATGGTCGTGTTCCAGTTGGTGATTAGTGCTTCTAGGTCATCTGTTTCATAGTTTAGGTTTTGTATTGTGTCCTGCAGGAACTGGTCTCTGTCGAAGCATTTAAATCTTCTTTGTGTGGGAGTGTTGTCCGGATATTTGTTTAGTTTCTCCTCTTGTGGCATAATGTTTACTTCAATTAAGTGATGGTCAGACCATGGTACTGGTGTTGTGATGGGTGTTGATATTAGGCCTCTTGAGGTTAGGTAGTTGGGTGCAAAGATAAGGTCTGGTGAAGATCCATGTCTGTGTGTCGGGGTGTTGATTATTTGCGTGAATTGGAGTGAACTCATTGCTTGGAGAAATGCTTCTGCATCCTTTTTGTTGGTGGACTTAAGACTGAAGTCTCCTAGGAGTATTGTGGGTTTGTGGCTATAGTTCACTGCGCAGACTGCCTCGAGAGTTGATGCTAGTTCTTCAGGTGGTGCATGGGGTGCTCTGTAGGTGAGACATATGGCCATTTGTTTGTTCTCGATTGAGATAGTGTTAGAGTGTTGGGTGTCCATGGTACTTCTTGATTTGAATCTTAGGCTGCTCTTTGCGATTATGAGGGCCCCTCCTCCTCGCCTGTGGGTGCGTGGGCAGTTGTATGCTGTGTATGTGTCGGGCACCAATTGATTGAGTAGAACGTTGTCAGTAGGACTGAGCCACGTTTGGCTCACTATTGATGTGTGCTTGTTGGGATTTCACAATTGTCATCCTACTGACAATGGTGAAATCCCAACAAGCACACATCACCCCTCTTCTTTTTTTTTTTTTTTTTTAAACTTTTATTTTCATTTTGCAACAAACAAAAGAAACAACACACCAAAGGAGACAAAACAAGTATACAATAAGGAAAAGCAAACCCTATTACCCCCCACCCCCATGCTTCTTCTCTAAGCCGACAGTATCAGCATGTGAGCGCTGCCAAACAACAGTGATTGTACATCAAAACAAACATAAATAGCATCTGCAATACAGAATGATCATGTGACAGAGATTTATACAAATTTAAACAGTCAGATGAGAGCATTTAGCGGTGTGAACATAGTCATTGAGCATCTTCCATTTAGACAGCTGATGGGGGGTCTGAACGGAAGAAGCAAACATACGTGGTATTTGTTCATATTTACTGTAGAGACAGACATGATTCCACCATTCATTGGGGCTCAGGTGGGAGCTATTTTTCCAGTATTTCGTAATTAGGGAAATAGCAATGCCCAGCATAAAGTCTAAAAGGAAGTAAGCCGATTTTGGAAGAGAGGGGATCCCCGCAGCTGAGCGGAGCTAGGCGGTTGTCTATCTATCAAAGGGTCTAGCACTTGATTGAAATCGCCACCAAGTATTAAGGGAGTATTGGCCGAGGCCTGTGCCAACTGCGCAATACTTGCATAGTAAGCAGGGTTATCCACATTCGGGGCATAAATACAAATACACGTGAATTCACTATCTCCAACCTTAAATTGTGCACGGGCCCATCTACCCTCCTTATCAGAGCTAGTATCTATAACAGTAGCTTGCAAAGACTTCTTAACCAGAATGGCTACCCCACACCGTTTGGAAACAGCGGGAGAATAGGCAGCCACCATGTAAGGTTTAGCATTGAGTTTCAGTGTTTCAGCGGAGTTTAGATGCGTTTCCTGGAGAAACACTAAATCAGCATGCTCATGGTTAAGATAGCTAAGAATTTTCTTTCTTTTGATTGGACTATTGATGCCTTTTACGTTAAGTGATAAGATCTTACATAAGGCCATTGAGAAAGGTTAAACATTCTGAAAGAGAACATGATACCCCACATAATTGCACAATGTCCCTCATAGTAACTGTATCTAGCTGTACACATGACATGATAGAAAATAAGCTAATGTAATACAATGAAGCGCCCCACATTAAAAAATAAGAACCACAGTGCGGTAGAGAAGAAGCAAAACCCCAGAAATTACTGGCGACCATGTGTCTGCGGGGAGAAACCCCAGAGAAGGCCGAAATTGAAAACATATAACCTGTATAACTGTGCGTGCTCCGAATCCAACCGAGGCACACATCATGGAGGGATAGGAGACCAAGAAAGTCATATAAAGACAGAAAGAAAAGTCCAGGCAGTCTCTGTGCTTGGCTATGACCACCGCGTCGGGCCCTTCAAAATGGCGGACAGAGCCGGCAGATAAGAAGTCCAAGTTGTTGGGTTAGCGCATTTGCTCTGCTTCTTTGGAGTCTAAAAATGTTGATAGTAGATCAGGATCTTCGAATGTCCTAGTTTGGTTATGGAGAGTCACTCGGAGCTTCACTGGATACAACAGGCCAAAGCGAGCCTGTAGCTGTTGAAGTCGAGGGCGAAAAGCAAGGAGTCTCTTCCGACGGTCAACTGTGGGCTTTGCCAAATCAGGGAAGAAGGAGACTTTATGACTTTCAAACTCCAGATGACGATTCGCCCGGGCAGCATTTAGAATTTGTTCCACTTGTTGATATCGTAGTAAGCGAAAGATAATAGGCCGGGGGGTCGTTCGGTTGAGCGCCATATGGGTAGGAACACGATGTGCTCGATCAATTTCCAGATCTCTATGAAATGTGATCTTCAGCAAAGAGGGAAGAGTTTTGAGCAAGAATTCTCTTATATCTCCTGCTTCCGCCCCCTCCGGTATTCCAAGGAGCCTCACATTGTTGCGACGGGCTCGATTATTGCTATCTTCTAACTCTTTTTGAAGATTCTGTATCTGGCGCTCAGCCTTGTCCAGTTTGACCAAACGCACCGCGTGCGAGTCGAGGACCCCCGCCATGTTGTCCTGCCGTAATGAGAGACTTTCAAGGCGGTCCTGGAGCACACCGAAGTCTTCTCGCATGGCTCGAAGCGCTTCTCCGTTGGACTGCACCAGTTCCTTCACGCCGCGTATTTCCTCTAGAATCTCCAGATGCATTTCGGGGTTTTCCCGTAGTGGAACCATCTTCTGTGGGGAAGACACCTCTGTTTTGGAGCGTTTTCCGTGTGAAGAAGAAGGAGACCCGAAGTCCAAGCGCGCAGGTTTATGGGCCGCCATCCCCCCCGAGGTACCCCGGTAAGTTCGGAGCAAAAAATTGAGTTTATGTAGGTATTAAGTCAGGATTCTGAGTAGGCCTCTCGGGAGCTTCAGCGCGAAGCGTCTTACCCGCTGGACATCAGGCTCCGCCCCCCATCACCCCTCTTCTTAAACAACTACATTGGCTACCCATTTCAAGCTGGATCAAATACAAAATCATCCTCAACATTCACAAGATATTAACTTGCCAATAAGCAGACAGTCTTGCCCTCCTATTAATACATGACAACTCTGGCAGACCCTGGAGATCAGCTACAATAAACACCCTGGAAATGCCCATGGACAAATCCTCAAGCAGTCAAAGGGCCAACAGCAGATCTTTTTCTCTATATGCTCCCTCCATCTGGAATGAACTACCACATCAAATAAGATCAATTCAACTAACCACTGATTTCCAAAAAAGTTTAAAAACTCTGCTATTCTTTGACACTATGACCAAATACTGAATAAAAACTCTCCCAAAGCTCATATGCAACTCACCACCACTATGTTAATAGTCATCCAAATGTGTTAACGTTTAATCTTTTTTGCACCGAAAGTTCTCTGCAATCTGCACTTTACCGTTAAGTTACAATATTTTTGCACTAAGTTCTTTGTAAACTGTCTTGACTTGTAGAAAGACGGTATAAAATGATGTTAAATAAATAAACTCCTCCCAGTAATCAGTGTTAGACTGGACTATGAGTCACACAGAGTAGCCACCATGATAAGGGGTTTGAAACAATTTTGCAACTATAGTTGCAAACATACCCCCAGAATCACCACCTCTGGTGTCATTCCTTGCATCTGCAGAAACCCTCTAAATTCTCCTCTAACAAGTTAACTGCAGGGATGACCTTTATCTAGGCTGACCATAGCCAAATTTAGGACCTCAATGACATCCTTAAAGGACATAGAAAACACCTGTCCTGACACCCTTGGGGTGATCCATACCAAAGTCAGACTCCCATGGCAACTCATAAGAACATAAGATATGTCATACTGGGTCAGGCCAAGGTCCATCAAGCCCAGTATCCTGTTTCCAACAGTGGCCAATCTAGGTCATAAGTACCTAGCAGTTTCCCCAAAAGACATAGGTTCCACAATGCTTGTTTTGGGTCAAGCAGTGATATCCTGGGTCCCTTTTTAATAATGGTTTATAGACCTTTCCTCCAGGAACTTGTCCAAACCTTTTTTAAACCCGGCTACACTAACAGCCTTTACTACATCCTCCGGTAACAAATTCCAGAGTTTGATTACACGTTGAGTGAAAAAATAATTTCTCTTAGTTGTCTTAAATAGTTTACCCTGTAGCTTCATTGCATGTCCCCTAGTCTTTCTATATTCTGATAATGTAAACAATTGATCTATGTTTACCTATTCCACTCCATTCATTAATTTATAGACCTGTATCCTATCTCCCCTCAGCCGTCTCTTTTCCAGGTTGAAGAGCCCTAACCTTTTTAGTCTCTCCTCATAGGAGTAGCCTTCCATCCCCTTTACCATTTTGGTGGCTCTTCTCTGTACCTTTTCTAATAACTCTATATCCTTTTTAAGATACGTCGAGCAGAATTGCACACAATATTCAAGATGTGGTTGCACCATGGAATGATACAGAGGCATTATAATATCCTTTGTTTTATTTTTCATACCTTTCCTTAAGATACCTAGCATTCTATTTGTTCTCTTGTCTGCCGCTGCACACTGGGTGGAGGGTTTTAATATGTTATCCATGATGACGCCTAAATCTTTTTCCGGGGTGGTGGTTCCCAATGTGGAACTTTGCATCGTGTAACCATAGTTTGGGTTGTTCTTTCCTAGATGCATAACTTTGCACTCGTCCACATTAAATTTCATCTGCCATTTGGATGCCCAGTCTTCCAATTTATCAAGATCCTCTTGCAATTTTCCACAATCCTCTTGGGTTTTAACAACTTTAAATAGTTTTGTGTCCTCTGCAAATTTGATAACCTCACTCGTTATTCCCTTTTCCAGGTCTTTTTTAAATATGTCAAAAAGCAGCGGACCCAGCACAGATCCCTGGGGTACTCCACTATTCACATTTTTCCATTGGGAAAATTGGACATTTAGCCCTACCCTCTGCTTTCTGTCTTTTAACCAGTTCCTAACCAGTACACTGCCTCCTATCCCATGACTTTTTAGTTTTGCCAAAAGTCTCTGATGAGGGACCTTGTCAAAGGCTTTCTGAAAGTCCAGTTACACTATATCAACCGATTCACCTTTGTCTACCTGTTTATTCAAAAAAACATAACAGATTAGTATGACAAGATCTTCCTTGTCTAAAGCCATGTTGGCTGTCTCCCATTAGGCCATGACTATCTACATGCTGAGTAATTTTGTTCTTTATGATGGTTTCTACCATTTTTCACGGTACTGACGCCAGGAATGTTTGCTGTTTCACTAACCACTGCATCATGAGGTAGTTGGAAATTACTTCGTAATTTGAGCGTAACAGCTGTAGCAACTTCTTAAAATCTACATTTTTCATCACCTACAGAAGTTGATTATCAATGGCAATCATTCCTTTGATGCAATGTGCAACCATTTTTATGCTATCTTCTTTTTGTCCCATGACAGTGATACAAAATATAGAGGCAGATTCCACATAGGCTGCATATGTGCTGCGTATTATGGATCCGCGAGCATAGACATACACATGTTTCTGTGATTGAGCCAGGGACATTTTTGCTGCCTCCTGTCCAACATCCCAGGCACATACAAGTGGTGAAATGGATGTGTCCATTTACGGGGATGCTCATGCGCTCGCTGTAGTCCAAAAACTTCCATGTCTCCAATCGGGCATGTCTCCGCAGTATAAAAGTGGATGCCTCCAATGGCCACGTCTCTCCAGTTTGAACATTTTTCTCCTAAGCTTCTGTTCTCCACAAGAAAGTGCAATTTTACTGAGGAGGAGCTAAACCTCATGTTACAGGAGATCCTTGCTCACCTGGACATTGTGATAGGCAGTGAGGGCACATGAGGGGGTGCCTACAAAAAGCTCGCCATCTGCCACAAGGTCAATGCCATATATCACAATAAACAGAGACATTGAGGGCCTGAAGTGCAAGTGGATGCAGGTGTCCTGGGTACTGATATTTCTCACAGCAGCTCCCTACAAGTGACTACACCTGTGCCATACAGTATCCGCTCCCTGCCCTGGCTTATTTCGGTCTGTACACATCTGCTATCTGTGGGGCAGCCCTGTCTGCCTTTTCACCATCTGCTTTGTGGCAATGCTCCCCTGGTCATGCCTGTGTGAGCATAGAAGGGGTGATCTCTGTGTCAACTTACCTAGTAGCCAACCGTCGGAGATTTCACCACTCTCAAAGCTTGCATAGATCCCAGACTGGGAAAGGATATGTACATTGTGGCACGATCCGGAGAATCTTGCAACAACATCAGTAATTTCTCCCAGTGCATTGAGCACTACTCACATATTGAGAGAGTGGAATGCTTTTTGGTTGCGGTGTGGCCTTCGTCTGTTGAGGGGGCCTCAGGATCACATGCGTACAATCAGCCCCAGCATAGAAGGGGACCAGCTGCTTCATGAAATTGAAGCATTGTCTGCTGCCTCTGCTGCACTGCATGAGGGAATGCAATATAATCCGAGGAACACATCAGGAAAGCACTCAGAAACTGGATGATGCACTTGGACACTGCTGTTTGGCTCAGACCAGCAGTGGCTGCCAGCACAGACTGAAAGGTACCTGTTGCTAAGAAGGCGAGTGCTGTTGTCACCTTTAGATGCACAGACAGGGCATGTCCCCTGTGTGTCATTGCACTGAGGTGGGGCTTCAGCTCCTAGCACAGCTGAGGTATGGCTGCCCTATCAAAGTGGAACCTGGTGACACTGAGTTCATCAGTAAGATCCATGTACTAGCTTCTCAGCATAGGTACCCTCTGATAGGGAGCCTCTTTGCTGCCCTCCTCCTTTCTCTATCTGTCTCATTCAGCATGGTCATTGCAAACCAGGCATTCATTTCCTCCATGCTTTGCAGATCCCAACACAAGCTCCTCTGGTGCAACCCTCCAACTTTACTGTGCTCACATGCACTCTCACTTGCAGGGATGAATCCTAGAGACAGCAGAAAATTGGCAAAGTCCTGGCCTTGCTCCATGTATCCAACAGGAATAGCAGGCATGTCTGTGGTTGGAAACATGTACAGGGCTTTCTAGAATATGCTACATATCTAGGACCCTCATTATACTCCGCTAGGACCCTCATTATACTCTGCTAGGACCCTCATTATACTCCGCTCGAAAATTGTCTGGAGGAGATGTTAAGATGGCTACAAAACAACAACATGACAATTAACCATAAGAAAACAGAAGTCATGTATATATCCAGCAAACCAAACTTCAACCCCCCTCCCACAATCACTCTCTGCAACAACACGTATAGCACGAAGAAGGAAATCAAATATCTCGGAGTAACACTCGACTGCAACCTGAAAATGGAGACACACCTACGCAAAACGAATAAAGCCATCTTCCATAAACTTAGAGTGATACAACCACTAAGGAAAATACTTGAGCCCAGTGATTTTCGGTCAGTAGCACAAGCCCTCATAATGCCACACCTAGACTACTGTAATGCCATCCTTCAAGGTCTGCCTAAAAAATCACTAAATATACTTCAGATGGCCCAAAACGTGACGGCCAGGATCATAATGGGAGCAGGCATTACTGAACACATTACCCCCATCCTGATAGAACTACATTGGCTCCCAATTGCAGCTAGGATACAATACAAGATGTTAGTGACCACCTTCAAACTAATAAACAACATATCCCCATCATTCCTATCATCACTTATCAGCACGCAACCTACAAATAGGGACAGAAGAACTATCAACTCGGGCAACCTACAAGTCCCCACCAACTTCAGAACAGTGAAAACAAGTACGAGTCGTAGAGCGTTCTCATTCTCTGCACCAACTATTTGGAATCACCTCCCGTGTGAGCTGCGTTTAACCAAAGACATCACCAAATTCAGGAAGGAGCTAAAAACTCACCTATTCCGATGTCATTACAATCAGCTATGACCATCAACTGAGAGAGTATTCAAAACTGCTATATGTATAATTATGTAAATATGTATATATAGATGTAAGAATGTATAAGTCACCCCCTAAGACGCTAACCATGTGTGCTGTGACCCCAGTTCTTTGTTCATACCACCCCCCCCCAGTCTTGATTGACAATCCCCGAACATGAATCAAACCGCTGCTGATCGCTGGAAGTAGCGGTATATAAATGTGCAGTAAATAAATAAATAAATATCTCTGGGGCAGGTCACACCTCGTTCCATCCCCTCACGGGCATGTGCAGACAGCCCTGTGCAAGTAAGATAAACATTGTGGGAGCCATGCACGTTCATAGATGTTTTCACTACATACACATCCCTAGTGCACATCCCAATGGTGTATTCGGCTTCTGGAATGATCCTAATAGTAGCAGAGTAGATGATGGCAGTTATAGACCAAAATGACCCATCTAGTGTGTCCAATAAAGTAGTTAGGGCTGTAACAGTTGTTCCATGCAGGTTATCCCCCATGCATTTGTTTAGGGTTGTTACAACGACTCCATGCAGGTTACCTTGCATATGTTCTTAGAAGTGTACAAAGGTATATTTTTTTCAAAGGTGTGAATAAACGAGTATATAAAAGTGAGCCAGATCTTTATCTTTATCTTTATTCCACACTTTATATACCGCCCTTGTCAAAACATGAGAGCGGTTTACAATAAAATAGGCTAACGCTATAGAAAAGGAAAAGAACTCCATTGTGTGATTTGAAAGGAAAGAATATCCAATAGGTCATTAGAGAGTCTGAAAACAGCCAATTAAGCGGGACTAGGAGAGGGGAGGTCAAAAGCCTGTTGGAATAAATGTGTCTTTAATGATGTTTTGAATTGTTGGTATGAGGATTTCAGCCGGAGAGAAGATGGTAAGGCATTCCGGAGAGAAGATGGTAAGGCATTCCAGAGTGAAGGTCCAAGAAAAAGGAAGGCAGCATGACGTGTCTGTTCAAGGTGAGCTTGCGATGGAGATGGTAAAGACAGTCGGTTCACATGTAGTGAACGTAGGTGTCGGTAGGGAGTGTGGAGCAAAATAAGATTAGCTAAATAAAGCGGGTTTGATATGTAAATGACCTTATGAGTTAAAATGAGGAACTTTTACTTGAATCTGAAGTGAAGTGGCCACCAATTAAGATGCAACAGAAGAGGTATTACATAGTCCGATTTTTGAGCATTGGTAACTAGTCCAGCAGCAGTGTTCTGGATTAATTGAAGATGTTGGAGTTGGTAGGATAATAAATTGGCAAGGACAACATTACAGTAGTCTAATCTGGACCTAACCAGGGCCAATAAGAGAGTAATGAGAGAATCAGAAGGCAAGATGGAACGAACTGCTCTAATTATGATGATATAGTAGGTCTGGATTTTCAGAAAGCCTTTGACAAGGTCCTTTATGAGAGAATCTTGCGTAAATTAAAAAGTCATGGGATAGGAGGCAATCTACTATTGTGGAGTAGAAAGTGGTCAAAAGATAGAGAACAAAAAGTATGGCTAAATGGACAATTTTCTCAATGGAGAAAGATGAATAGTGGCATACCCCAGAGATTTGTGCTGGGTCCGCTGCTTTTTAACATCTTTATAAATGACATGGAAATGGGAATAACGAGTGAGGTTATCAAATTTGCAGATGACACAAAATAATTCAAAGCTGTTAAAACAGAAGAGAATTGTGAAAAATTGCCAGAGGACCTTGAAAAATTGGGAGACTGGGCCTCCAAATGGCAGATGAAATTTAATGTGGACAAGTGCAAAGTTATGCACGTAGGAAAGAACAACCCAAACTAAGGTTACATAATGCAAGGTTCCACATTAGGAATCACCACTCGGGAAAAGGATTTGGGCGCCATCGTAGATAATATGTTGAAACCTTCTGCCCAATGTGCAGCCATGTCCAAGAAAGCACATAGAATGCTAGGAATCATAAGGAAAGGAATAGGAAAAAAAACAATTCTGGTTGCCATATCTTAAAAAGGATATAGCAGAATTCGAAAAGGTATAGTTAAAGAGCGATCAAAATGGTAAAGGGGATTGAAGGCTATCCCTATGAGGAAAGGCTTAAAAGGTAGGGCTCGTCAACTTGGAAAAGAGATGTCTGAGGGGAGATGTGATAGAAGTCTACAAAATAATGGAGTGGAACAGGTAAACGTAGATCGGTTGTTTACTTTAAAAAGTAGAAAGGCTAGGGGATATGCAATGAAGTTACAATGTCGCACATTTTAAGACTAATTAGAGAAAATATTTTTTCACTCAGCACGCAGTCAAACTCTGGAATCCATTACCGGAGGATGTAGTAAAAGCTGTTAGTATAGCTGGATTCAAAACAGGTTTGGACGAGTTCCTGGAGGAAAAAAGTCCATAAACCATTATTTAAGAGGACTGGGAAAATCCACTGCTTACTGCTGGGACAAGCAGCATGGAATGTGTATACTCTTGGGAACCTGACGAGTACTTGAGACCTGGAATAGCCATTGTTGGAAGCAGGATACTGGGCTTGATGGATCCTTGGTCAGACCCAGTATGGCATTTTCTAATATTCTTATGTTCAAAGCACTCAGCACTTCATCATCAATTGGAAACCATTGTGACTTGCAGCTGATGGCATGATGCTGGAGGCTGCTGGCCTGTGATTTTACTATGTGAAGGGCCAAGGAAGTCAGATTGGGAGACAGACTTTCCATTTTCTGTAATTCCCTACTGCTGCTGCTGCTGTTGATGATGAAGGCAATGATTTTTTGAGTAGAGAAAAGGGTGCTCAGGCTAGGACTAGCCTACTCTGAAATCAGTTATAGAATAACCCAAATGGATCCACCACCAAATAATCCAAAGTCCAAAAAGTGGAAACTCGAACAAGCAGACCACTATCACATATTATATAATATAATTTTTATCGGAAAGACTATCAAGGTAGGACATGCAACCCAACCAAGTAACAGGCTGTCCTTTTAAATTATTTATACAACCAAGTTATAAGTAAAATCACTTAGGGGGTTATTGCGAACCACGAAGAGCAGGGATGGACGTCCTGTTGGGACGTCCATCCCCGTTATTCAAGCAGGGAAGTTGTGCAGCGATGTTATTTGGGGGCGTGGAAGAGGCAGCCCCGGGGCAGAGAGTGGGCGGGCAGTGGGTGATCGCTAGCCCTGGATGTACAGGGCCGACCTTTGCTTGAAATGTATAGTCCCTGTTAGGAATGCCTAACAGGGGCTAGACATAAGCATCAATTTGTCTTCATTAAATACTAGCGTAAATGACAGAGGTCATGGCTAGACAGCAGGCATGGACATCTACAAGGGCTAACGTTAGTGCTAGTATTATGCTCCTCATCGTGATAGACAAGGGTGAGGCAACCGTGCTGTGTTCACTTTTATATTAGAAGCACATTCCATCAGCAGATCAATTTGGAACCTGAATTTCATGGGTAAACAACCTATTAGGTACTGATCAAACAAAAGATGACTCCTTTGGTAGCCTAGCATTGCTGGTAATAAAACTAGAGCCTTTGTAAGAAGTGATAAATTTTAAAGGGCCAACAGAAAATGTAGTTCATGATTTTTGAGACCACAAAGATCCTATCTTTAGGCGTGAGTGTAATGCTGAAAGAAAAATTGTATAGACTGTATACATGTAAATGGATATTTGAGAAAGCTGCTATTTCTACACATAGATGGCTGGAACACAGAGACTTTAGGAGGGTATGTTTTGGGGTGGTATGGGCAGGCCAAAAAATTATATGTGCAGTTCCATTTTAAAATAAGAATACAAGTATACTTTAAGAAATTTGTACACTGGCATTTGTACCAGTTCCGAGGAACATAGAACTGCCTGTTAACTGTTGCTAGGGACCTGAGGTCTCTACCAGTGATTGAGGGGCAATTATGTTAGCCTTTATGGTGCCTACAACCAACTCAAAAATAAAGAAGAAAGCATTTTTTTGTCCCTCTCCTTAATTGGCTCCTCTTGTGCATGCACCTTTTAAACAATGTGGCACACAAATGTGATTAAAGGAGGATAAGGTCATAATTGAGAGACTAAATGAATTCTTTGCTTCAGTCTTTACTGACGAAGATGTGAGGAAGCTACCCATGTTACAAAAGGTTATTCAATGGTAATGAATCACAAGAACTGAATCAAAACTCAGTGAATCTGGAAGATGTAGTAGAATAAATTGACAAACTAAAGAGCAGCAAATCACCTGGACTGGATGGTATGTGCCCATGAGTGCTAAAAGAAGATGACATTTCAGAGCTATTGTTTTTAACTTATCATTAAAACTATCTATATTACCAAATGATTAGAGGGTGGCCAATGTAGTGTCAATTTTTAAGAAGAGCTCCAGAATTGCTCTGGATTTTTGATTGCTTCTGCAATTGCTGCTGGGATTGGGATTGAGGGCAGATGAGAAACAAAAAAAAAAACAAGGGCATCTCTCAAATTATGAACTATCTGCTGTTGATGGGAGGTGTTCTTGGTCCTGGCACTATCAGTTACTACTGCTATGGCTATGCTATCTGCCTTTTAGTGCTATACTCGTACTAACCACCTTCTCCAAACTTTGTTTGAGGCTCTGTTTTCTAAAAGCAATGTATCAAAGCTAAACCTAAACCTAATTAGAAGAGGTTCAGTAGCTCCTTTCTCTAATCGTTAAAGTCCCTGAATCCTCGGGTTCCTTCCGCCCCCCCCCTCCCCCCGCCGCTATTGATATTCTCCACTGACTCTTCCCCTCATGACCCTAACAGAGTGGAGGTGAAGGCAGGTGATTGTTCTTTCTGTTTTACAGCCAACCCTGCATGTTGGGCTGGCTTCCTTTGCGTAGAGGAATCGTGCTTGATCTTGGTTGTGGGTTTACTGCTGCTAATCCTATAGCTGTCATCACCTTTGCCGCTGCTACCAGTGCTGTTTTCCATAGCTCTTGCTGACAGCTTCTTTCTTTCAGCAGGCTTCTGGGCTTTTCCCTTCCTGAGTCTCCCTGCTAGCATAATGGACTTTGTGAAAAAACAGACCACTTTCGCAGAGTTGAAGGTGACTCCTTCAGACTGCATATTCTGGACATAACAGAGTTCTTGGAAGCTTCTCTGAAGTCAAAGGGAGTTAGAGCTCTGTGACTCGTGACTTTTGCTTGAGAACCTTCATCGTATTTCTACAATAAAGATATCTCCTTTTAGAGCCAAAAATTAGAGTTTGTCCTGAATTCGCTAAACGAACTCAGGAGAAGCAGAAGGTTTTTTTGTTAGCACTAGATTGACTAGGGAACATATTATTTTTTTAAAGTTTCCAACAAAATGTATAGTCAAATTTTAAGAGGTCCATTATATTTTTTTATGACCCGGATCAAGAAATTATTGAAGGGAAGTCATTATGATTCTTGCTGCTCGATTCTGAGCAGCAGGACGGAGAGAGCCAACGGGGGCAGGAGGGAGCAGGATCTGGGTAGAGCAAAGGCTGGCCAGCCAGAAGGATGTAATGGACTGATTCAGGTTATGGCCTTGTACATCCTGCTGGGTCAAAGGGGACATGCTGCTTATTCTACCTCGAAGATGGAATAAGCAGCACTGACCCAGCGATTGCACCCCTGTGGCCGGGACCAGGTGCAATGGGGTCCCCACTGCCCGATCCAGGCTCTGGAAGGCCAGCCAAGGGACGGGTGGTGGGGAAGAGGGGGGCCAAGCTGTGGGATTTGGGGGCACCTGCGGGGAAGATGTCCCCATAGGCAGCAGGGACACGCCAGGCTGTTCGGACATCCCAGATGTCCCCCTTCCTGAATCAGGCTCATTATCTCATAAGTTCTCTTCCTACCCTCTTTTTGATTGACTATGGAATCTAAAAGTGAACTGTTTTACCTTAATTTGGTTTTTTTTTTTTCCTTTTAACATTTGGTTTCTTCGCTATATTGCCTGCACGAATATGTTTTTATTCTATATGATTACTGAAAATTGTTATCAGCAATGTGTAGGGGCTGTGGTTTTACAGTGTGCATACAGGGAACACAAACACACACACAGTCGACTTTGTCAGAAAAATAGTAGTCTACAGCTGACTATGTATTCACTGACTACTAAGTCAGAATGATTTGCCTATTGCTATGCTCATCTGTGTGCCATGCTATCACCTTTACACAAGGAATGAAAGAGCAATCTATCACAGTGCGATCATGTCGCAGTCATGGTTTCTGTCAGACAATACACCTTTCCTTGCTTGAAAAGTTTGACAAGGCCTGTATCTACTCTGAACTACCCTGCTGATATATTGCATCAGTCTCAAAAACAAAAGCTACTGACTCACTGCAGTAGGTTCTGACTTACTGCCAGTGGTCAGGATAGCTCATTAAATGTGAAGGCCACTATGGGTCAGAAGCAAATGGAAATTGTTCCAGTCCCCTTCCATACAGGACATTTCTAGAGTGAGCATGGTTTGAATATTTTAGCCTTGCACTGGGGATGGGGGGCCTCTAGAAGGCCAGGCCACTAAGATACCCTGATGAGGTTGGGCTTCAGGGAAATGCATGGGGGGGGGGGTTGCTCTTTATTAGCATTTATGCCCCTGTTGGAGTTTGGGAGTTGTGGGGTCCTCTGGCCCATTAGGAATCGGAGACCCTGAGAGATCAGGTTAGTCTCTGACTCTGTATATATAAAATGGCTAAATTACATAGATATAGAAACAGAGAAAAATAGCAGATATCAAATGTCCTATACAGTCTGCTCATCCATACTCACTACTAAGCTTTCTTTTCCCTTAAAGATCTTTTGTGCTGTCCCATGCTTTCGTAAATTCAGATATAGTCCTCGTCTCTACCTCCTCCACTGGGAGGCTATTCCACACATCCACCTAGGGCCAGCCCAAGGTTTCTGCCATCTTGGCAGAAACCCCGGTCCTCACTGCCCCCAGCTGCCGCCGCTGCCACTGCCCTCCCAGCTGCCACCGATTCCATCTCGGGAGTGGGAGGTGGGCAGTGGCAGTATTTCCAAAAACAGTGGCTTTTTGCTGCCGCTTTCTTGCCCGCAGCAGGCAATATGTGCTGAAGGACATGGCCTGTGCTGTGGGCAAGAAAGCGGCAGCAAAAAGCAGCCACGTTTGGAAATGCTGCTGCTGCCCGCCTCCCCCCAAAAAGAATCAGTGGCAGCTGAAGGTCAGCGAGGCCAGTCATGTGTGCCATTGCTGCTCCCCACTGGGACCAGATACCCTAGGTGGCTGTCTAGCTCATCTGGGGGATGGGCTGGCTCTGCTTCCACCACTATTTCCATAAAGAAATATTTCCTCAGATTACTCCTACGTCTAGCCCCTTTCTCCTTCATCCTATGCCCCCTCATTCTAGAGGTTTCTTTGAATTGAAAGAGGTTCTCTTCCAGTACATTTAATGCCATGGAGGTATTTAAATGTCTCGATCATATCTCCCCCCTCCTGCCTTTTTTCCAAAATAAACGTATTGATGTCTTTAAGTCCATCTCCATATGCTTTAAGATGAAGATCACCAGCCAATTTAGTAACTGCTCTCTGCACCAACTCCATCCTGCTGAAGGCGCGGTCTCCAAAATTCATCCATAGATCTATGACGAATGTTTTTTAAAAAGCATTTTTGTGGTCTGTGTCAATGTTTACCACATAAATGTTTTTGAATTGTGCTCGAAGCAGTTGTACTATGACAGATAAGCTTAGACTCTTACAGAGCATACATATGGCTAGTGCTACGGAGTGAGATTCCCATTACTGCTTGTGTCCTTTAATCTGTATATAAATGTGAAGCCCATCACAGACAACATAGAAAATATTTCTTTACCTAGCGGCATGTTTACTAAAGGTTGGCACGTGTTAAGTAAAGTGAATGCGCGTTAAGTGCTGCCACTGTCCATTCTTTGGTTCTGTATGACATTCTTCCTATGCTGCAGTGCCCCTCTGTTACACATCTATCCATCATACTGGATGAAGAAAACCAAGATCCTGACCAACGGCAAAATCAATCATCTTATCCTTGATGGAGAAGAAATAGAAATAGTGGACAACTTTTAACCTGCTTGGATTAATAATCAATAAAGAAATGACAAGTAGTCAAGAAATCAGACAATACATTCCTCTTGGCAGAATGGCTACGAAGAACCTAGATAAGATTCTCAAGTGCAGAAATGTATCTCTGCATACAAAGAGTCAACTTGTCCAAGCCATGGTATTTTCAGTAATGTCATATGGATGCAAAAGTTGGATAGTGAGGAAGAAAACTGATACCTTCAAATTATGGTACTGGTGAAGAATACTGTGCATACCATGGACTGTCCAAAGACAAGGCCAGCATGTCCATTGTGTGAGAATATTGTTCGCACAGGGCTCCGCACTTCAGGGGGCCCAACGCCAACTTCTTTCTGCACATTGTTTGCGGAGCTGGCTTCAGAGGGAGCCGGGGAGGCTCGAGGCCCCTGCTCACCTCTGCAGAGCTGCCAGAGTGAAGAGCGGCATGTTGCTTCACTCTGGCAGCTGTGTTCTTGTGAAGCACACTGAGTGCCGGAAAACATAAAATGACCTTTAACCTCCGGTGAAATGGGCTTCACGAGAATAAAGCTGCCAGAGTGAAGGAACACACCACTCTTCACTCTGGCAACTGTGCAGAGATGAGCCGAGGCTTTGGGCCTCCCTGGCTCCTTCTGAAGATGGTCAGACAGCTGTGGGGGCTCTTTGGAGTGGGCTAGGATAGGATTGGAAATGGGCTGATGGGGGCTAGGACTGGAAATGGCCTGATGGGGGGGCTAGGATAGGACTGGAAATGGTTGATGGAGAGCTATGATTAGAAATGGGTTGGGGGCATGGGCTGATAGGGGGCTAAGATAGGACTGGAAATGGCTGATGGGGGGCTAGGACTAGAAATGGGTTGATGCAGGGGGTTGGGATAATGGGACTAGAAGGGAGTGGATGCTGGGTGGGGCTGGAACTAGAAGGGAGCTAATGTTGGGGGGAGGACTAGAGGGGGAAGGGGATGGGGGAGTGAGGATAGGGAGGGGAATACATATTTTGTGTGGGAGGGAAGAAAAATCTACGAATGGCCAGGTATTTGGAGAGTAAGAGGGGATTGAGGATGGAAATTTTAGTGGATGAAAAAGGAATAAAGAAAGAAATGGAGGAAAGAGCAAAAAGGGAGAGATCAGTATGTTTAAAGCAGATGTAGAGAGAGAATGGGAAAAAAAACTAGAAGAGAGAAGCAAGGACTAATGGACAGCAGACAATAGAAACATAGAAACATGACAGCAGAAAAAGACCGCATGGCCTACCAAATCTGCCTTTTCACATCAACTACAATAGTCCCCTTTTTACCTCTAGAGATCCTCTGTTTTTGTCCCATGCTTTTTTGAATTCAGACACTGTCCTCGTATCCACCACCTCCACTGGAAGACTATTCCACGCATCTACTATTCTTTCCATAAAGAAATATTTCTGCATATTACTCCTGAATCTATCTTATTTCACTCTCACTCTCTATGTCCCCTTGTAGCAGAGCTTGCCTTCAATTGAAAGAGACCCTCCTGTGCATTTATGCTACAGAGGTATTTAAAGGTCTTTATCATATCTCCCCTATCCCGCCTTTTCTCTAAAGTATATATTAAGATCTTTAAGTCTGTCCTCATATGCTTCATAAAAAAGAGCTCTAACCATTTTAATAGCCAGCCTATGCACTGACTCCAACCTGCTTATATCATTTTGAAGGTGCCTTCTCCAGAATTGCACACAATACACCAAATGAGGTCGTACCAGAGACTTATACAGAGGCATTAGCACCTCCTTTGTTCTGCTGGCCATTCTTCTCTCTATACACCCGAGTATCCTTCTGGCTTTCACAGTCACCTTTTCTATCTGTTTAGGTACTTTAAGATCATCACACACAACCACACCCAGGTTACGCTCTTCTTCTGTGGACAGAAATACCTCACCACCTACACTGTACAGCTCCTTTGGATTTTTGCAGTATAAATGCATGACCCTGCATTTTTTAGCATTAAATTTCAGTTGCCAAATTCTAGACCATTCTCCAAGCTTAGCTAGATCCCTCCTCATGTTATTGACTCCTTCATGTTTGATACCAAAATCTGCAAGAGTAGACATCCGCAAAGAAGCAAACCTTACCCAACAGTCCTTCTGCAATATCACTAACAAAGACGTTACACAGCACATCACTGGTAACCTCCTTCTCCTCAGAGTGAGCTCCATTTACCTGTAACCTTTGTTGTCTCCCACTAAACCAAATTCTAATCCTATCAGTAATTTTGGAGTCCATCCCTAGGATGCTCAGTTTGTTTATAAATTGCCTGTGCAGAACAGTGTCAAAGGCTTTACTGAAATCTAAATACACCACCTCTAGAGCTCTCCCTCGATCCAACTCCCTGGTCACCCAGTCAAAGAAATCAATCAGAATTGTCTGACAAGACCTGCCTCTGGTGAATCCATGCTGCCTCAGATCCTGCAATCCACTGGACTCCAAATACCTCACTATTCTCTTCTTTAATAGCCTTTTCAATAACTTACTAATCACAGAGGTTAGACTAACTAGCCTGTAAATGTCATCCTTACATCCACTTTTGTGTAAAGGGACCATGTGTGCCTTTCTCCAGTCCTCTGGCATGACTCCTGACTCCAAAGAGGCATTGAAAAGGTCAGACAGTGGAGCCTCTAGAACGCCCCCAAGTTCCCTCAGTATTCTTGGATTTATCCCATCCAGACCCATGGTTTTGTCTACTTTTAGTTTAGCTAATTCCTCACAACACAGTCTTCTGAAAATTGTTCAAGATCCCCGTCACTTCTGTTGCTATTTGTGGATGTTTTCTGAGGTTCTGCTCCAGGTGCTTCATCTGTGAACACAGAACAGAAATATTTGTTAAGAAATTCTGTTTTATCCTCATCAGTTTCTGCATATTCCTCCCCTGCACCCTTGAGTCTGTCAATACCACTTTTGCCCTTCCTCCTCTCACTAACATATCTGAAAAATGCCTTATCCCCTCATTTTATTGCATTGGCTATTTCTTTTTTTTTTTTTTCCTTTGCTTTCCTGACTACTTCGCTAGCTTCTCTAAGTTTTTCCAAACATAGATGCCTGTCTTCCTCTCTCTCTCTGATCTCTTGTATTTCATGAAGGTCTCCCTCTTTTTCTTCTCCTTTTAGCTATTTCTTTTGAGAACCATAGTGGTCTCCTTTTCCGTTTACATTTATTTACCTTTCTAACAAAAAGGTTTGTTGCCTTTAAAATATCTCCTTTCAGTTTTGCCCACTGTTTTTCTACATCCCCAGTTATTCCCATCCTGCTAAAGATGCTCTGATATGCAAAGTTAGTTTTACTAAAGTCTAAGACCCTCACTTTTGAATGGATTTTATCAGTCTTAGTATTAATACTGAACCATACCATCTGGTGATCTTTGGATGTGAGATGCAAGATGATCTCCCACTTTGAAATTAGAAACACTTTCCCCATTGGTAAGCAGTAAGTCCAGTATGGCCCTATCATGTGTCTGTTCTGTTACCAGTTGCTTGAATAGTTTTCCCTCTAGAGAATCCAAGATCTCCTTACTTTTAGACAACACCACAGCAGAGATGTGCCAATCCACATCCAGCATATTGAAATCACCTATCAGTAGCACTTCTCCTTTCATGGCAATACTATGTATGTCTTCTATTAAATCTTTGTCCCTTTATTCTCCCTGTGATGGTGATCTGTATATAACTCCAATACAAATGGATTTACCATTCCCTCTTTCTAGTTTAACCCACAGTGCCTCCTCTCTTCCTTTTAAGCCTTGCAGTTCTATAGCTTTAATATTATATTTGACATATAGTGCCACTCCACCTCCCTTTCTTCCTACCCTGTCCTTCCTGAATAAAGTATAGCCCAGTATAATTACATCCCAGTCATGGAAAATCATGTCTCCATAACTGCCACTAAATTTATCAGCCTCTTCCATTAAAACCTCAACATCTGGGATCTTATTTCTCATTCTACAGCATGTATACACACTTCTTTCCAGATGTTGCCCCTATTATACATTTCTACAGAGGTATTTAATGTTTCACTTACCTGGGGGCTCTCTTCACCCCCTCCCCCAACAACCCTGAAAGTAAGAGATGCAAACCTGGAGATCAAAAATGAAGTCAAATACTTAGGTATCACGATTTATAGGTAGCTAAACATGAATAGCCATGTAAATAATACTACGAGAGCCATATACTTCAAAATAAAAACTTTGCAACAACTACGAGCACTCCTACCCACAAGCGACTTCCGCATAATGCTCCAAGCCATGGTACTCCTCCACCTGGACTTCAGTAATGGCATACTAACTGGCCTACCAAAGCAAACCAAAGAATGCCTCCAGTTGGCTCAGAACACTGCTGCCTGAACCATCATACAAACCCCAATCAGAGAACCCATCACCCAAATTTTCGAAAAACTCCACTGGCTTCCAATAAACAGCTAAATAAAACACAAAAACTTACACGCCATCTTCAAAACCCTACAGACTGAAACTCCTACCTACTTAAGATCACTTCTACAGACCACCCCAACAGAGAAAAGAGAAGCCATACCAGAAACTCTCTGGCCACTCCAACAGAATTCATCAAAAGCAAATCTTCTACATCCAGCAGATTCTTCTCCTTTTATACACCAGGACTATCAAACTCACTCCCAGAGAAAATAACATCCACAAAAGACCATCAAGTATTATGCAAGCTTCTAAAAAACATGGTTATTCCAAGAATACTTTGAAGAGTCAGTCACCTAATCAACCCAGAACAGTGACTTCTAGCTATGTATGACCCACCCTACTAGCTAGACTCTTCCCAAATACTGAGCTATCAGCAGTTTCCACTATCATTATACATGATCAAGTTCCTTAAAAATCCTACTACTGTAAATGTATCCTATACTGTCACTGTAACTTATACTGTAGAGAATAACCACAACAAACACTACTGTAAATAGCTACAATGTAGTTACTTGTTCTGTAAATGTTACATGGGAGCTGGGATTTATTTATTTATTATTTATTTAGTTAGTCTTATATAATGCTCATCTAAGACTCTAGACGGTTTTCAACAAACATGCCAAGTAGGCTTTACAGAGAACAAAAAGAAAAGGAGCCAATACATAAGTATAATACTATATAAGGGGTAAAATAATTTAATTAATTCAAAAAATGGTCCATAAAGAGATCAGTTTTTAACTTCTTTTGAAAATCCAGGAGGTCATAGGTAATGCAAAGATCATTTGGGAGTGAGTCGCAAAGAGTAAGTACAAAAAAAGAGAAGCTTGTCTTGATATATGCTGAAAGTTCGTGTAATATATTAAGTGAGCTTGATCTCCTGTTTCTGTTATCTGGAATTTTCTGGACCAGAGATTGAAGATAAACTGCTGAAAGACCATGATAAACTTTAAATATTGTAAAAAGGGATTTGAATTTAATACATCAATATAACTGCTTGAGAATCGGAGTGATATGTGCAGACCTTGAAGCACTGTAAAAGATTTGAGCAGCTCTATTCATAGCAAGCTGGAGAAGGTGAGTGGCATAACTAGGCAGACCTTGGAGTATGAGGTTACAAAAACCGAAGTGTGGGAAAATAAGCGCCTGTAATACAGAGTGAAAGTCATGATGTTCAAAAAGCAGTTTTAGGGTCTGAATAGTCTTGAGCTTCAAATATATGTTCCTTATGGTGTGATTGATGTGATACGTAAAAGAGAGATATTGGTCCAGTATATAACACCAAGGTAGCATATCTCAGATTTCACCTGTAGTTGAATGTTATCATTAGTGATAAATGGTGGCAGTGTAAAGCTGATGTCCTTAGAGATATGAAGGATATGGGCTATATTGTAGTTCATAACAAAGTTATGTTCATTGAGCCAATGTGCAATGGCACTAAAATATTTAATTAAAGATGAAATATCTGTGCTCTTAGTGTTAATAGGGGCATATAGCATAACATCATCAGCATAAAGATGATAATAAATATTATGCTTCATTATGATTGAACATATAAGTTGAAGGCAGGGGTTGAAATGTAAGGAGGACAAAGCAGAACCCTGAGGAACTCCATGCTGTTGTATGTAGGTGAAAGATTGAACCAACTTTAACTTGCATTTGCCGATCAGTAAGATAGGATTTAAACCAATCTAAAGTGATATTCTTTAATCTTAATGCTTGTAGATGTTGTAATAGCAAGTTTGTAATAGCAAGGTTGCTTTAATATCTAGGAAGATGAGGACAAAACCTGAGTTGGGTTTGTCCAGACCCCTGATAATGGTGTCAGTAAGGGCAGCTAACAAGGTTTCCACTCCATGCTATGGTCTAAACCCATATTGCTGAGGATCAGAGGGGAAGTGGGAGTCCTATGTGATCTTGGAGTTGAATTAATACAGCCTTCTCTATTATTTTTGACAAAAAAATTGTAAACTGGCAATAGGACGATAAGAGCAAGGTTGAGTTGTGTCTAAAGTAGCACCCTTTTTGACTGGGCAAATAGATGCCGTCTTTAACTTGATAGACATATAGCCTTGAGAAAATGAGAGATTGAGGAGTCTAAGGGGCTTGTTTACAAAGCCGCAGTAGCAGTTTCTGATCGTTATCGGAGCCGTGGCCCCATTGAAATCAGCTACATAACAATCGGAAACCGCTACCACGGCTTTGTAAACAAGCCCCTAAGAGGATAATAATTAATTCATTACAAGCAGCTTTGATCCATCTTACTGGGCATGGATCTAAGGGGGAATAGTAGTATTAATTCCCATAATAATTTTTCTAGATGATCTGCTGATACAGGTGAAAATGTTTTCCATATAGCTTGAGAATTAGTAACTGTATGATCTTGCTGAGATGTAGAAGTGTATATTTGTTGAGCAATGAGACATGTTAAGGTTTGAAAGTGATTGGCTAGCATTTGCGGAGTGATCTCTACTTTTTCTTCTGTTGTTGGGGGTCTCTTGTTAGAGTTTTAACAAAGCTGAAAAGTTCTCTTGGAGGATTCAGAGGGGATTGTAAGATCTTGATGTAATGGTCCCTTTTTGCCTTACTGGTAGCTACTTGGTAGGCCTGTAAATTAAACATATATGTTCTGTGGTTGTCTAATGACTTGGAATGTCTCCATTTTCTTCATGAAGTCTGATATTTTTTTTCATGATTTTTAAGTGTGTATTATACCATGGTGCTATTTTGCATTTTCTGCAGCTGCTGGTTGATAATAGAGAAAAACTTGCATTGCTGAATGCATCATTCCGGACTTGAATAATTACATCAAGATCATTAGAAGCATGTTGAATGCGTGGCAATACCTTATTCAAGAATTGTTCTTTATCCATGTTACAGAATCTTCATATAGTAGGCTCTAATAGGGCTGATTTTTGTTAAGTGACATGACAGATTGAAATTAATAATTTTGTGGTCTGACCATTGAACAGTTTGCAGTGTGGAGAGGGGATTGCGTGAAAGAAAGTACTTTGGTATAAATAATCAAGCATGCTACCTCTATTATGTGTAGGGTGATTAATGATTTGCACAAATCCTAGGGCTTCCATAGCATTCTCAAAGGTAGTACATTTTCTAGGTGGTAGCATAGTGAGGTTGAGAGCGCCCATCGGTAAAAGGGAAATTACAGATGAGCTTATTTATTAAAGGTTACCTGTTACTTGTAATGGTTAATTGTTCTATGTAAACCGCCTTGATTTCCTGACAGGGCGGTATATAAAACCACATAAATAAATAAATACATGATCAAAGTCTATAAATACATGATAAAAGTCTATAAATTATTAAAGAGGACCCAGGAAATCCACTGCTTACCCTGACACAAGCATTGTGGAACCTGTGGGCCTTTTTGGGAACGTTCCAGGTACTCCATGACCTGAATTTGTCACTGTTGGAAACAGGACATTGGGCTTGATGGACCTTGGTCTGACCCAGTATGACATATTTTATGTTCTTATGCAAATCAGGAAAGCAAGCACGTGCAGAGGGTTCTCCTAAATGTTGGAGATGAGGTACAGAGAGCCTTGTATGGGATCAGGCAGGGTGTCCACAGGGTCCTCCATGTAGAATGAGTATATGAACATATAAGTGCTGAGATATATACATGGCTGCTAAGTGATGCTACTCTTTTATTTTCTGTAATGCTATCATTGATCCCACTATATTTGCTGATGCCCTTATGCATATTTTACAAAAAGCTCTGGAATGAGTAGAGTCTTTAGAAAAATACTCAAGAAATGTATGTTTCCTGACCTTGACATCCCATTTCCCATCCTATGTAAAATGGGGCTTCATGCGTATTATAGTAGAATATTTAATATTTCTTTTGTTGAGAATCTTCATGTCTCATCACATATCTGAAATTGGCTGATATCCTCCACTAGCCAGCTTGCTAGGCCTTATTGCTCAATTATTGGCTATATGCTGTAACCCATATATCAGTGAAGTCCAGTGGGATTGCTCATGGAGAGTTCATAGATTTCCACAGACTTTGGCAGCCTTTTAATGGTATACAGTTAAAATGTGCTTTTACTGTAATTTTTGATTCTGTCAGAGTTGAATATCATTCAGTACAGATGTAGCTGCATTACAGCATGGAGCAGGTTGCTTCAAACATCTAGGTTGCTTTGAGCACAAATGGAGCACGAATGTAGCCTGATTAACATGATTAGGACCATTGCTTTCAAGCTTCGGAATGATGTAACATGCTATTAAAATCCTGCACTGTGGGAATCATTTTTCAGGCCTTTTCTTGCATGTAAAACAACATTTGTGGTAATTTTATAAGGCAGCATATACCTTACCACATAAAGTGTGTGCCTAAATCATGGTTTATTAGTCATTAGCGCTTGTGGCCACATATGTGTGTTAATGGCCTCTCATAAAATAGTGCCCTGCTTAAAGGTACGTGTATAGATTTGACTTTCGCTTTTCATGGGTGGAGTTTGAGCAGATCAGGGGTGGTTCAAGAAAGTAAAGGCCCAATCTTCGAAAGGCATTTACACGTTTTACAGCCCAGTAAACTATGTAAATGCCTTAAATGGGGATATTCAATGGCACTTACATGGTTATTGCCTTTGAATATCCCCTTATAACTCTCCTACGCACCCCGATGCTATCGGGGCGTGTTCCAGGGTGGAGCAGAGGTGAAGACTGCCACTAACTGGGTAGCGGCGATATTGCACTGTTACCCAGTTAACATCTGTGGCTACAACTAGGCCAACCTTTCCTCTGTGCCAAGCCCAGATATTGAATGCCATCACCGTAGCGGTACATAGCCTGGCCAGATGAATATCGGGCCCTAAGTGTGTTCATTATAAAATACCTATGTGTGTACCATCAAGTCAGTGCTGACTCCTGGCAACTCAGCAGCCCTCGGGGCTTTCTTGGCAAAGCGTGACTAGAAGTAGATTGTCAGGCCTTTCTTCTGAGGCAGTGGAGGGTAAAAGAAGTTACCTAAGGTCACAACGGAAGTGCCAATGGGATTTGAACCCTAGCCTTTTGGTCACTAGGCTACTCTTCCACTTGCCAAATGCAGGCGTGGTCATTTACACAAGTTCTAGGGTTAGTATAAGTGATTGTGCCTTAACTTTAGGCATGTTCTCGGTTAGTATTTTATGAAGACAAAGAGATGCCAGACAAGTAGGCTCCTACTTGTCCTTATAAAATAGGCTTAACATAGGTACCTTAAAACACACTTTAACTGAGTGCCCTCATAAAATTACCCGCCACATTTGCAGGGATATGCACTTAAATGCATGCC
The DNA here is from genome assembly GCA_033557465.1 of Ichthyophis bannanicus. Lineage (NCBI taxonomy): Eukaryota > Metazoa > Chordata > Amphibia > Gymnophiona > Ichthyophiidae > Ichthyophis > Ichthyophis bannanicus. The sequence goes on from CM066040.1 coordinate 208,658,944, forward strand.
TCTGGGCAATGTTATATTTGCTACTGACATACAGAGCATAATTTTATATGCGTATATGTAGAAATTCGCAGAGGTAAAGGTTGGGTGGAGCTGGGATGGAGTTATGAGACACATGGTTTATGGTTTATTAAAACTTAATAGACCACTCTTCCAAGTATCAGAGCAGTTTACAAAGGCATAAACTTAAATTCACATTAAAACAGTAGCAGAAAAGGAATGTCAGTTGAAAACAGTAAAGTAAGGAGTTCAAAAGAGGGAGACACCCAGGTCTAGTGAAACTGCACTGCCCACTGGCCGCCTCCACTCAGGAAGGTAACTCAAAGAAGAGATTAAAAAAGTATGCTTTTAGATCGGTTTTACACCTTTTAAATATAGTGAGACGAGAGACTATTCCAGAGGAAAGGGGCACTAAAAAAAAAAAGCAGGGTGATAGGGCGCTTCATATTTTGTCTTAGAAGGTGGGGGTATACACAACCAATTATGGAGAGAATGAAGGGTGCGTGAAGGAGAATAAATACCGATAAGGGAGAGCAGGTATGCTGGGGCTTCATTGTGTAATGCCTTAAATATAAGAAAAAGAATTTTGTATTGACTGTGTGCTGCAACCGGACACCAATGATAGTGAATTTGGATAAGTTCCTGGAGGAAAGGTCCATAAACCATTATTAAAGAGAACCCAGGAAATCCACTGCTTATCCCGAGACAAGCAATGTGGAGCCTGTGTGCCTTTTTGAGAACCTTCCAGATACTCATGACCTGGATAGTGAATTAATAAAGGTGTAATATGTTTTGGACTGATGGAAGACGTTTCAACATATATTCAGGAAGACTGGCATAAACAATATTAATATGTGTGCATCCATATAAATTTAGGCAGGCTATACCTTCCTCAAAGCAGTTGTAAGTACCTGCAAACTATTTTCTGGTGGGATAATTTTTTAAAAAGCACTTAGGCATGTATATTGCCTTTATAAAATCTGTGTAACATATATGCCTATATACCTTAGGCTCCCTGTTTATAAAATTTCCCTTTTCATGTACCCTAGAGCACCTTTTATCCTGCATGGTTAGGACCAACGCCATGTCAGATAATTAGCATTTCTACATAATGGAAGCTCCCCTTCATTTTTTAAGAAGGGGCTTTTCTGATAATGAAACATATCCAGTTAATTAGTTTTCAAGTATGGAGAGATTTCTAGTATAATAGAAGTGAACCAAAATCATTAGTTTTTCCAGATATTAGGACTTTTCAGATAATGTGCTCATTGTAACAATTTTTATGCTGCTATGTTCTTGATCTCTCTATTAAGTTCAGCAAAACTGAAGCAGTGGTTATTAAACATAAGCCCCTTGAAAAAATAAGTCTGACAGAATATGATGTTCTGGCAAGGGCAGACATTCTTCACTTGGTATCAGTGTTAGACTGAGGGTTAACATGCAAACCACAAGTGAAAAAGATCGTGCAAAATATTTACTATAAATTCTGAAGTGTTAGGAAATTGAAATAAGTGCTTGATCAGAATTGTTTTCGGAGTGTTGTGCAATGTTTAGCATTGCCTGTTCTGCATTACTATAATGTAAATTATGTTGGCTTGCTTAATAATATCCCAAAGGCAATGCAGTTGGTGCAGAACTCTGCAGCAAGGTTGATGACTGGTTTAAGCAGATATGACCATATTTCTCTGACATTGGTCAAGCTACACTGGCTTCCAGTGCAATATCATATCCAATTTAAGACTCTGCTTGATTTTTCACATGCTGTATAGTATGGGTTTATGGTTTTCCCTGCAGCTCTGTGTGGCTGGTTAAATGCTACATTTGAACGAACAACAATTACTGAGCATCCCATTGTTAAAATCGTTGAAACAAATAACAGTCAAGTGAGTATTTTCTATAGCTGGCCGTAAAATGTGGATCATCTTCTGCAGGTATTGCATCAAGAATCTTATTTTGGGAAGAAATTGAAGCATTGTTTTATAATGCTGTTTTTAATTAATATAATATTTTAACCTTTTAAATATATATGTATGTTTGTGAGCTGTCTAGAAGTCATAGGATAGGTGGGTATAAATAACAAAAGGACATGAAATAAATGCAATTGTCAAACTTCGACAACGCTGTGATACTGCATAATAATGTAGGGCTATGAAAACAACTTTATAAATCATAATAACATGGTAGACAATGGCAGAAAAAGACCAGCTGACCCATTCATTATGCCCAGATATTCCTGTCCACATTATAAGGATATATCTCCGTTGTAGAAGCTTGACTGCCTGCAGCATATCACTGGTGCTTATCCAAGTCAGCTTCTCCCTGTTTTCTCACTGGTTTTCTTCCATGATACACATTCCCAGTGGTCCCCTGATTAAGAGCCACCTAATAGCCCTGCAACTATTCCAATATCTACCAAAACTAGGACCCTGTGGGCTGTGGCCTTGTTGGACAGTAGCTGGATATCACCAAACTGCCAACATGAACTTGGTTAGAATCCAATTTATAAAGTTGTTTTCATTTACACACTGAGATTTCTTGGAGTTTATGTGGCTTTCAGGGCCTATTGTGTTCCTTCACCGTTAGCTGCTCTTTGCTGTCCCTTGCAAGGTGATCGCCTAGTCTCCCTAATGGTTGAGCTTGCCCTACTGTCATCTTCATCTTCGCCCTCCTGCCCCCCCCCCCCCACCTCTGCCTTTGTCTGGATCACCAATAATACCAAACTAGGCCCAACCCATGGGGGTAGAAGCACTATCTTCCTGTTTCCAACAGTGGCCAATCCAGATCACAAGTACCTGGCATATCTCAAATGTAGCCCGTTCTATGCTACTTATCCCCAGGGATAAGCAGTGGTTTTCTCTGTCTACCTTAGTAACAGTTTATGGACTTTTCCTCCAGGAATTTGTCCAAACCTTTTTAAAGGCAACACATTACCTGCTTATACCACGTCCTCCAGCAATGAGTTCCAAATGTGCTTAGCATGCCGTGAGAAGGCTTAAGGGGCACATTTCAGATGTCTGTCATTGCCTGCTGCCACTGAGAGAAGAAAAAGTGGCGGCGGCAGACAACGGCAAACAGCCGAAATGCGCCCCTTAAGCCTTTGAAGGCCTACTTTAAATTTTTAATCCACATTCTGCAGCCGGGTTAATTTTTGCATATTTCAGGAAAATTGTACCCGTCTTATTCAATATGTTCTAATAGTGATTTTCCTTCTGCTATGGTCATGTATTATATACCAATTGATAGGAATATTTAGTCAGAATTTTGGATCCTGAGAGTTTCGGGCTCGGCCTGGAAAGGGTTAAGCCTTTGCGCCCTGTGCGGCCGCACCGCTCACACAGGGCTAGGTACGGTCCTGCTCATGGGCATATATTATCCAATCCAGGTGATTAGCTGCTCTTTAGTTTGTCAATTTATTCTACTACATCTTCCAGATTTACTGAGATTTGATTTGGCTCTTGTGACTCATCACCATTAAATACCTTTTCTAGTATGGGTAGCTTCCTCACATCTTCGTCAGTAAAGGCCAAAGCAAAGAATTCATTTAGTCTCTCAATTATGATCTTGTCCTCCTTTAATCATGTTTATGTGCCACATTGTTTAAAAGGTGCATGCACAAGAGGAGCCAATTAAGGAGAGGGACAAAATAATGTTTTCTTCTTTATTTTTGAGGTGGTAGTAGGCATCATAAAGGCTAACACAATTACCCCTCCATCACTGGTAGAGACCTCAGGTCCCAAGCAACAGTTAACTGGCAGTTCTATGTTCCTCGGAACTGGTACAAATGCCAGTGTACAAATTTCTTAAAGTATACTTGTATTCTTATTTTAAAATGGAACTGCACATATGATATTTTGGCCTGCCCATTCCACCCCAAAACATACCCTCCTAAAGTCTCTGTGTTCCAGCCTTTTATGGGTAGAAGTAGCAGCTTTCTCAAATGTCCATTTACATGTATACAACCTATACACGTAGATGCCATTATTTACAAGCATACAGGCTTCTAAAATGATCTCAATATAGACTTTTTTTCTTTCAGCATTACACTCACACCTAAAGATAGGATCCTTGTGGTCTCAAAAATCATGAACTACATTTTCTGTGGCCCTTTAAAATTTATCACTATTACAAAGGCTCTAGTTTTATTTTCAGCAATGCTAGGCTACCAAAGGAGTCATCTTTTGTTTGATCAGTACCTAACAGTTTGTTTACCCATGAAATTCAGGTTCCAAATTAATCAGCTGATGGAATGTGCTTCTAATATAAAAGCGAACACAGCACGGTTGTCTCACCCTTGTCTATCACGATGAGGGGCATAATACTAGCACTAACTTTAACCCTTGTAGGTAAGTTCAGAAAACATTTTGGTTAACCTCCATTTCGATTTTTTAATACTTCTCACAACCTAAAAATTTAAGAAAACAAACATAGAGATCTTCTTTTAGCTTCTAAAAATATCTTAATAGTTATAAATCTGGATGGACAGAAAATTTTAACATTCTCTAGTGCAGCTTTAACTAAGCTCCTAAGCATCTATCAGGATGGATTTAGATTGCTAATGCTGACCATTTGCATGAGACACAGGATGTCTGTTTTGCTTAGGTATTGTTAATAGAACTTACAATTTGAAACTAAATTATATATCAAGGAATGAATATGACGTTGCTTTCTGTGGGTATCGTATTTTTAAGAAAACATTCTGAAATCACATAAATGTTGTTATTTTACTGCATGTCGATTATGTGATCAGGGTATATACATTTTTACTAATAAAATAAAATATTATTAGTGACTTCCTATATTTGTTTTACTTTCAGGGAGTCAGCATGTTAATTATGGTAAGTACTTTATTGATTTCCCCATTGATAAAAGAAATTCAGTTTATAATGCTTAATGGAATTCATAGTGGTGACATAGGTTAATGTGTTTACAGTATTCTGTGATGGATTTCATTAAGTTCAATGAACTGAAAACCATTGTATTAGCCTGTATTCTGTGAAATTTGCAGTGTTTTGCACAAGAGTAGATCTCCATAGGACAAACTTGAATATTCCCATATCCTAGATGAATATCTATTTTGTAATATAAGAGACCTTTAGGGGGTAGTTTCTCCAGCGTTTAAGCCATTTATATAGCTCCACTGTTAGGCTTTCAAGAGTGCCACCATGATTATGCATGAGATATATTTACATGTGGAGAGTAATTTTATTGATACAGAAAAAGGACAGGCAAACGCCTACAAAAAAGTAACTCCAGAGCACATGTGCAGGGAAGGCAAATGTGGCAAACAAAGGCACTTAAAGGCACGTCTTACATTGGGACATCCGAGTGCAATCTGGGACGTCAAAACCAGAATGTCTTAAAAATAATCAGGCACGTACAAGTTCAGGCACGATTTCAGAAATGTCAATGTGCCCGATATAGACGTTTATAGAGATGTCTACATAGATGTCCCTAGAAAACATCTAATAGCATAATGCTTAAAGTCATACGGTAGGAGCAGTGTGACCAGGTTCAAATCCCAGTGTAGACGTTTGTGATCTTAAGCTAGTTACTTAGTTCTCCATCTTTGGCTGTTTTAAGGCTACAACAAGCACTTTCCTAATTTGTAAAATGACTCCAAAGAAGTCTCCATGATTGACATCCACGTGCAGATTTCCGGATGTCCAAAATCCTAAATAATATTTTTTAAATGACCCCATTAGCCAAGCAATTAAATAAATATTTAAAAATCAAATATGATTACATAAAACAATAAATAAGGACAAATAATAAAACGTCTAATCGATATACCACAGCAGTGAAACACATTGTAAAACTAGAGGGCATAACATGAAGGGATTAAACTGAAAGGCAATGTCAGGAAATACTTTTTCACTGAAAGGCTAGTGGATGCTTGGAATGTCCTCCTGGTGGAAGTGGTAGGGGCAAATACAATGACAGAATTCAAAATGGCATGGGACAGACACAGTGGATCCCTTTATAACAACAGGATAAAATCAAAATAACATAACTATCTTTTATATCTCAACAAATAGGGGTGACTTAGACGGAGCGATGGGTATACCCCTAAACAAAGGCATGGGGAGGGGTGACCTGCACGGAGCAGCAAGTGCACCTACTCTTGCCTCCTTGCTGGGCAGACTAGATGGACCATGCTAGTCTTTATCTGCTGTCATATACTATGCTACTATGTTACTATGTTACACACCATCCGTAAACATATATAGTATCAACTAAAAACCATCATGGCCATATTTCAAAATTATGCCTGCATCAGACATATATATGAATATAAAATAATTTTGTACAAAATGAGGATCATTTTAAAATCCTTTAGTCATGATTTGGATGTCTGAGTAGGCAGAGGGTGTGTCAGAGGTATGTTCGGGACAGTGCAATGGACTGCTTAATTTCAGAATTAGCAACCACCCCCCCCCCCCCATCCAAGTTTAGACCTGCTCCAGGCACAAATAGGCATCTGGAAAGTGCTTAACTACTGGCAGGGTCTCCCAAGATGTACAGGCCTCAGCTGAGGTGCCAGATCAAGACAAACTATCCATCTGGGCAGCAGCTGGATAGTTGTAAGAAAGTGAGAAATCTCTAGAAAAGGTGAAAAGCAAAAAACAACCAAAATGGATGACCAAAAAAACTCTGAAAATTGCCCAGAAATGCAGAGAAGCTAAAGTGAGAGGAGAAAGAGGCAATCGCAGAATTCAACAGAGATTTCAAGTGTGCAGCAAGACAAGACAAGGAAAAGTACTACAGTAATGCATGCAAGGAAATAGAAGCAGAAACTATTAAAGGAAGAACAAAATCAGCTTTCCTAAAGCTACGACAGTTAAAGAAAAAATTCCAGTGTCAAATCTATGCTGAATGATGCTGAGAAGATCAAGAAAAGGTAGAAAGAATAAACAGTTATTATATGATAAATATCAAGTGGACCAACAACCGTTTCAACCTGTACCTTATGATTCGGAACCATTAGTGATGAAAGAAGAAGTCGGAGTATTGAAAGCCTTATCAAAGAACAAATCACCAGGCATTGATGGCATTTCCATTGAAGTGTTATAGCAATCTGATGCAGCTGTTACCATACTTACAGGGCTCTGCCAGGAAATTTGGAAGAATCATCATGGCCAACTGACTGAAAAATATCTGTGTTTATACCAATTCTAAAGAAAGGTGATCCAACTCACTGTGGAAATTATCGCACAATCACTATGATCCCACATGCCAGCAAGATTCTACTGAAGATTATTCAACAGAGACTACAACCATACTTGGAACAAGAATTGCCTGAAGTGCAAGCAGGGTTCAGGAAAGAGCGAGGAAGGGGAGACATTATCGCGGAGTTGAGATGGATCCTTGAAAAGACTAAAGAATACCTAAAGGATATCTATGGGGCTTGTTTACAAAGCCGCGGTAGTGGTTTCTGATCGTTATCGGAGCCACGGCCCCATTGAAATTGAAATCAATGGGGCCGTGGCTCTGATAACAATCGGAAACCACTACCGCGGCTTTGTAAATAAGCCCCCATATGTGTTTTATTGACTATAGCAAGGCTTTTGACTGTGTAAACCATGAGAAACTGGGCCACATTAAGAAGCATGGGTATACCAGAAAACCTGATCATTCTCTTGCACAACCTTTACATTGATCAAGAAGCAACAGTTTGAATAGAACAAGGAGAAACAGAATGTTTAAAATCAGCAAAGGTGTACGAGAAGGCTGCATACAAGATTTGACTTGTTCAAGCCATGGTATTTTCAATAACGTCATATGGATGTGAAAGTTGGACAGTGAAAAAGATAGGAAGAAAATTGATGCCTTTGAATTATGGTGCTGGTGACAAATACTGTGTATTTCTTGGACTGCCCAAAGAACAAATCAGTCAGTACTAAAGGAGATCAAATCTAAACTTTCTTTTGAAGCTCAGATGACAAGACTTCAACTTTCATACTTTGGACACATCATGTGAAGAGAGATATCATTAGAGAAAGACATCATCCCTGGCAAGGTGGAAGGTCAACACAAAAGAGGAAGGCCAGCAATGAGATGGATAGATACAATAACAGCAGCTATGGGTGCCACTCTGTCAACAGTAAGCCCCTTCACTGAAGGCCGTACACAATTTAGAACAGCTATCCAGAGGGCCACCATGAGTCAACACCAACTCAATGGCACATAACAACAACATGTAGATGTCCCCATGGATGTCCATATCAGGCACGTTCAGGTTTGTGAAATCATGCATGAACTTGGATGTGCCCGCTTTTTTTTTTCAGACATTCTGGCTGGGATGTCCCAGATTGCACTTGGATTTCCTTTGTAAAATGTGACTTCACACATAATTATAAAGAAAATGCTACACAATTTCCATAGTCAAATATACATTAGGGAATAGAGAAGAAGAAAAAAAGGGGGAAGGGAAAAAGTTCATCAGAGTATGGCAAATTTTTTTAGATACCTATAAGTGATCACAAATGAAAAACATAAGGGTATACTCGTGCACCCCATGGAGTTGTGTCCATACATTTGCAAACTTATTTACTCTCAAATGACATCCCAGATGTCTATAATCAAAGAACATATATTGCCTTAAGTAAATACCAAAATGATCAGGAAATTAAGAATTAAAAATCTCCGATTAAGAAATAAAAGGCTGACTGGTCGCACTAAAGGACAGCTAGTCCTATAACAACCTTTTTAAAAACTTTAAAAAACTTTTGAAATAAAACTCTGGTACCTCTCTAAGGGAATCTGGCATGCGCATTGCAGTGTTCAAAAGACAGGAAACCCAACTAGGAAATGGTCTGTACAACAACTTTATAAAAATAAAAGGCATTGAGGGGAATTTTGGAAGATCCAGCCAAGTGCAATCTGGGCCATCTAAGTCAGAACATCTTAAAAATATGCAGGCACGTCCAGGTGTGGATATGATTTCACAAACATGAACATGCCCATTATGGACGTCTGCGGGGCCATCTACCTAGACATCCCCAGAACGGTATTACAGAACCCAGATATCTAGGACAGCATAATGGTTAGAGTAGTTGGTTAGGAACAAAGCAGCCAGGATTCAAATCTTGCTGCTGTTATTGTTGACACTGTGCTGAGTACTAGGGATGAGAGTGCATTCTCCTCTACACCTTCTGAATGTATTGCAGCTAAAATAAGGTCTTTTCAGATGCATATTCATTGCTGTTCTTTTCTATTTATGTATTTATACAGCCATTCCTCGCTTAACGACCGAGTTCCGTTACAACGACCCGGTCGTTAAGCGAATTGGTCGTTAAGCGAGGAAAGGCATACTTCAGCTTATGGGATCCTGCGCAGGAGAAATCGACGCTGACAAAAGCAAGTGCAGACATACCTGATAAAAGGGAACACCAGGACAGATGAGGGAAAACATGAACAAGCAGGAATGACTGTGAGAGCTCGCACCTACGACCATCGCTTCGCCGTTACGACCGCTCACCGTCGGTGATATGGTCGTAAGTGTGAGCGGTCGTAACGGCGAAGCGATGGTCGCAAGTGCGAGCGGTCGCTAAACAGGTAGGTCGTTAAGTGAGGACTAGCTGTATATACCCTTGGCATAGGCCAGTGGTTCTCCACACAGTCCCTGGCACTCACCTAGTCAGTCAGGGTTTCAGGATAAGCACAATGAATATGCATGAGAGAGATTTGCATGTACTGCCTCCATTATATGCAAATCTCTTACATGCCTATTCATTGTGGTAATCCTGAAAACCTAACTGACGTGGTGTGTCTCGAGGAGTGGGTTTAGAACCCCTGGCATGGGCATACTGCTGAAATATGGCTATATCGGGTTTTAGTTAATATTGTACATGGTTTATAGATTGTATGTGTTTCATTGTCATGGTATACAGTATTTATTAATATTTTATGGTTTGTTCTTATTTCTTATCTCATGTGTGCATATTTGATTTTTTTGTTATAGTTGTTTAATTATTTAAATGGATACATGTCTATGTTGCCCACATTTAACACTCATATGCTTTGGAGGGTAATTTTATTACAGGTTGTTTAGGTTTGGAGATAGAGAAGGTGTTATTTTAGCATATTTTATAGACATATAGGCGCCTATGTATTTTTGTAAAATACTAAGAGTAAACCAGCAGAAATTGTGGCTAGGCAAGTGCCCGCACTGTCCCAGAACATGTCTATATCCAGGTCATTATGCAGTAAAAGAATGCACTTTCTTCTCACTGCATGTTATTTTTATGTGCGTATCCCTGGGGTAAATTTAGAAAAGCCTTTTTATGCATATAAAATTGGGTTGTATGTGCCAAAAAGGTTCATAGAATTACACCCATAGGGCCCGATTCTGTCCCGGACGTAGATCCCCTCTGTACATCCGGTCTGAACTGGATGTACAGAGGGGATCGCAACTGTCCCCGGCTAACTCACTCAAGGCTCCTCAAGGGAGTCATGGCGCTATGATGTCACGTTGCCATGGCACCACTGCTCCGTTGAAGAGCCTCGATGCTGGCCGCCTGAAAAAAGTGATTATTCCCCGCAACCCGACCCCTGATCTGGCCTCCTAAGGCCAGGATCGGGCTGTGGGGAATGTCCCCTGGCCCCCCCTCTCCCATCCATGCCCCAGCATATTAGAAAAAATGCTTCAAGGGAAGTTATTCCTGCCTGCCCAGACTTCACTCCTGGGCTGCCCATTCCTGCCCCCGTCTAACTTCCCCATACAACCGGCGGGGAAGTTATTCGGAGACAGGAGAAGCCATATCCATCCCTGCTATTCATGACTCAGAATAACCCCCATACTGAATATCCAATGTAAGCAAATTTATCTGATGCATATTCATTGTAGATATCCTGAAAGCTAGACTGGTGTGGGATAGGTTTGGGAAGATCTAGTATTGAGGCCACTTCTCATCATACTGCATTACATCACAATATCCTTCTATAATTCACGCTGTGGAGCTAATATAATAAACTATGTACAATATACTATTCAGGAATGGCCCAGTATCTCAAGAATTCTTTTTCCTGATAGCAAGCCTTTGCAGTGCAGAAGATGTAAATGATTTTCACAAAAACACAAACACTGAAATTGCACCTCTCTGAGATGTATTAAGTTTTACAGAAAATCACTGATGTGCATGAAATTGTCCCATATACTCTTACAATGCACACGTGGCTAATCAGCTTATTTGCGTGCTTCTTTAGCGCACGGGTGATTTTGTATGTTTTGCTTTTGCATTGGCATGCCAAAATATTGCACGTAAACAAGCCAATAATGCAACATACCACTGTGAGTTTAATTATGTTGTTTGCCATTTTTACACACATTGCTGAATTGGTGAATGCATTTTAGCACATTAGCCTCCAAATTTACAATGACCTGTTGCTATGCTATAGAAAATTGTTACTATAGTGATGATATCACAAGAGACAAAATAATGTCAAAGTAAAAGAATGACCATTCCTTATTTCAGGGTGTCTATGTGTAATATATAGACAAATAACCAGGTTATGAATATGCTAAAGATATATGAGCTGGACTATTCGTGAAATGCTGTTTGTTTTTAGAACCAGGCTGCCCTTCAGACAAGGTTCACGTCTACGCCTATGAAGGTATCAGTCTAAGTGGACTTCCAGAGAAAAGTTTTACAAGAGCTGGGCTCAAACTTACAGGCAAGATAGAAATCAGTGGAGCTGGGCCAAACCTCTGTCTTCTTTTGGTAAGACAATATTTTGAATTATTAGGCTGAAATTACTTTCCTAGAAGATTTTTTTCAAGCTTTGGGGGGCAATAAAGTTTCATCCTGTGTTTTGCTTACTCATGCAAGATGTAACCTGCGCTGTCATTTTCTCTTGCCCCCTAAATTCTATTACTCGCGCCTGATAATTCTCAGCTCTAACCAACCTTGGATTTGATGGATTTCTTCTGCTTTCTGCCCAGAGACACAAAATATAATTTGAAATGTGTAGTAATGTAATACTGGATCAGCCTTCATATTTGAGAACTGTGCAATATGAAACTGGTTGGAACCTGATTTTACAAGCCTAAAATAATTAGGCCTCTGTCTAATAAAGTCCATAAAGGTTCTGCATGTAGCTCAGGCCTAGATAACATGTATTCATGGCATTAGTGCATGTTGTTAGTGTGTAACATGGCAATTAAAGCCTACTGTTACCACACATTAAAAGCTGCTTAAATACCCAACATAGAGGCCCTTTTACTAAAGCCCGACAGTAGGTTAACATGCGTTATAACACGAGGCAACTCGCAATCGGGAACAAGAATGCAGGAGCATGCCAGCCACTGCACGCTAAAATGCACATTAGCTGGCAATCGTGTGATGGCACAGGGAATGGGCAGAGTGTGGGCATGGAGAGCACAGTACCGCTGGAGCCAGGGCAATTGTGGCTTTTAACGCCTTTACATGTTCACATAGGGGCTGCTACGATGGTGGTAGTTAAGTGAACTTGCCTTACCGAAGCACATGTTAGAGTGGTCCATCACTGGGCCCACCATACTGGACAAGCCCCCAACTGCTAATAGGGTTGCAAACCAGTTGGTTGCCAGCACAGAAGCCCTTGAAAAGCTATTTTTTTGCTCTGGCCGTGGGACTGGGAGCAGCCAGAGCAGAAAACCGGCTTTTCATCTGGGGTCCATGTCCCCACCAGTGCAGCCTCACCTTCTCCTCCACGATCAGTTCCTTCTGCCACCTCTTTCGCCTTACAGCCGCAGCTCCTGCTTCTTACAATGTCAACCGCCCCCTGTAGTATCACTTCTTTTTGAGCGCGGGACGCTGCAGCAGGGGTTCCATAGGGCTGGAGGGCTCCACACTGGTTTCATTTTGTTTTAAAATTAGCGTTATTGCAACTGCTGCTCTGTAAGAAGTGACTGACATGGGAGGAAGGTGGAAGCAGGAAAGCAGCTGAAAGAGGGGTGAAGGAGGTGTCTGGAAGGGAGCTGATATGGGGGGAAGATGGGGGCTGGATGGGAGCTGACATGGGGAAGGTGGGGCTGGAAGGGAGCTGACGTGGGGGGAGGAAGGAGGTGGCAGGAAGGGAGCTGATAGAGGGGGGAAGGAGGGAACTGACACTTGAGGATGGGACTGGTAGGTGGCTGGGTAATGGGGGGGTTGGAAGGGATGGGGCACATGAGGATGGCACTGGAGGGGAGATGGGCAGAGATTAGGGTGACTGGAAGGGAGCTGACACAGGGATGGCACCGGGAGTGGAAGTGAACTGATACCTGTGATTGTATTTGGACTAGAAGGGGCTGGACAGTGGGGAAGGAGGGAGACTGGAAGGGAATGGACACTAGAGACAATCCTGGGAATGCAAGGCGGTTGACAATAGAAAGTAATGGGAGGGGGGGCTGGAAAGGTGGCTGATACTGGGGAGGGTTACTGGGATGTGAAATAGGCTGATGGAAGGAAGTGAACAAAACAAAAGAAGACAAGAAATGGCAAATGGACTATAGACCATAGAAAGAGAGCTAAGAGAAGACAGGAAAGCAGAAGCCTCAGATCGGGACCAACATGATCAAAGAATAAAATGGTCAGACAACAAAGGTAGAAAACATGATTTTATTTTCAATTTAGTAATTGGACTTTGTGCTATCTTTATATTTACACAGTATGGGAACTGCATCTCTTATCTGATGTTGCACTCCATGCAGAGTCTGGCTTCTTGGTTTAATTGGTGTCTGTCTATTTCTCTTTTCATTTTGTGCTGATTTATTGATGAAGGCCTGTCTGTATTGTGTGTTTATTGCTGGGTATTCTGTTAGTATGACATTTATGTTTAAGAATGTGTAGCAATCTTGCTTGTTCAGTTTGCACATTGCCCTCTCTGTAATTATTTTTCGGGGACGGGGGTGGGGCAAGGGTGGGGTAGTGGTGGGACAGGGGGGCGGGGAAAGGGACGGGGTGGGCATGGGTGGAGCACAACTAGTCACAGGTGGCGGGTTTTTCTTTTTCAAAAGGTTGACAACCCTAACTGCTAATGCAGAGGCTTTGCACTTAACATATTTGGGCAATGCACGCTAAGTGCAAAACCTTAGTAAAAGGTCCCATAGTTTAACAAATGGGCCCCTTAGTAGTCTCCATACTTACTGGATGCCATTCAGCGCCTGACAAGGTTTATTTCCACTGCTTGTTTTTATAGCCAGGGAGTGCATAATTTCTCTTTGAAAACTGCCCAGTGGTACTAAGGATCCATGGATTTTGCACCTGCTTTTTCAGGGGGAAGGTTTTCACTGGGAAATAATTCATGTCAATTGGAAAATTAAATCAAAGAGGCCATTGTACTAAGCTGCACCGAGTTTCACAGAATAGTCGCAGATTTAGATGAGGAACTTTTCTAGCAGGCATCTTATGCAAATGAGCCTGACAGTAAAGTTATACGTGTGTTTTTTCTAAGGAAAACTGCAAAAGAAACTTCGGGAGGCATATTCAGTGACAACAGCTCTGCTGGTTTAATTAATGCTCAGATATTCAATGCCAGGCCATATTCAGCCAGTGACACTCAATATCCAGTTTGACCGGATAGCGTTTTAGCTCTCCAGTCAGCAGCGATATTCTTTTGCTGGCTGGATAACTAAACCAGCCTTTTTGCTGTCCTAACTTTAGGCAGTTTAGTTAGACAGTAGCTCAATATTGCTACTGACTGGTGTCCCAGCAGGGGGCGCCACCGGGAGCAATGAGGCTACTCTCTTCAAGCCTTCAGGTCTTGCATTCAACGAAAGCAACTAGGTTGGATGTCTCTTCTGACTTGATGCCACTCCAGTGTTTGCGAACACCTCCAAAAGGCGTATTCAATAAAACAGGAAAAGAAAAACTCTCCCCTATTGCCTAGGCCTGAATGACTCGCAGGCCCGCTTTCCTCCAGCAGGTCCTGCCTTTACGTTATCATACAGTTCCCCAGCCACAGTGCATAGGAATCCTTTTACCACTTAGAGGCACCACGCAGCACAAGTCCCAGCACAGCTTCTATGCAACCTTGGGGTTAAAGAAACAGGTAATCCAGTGCAGGTTTTCAGTCTGTAACACAAAACAGTTTAGCACCTTAAGAACATAATAAATGCCTTACTGGGTCAGACCAATGTCCATCAAGCCCAGGATCCTGTTTCCTACAGTGGCCGGTCCAGGTCACAAATACTTGATAGGTTCCCAAAAAGACACACAGGTTCCATAATGCTTGTATTGGAGCAAGCAGTGGATTTCCCAGGTCCTCTTTAATAATGTTTTAAGGACATTTCCTCCAGGAACTTGCCCAAACGTTTTTTTAAACCCAGCTACACGAACATCTTTCACTGCATCCTCCAATAACGAATTCCAGAGTTTGATTATGCGTTAAATGAAAAAATAATTTCTCTTATTAGTCTTAAATGGGTTTCTAAACCACGTAAGTGCCTTTCAATATGTCTCCTTTAACTGCAACTCATTGAGGTGTGTGTGTTTGTAAAACCCAGTCAAGGAAATTATTTTTTGCTAGCCAGTTCTTGCAAACTTCAGTATTAATTAGTTGCTTTATATGATTTTGCATCACAGCAGCTCATTAAAGTTAAATTTAAGCAAGCTTTTGTGTGAAGTGGGCTGTAAGCATAAATTTGCTACTTGGAAGCTGCAAAGTTGTTGTCCGAATGTTTTCAGAGAAGAGAGAGTTCAGGTGTAAATCTCCTTTCTGCATGCTTCAGGCTGTTTTGCATACTCAGTCATACGGGGTCGTGTTGACTACACAGCACTATCAGGGTAGTGCAGGGTTTGTGCACCTGCTAAAAAGTAGCATGGGACCTCCATGCTAAACACCCGACACTAGTGTGGTCGCACGAGTCAGGGTGAGGACTTGGTGTGACAGGGGTGTTCCTGTCACATTGTAAGTAGCACGAGTGTTAGTGGGCCACCTTAACCATGCTTGATGCCAGTTACATGGGTTGACTTAGTGGCACTTGCCCCTCAATGGGTGGCGTTAGTGGCACTTGTGTCCCGGTCTCGACAGTACTGCGCAGCTTGTCTGTGCTATCTGCAGAGGGACGGATGTACATGCCCCTCTGCAGTTAGTGATGAGCCCCGTCCTGGTAATGCAGCCCAGGCAGACATTACCAGTGCAAGAGTTGCTTTTCCGTCTCTACCACTGTGGGATTCATGACGCTGTCCTTCTCTGGTTCTTGTTTTTTCTCGATGATCGGTTGTTTCAGGTTTCTGCAGGTTCCCATCTTTGATCCCTACTCTTCCTCCCCTGTGGGGTGCCCCAGCGTTCGGTCCTGGCCCTTCTACTGTTTAACATCTTTATGAATCCACTGCCTACTCTCATTCAAGATACCGGGTTTACCCCATATTTGTATGCTGATGATATCTTGCTTGTAACATACACCAATCCTTTTTGTCCTAACCTAGCCTCCCTGAATTCCTGTCTTTCAAAAGTCACTGATTGGCTTCACAGCAACTGTCTCCATCTCAATCCTCAAAAAAATTACCGCAATTTGGCTTTCTGGTTCCTCCACATTCCCTACACTCAGTCCTCTCCTGTGTGGGTCTCCCATTCCCCTCGTCTCTTCATTCAAATATCTTGGTGTTAATATTGACCCCAACCTCTCCTTTTCTCAACATATTAGCACTGTGGTTAGTTCCTCCTTGAAGTCTCTCTGGCAGTTCCAGGCTAGTCACCCATTTCTGGATTTACCAGCACAAAAGACTGTTCTGAGCCTTCCCATTTCACTGCTTGATTACTGCAATGCAATTTATGCAGGTCTACCCACCTATCAAATAAAGAGACTTCAGTCGGTCCAAAACATGACAATCTACTTACTTTGCAAAGCATGAAAAAATAAATGTTAATAGAAAATCACTGACTTCCGCTTTCCACTTATATTCAAATCAAGATCCTTTCCCTATCATTTATGGCACTCAGTGATGAAGCTCCCATGTATCTTTCCACTCTCATCTCCCGCTATGCGCCCACTCGGCTTGGTACATGGTAATCAGCTCTGCATTCCACCTCCTTCCAAGGCTCACTATGAGTCAACTTGACCCTCGATATTTTTCTTTGTTGCTCCTTTGTTGCAATTCTCTTCCTTCCCATGTTCACCTTGCGTCCACCTATAAGTCATTCAAAACATACTTGAAAACATTCCTGTTCGAACATGCTTTTGATATTCCAGTGAGATGAAGGGTCAGTGTGGTGTTTGTAGTCTGACATGTTTTTTCACCCGTTGTATGTCCTACCCCTGTGTACTTTAGTTGTTCATGGGCTGTCCATGGAAATTGTTTATGTTTTTAATCTTTGTTTGTAAACCACTTTGCTTTTGATTATAAAGGCAGTAGATCAAGTCAAATAAAACCATGAACCATAGTGCCCTTGCTGTGAAAAGATTTGTAGTTTAGTACATCAGCCTCTGTATTTGCTGTTTCCCAACCCTTTCTGAGGCATGCTCCCAGGAACACTTCCCCTAAAAATGGCTAAGGATACCTGAATTGTGAAGCAAGGCATGCACTTTACCAACATTACATTTAGCATTTTTTTTCATTGCAGAGGTGGGCTTTTATTTAAACTTTATCATTTTACAATAAATCCAATCATATACATACTTTATTTATTTATTTATTTATTTTACTTAACTGTATTTCTATACCGCTTTTTCTTACAATACTTGCATAGAAACTAGGGAGCAGGAAGGAAAATCAACAACATTGATACAATCAATATTATGAAAATATCAACAATATATAAAGAAAACATTTCCATGCCCCTAATATAGCCCACCACAAGAGAAGGAGATCCAATAACATCATTTAAAAAGAACACAAAACTGAGAAGATAAACCTGATGTGAACAAACAGTCAGGACTAACCTAATGGCAGTGTATCTGGGGCCACCTCGGGAGGGCGGCGAGCACTCAAAAAGGCGAGCAACTGTGAAGGCTCAAAGAAAATAAATGACTCAGCATTCAACCTAACCATACATTTACAGGGAAATTTCAAAAAGAATAAGCCCCCCCCCCAACAACAAAACCCCTGGACGAAGTAAGAGAAATTCTTTCCTACGTTTTTGGGTTTCCTTAGATAAATCTGGGAAGACACGAACCGATAACCCATAAAACTGTACACTACGCTTCCTAAAAAACATACATAGAAACCAATCCATATCAGAAGATAAAGCAAACTTTGCAATCAATGTAGAGGGAGAAACAGAATCAGTTAAGGAAGATTCCAGAATAGCTGATACATTTAATGAATCACCTTGACTCACCCACTCAATTAATCCACCAAAAAGCACTTTTTTCACCAAAGGAAGATAATATACCTTAACCATAGGGGGTTGGGAATCAATCAGAACATCTAGAACTTCCAACAGATATTTCCTAAACATCTCTTTAGAAGAAATAGCAGAAACCTTAGGAAAATTTATAAGACGCAGGTTAGAATATCTCGAAACATTTTCCAACATTTCAATCTGCAATTTTAAGGCCAACTCATCTTTCTGATAGGATAAAGTGCCCTCTTCACAACTGGAGACTTTCTGTTGTAAATCTGTCACAGATGATTGTAACATAAGAACATAAGAACATAAGATATGCCATACTGGGTCAGACCAAGGTCCATCAAGCCCAGTATTCTGTTTCCAACAGTGGCCAATCTAGGTCATATGTACCTAGCAGTTTCCCCAAGAGACACAAGTTCCACAATGCTTGTACTGGGTCAAGCATGGATATCTTCGGTCACTTCTTAATAATGGTTTATGGACCTTTCCTCCAAGAACTTGTCCAAACCTTTTTTAAACCCAGTTACACTAACAGCCTTTACTACATCCTCCGGCAACAAATTCCAGAGTTTGATTACACGTTGAGTGAAAAAATATTTTCTTTTATTAGTCTTAAATAGTTTACCCTGTAGCTTCATTGCATGTCCCCTAGTCTTTCTATATTCTGATAACGTAAACAATCGATCTAAGTTTACCCGTTCCACTCCGTTCATTCATTTATAGACTTCTATCATATCTCCCTCCAGAGTATGCTGCTGAAGTAGGCTTGTATGTACTTGAGACTGGGCCACTAGAGCCTAGCGGTTTCCCCAAAAGACACAGGTTCCACAATGCTTGTACTGGGTCAAGCATTGATGTCCTGGGTCCCTTCTTAATAATGGTTTATGAACCTTTCCTCCAGGAACTTGTCCAAACCTTTTTTAAACCCAGCTACACTAACAGCCTTTACTACATCCTCCAGTAACAAATTCCAGAGTTTGATTACACGTTGAGTGAAAAATATTTTATTTTATTAGTCTTAAATAGTTTACCCTGTAGCTTCATTGCATGTCCCCTAGTCTTTCTATATTCTGATAACATAAACAATCGACCTATGTTTACACGTTTCACTCCGTTCATTAATTTATAGACTTCTATCATATCTCCCTTCAGCCATCTCTTTTCCAGGTTAAAGAGCCCTAACCTTTTTAGCCTTTCTTCATAGGAGTATCCTTCCATCCCCTTTACCATTTTGGTGGCTCTTCTCTGAACCTTTTCTGATAACGCTATATCCTTTTTAAGATACGGCTACCAGACTTGCACACAATATTCAAGGTGCGGTCTCACCATGGAACGATATAGAGGCGTTATAATATCTTTTGTTTTATTTTCCATTCCTTTCCTTATGATACCTAGCATTCTATTTGCCCTCTTGGCCGCCGCCGCACACTGGGCCGAGGGTTTTAACATGTTATCCACAATGACGTCTAAATCTTTTTCCTGGGTGGTGCTTCCTAATGTGGAACCTTGCATCATGTAACCATAGTTTGGGTTGTTCTTCCCTAGGTGCATAACTTTGCACTTGTCCACATTAAATTTCATCTGCCATTTTGATGCCCAGTCTTCCAGTTTATCAAGATACTCTTGCAATTTTCCACAATCCTCTTGGGTTTTAACAACTTTAAATAGTTTTGTGTCATCTGCAAATTTGATAACCTCACTCATTATTCCCCTTTCCAGGTCATTTATGACTATGTCAAAAAGCAGCAGACCCAGCACAGATCCCTGGGGTACACCACTATGCACCTTTCTCCATTGGGAAAATTGGCCATTTAGCCCAACCCTCTGCTTTCTATCTTTTAACCAGTTCTTGATCCACAGTAGTACACTGCCTCCTATCCCATGACTCTAGTTTTGCCAAAAGCCTCTGATGAGGGACCTTGTCAAAGGCTTCCTGAAAGTCCAGATACACTATATCAACCGACTCACTTTTGTCCACCTGTTTATTCACATCTTCAAAAAAACATAACAGATTAGTAAGACAAGATTTTCCTTGTCTAAAGCCATGTTGGCTGTCTCCCATTAGGCCATGACTATCTACATGCTGAATAATTTTGTTCTTTATGATGGTTTCTACCATTTTTCCCGGTACTGACTTCAGGCTCACCGGTCTGTAGTTTTCCGGATAACCCCTGGAACCCTTTTTAAAAATTGGCGTTACATTGGCGATCCTTCAATCTTCAGGTATTAGAGATGATTTTAATGAAAGTTCACAGATTACTAATAGCAGGTCTGCAATCTCATATTTCAGTTCTTTAAACACCCTTGGATGTATACCATCTGGCCCAGGTGATTTGCTACTCTTTAGTATATCTAAGAGTTGTAATACATCTTCCCTATGTATCGATATTTCCTTCAATTCTTCCGCACCTTTAAATACCACTTCAGTCATGGGTAACATCCCTATATCTTCCTCAGTAAAGACCGAAGCAAAGAATTCATTGTGTCTCTCCGCTATCGCCTTGTCACCTTTTAGTGCCCCTTTGACCCCTCTATCATCTAATGGACCAACTGACTCTCTCACAGGTTTTTTTGCTATGAATGTACTTGAAAAAGTCTTTATTTTGCGTTTTTGTTTCCACAGCAAGCTTCTTCTCAAATTCTCCCTTTGCCTGCCTTGTCAATGCCTTGCATTTGACTTGCCAGTGCTTTGCTGTTTCCAGATTTCGTCGTTTGGCTCTTTTTTCCATTTCCTGAAAGATGCTTTTTTGGCAACAACAGCCTCTCTGACCTTACCTTTAAAACATGCTGGCAGTTTTTTGGACTTCCTTCCACTTTTCTTAAAGGGTGGAATGCAACTGGCCTGGGCTTCCAAGATAGTATTTTTCAACAACACCCAAGCTTGATGTAAGTCTTTAACCTTTGCAACTGCTCCTTTTAGTTTTTTCTTAACTATTTTCCTCATTTTATCATAGTCTCCCTTTCAAAAGTTAAAAGGTAGTACTGTGGATTTCCTCACTATCCCTCCTCCACTAATTAAATCAAAGGCAATCATGCTATGATCACTATTGCCAAGTGGCACCAACACCCTTATCTTGCACTAGAACTGGTGTTCCACTAAGTACTAGGTCTAATATGGCTTCCCCTCCGGTCGGTTTTTGAACCAGCTGCTCCAAGAAGCAGTCATTTATTTAATCTAGGAACTTTATCTCCCTAGCATGTCCTGCCGTGACACTGACCCACTCGATACCAGGGTAATTGAAATCACACATTATTATTATTGTGCTGTAACCTTTGTTAGCTTCCTTGATTTCTTTGAGCATTTCATCACCCATTTGTTCATTCTGGCCAGGCGGTCGATAGTATACCCCCACTGCCATTGCCTTCCCCTTTTTACATGGAATTTCAATCCATAGATATTCTACAGCAAAATTTGTTTCCTGCAAAACTTTAATCCTTTCTGACTCAATGCCCTCTCTAACATAGAGTGCAACCCCTCCACCAATTTGATCAGCTCTATCATTACGATATAGTTTGTACCCAGGTATCACAGTGTCCCACTGGTTGTCCTCCTTTCACCATGTCTCTGATATTCCAATCATATCTAACCTCTCATTTAGTGCTATATATTCTAACTCTACCATCTTATTTTTTAGACTTCCAGCATTTGCATTCAAGCATTTTAGAGACTGTATTTTATTCATATTAATTTGGCTATTGGTAGACATGGGTAATTTGGGATCTTTAAGCTCTATCTGCTCCATACTCAAGGGCATTTGGGCTACTTTACTCTTTGTTGGAACCTCTCTGCTTTTGGTAGTATCCTTCAAGGATACATTCTTCTGAACCATCCGCTCTTGGGCAACTTTTTAAAGGTTAATGCCAGCAGCCTGGTTCCATCCCGGTTAAGGTGAAGCCCATCCCTTCGGAAGAGCCCCTCCTTTCCTCAGAATGTTCCCCAGTTCCTAACAAATCCAAAACCCTCATCTCTGTACCATTGTCTCATCCATGCATTGAGACTCCGGAGCTCTGCCTGCCTTTTGGGTCCTGCGCGTGGAACGGGAAGCATTTCGGAGAACGCTACCCTGGAAGTTCTGGATTTCAACTTCCTACCTAAAAGCCTAAATTTAGCCTCCAGAACCTCCCTACCACATTTTCCTATGTCATTGGTACCGACATGTACCAAGACAGCAGACTCCTTCCCAGCACTATCTAAGACCTTATCTAGGTGGCGCGTGAGGTCTGCCACCTTCACACCAGGCAGGCATGTTACCAGGCGATCCTCACATCCACCAGTCACCCAGCTGTCTACATGCCTAATGATCAAATCACCAACTAAACAGCTGTCCTTACCCTTCCCTCATGGATACATGGCCCTGGAGAAACTTCCTCTGTGTGAGAGGCCTTTACATCACTTGGAGGTCAGGTCCTAGTTACAGGATCACTTCCTGCCACACCAGGGTGATGCTCTCCTGTCACGTGACCTCTCTCCTCCATGGCAACAGGGATGCTGGCAGACTGGAGGTGGGACTTCAGGACTATATCCCTGTAGGTCTCGTCTATGTACCTCTCTGTCTTTCTTGTGTTTTCCAAGTCTGCTACTCTAGCCTCTAGAGAACGGACTTGTTCCCTGAGAGCAAAGAGCTCCTTGCACCTAGTGCACACGTAAGACCTCTCACCAACTGGGAGAAAATCATACATGTGACACTCAATGCAAAAGAATGGAAAGCCCCCATCTCGCTGCTGGACTGCTGTCTGCATCTTAGTTTTAAGCTTGTGTTTAGATCTTTAAGTTCTTTACTTACTAAGGGTTGCTATGGATATTTATACTAATAAAACTGTACCTAATACATTTAATATACCTTGTTCATCTGAAGCTTAATTAATCTCAGGTCCTTAGAGTATGATTGATTTGGGTAACGAGCTTCACCTGAGAGCACCTCCTTTCCTTTAAGATGTGTGAGTACCTATAAAGCTACGATTATCCCATGGGTGGGTGGGTGTTGGGGAGGGAGGGAAATAACACTTATTAAAAGAGGGCTGCCACACAGTACCCTGTCCTGTGCTGCTGAGGTAAGCTGTGACCAACTTCCTGGGTGATTAACAGCCCTTGCTTGGATAGAAGGAGTCTTTCAAAATGGCCTTTTGACCTGCCACCTGGTGTTAACACCTATTGAAAACATTTCACAGGTCTCTTGCCCCCTATGTAGAAGGCCTCTTTGTAAAGGTCTCTAGAAGAGTTTATTTGTTGCTCAAAGAGCACTGACCCTGTTTTGCCTTTTATGCTAAGCTATATTCTGATTTGATTTAAATTACAGCTCTTTGCTGCTGCTAGACTCTGACTTATTATGAAATTTAAACTACAAGCTCTCTGCTGGGTTCTAAATTTAACCAGAAAGCTCTCTTCTGTGTTTTAAATGTAAACTAAAAGTACTTTGCTGATACTAGACACCGAGTGACTATTAAATTTAAACTACATGCTCTCTGCTGGGTTCCAAATTTAACCAAAAAGCTCTCTTCTGTGTTTTAAATTTAAACTAAAAGCACTTTGCTGATACTAGGCCCTGAGTGACTATTAAATTTAAACTACAAGCTCTCTGCTGTGTATGAAATGTAACCAGAAAGTTCTCTTCTGTGTTTTAAATTTAAACTTAAACTGCTGCTACTAGGCCCTGACTGATTTAACAAAAAACAGTGGGTTCACAGATTAATTAGCTTTAATGCAAAGAAGTCCTTTCAGAAAATTCCCAGAAGTATTTACTCACAATTGCAGATCTCTCTCCAGAAGTAACAGTCCCTTTTTTCTAGTCCTTCAAGACTCAACAAAGGATCCTTGGGAGGACGCCACTGCACCGGCAGTGAGATCTCCAGTCCCAAACCTTCCGGCGAGCTACCCAGCTCCGGCGAAAGGACAAAGGGACTCTGCACTGCCGAATCTCCTGACTGCCATAGCAGTGTCACAAAGGAATCGAGCGGTCCAACCACTCGAGAAGAAGAATCAGAAGGGAATGCCGGGTTAGGGGAGGGTTTCTTAAGCCCTTTAGCCTTCCTTTTGCCCATACCATGAGTAGAGGTAAATAAACGCCGCCACACAGAGCTCACTTCAATCTGCCATCTTGGATCCACATTTAGCTATTTTTAAACAGGGCAATCTAGACTCATTAACCATTTTTAACAAGCCTAAATTACTTTGAAAATCATCCTTGTTATTTTTATATTGTAACTTAATCATGGCTAAGCACAGGAATGTTTCAACAGCTCCCTTCCCTTCGTCCCTCCTTCCCTTACCAAAAAAATAACCCTCCAGTTACAACTTCTTATCTCACTTAATTGCATTAAAGAACATTTCTAGAAGTGGCAGTAGACACAGGTTTGCCAGTATCCATCCATCCAAGTAGACTTGCATTCAGTTAGAAAGCAGTTGCATGTGTTGATGTTGTGTCTTAGACATGGCAAAATTAGCTTACTGAATAATGCTCATTAAAAATCCATATTAATAAAGGATAGGAGAGTTTCTAAAATAATAAATATATAGAGACTTTGCAACAGTAGGCAACTGGGGGTGCAAAGCATTGCAGCTGCCCTATGCACTCTGCTTGGGCTTTCAATAGCTGCAAGCCAGAGCCATAGGGTTGCCAACTTTTTGAAAAAGAAAAACCCACCACTTGTGGCTAGCCATGCCCTGCCCATGCCCCACCACCTGTCCCATCCATAAAAAAAATTGCATAGAGGGCAACAATGCAGGCTTTAGCACCTGCGGACTATATCAAGATGGGTGTTACAAGAGGTTGAACTTTTCAGCACCTTTTCAGCCACAGTCCCCTTCTCAGGCCCCTCAAACACACATATGCTCTCTCATATGACATTAAATCCAAACATATATTCTGCATCCAATGAACCCCAGCCTGGCCCCTTCCCCAATAATCTGTGCAAAGCAGAGCTAGAAACTTCCCAATAAAACTTCCATACGAGAAAAAAATCAATGCCAAGCATATTGGGAATTAATCAGGGCCCCAGAGTTTATTTATTTATTTATTTATTACAGTTTCTTATATACCGCGCTATTTAGAATCAGCGCGGTTTACATCATAACAACAACGACCATAACGACAAACTGTCAGGTTTTACATTGAACAGGAGTACAAACTTGGATAACTGGGTTAACTATATACATAATCTATCTACACTGGTACTTTAATCAAATCTTAACCCATATGTCCCCCCGGCTGTCACAGTTTATTGTTTAGCTTGGATTGCCCTACTCTCTGCCGACCGCCAGTAGCAATTGCCTAAGTTGCCCAATGGTTGGGCTGGCCCTGGAATTAATACAAAACAGTCATTCAGGACCAAGAGCAAATCTACCAAGTCAGTGCTAGCTTCCAAAACTCACACAAGGCCCCTTCTAGAAAAAGACAGCACTGTAAATACTGCAGAGGGCCCTAAAACATCAATAAACCTATTAAGAAAGCTGAACAAGCCATATTACTACACATTCTTAAACAGAAATTCCATGCTAACAGTCACACACACACACATACCCTACAACTAGGCCAATAAGTGACCACAAAGTGAAAATAGAAATATGTAAACAAAAAATTAAACTAAAACCACAGAAAGGCAGACATGGCATGCAATGTAGTAACACCACAAAAACAGAAAGAAATGCGTTTCCCCTTATATCGTACAAAACAAAAACCAGAAGATATCAGAATTGGCATTAGGGGGGAAGCAACCAGGGCAATTGCATATTCCCGATGGACCCAGCAGAAATGCAAGAGCGCTGCATGGGGCCTGCATCTACATCATTGGAATCTAGGAGCCAGCCTAAAACTCTAGGAGCTGCTGCCGAAACCTAGATCACAGTGCATGACCCCCCCCCCCCCCCACCAAAATAAGTGCATTGCAGTCAATGGGACTTGCTTATGCTGTGCAATCCTAAGCACAATTGCTTCCCCCCCCCCATTTGTAGGAATGCTGGCGGAAGACTCCAGTGCACCTTCAAGCTGCTTAGAGGAGACATTGACTGCAATAGACTTTTTTTTGGGGGGGGGGGAAGATACACTATGATCTGGGTTTTGGCAGCCGACTCTTAAATTTCTAGACTGGCTCCTAGATTATTTGTCAGGGCCTGGTTTAAACCATACATGCGAGTTGAGACAGCTCTGCGTCAGACGCCATCGGATGGGGCAGGACGTGGCAGAGCCGTCTCAGCTCGTGCATGCTCTAAATGCAGGTCCCCTGCAGCGCTCTTGCATTTTCTTGTCCTAAAGGACCTGCCTATGCCACATGATCCTAAGTGCGATTGCTTTGCACCTCATCCCACCAGCAGGAATGCCAGCAGAGGACTCCAGCGCAGTTTTAAGCTGCTTAGAGAGAACATTGATCGCACTCACTTTTTTCATGTTTTAGGGCCTGATTTACTGACTGTTTCCCCATTTTCCATGGTAAAACATTTAATAAACCAAGTTCTTAATGAGCCACTGAACAGTGCCAACAAAAGGCAGTGGCCCCACTCCTCCTGCTCCCTCTCCCACCGCCCACACTGACCCATTAAACTACACCTGTGTGTGTGGTGCAGAGGTGGAGCGCCTCTGTGTGTGTGTGTGTGTGGTGTGGAGGTAGGGTATGTGTATGTGTGTGGTGCGGAGGTGGGGTGTCTGCATGTATGTGGCGGGAGAGGGGTGCACCCTTGCACATACACAATATGCTCTTCCCTTCCCACTCCAACCTCTCTCCTGCTGTCCCCCTGCCCCCACCCCCAAGCTCTCCCCTTCAACTTACCCCCTTGCACTCACTCCTATCCTCCATTCCCAGAAGGGCTGAGGCGATGGAAGAGCCTGTGACTGCACAGCCTGATGAAAAAGAAAACGATTACCAAATTTGCTGCATGGTGTCTGTAATCTTTTTTTTTTTTTTCTTGGCAGGCTGTGCAGTCGCCGGCTCTCCCAACCGCGATCCCACAGCCATTTCTGTAAATCTGCCCATGGGGGTGGGCAGACATAGGAGCGATCGGTGGTCGGCAGACAACTGGCCCTTCATTGGCCAGTTTTACTGTTCTACTTGCCGCTAGCTCCAACATGTAAAACCGGCTGGGTCGGCCTAAAACCGGTCGGTTGGCAACCCTAAGCAGCCATTGAAAATTTTGAAAGAAAACAAAGGATTAATTGTGAACAGGGAGGAAATGCAAGGAAAGACAGGAAAAGGAACCTGAATCAAAAGAAGAGGAGGGACCATACTTCTGGTTGGTGTTCTTATGAGATAGCAGGGAACTAAAAGCAGGCAGAAAAGGTATGGAGGGGACTAGGTGGCCTGTACCACGGCAGCAAGAATGTTTGTATTATGTGTTTGACATATTGTTCTCTGCAGAGCATAACCAGAGACATGGAGTTGGCAATGTAGGGCAACTAGTGAATAAGGGAAGGGGATTTATTTATTTAGAAAATTTTGTAGACCACCCTTCCAAATGAGTTTATCAGAGCAGCTAAGAATCATTTAAAAAGAAAAGGAAGAATTACAATAATAATACAATAGGAAGAGGTAAAATTAAAAGTTTCAATAAAGTAGGTATATGAAAGTTTAAGTACAAGTGTAATTATAAAACAATAATAGTAAAAAAGTATAAAATAAAATAATAAAATTTAAAACACAACATATAACCATTTTATTAAATGTCTCTCCATAGCTTTTAACTTAAGTTAAAGACAGCGTCATCCATGTTCTAAAATGTTTTTTAAAAATCTGGAGTATTTATCAGCTTGAGGCTTTTGGGCTAAAGTATGAAGTGACTACAAAATATTTTGCATTTTGCACTATTTGTTGTGAGAAGTGCAGTTTTGTGAAGCTACTTTGCAATAGTACAGTTTACAGTAACAAACTTTCATATAAAGCATATTCTGCACGGAGGTTTATATAAATTTTGAATTAATAAGCTGCTTTGATGCAAAAGCATACAAAACAGCTCATTAATAAAAAAAAACCCTCACTTGGTTTGCAGCTTGTCGTGCTGTGAGGGCTTGTGTGCATCAGTGATGCTGAGGGCTAAGCTATCGGTAGTTTAACTACTTGCAGGGTCTCCCAAGATGGAAAGGTCTAAAGACCAATACAAACCACCCATCTGGGCAGCAGCAGAATGGGACAGTGTTGGTGGTGGAGGATCACATTTCTGTGACAACGGCAACAACACTAAACTTAAACTGTGCAGAGGAAAGGCCTGGCAATCTACTTCTGTATCTTCCCATGAAAACCCAATGGATAGTCACAACAAAACAAATTGCACTACTTATTTATTTAAAGTCTTTTTTTTTATACCACACTCTTCAAGTTCAGCTTGGTTTACAAATAACATTGGTTTTGTCCAAGCACGGGAGGGGCCCGCACTGAACTTACAGAGAAGACACACTATAGTGCTGGAAGATGAGACCCCCAGGTCGGAAGGCATTCAACTAGCTACTGGGGAGGAGCTGAAAACTTTTCAGAGTAAAACCAGCATTTATGATGTGGTTGGATCAAAGCCCTCGGGACGTCTGACTGCTGATGTAGCTGCGCATGAAATGAGAGTCAGAAGCTGTAAATATGTCTTACATATTGGGACATAGAATGTACGAAGCATGAACCAAGGGAAGTTGGAGGTGGTCAAGGATGAAATGGAACGTGTACTACTTGATCTGTTGGGTATTCAGCGAACTGAAATGGACTGGCATCGGTCACTTTGCATCGAATGATCACATGGTCTACTATGCTGGAAATGAAAGACAAAGAAGAAATGGTGTTGCATTTATAATAAAGAAGAAATTTGAAAGAACTGTAATAAAATACAATGCAATCAGTGAACGCTTCATCTCTATTCGTCTACGAGGAATGCCTATCAAAAACTATAATTCAAGTATATGCCTCAACAAGCTGCAGGCGAGGATGAAATTCATGAGTTCTATGAACAAGTACAAGCTGAAATTGACAGAACATGCAAACAGGATATCCTGATAGTCATGGGTGACTGGAACGCAAAAGTTGGCAAAAAAGAAGAAGGCAAAGTGGTTTGAAAATATGGACTTGGCAACAAAAATGAAGCAGGAGAAAGACAAGCGGTGACTGTACACATGGACTTCACCCAATGGATTGTACAAAAATCAAATTGACTACTTCTGTGGAAGTCAACGATGGAAAATCTCTATAACATCATCAAAGACAAAACCTGAAGCTGACTGTGGTACAGATCACCAACTACTAGTCTGCAAACTCAAGCTAAAGTTGAAAAAGAGCAAGTCACTCACAAATGTAGCAAAATATGACCTTGAGAATATACCACTGGAATTTCAAGACTACCTGCAAAGTCAATTTGCTGCTCTAGATACAAATGACAGAGCTCCAGAAGAGTTATGGAATGACATCAAGAAGGTTCTGTTGGAAGAGAGCGAGAAATCTCTGCAAAAGGTGAAAAAGCAAAAACGGCCAAAATGGATAACGGAAGAAACTCTGAAAATTGCCCAGAAACGCAGAGAAGCTAAAGCCAGAGAAGAAAGAAAGACAATCGCAGAACTCGACAAAGATTTCCAATGTGCAGCAAGACAGGACAAGGAAAAGTACTACAATGATACATGCAAGGAAATGGAACCAGAAACTATTAGAGGAAGAACAAGATCAGCTTTCCTAAAGCTACGAGAGTTAAAGAAAAAATTTCAGCCTCGAAATGGAATGTTACAAGATGCTCAAGGTTCTATGTTGAATGATGCTGAGAAGATCAAGAAAAGGCAGAAAGAATTTACAGAGTTTTTATATGACAAGTGGACCAACAGTCATTTCAACCTGTACCTTATGATCTGGAACCATTGGTGATGAAAGAAGAAGTCGAAGCAGCATTGAAAGCCTTATCAAAGAACAAAGCACCAGGTATTGATGGCATTCCCATAGATGTATTACAGCAATCTGATGCAGCTGTTACCATACTTACAAGGCTCTGCTAAGAAATTTGGAAGACAACATCATGGCTAACTGACTGGATCTGTGTTTATATCAATAGTTGAAATCCAAGTTTTCGCTCCTGTTCGATGTAAAGGCATAACAGATATCTGAGATGCTTGAATGTTACCTGTAAACCGCACTGATTTTAAAGAGCGCGGTATATAAGAACAATAAATAAATAAATAAATACTAAAGAAAGGTGATCCAACTGACTGTGGAAATTATCGCACAATCACTCTGATCCCACATGCCAGCAAGATTCTAGTGAAGATTATTCAACAGAGACTACAACCATACCTAGAACAAGTACTACCTGAAGTGCAAGTAGGGTTCAGGAAAGGGCGAGGAACGAGATACATCATCACAGATGTGAGATGGATCCTTGAAAAGAATAAAGAATAACAAAAGGATATCTATTTGTGCTTTATCGACTACAGCAAGTCTTTTGACTGTGTAAATCATGAGAAACTCTGGACCACATTAAGAAGCATGGGTATACCAGAACACCTGATCGTTCTCTTGCACAATCTGTACATTAATCAAGAAGCAACAGTTCGAACGGAACAAGGAGAAAAAGAATGGTTTAAAATCAGCAAAGGTGTACGACAAGGCTGCATATTTTCCCCCTACCTCTTTAATTTATATGCAGAACAACTCATCAGAGAAGCAGGATTGTATGAAGACAATAGAGGTGTGAAGATTGTGGGACACTCATCAACAACCTTCGCTATGCTGATGATACCACATTACTGGCTGGAAGTGAACATAATCTGAAACATTTGTTTCTCACAATCAAGGAATATAGTCTTAAAATGGGCCTGCACCTTAATGTAAAGAAGACAAAGATCATGACAACTGGCAAAATCAATAAGCTCATCGTTGAAGGAGAAGAAATTGAAATCATGGACAACTTTAACCTACTTGGATCAACTATCAATAAAGAAGCAACAAGAAGTCAAGAAATCCGACGACACAGAATTGCTATGAAAGACCTAGACAAGATTCTCAAGGGCAGAGATGACTCTCTCCATACGAAGATTCGACTCGTTCAAGCCATGGTATTTTCATTAACGTCATATGGATGTGAAAGCTGGACAGTGAAAAAGATAGGAAGAAAATTGATGCCTTTGAATTATGGTGCTGGTGGCGAATACTGCGTATAACATGGACTGCCCGATGAACAAACCAGTCAGTACTAGAGATCAAATCTAAGTTTTCTTTAGAACCTGAGATGACAAGACTTCGACTTTCATACTTTGGACACATCGTGAAAAGAGAGAGATCATTAGAGAAAGACATCATGCTTGGCAAGATAGAAGGTCAACACAAAAGAGGAAGGCCAGCAATAAGATGGATCGATACAATAACAGCAGCTACGGGTGCCAGTTTCTCAACAATGAACTGCCTGACTGAAGACCGAACACAATTTAGGACAACTATCCAGAGGGTCGCCATGAATCGACACTGACTCAACTGCACTTAACAACAACAACAATGTAAAAGAAAAAAAAGCAAAATTGAGCATGCGAAGAAGGTTTCAGAGGCTTATTTTTGCAGAAAAAATAACTACAGCTCAAGGGCTGTAACTATTTTTCTAGAGCTGGTGCACACAATTTAAGGGCCCTCCAGCCCATTTCAAAGAACCTTTTGGACCCTGTCCCCCTGGGTTCTCTAGTCCCTGGAGGCCCATTTTGCTTGATGCCTCCCTCCCCAGCCTTGATGTGGGCATAAAATGTTAATATCACCCCCTCAAAAAGCCCTCATCCCTGAAGCCCAATCTCTTCAAATAATGGGGTCAGGCCCATCCTCACCTGACCAGGCCTGGCAAGACCTCTCCGCAGAGCACTGACTCATTTCATAGTAACAATCATAGCATAGTAAATGACTGCAGACCAGCATGGTCCATCTAGTCTACCCTCTAAGGTGCTTAGAATTACAGAGGTTTGTCTGCTGCTCTGTGCTGCTTAATCCCCCTCGATGCATTTGCTTAAGGTTGTACCTGCCATTCCAGGCAATTGCCCCTCTATTTTTATGAAGTATTTTATGTTTTCTTTGATTCCATCCTCCTACTATGTAGTAATCCTCCTTGTCTGCCCCATGCCTTTTTCGAATTCCAACACTGCAGCCTTTTATATGTAAAAATTGCACACTAAGTGGGTTATTTTAAAAGTCTTAGGGGCTTGTTTACAAAGCCACGGTAGCGGTTTTCGATTGTTATTGGATAACGATCGGAAACCGCTACCGCGGCTTTGTAAACAAACCCCTTAGTTGTGATTTGGACTCTGAAGACGTGCAGGTGGGTGTCCAAATCATGGAGATGTCTCCAGAGCCATTTTACAAATGACGTTTAGAGATGTCTCCAGTGTGGGGCTGTCCAAGTAGACAGGGGGCATGGCGGAGGCATGTCTGTGGAGGTGCAATGATCTTAGATGTCCCAGTTCAATTTCAGAAATGCCGGGGGACGCCTGCGGGTCCAGGCACAAACAGGCATCAGGAAAGTGCTTGTTGTGGCCTTAAAACATCCAAAGCATGTAGTGAAGATTTTATTTATTTATGTATTTAAAGGGTATTTATATCCCGCCTTATCCTTCAATCAAGGCGGTGTACACAGCAAACAATCAATTTAAATTGGCATTTGTGTTCTCTTATACTGTACAGTGAATGTGTGTGAGTGTGGGTAGGTTGATTGGAGTGTGCTATTTACAGCATGAGCTTTTATACAGTGTTATGTGCAATGAGATGGAGAATTAAGTTACTAGCCTATGATTACAAAGGCCCACACTGGGATTTGAACCCTGGCCATCCTGCTCCTAACCTACTCCTTTAAGGATTAGGCTATTACTATAGACATCCTTGTTCTGAGATGCTATTCTGGGGACATCTATTTAGACATTGCCATAGACGTCCATTTCGGGCATGTCCACATTTCTGGAGTCGTTCCTGAACTTACACATGCCCGCTTTTTTTCTTTTTTCTTAAAATGTTCTGGCTTGGACGTCCCAGATTGCACTTGGACGATCTTTGTATGAAATCTGGAAGAATCAAGTTGCTATAAAACATGTGGGGCCCGATCCACTATGGGGCATGTCCGGGACACCTGGATGGCCCCGACCAAGACAGGGCTGTCAGCACCCGATTCTGTACTGCGGGATCAAGACGCTCCCACGAGCACAGGAAACGGCCCGGCTGCCCAAGCATTACATCCTCCCCATGGCACTGCACATCAGCCGACTCCTGGGACCCTGATTCCCCGCCACCCGAGTCCAATGGGGCAGCTAGTGCCCTGATCAAGTGGCAGAGACTCACCGGGCATGTCACCGTTGCCTCGGGGGTCCTGGCCATCCGATCCGGGGAGGACGGCCAGCGCTTATTCCACCTTCAAGGTGGAATAAACTGGCCGTCCTTTCCCCCCCCCCCCCTCTCTGGTAACCCCAGGATGTACAGGGCTGTGAGCTAAAGCAGTCTCTGCCCTGTCCCCCGCAGCATGCACATTGGCTCTTTGCATGCAGGGGGGATGGGAGGTGGCTTGGGTAACATTGGATAATGGGACTGCACGTCACAGTGCGACAGCAGCGTTGCTATCCACCTTACTGGACCGAGGCCATAGAGTAAAATTTTATAAACCATTTTTGCATCTGAAATGTCATTTTAGGCACATAAATAGGCTCTTTAAAATTAGGTCAAGTACAAAAGGATGTCCTGTGCAAGCAGGCCAGCATTTACAGTAGGCTTGCAGAGTTTGGATGCGGCATGGGTGGAGTCATGAAGTACGCATGCTCTTGAGCAGGCACAATGTCTGCACCTGGAATCTAGGCACAATTTTTGCAGAGATTTGCAGTAGCATTTTATAAAGACAAGTAGGTGCCTACTTGTCTTTATAAAATTGTAAGCCCTGTGGGGGACAGGGGCATGCCTACTGTACCTGAATATAGCTCGCCTTGATCTAATATTGGAAAGGAGTGAGCTAAATATAAATAAAAATAAAATAGGATCAAAATAGGCACCTTCTCCATCACCTAACCTAGGTGCCCTGTCATTTTTTCACAGCTAAACTGTTTTACCTGCAGAAATTAAATTACTCCAGGGTTGTGCGCATATAAATTAAGTATGGAAAATGTTCACACCTGCTTTTATGCAACGTGAGTGTAGACGTATTTAGGGAAGGAGTTTGGATAGAATGTAGGCAGAGTCATGGAATGCACTTATATTTTATAAAATACCTGAGAATGAATGTACCCCACATACGTACATGTACACCAACTCTTGAGTAGCTATCAATGGATGCAATTACATTTCACCTACAATTTTATGAGGCTATATTATAAAAACACGTAGAGCTCTATTCTGGGAAAGGAATGTCAGGGCCATCTAGATGTTCCTGACGAAGACGAGGATGTTTGGACCTGATTCTGGACTTTCTGCCTGTGGGGACATCCTCCCCGCAGGCGCCCCAGACATCCATGGCTCCAGCCCCCAAATCCCCACCGCCCAAACCATGGCAGGCCCCCCGGAGCTTGCTCACCTGCCCCGATCCTCCTGACTGTGCTGCTTTTGACCGCCTTTGAGGTGGTATAAGCAGCACATCCCAACAAGCCCGGCAGCACATACAGGTCTGAATTGGCCCTGTAAATGCTTCCGGGCTGGTCCACCCCTGCCCCCTGCTCCGCCTTGATCCCTCTCCCTCCTGCCCTCCACTGGATCTCCCGATCCTGATGCACTGAACATATAGGGAGAGCTGGTGGAAGAATAGGGTACAAGTGGCTTGCGGGACATGCAGTCCTGCAACCCGCCTTTCAGAAAGACCTCCATAGTCACAATGTGGTCTTTGTAAATAGCACCAAAGCAGATGTCTACATGCACTTTCTCTCTAGGTGACCTGTTATAAACTTACCCACATTATGGTAAAAATTCAGCTAAGTACAAATACAGGGTTTGTTTTATTTCATATTTCATATGTCATCTACTTTGGGAAGGTATTTATTTGTGAACAATATAATTTAAAGAAGTAATTGTGCAAATCAATAAAGCGTACTTTCATGTTGCAAAGGAAATCCCCAATATTAGCAGAAAAATGTTTTCTTTGTTCACAGGTTCGTGAGCTAGAGGTGGAGGAATACAATGGTGTTGAGAACAAAGATCCATTCACCCGATTACCTAAACTGACTGAATTTCTTCAAGAGCAGCTAACTAAACCCATCACATTTCAGTATCAAAATGGCCAAGTTGGAGAAATTTATACCACTAGTGGTGTCTCCGAAACAGCTGCTAATCTCATCAGAGGCATTGTGAATATGTTCCAGTTAACCCTCAAGAGAAAACAATATGTATATAGCCTACAGGAGGTGAACATTTCACATTATTCTTAGATGCTTGAAACAATGGTACAGGAAGACATAAATTTATTGAGGCTAGTTTGCCATGTGCGTTGAACTATAGCTGGGAACATGTGTGATTGCATCCTATCTGTAAGCTTGCAAGTTGCCTTCTTTTAGACACGATCAGTTTGAAAATAATGCAAGTCATCTATTGACATGACTTTGTACGAATCCTGCAGTTGCAAGCCATTATTAAGGAGAGTGAATTCTGTAACACTAAGATGTACTTGAATGTATGTGTTTTTATGCGGACCTCTTAAAATCAATTTTGTAACGACGGCATTAGCAGGGATAGAATCCAAAGAAATATTGCCTATGAAATTTGTGAGATCTATTGAAAGCATAGCAAGAATAACATCACCACACTCTTTCTATTTCCTTCCCCACCTCATCTTTCCCCTTCTTTCACTCACAGCATGAACACATGATAAACATAATTTTAAGTGGCAAAGAAGATCTGCAGATATATTAACACACATAAAAAGATAACAGGTTCATAGCAACCAAAAGAAGCATTGCTGCGCAATCCTTAATTACACTTGACTCCAAGTCTCTAGAAGTGTGTAGATATAGGCTAAAAATCTTAGTTTTGTTTAGTTTCCTGTGTTGATTATGGGATTTTTCATTTATTTCAAGATTTTATTTTCATTTTGGAGGCAGTGTCCTCAGTAGTGCACCCAATTGCTCAGAAGTGCACATCATTCTTTAATTGCATACTCAATGATAAATAGCGTACATTATTCAGCAATAACGTGCACTATTGACAACACACAGTGCATCTTATTGCTGCACATTAAAATGGTTTCACATTAAAATTTCCTGTCATTTCACATTAAAAACAACATGAAACAACATGGGCAATGCTATTAACATTTCCTGTGTCATTTCAAATGAATGCACATCCCTACGACTTGCCATAGGAGTTTCCAATATTTCAGGTTATACCAGCTGACCACCTGTAGGGACTCCATTCTATTCAGTAACCTTAGTAACTATCAGGGCCATCCCATTAAAATCAGTCCTGTTGCCTCTCCCTGATCCGAACCATGAGATGAGATGATTTTTATAGATCGACTCCAATAAATTCACTCTTTCCTTAAATAATATTTATTGAGGTCCTCAGCATCCACATCTCTTAATGTTCTCTGTGGTGAGTGTGAATAATAGGGATAATCCACAACAATGGTTTCTCCTTTTTACCTGTCTATCCTGGGCTATAAGGTTCTTTTCTAAGGATAGGCTGCAGATGACTTCTCCCATAACTTGTTGCCCTCTCTATACTCTTCCAAAACCTCCTTTGCCCCCACCATCTCTGACACTATTTACTAAACCTCACTGAAAACTGCTACTCCCTTTTTCCATTAGGTTTTTCTCTCTCTCTTTTCACTTTCTCTGTGCCCTGTTTCCCCAGCCCAATCTCTTAAATCTCCCCCACCCCTTCTTACCCTTCTCTCTATTTCCTACCCTCATCTTAACTGTTCATAGAACCCATAAGGTAGGAATCCTGTTACGTGACCTAACCCAAAGAAGATAAACTCTAAACAGTCATTCTCTAAGGACTCTGCCTCTGAAAATTTAAGGCTTTAAGACATGGCATCTCTGAGGTACCTCTGTAGTCATTTGTTCTTTTCTTTTGCTTCTTCTGAAAATAAGTACCTTAAAAACCATCCATGACAATCAGTGAATATTTGCAAAATAACAATGAATTTTATGAACATCGACAAATATCTCTGCTATCTGCCTTTGATAGTAAAGGATAGCACTAAATATTACATATTAAAAGGTCTTATAATACAATGAGCTAACAGTCATTTATTTTATAAAAACCTGTGGTCCTTATTAAAAAAGGATTGTTTTCCCATTCTGTGCCTAAGTAAACGCATCTTTTTCAAATTTTGTTCAGTGCGGTTTCCATTGGGTACCCCTTTGCAGTGTTGACATAGTAAGCTTGTAGTGGTAGACTAGCATAGCTACTCGGTGAATTCTTATTATTGTTTTAACTTTATCAAAAACCGAAGTGAAGTTCGATAAGCAAAGATAGTAAATGCGTTTGATGAAAATGATGTCCATATGTAGCAAGACAGAACGGCAATAAAGAACAATAACTCTTTACATCCTTAGAAATCTAATCGTCTTCATTTTCTGGCAGTTGGGAATTGGAGGTGTTTGCCATACTACCTATGCCGTTCAAGAAAATAAGAAAGCAAGTCAAATCATTGCCACCAAATCAAGAAATGAAAACAACTGTGCAGAGAAAGTTCACATGGTGAGGGGTGATGCCTTTCTGCACAGGAGCAGCAGCTATGAGCAAGTAAGAAGGGCTTTGTACTGAAATTGATTTGTATGGATATTTCTCTCTCTCTTTTACGCTCCCACTCATCATCTTCTTTCTTTCTTGAGAGAAACAAAAACATCCAGACAGGTGCCACTTACAATTACAAGATCAAAGCAACACACAGTGGTGCTCGTATCCTAGAAGTCAATGTCCACGAGGTGCATCAGTTCACACCATTTAATGAAATGGATGGGGCAGCTCTGACAGAAGCAAGGTAAATATTTTAAAGTATTTCCAAAATGCATTATGGCAATAGTTTAATAGAACATAATCAGAGATAACTCACAGAAAGAATAAAACCATCTGCTTTGGAAAAAATATGCTAAATATTTAATCTAATTTCAAATAAGAATAAATGACTGGCCCTGTACAATAATGCCACCTTAGACCAGACCAGGAAATGTGTAGAAGCTCTATAGTACTCACACAGGAGTCACTTTATTTTCTGTCTCCAAGTACCTTATTTGCATTGTAATTTAATAAAATAGCAAGAAAAAGGATCAGATTATACGAGTTCCTTGGGGGTGATTTGTAGGAGGTATGGATTTGTGGGTTATCTCTATGCAGATGATATGCAACTCCTGATTGACGCGATAGTGATGAGGCTGTAGTGTTTCAGCGAGTGAATCACTGTTTGGAAGATATTGTGGTTTGGTTTCAGTCCCACCATCTGGTTTTGAATGTTGCGAAATCTGAAGTTGTGCTTTTCAGTCAGCTGACTGCAGATACTTTGAGGTCTGGGCTTTCTATAGGGGGGTATTCTGGCAGAATGTAATTTGGAATCTGGGTGTTTTCTTTGATGCTGTCCTTTGTTCTCAGTAGCAGGTGTCGCATGTAGTGCATGCGGCATTTGGCTCTTTGAGATTGATTCATCAGCTCCGGCCTTATTTGGATCAGGAGGCTTTGCGTTTGGTAGTCTAGGCGTTGGTGTTATACTGCCTGGACTACTGTGAAGCTTTATATGTTGGGTTGCCTGATTTCTTGATTAGGAAACTGAAGGTGGTGCACAACGCTGCCACCCGCGTCATCTGTGGTCTTCTGAGACGGGATCCGGTGGCAAGTGCTCGGCACCAGCTACATTGGTCCCGATGAAACAACAGTGTGTGTTTAAACTTTTGGTGCCGGCATTTAAAGTTCTGCATGATTCGGGGCCTAGATATTTAAGAGTTGCTACAGTGGGGGGGGCGGAGCCTGATGTCCAGCGGGTTAGACGCTTCGCGCTGAAGCTCCCGAGAGGCCTACTCAGAATCCTCACTTAATACCTACATAAACTTAATATTTTGCTCCGAACTTACCGGGGTGCCTCGGGGGGGATGGCGGCCCACAAACCAGTGCGCTTAGACTTCGGGTCTCCCTCTTCTTCACACGGAAAACGCTCCAAAACAGAGTTGTCTTCCCCACAAAAGATGGTTCCACTTCGGGAAAACCCCGAAATGCAACAGGAGATCTTGGAGGAAATACGCGGTGTGAAGGAACTGGTACAGTCCAACGGAGAAGCGCTCCGAGCCATGCGAGAAGATTTCGGTATGCTTCAGGACCGGCTTGAAGGTCTTTCACTACGGCAGGACAACATGGCGGGGGTCCTCGATTCGCACGCGGTGCGCTTGGTGAAACTGGACAAGGCTGAGCGTCAGATACAGAATCTTCAAAAAGAGTTAGAGGATAGCAATAATCGAGCCCGTCGCAACAATGTAAGGCTCATTGGAGTACCGGAGGGGGCGGAAGCAGGAGATATAAGAGAATTCCTGGTCAAAACTCTTCCCTCCTTGCTGAAGATCACTTTTCACAGAGATCTGGAAATTGACCGAGCACATCGTGTTCCTACCAACATGGCGCTCAATCGGACGACCCCCCGGCCTATCATCTTTCGCTTACTGAGATATCAGCAAGTTGAGCAAATTCTAAATGCTGCCCAGGCGAATCATCATCTGGAGTTTGAAAGTCATAAAGTCTCCTTCTTCCCTGACTTGGCGAAGCCCACAGTTGACCGCCGGAAGAGACTCCTTGCTTTTCGACCTAGACTTCAACAGCTACAGGCTCGCTTTGGCCTATTGTATCCAGCGAAGCTCAGAGTGACTCTCCATAACCAAACTAGAACCTTCGAAGATCCTGATCTGCTAGCAACATTTTTAGATTCCAAAGAAGCAGACCAGATGCGCTAATCCAACAACTTGGATCTGTAATCCGCCGGATCTGCCCGCCATTTTGAATGGCCCGACGCGGTGATCACAGCCTGGAACAGAGACTGCCTGGACTTTTCTTTCTTTCTATATATAACTTTCTTGGTCTCCTTTCCCTCCATGATGTGCACCTCGGTTGGATTCGGAGCACGCACAGCTATACAGGTTATATATTTCGATTTAGGCCTTCTCTTGGGTTTCTCCCCGCAGACATATGGTCGCCAGCAATTTCTGGGGTTCTGCTTCTTCTCTAATGCACTTCGGTGCTTATTTTTTTATATGGGGCGCTTCATTGTTTTGCATTAGCTTACTTTTTATCATGTCATGTGTACAGCCATATACAGTTAATATGAGGGTCATTGTGCAATTATGTGCGTTATCATGTTCTTTCTCAGAATTTTTAACCCTTCTGAATGGCCTTATGTAAGATCTTATCACTGAACGTAAAAGGCATCAATAGTCCAATCAAAAGAAAGAAAATCCTTAGCTATCTTAATCATGAACATGCTGATTTAGTGTTTCTTCAGGAAACGCATTTAAACTCCGTTGAAACACTGAAACTTAATGCTAAGCCTTACATGGTGGCTGCCTACTCTCCCGCCGTTTCCAAACGGTGTGGGGTAGCCATCTTGGTTAAGAAGTCTTTGCAAGCTACTGTAATGGATACTAGTTCTGATAAGGAGGGTAGATGGGCCCGTGCACACCTTAAGGTTGGAGATAGTGAATTCACGTGTATTTGTATTTATGCTCCGAATGTGGATAACCCTGCTTACTATGCAAGTATTGCGCAGTTGGCACAGGCCTCTGCCAATACTCCATTAATACTTGGCGGTGATTTCAACCAAGTACTTGATCCTTTGATAGATAGACTGCCGCCTAGAACGAGTGGTCCACCCAAGAGTCTTGATACCCTTACAGCTCTGATGAAAGATCTAGCGTTAGTAGATATATGGAGGCTGCTTCACCCCTCCGACTTAGAGTTCACCTTTTTCTCAGCCCCCCATCACTCACAATCTAGAATAGATTTTTTTCTTATCTCCAAAGCACTGATATCCCAAGTGGACATGGCTAGGATCCATCCTCTCCATATTTCAGATCATGCTGCCATATCTTTCTCATTACATGTCACTACGCAAGGTGAACATCCCCGTGCTTGGTTTTTTGATAGATCCCTACTAGACCAAAAAGATTTTCAGGTTGACATAAAGGCCGCTATCCAAGACTACTTTCATTTTAATTCACCCCATGACACTGCGAGCTGGGCTTGGTGGGAGGGTTTCAAGGCGTCCATCCGTGCAACTATAACTAGCTATCAAATTCGACAGGGGAAACAAAGAAAGCAACATTTACTGATTCTAGAACAACAGATACAAGCTGGAGAGCGTCTCCTCACGTCCCGTACTGACCCGTGTATTTTACTTCGCTTACAACGCCTTCGTTTTCAATACAATCAGCTTTTATATACCGCTGCTGCTAAAAATATTGAATCACAACAAGGGATGTACTATCGGGAAAATAACCGTGCTGGCAAAT
The DNA here is from genome assembly GCA_033557465.1 of Ichthyophis bannanicus. NCBI lineage: Eukaryota > Metazoa > Chordata > Amphibia > Gymnophiona > Ichthyophiidae > Ichthyophis > Ichthyophis bannanicus. The sequence continues at coordinate 208,700,556 of CM066040.1, forward strand.
TGTTAGCCAATGCTCTGAAAGGTCAAAAAGAAGCCAAGCGCGTTACCGCTCTCCGCAATCCGTCGGGGGGGAGCCTGGTCACTAAAGATACAGAAATATTAGAACTCTTTCGTGATTTTTATACTCGGCTTTATCAATCTGAATGTGACTTCGAGCCAGAAGCATTTGAACGACTACTATCAGGGGTACAACGGCCGACCCTATCTGACGAAGATAGAGAGGCCATGGACAAACCATTCACTTTATCAGAAATTCAATCTGCACTCAAGAGATGTGCCACAGGTCGAGCCGCAGGCCCGGACGGTCTCCCAGCTGAATTCTACAAAACTTTTAACGCTGACTTAGCTCCGTTTTTGAAACTATATTTTTCTGCTCTGGCCGAGGAGGGATCTCCTTCTGGATCCTTCTCAATGGCAAATGTAGTAGTTTTTGAGAAAGAGGGGAGAGATCCGCAACTAACGGCTAATTATCGTCCAATTTCCCTACTAAATGCAGACTATAAAATATTTGCCACTATTCTCTCCACCCGGCTCTCCGACAAGATGTCTACTTTAATACACCCAGATCAATGCGGTTTCATTCCCGGTAGATCAACTGCTGATAATGCTAGGACTCTATGTCATGTACTGACTGCCGCAGTTAATCTTGATCGACCATTGGTTGGCCTCTCACTTGATGCTGAGAAGGCCTTCGACCGCTTAGAATGGCCCTTCTTGTTTGCAACTCTCCGTTGGTACGGATTCGGAGAAGGCTTTCTCCGTTGTCTCCGAATCATGTATGCACAGCCTACAGCTAGTATCTGTGCTAATGCTTTAAGGTCTCAGCCATTTCCCCTGCAACGCGGTACTCGCCAGGGATGCCCACTGTCTCCACTTCTTTTCGATCTCGCACTCGAACCCTTAGCTTTACTAATCCGGCAATCCAAGGATATTCATGGAGTCCCCTTCTCTCATAGGGAAATCAAAATTTCAGCATATGCTGATGACCTTATGCTCTTTGTCTCCCTAGACTCAGTGCCGGCTGTCCTAGAGCAAATTGGTAACTATTCACAACTCTCGGGCTATAAGATAAATTGGACCAAATCGGTAGCCTTTCCACTAAATCCTCTGATCCATCAGGCAGATATGCAATCCTTTCCCTTTTTATGGCAACCTCGCATGGTCAAATACCTTGGGGTGCACTACTGCTCTCCTTTGGAAGACACCATCACCTTTAATGCTAAAGACTTAACCTCTAAGGTCCGGGCGCTTACTCAACGCTGGACTCCTTTAACACTTACTTGGTGGGGCCGCCTAGAAACCATTAAAATGATGATTGTTCCCAAAGTGAACTACATTTTAGAAATGCTGCCATGTCTCCTACCTCGACGTACATATAAAGATTTAGAGGGTCTTCTGACTAGATACTTATGGCAAAACAAGACACCTAGGATAGCGAAACATAAGTTACAAGCAGATAAAGAAAATGGTGGTGTCAGATTCCCTGATTTCCTGAAATACCACCATTCTTTTCTTCTCAAACAAGGCGCACGTTGGCTGGAAGACCTCACACCGAGTAGACCTGTGTGGCTAGATATAGAGGAGGACCTTTGCAAACCAATTCCTCTTACTTATCTCCCTGGTATGACTCTCCCATCAGACTCCCACTATCCACCAATGCTCTTAGACACTTTAGGTGCCTTTAATACTCTTGAGCAATCTCTAGACCCCCGACTCTGTCCGCTAGATAGACTCCCGCTTTGGCACAATGCTCGATTTCAAATACAAAATAAACCGATGGCGTGGAGCCCCTGGTACACTAGGGGCATTTGGATCCCTAATCAACTGTTCTATGATGGTCGCTGGAAAACTTTTAGCGAATTACAACTTGAATTTGGTCTCACAGCGAAACACTACTTTCAGTTGGTGCAACTTCAGCATTGTCTTCGGAGTGCTAAGGTGCTCCCGCCATCGGAAACCCATACCCAAGGATTGTCGGAGCTAATCCGATCTATCGGGAGCTCATCGGGTGTTGCATCTAACTTTTACAAAACTTTATGTAATACTGTAAATAGAGGCACTCCTGCAGCACAGAAATCCTGGGAGCGGGAAATGCATGTAACTTTGACCCCGGAGCAATGGAGCCTAGTCTGGAGCAAGGTGATACGGGTCTCTCGATCCGCCTCACTCACTCAGACACTTTTCTTTCTAGCCCACCGCTGTTTCTATACTCCTGACAGGTTAGCCAAATGGATAGCAATAGATGCTGGACATGCCATGCGGCCATTGGTTCACTAACTCATGTTATGTATGAATGCCCCGCATTACAGTATTACTGGAGTCGGGTCTGGGGTCGTATTCAATCTATTTTGCACTTTCAGGAGCCCCTCTCTTGGAAGATAGTGGGACTCCGCTCAGCAGCGGGGATCCCCTCTCTTCCCAAATCGGCTTACTTCCTTTTAGACTTTATGCTGGGCATAGCTATTTCCCTAATTACGAAATACTGGAAAAATAGCTCCCATCTGAGCCCCAATGAATGGTGGAATCATGTCTGTCTCTACAGTAAATATGAGCAAATACCTCGTATGTCAGCCTCTTCCGCTCAGACCCCCCACCACTTGTCTAAATGGAAGATGCTCAACGACTATGTTCAAACTGCTAAATGCTCTCATTTGACTGTTTAAATCTGTGTTAATCTCTGTCACATGATCATTCTGTATCGTAGATACTATTTCCGTTTGTTTTGATGTACAATAACTGTTGTTTGTAAGCGCCTACATGATGATACTTATCAGCTTAGAGAAGAAGCATAGGGGTGGGGGGTAATTGGGGTTGCTTTTCCTTATTGTATGCTTGTATTTGTTTCCTTTGGTGTGTTGTTTCTTTTTGCTTGTTGTAAAATGAAAATAAAAGTTTAAAAAAAAAAAAAAGAGTTGCTACAGTGGCATGTGCCTGGATGGGCTCTGCAGTCTGCAGGTGAACAATGGTTGGTTCTGTCAGGTGCCTCTCTAGTCCATTTGCAGCGCTGGTGTGCGCATGTTTTTTTCTGTGGTAGTTCCTGCCTTGTGGAATATACTGCCAGCAGCTCTCTGGCTGGAGTCTAATTTGTTGTCTTTTTGCAAGGCACTAAAAACGTTTCTTTTCCCCTAAGTTTTTAGGTGGTCACCACTCAGGTGGTGTGGGAAGGGTGGGATTATAGTTTTGCAGCGTTTGTAGTAGTTGTGAGGCTGTGCAGGGGGAGGTGGAACTGAGGTTTTGCAGCATGGGTTAGGGTGTCCTGCTGGGTGGGACTTTATATGGTGTTTTTATGTTTCCTGTACACCGCCATGAATGCTTTGGCAAAATGGTGGTATATAAGTGTTTTAAATAATTAAATAAAATAAAATTACCAAGAAGCTTTTCCTATTATGGAGAAGAGGCTTAGTTTTATTTATTTATTTATTTTTATTTAACAGCTTTTCTATACCACCTTTATCCAAGGCGGTTTGCATCAAACAACATAACAATTACAAAGGAATTGCTTTACATTAAACAGGGGCATGCAACTTGGAGATAAGTGGGGGGAATGAACTATTTACATGTAGAAATAACATCTTTTTTTTGTGCAGTGTTGGTTGATTTTATCTCTGTGCCATAATTTAGTTTCTGAAATCGGCCTGATCTCAGCTGATCTCAGAAGCTAAACAGTGTTGGGCAAGGCTCGTACTTGGGAGACCAACTTGGGATACCGGGTGCTGTAGACTGGCTGTGTGGAAGTAAGGCCTGTCAAATCTACTTCCGTTCATACCTTGCCAAGAAAACTCAGGGGCTGGGTCACCAGGAGTCAGCATTGACTCGATGGCACACCTTAATTTAGATCAAGACTCGGGCTTTTTTTTGCTGGATGCTAATTTTAAATTAATTCCTTGTAGAGAATGGAGATGGACCAGGATCTGTGCTTGCTCAGTCTACTTATACTTTCACTATACACTCACTAACTGGGTTCTCTTATCTTGTCATTTGAAATCTTTATCACCTCTAGTGAGAAGATACACAAATTTTATTTTAAAAAATACTTTAAGATAGGTAGTCATCTTATTCTGAAATAGCAAACAATGGCAGAAACTGGGGACACCTTGTAGCCTAATCAATTTCAAGGGATAGTTGCTAAGCTATAATAAAATCTGACATTTTAGATTATTTAACATGTTTTTTTTATACCTCTTTATCATTTCAATCAAAGTGGTTTACATTTTAACTTAAACTTGGTAATATACATTAAACAGAGATATTGATATCTTGGAATTTTCTGAGGCAATGGAGGGTTAAGTGATTTGTCCAGGGCTACAAGTAGTGCTAGTGGAAATTGAACCCTGGTGTCTTGGGTCCCAAGCCAGTGTGCTAACCATTAGGCTACTCCTCAACTCCACTCTGTTTAATAGCAGTAGCACTACAAGATTATGGCTAAGGGATCCCGGGTGCCATTTTGCACTCAGAGCCAGCTCTGGCAGGAGAAAGAGGGGATTGGTCCTGCTGGTCTATCCCACTAGACCACGAGGGACTTCAAAGATAGGCCCCAGTGGCCTTCGAGAATGGGGAGGAAGGCACAATAATTGCAGGGGGGTGAGCCCTGAGTCATTGTGTGGGAAAGGGGGCTCCACAACATCAACTGAAAATTTTCTGCCATGGGTCCTTTAATTTCACAGCCTAGAGCATTGGGCTAAGTATTAGCAACCCAATGCCCATGGAGGAAAAATAACGCCAGCTTTGTGCTGGTGTTATTTTTCTAATGAGGTGTTTTGCATGCATTTTTCCAGTTTTTTCTGTTTATAGTCCATAGACAATATTTAATCAGTTTTCATTCTTTTTAATTTATATTACCAATACTGTAAAATCTTTTTGTTTGTAACCTATTCAAAATCCATCCTCTCCTATCCCTTCTTACTACTCATCTCCTTCCTCAGACCCACATTGTACCAAAGCTAGACTATTACAGCTCCCTAACTGCTCATTTCCCTCGTTCCTATGTTTACACTCATCTGCAGCAATCAGTGCTACTGCTTGCCTTGACTCACAGCCCTTGTTTGTCCAAGTTATTATTGCCTTATGCTACTTTCAGTGGGCATCCAGCCCATCTCTGGTCATATTACTGCTGATTTTATAAGGATCACGTGGAAAGATACATGCTGTTTACGTGTATAAGTCCCTATTTTAAAGAATGTACTGTACATATGTCAATAGCAAAATTGTACCTAGTTAACAAATGTTCCATGTAAAACAGCAAAATTGTACCTAGTTAACAAATGTTCCATGTAAAACAGACTTGTAAATCTGTTCATTCCTTGTTCAATGTAAACCGCACCTGATCTGTGGAAGGTAGCGGTATATAAGCAACTGTTAAATAAATAAATAAAATAAATAGATACTTACATGCTCTTTGGGTGGTCAGTATTCGGTAAGCGTCATTGCATATACTTTCGATAGGGGTATGCACAGGTGCAGCACTTCAGTGGAGTCTAGACGGGGCTGTGGCTTTTTCCCATAGGTAATAGAATTAGACCTACATGCCTTTCTGTGCCCATCTAAGTGCCATAGCTACGTACTGGTGCGTCAGTATGCTCCCGTTTTATAAATGGGTCCTAACTCCATGCATGGCAACACACTGCCTGCATGGGAGTTAATAAAACCAGCCTCGTTATATTCACCACCTGGTTCAATACACCAATGTAAAATCTGTTGGTTGATATTCAGAAAATTTGTTTGGAAAACTGGGGGAAGTTACATGGACAACTCTTGGTTTCTTTAATTCTCTACTTATCACATAAAGTTTATCAGGTGATCGTTGGATGCAGTTGCAGACGTGCCAGAGGTATGATTGGACTTTAACTACATAGCTCTGAGAAACTTAACCTATTTGGTTAAGTTTAAAGTTCATTGGTTAAGTCAGGTCATACAAATACTTTTCTTAAAGTCCTGAAAGTAGGTGGAATATAAGCTTGTATGTTGTTGTTGTTGTTAAGTGCCGTCGAGTCAGTGTCAACTCATGGTGACCCTCTGGATAATTGACCTAAACTATGTTCGGTCATCAATCAAGCAGCTTATTGTTGATAGAATATATTAAATTTTATATTGTTTATTAAATTAAATTAAATTAAATTACCCAGTGAACTGTAATTGGGTATGTTGAGCAGCCAACTTAACTGATAAGTTTTCTTAATATTCAGATACAGTTAACTAGATAACTTAGGCAATAAACGTTCATCAGACATTAGGCCAACAAATCAAATTCAGAAAACCTACTTTAAAGAGAAAAATCACATTTGTGGTAAATTCCACAACAGATTTGTGCAGAGTCCAAAATAATCTTCTAGAATCAGCCTAAACTTTCATGTTTCCTCAAATCAATTCCAGATTTTTTTTAAGATTCATGGGAAAATCTTTATAGATTTTAGTAGCTAATCAATTGGAAATCTACCTGATTTGACTTTGACTTCAGATAATTTGCACACCCCCTACTCCTCCCTGTTTCCTTGGCTCGCAACCTTGGGGTCGTCTTTGACTCCTCCCTCTCCTTCTCCATACACATCCAACTGATAGCTAAAACCTGTCGTTTCTTTCTCTATAACATCAGCAAAATTCTTCCCTTCCTTTCAGAACACCCTCCTAAGACACTCATCCACTCTTTAGTGACCTCCCGTCTAGACTATTGTAACCACCTCCTTGCTGGCCTCCCTCTCAATCATCTCTCTCCCCTTCAATCTGTTCAAAACTCGGCTGTGTGGCAAATCTTCCTCCAGCCTCGATATGCTCATATAACCCCTCTTCTAAAGTCACTTCACTGGATCCCTATCCATTTCTGTATCCAGTTCAAACATCTCCTGCTGACCTATAAGTGCACTCATTCTGCTGTTCCTCACTACCTTTCCTCTCTTATCTCTCCCTACACCCCTCCTCATTAACTCCGCTCTTCTGGCAGATTCCTTCTATCTCTCTTCTCCAGACTTTGATCCTTCCACCTTGCTGCTCCTGATGCCTGGAACAAACTATCTGAGTCTGGGTGTGTCAGGCTTCATCTCTGGCCCTTTTCAAATCCAGGCATAAAACTCACCTCTTCGAGGCCGCTTCTGGATCCTGATCCACTTAGTCTCCAATGTGTTTCCTTATCACTCCACTTAATGTACCCTTGTCCCCAACTGTTGTGCTGTCTTGACTAGATTGTAAGCTCTGAAGAGCAGGGAGCGTCTTTTACATCTGTCTGTGCAGTGCTGCATATGTCTTGTAGCGCTATACAAATGATCAGTAGTAGTAGCTTTAATCAAGCATCTTCTCCATTCTGTTTCTCTTCCTTACCCAAATCCTAGAATCATCCATTTTACTAACACATTTCTTCTACTAAGTCACGTTTACATTTCCTACTATTGCTTCACTGCTCTGTGCTAATGGTGTACAGAATGAAATCTCCGTTGACTCAGAGTATTTTCTATTCTCAGACATCTCTTGCAATAATTACTGCTGTTATTACTATGTTATCAATATACAGTATTGGTATGATGACAAGTGATTAAAGGAGCATGTTTACAAAAGAGCACCAAGCAGTTAGTGTAGGATTTAATGTGCACTGTAAATGTAAGGCTGCAGTAATGACTACCAGGGCCAGCCCAAGGGTTTCTGTCACCCAAGGCAGACCCTCTGTGCCACCCCATACCATGCCTCTGACACCTCGTGACCCACCATGCCACCCCCCATCTCTCATTCCCGGCATCCATTTACTCACCTGAGGGAGGGGCATGGCATGGCAATCCTCCTTTTAAAACCGTCACTTCGAATTTCCATATCGCCCACCAGGGTCTGCCACTTTAGGCGAATGCCTAGTTCATCAGGTGGGTAGGCAGGCCCTGGTGGTTATCATGTGCTAAAAACAGCCAACATGCTAAAGATTCTGTGATAACTGCTTGTGCAAGTATGGGGAGGAAAATGGGGAGGCTATGGCTGGAGAATGGGTGTGGACTGCACCGTGAGTTAGCATGCGGTATATTTCCACACACTATCATGGCTGGCAATTGCATAGGTATACTTAAAAAATGCAATGTGTGTCTTTGAGTCCATGCTGACTCCTGGCGACCCAAATGCTCCTGGGCTTTCTTGGCAGTGCGACTGGAAGTAGATTGCCAGACCTTTCTTCCAAGGCAATGGAGGGTTAAGTGACTTGCCCAAGGCCACAAGGAATGGTAGTGGGAAATGAACCCTCGTTGCTTGGTTACCAAGCCACTGCTCTAACCACTAGGCTAGTCCTCCACTCCAGGTATACTTAACGCCTCCTTAAAAGGGGGCATTCAGTGCAACTGCACTATTGGCATGCAGTAACACCCCTACTGCAATTTAAAAAAGAAAAACAAAACTGATCCTTCAGTCCAATACCCTTACCTACCCCTGACAGTCTCATCCTCATGCTCCAACATTCCTTCCCAACAGCCTGATCTCTCATTCCAGCATCCCTACCTAATAGTCCCATTCCCCACCCCAGCATCTCTTTCCAACAAGCCAATCCTCCACTCTGGTATCCCTACCCACTTCACACAGCTCAATTAGTATCCTCACCCCAACAGCCCCAATGAACCCTGTCATTCATCCTTATCCCCACCTCCCCATTAGCATCCCAACTCACAACCCCATCCCTATTAATCCCTCTCCACCAAATACTTACTGGGGGTATTTCTGGTGGGTTAGTGGTGGGGCAGGAGTAATCTTTGTATGTTCCTGTTCCATTGCTGCCTGGGTCCAAAATGGTGAATGACTCCCCCCCCCCCCCCAGCAGTAGTCTCATGGTACTTTTGCTAAGGTTTAAGCTACCAAATAGGAAGCACACTCCTTATTTTGCAGCTTGACCCCTAGTGGTCATACTACACGAGTACTGTTGGGGGGGTCAGAATTGCCATTTTGATCCCAGGTGGCAATGGGACAGGTGCATCTGGAGATCACTTCTGCCCCACCACTAACCAACCATTTGTTCTTGTTCAATATTCCTTGTTCTTTGTTCACTGTAAACTGCCTAGCGCAGTGTGAGTTGAGTTTTCTGTAAACCGCCTTGATTATGTGATAAAGCGGTATATAAAATAAATAAATAACCAGAGATACTCCTGTTAAGTGATGGGGTGTCAGGGGTGAGAGGGTGGTTTGGTATGCTGATGGGTGGTGAGAGGCAAATGATAAGGCTTACAGGGAGGTGGTTTTGGCAGATGGGAATGCTGATGGGGACTGTTGGGGTTTGGGATGCTGATGGGAGTGGGGAGTAAGTGGCAAGGCTTATCAGGGAATTGAGGAGAGGATCAGCCTGTTAGGTAGGGATGCTTCGGTCTTTACTGAGGGTCTTTACTTAAGTCTTTACTGAGGAAGATGTTGTCCATGACTGAAATGGTATTTAAACATGATGCCGCAGAAGAATTGAAAGAAATATTGATACATCAGGAAGATTTATTAGAGCTATTTGATAAATTGAAGAATAGCAAATCACCTGGAAAGGATGGTATATATCCAAGGGTATTGAAAGAACTGAAATATGAGATTGCAGACCTACTGTTGGTGATAAGTGAACTATCATTAAAATCATCTGTAATACCTGAAGACTGGATGGTGGCCAATGTAACACCAATTTTTAAAAAGGGTTCCAGTGGTGATCTGGGAAACTACAGACTGGCGAGCCTGACATCCATACTGGGAAAAATGGTAGAAGCCATTATAAAGAACAAAATTACTGAACATGTAGATAGTCATGGCTTAATGGGTGACAGCCAACATAGCTTTAGCCAAGGAAGGTCTTGTTTTACTAATCTGTTATGCTTTTTTGAAGGTGTGAATAAACAGATAGACAAAGATGAGCTGGTTGATATAGTGTATCTGGATTTTCAGAAAGCCTTTGACAAGGTCTTTCATGAGACCTGGACTATTGTGGATCAGGAATTGGTTAAAAGATAGAAAGCAGAAGGTAGGGCCAAATGGCCAATTTTCCCAATGGAGAAAGGTGAATAGGGAGTACCCCAGGGATTTGTGCTGGGTCTGCTGCTTTTTAACATATTTATAAATGACCTGGAAATGGGAATAACAAGTGAGGATATCAAATTTGCAGATGACACAAAATTATTCAAAGTTGTTAAAACCTATGAGGACTGTGAAAAATTGCAACAGGACCTTGATAAATTGGAAGACTGGGTATCCAAATGGCAGATGAAACTTAATGTGGACAAGTGCAAAGTTATGCACCTGGGAAAGAATAACCCAAGCTATGGTTACATGATGCAAGGTCACACATTAGGAACCACCACCCAGGAGAAAGATTTAAGCGTAATCGTTGATAACATGTTGAAAACCTCTGCCCAGTGTGCAGCAGTGGCCAAGAAAGCCAATAGAATGCTAGGAAGCATAAGGAAAGGAATGGAGAATAAAACAAAAGGTATTATAATGCCTCTGTATTGTTCCATGATGCGACCGCACCTTGAATATTGTGTGCAATTCTGATCACCGTATCTTAAAAAGGATATAGCGTTATTAGAAAAGGTACAGAGAATAGCCACCAAAATGGTATAGGGGATGGAAGGAAACCCCTATGAAGAAAGGCTAAAAAGGTTAGGGCTCTTCGACCTGGAAAAGAGAAGGCTGAGGGGAAATATGATAGAAGTCTATAAATTAATGAATGGAGTGGAACGGGTAAACGTAGATCGATTGTTTACACCATCAAAATATAGAAAGACTAGGGGGCATGCAAAGAAGCTACAGTGTAACCTATTTAAAACTAATAAGAGAAAATATTTTTTCACTCAACCTGTAATCAAACCCTGGAAATTGGTACCGGAGGATGTAGTTATAGCTGTTAGTGTAGCCGGGTTAAAAAAGATTTGGACAAGTTCCTGGAGGAAAGGTCTATAAACCATTATTAAAGGGAACCCAGGAAATCCACTGCTTGCCCCAATACAAGCATTGTGGAACCTGTGTCTTTTGGGGAGACTGCTAGGTACTTATGACCTAGATTGGCCACTGTTGGAAACAGGATACTGGGCTTGATGGACCTTGGTCTGACCCAGTATGTTATATCTTATGTTCTTATGATCTTATGTTCAGGGAATTGAGCTATCAGGTATGGATACTAGAGCAGGGGATTGGAGTGTCGGGTAGGGATGCTGGAGTGAGGAATTGGGTTGTTGGGTGGAACAGGGGGTTTGGGCTTTCATGGTGAGTAGAGATGCTGAGTGGGGGAATTGTTTTTCTGCAGCAGACTGCAGTAAATGCATTCATAGAGAGCGTGGATGTACATACCATGCCATCTGTTAATATATTTACTATACAATAAATGCATATCCTGTGTGATTACTGCAGGGCAGATGCTGATCATGCCCCCAACAATTACTTCACAGGCTTCCCACTTACGGCATGTTAAATTTTGCCCCTGAAATGAAAATAAAATACATAGCATTGCATTAGTGGAGGGTTATACAAAAAATGAGTAGTACAAAATAAAAGGATTGTACAGAATGTACAGGGAACAGGTGGATAATATTATAGGTGTCTACCCTGAGGGGCATATGTTATGTGTTAAGAAATAATCAGTGATGATGCACTTGTAAGTCAGTGAAGACAAATATACAATATCAAAATGTCAGTACACATCTTTGAAGACAACTTTATAATGTCATGAGTGTGCTCTAATAAAATCAAAATAAATGTAAGTAGACAACCTAGGATGTCAAAAATACGGCATATGTATTTCAAATTACCTATATAGGCGACATTTTATGATGTCAAGACAAGATTCATTGATATCAGATCAAGCCTAAGAAGATGACATTGCAATGTCAAGATGAAGAGAAATAATGTCAGAAAACGTCTGTAGGCACTTCACAATGACAGGAAACGATGCAAAACTTAACCAAGAAAACCAATAACCTGAATTCATCAAAACGTTTCTCCTTTGGGAAAAACATTCATAAATCAAACCTTAACATGAGAGCCATTTGAATGGCATATTTACTGAAAAGAAACAATTTTTACCAGTTAAACAAGCACTACTCAACATAGAAACATAGAAAATGCCGATAGAAAAAGACCACATGACCTATCTAGTCTGCCCTTCCATATCCACTACAACAGGCCCTTTCATCCTTTAGAGATCTTCTGTGCTCATCTCATGCTTTCTTGAATTCAAATACCATCCTCGTCCCCACTTTCTCCACTGTGAGACTATTCCACATATCTAACACTCTTTCCATAAAGAAATATTTCCTCATATTACTCCTGAGTTTATCCCCTTTCACTCTCATCCTATGTCCCCTCTTAGCAGAGCTTGCTTTCAATCAACAGAGGCTCCCCTCTTGGGCATTTATGCCATGGAGGTATTTAAATGTCTCTAACGTATACATATTAAGATCTTTAAGTCTGTTCCCATATGCTTTATAACAAAGACCTCTAACCATCTTAGTAGCCACCCTCTGCACTGACTCCATCCTGCTTATATGCTTTCCAAGGTGTGGTCTCCAGAACTGTGCACAATACTTTAAATGTGGTCACACCAGAGACTTGTACAGAGGCACTATCACCTACTTTTTTCTGCTGGCCATTCCTCTCCCTATGCACCCAAGTATCCTGGCTTTTGCTGTCAACTTTTCTACCTGTTTAGCCACTTTCAGATCATCAGAAACGATCACGCCCAGGTCATAGTAACATAGTAAATGATGGCAGAAAAAAACCCAGCATGATCCATCTAGTCTGCCCAGCATGATGGCAAGCGTAGGTGCAACTGTCGCTCCGTGCAGGCCACCCCTCCCCACGTCCCTATTTAGGGGTGAACCCACCACTACATGCAGGACACCCCTATTTGTTGAGAAATTAGATGGTTCAGTTTACTTTGATTTTATCCTGTTGCTGTAAAGGGATCCACTGTGTCTGTCCCATACCGTTTTGAATTCCGTCACCGTGTTTGCCCTCACCACTTCCATTGGGAAGGCATTCCAAGCATCCACCACCCTTTCTGTGAAAAAGTATTTCCTGACATTGCCTTTCAATTTACCACCTTGCAGCTTCCTGTTATACCCTCTAGTTTTACAGCTTCTTCTTCTTTCGTAGACAGAAGTACTTCGCCCCCTACACTGTACCACTCCCTTGGATTTTTGCAGCCCAAATGCATGACTCTGCATTTTTGAGCATTAAATCTCAGCTACCAAATTCTCAACAATTCTTGAAACTTAGCTAGATCCCTCCTCATGCTATCTATTCTTTCCTGGGTGTCTACTCTATTACAGATTTTGGTATCATCCTCAAAGAGGCAAACCTTATCCAATAGCCCTTCTGCAATATCACTAACAAAGATGTTATTTATTTATTTTATTTTATTTATTTTATTTAACTGTATTTATATCCCGCTTTTCACCGGGTCAAAGCAGGTTAAAAAAATCAGACAAAGGACAGATCCCTGCAGCATACAACTGATAACCACCTCCTCCTCAAAGTATGCTCCATTTGCCTGTACCCTTTGTTGCCTACCACTCATCCACTTTCTAACCCAGTCAGTCACTTTAGAATCCTTCCTTAGTATGCTCAGTTTGTTTATAAGTCGCCTGTGTGGAACGGTGTCAAAGGCTTTACTGAAATCCAAGTACACCACATCTAGGGCTCTCCCTCAGTCCAACTCCCTGGTCACCCAATCAAAGAAATTAATGAGATTTGTCTGACAAGACCTGCCTCTGGTGAATCTATGCTGCCTCTGATCCTGCAACCCATTGGACTCCAGAAACCTCACTATGCTCTATCTTAGTAGTGTTTCCAATAATTTACTCACCACAGAGATTAAACTAACTGGCCTGTAGTTGTCAACCTCATCCTTACTTCCATTCCTGTGTATTGGGACCACATGTGCCTTCCTTCAGTCTTCTGCAACCACTCCCAACTCTAAAGAAGCATTGAAAAGGTCAGTCAGTGGAGCCGCTAGAACGTCCCCAAGTTCTTTCAATATTCTGGGATGTATCCCATCCGGTCCCAATGCCTTGTCTACTTTTAGTTTAGCTAGTTTCTCACAAACAGAGTCTTCTGAAAATCGTTCAAGATTCCCGACACGTCTGTTTTTCCTTGTGGGTGTTTTTTGAGGTCTTGCTCCTGGCCCTTCATCTGTGAACATAGAACAGAAATATTTGTTAAGCAAGTCCATTTTATTCTCATAAACCTCTACATATTCCTCCCTTTCACCCTTGAGTCTGACAATGCCACTTTTTCCCTTCCTCCTCTCACTAATATATCTGAAAAATGTCTTAGCCTTCCTTTTTATTTCATTGGCTATTTCACCTTCTTTATGAGATTTCAGACCTGCTATTAGTAATCTGTGAACTATCATTAAAATCATCTCTAATACCTGAAGATTGGCAGATCGCCAATGTAACACCAATTTTTAAAAAGGGTTCGAGGGGTGATCCGGGAAACTATAGACCGGTGAGCCTCACGTCAGTACCAGGAAAAATGGTAGAAACCATCATAAAGAATAAAATTACTCAGCATGTAGATAGTCATGGCCTAATGGGAGACAGCCAACATGGCTTTAGACAAGGAAGATCTTGTCTTACTAATCTGTTGTTTTTTTGAAAGTGTGAATAAACAGGTGGACAAAGGTGAGTCGGTTGATATAGTGTATCTGGACTTTCAGAAAGCCTTTGACAAGGTCCCTCATCAGAGACGTTTGGCAAAACTAAAGAGTCATGGGATAGGAGGCAGTGTAATACTGTGGATCAGGAACTGGTTAAAAGATAGAAAGCAGAGGGTTGGGCTAAATGGCCAATTTTCCCAATGGAGAACGGTGAATAGTGGTGTACCCCAGGGATCTGTGCTGAGTCCGTTGCTTTTTGACATATTCATAAATGACCTGGAAAGTGGAATAACGAGTAAGGTTATCAAATTTGCAGATGACACAAAACTATTTAAAGTTGTTAAAACCCAAGAGGACTGTGGAAAATTGGAAGAGGATCTTGATAAATTGGAAGACTTGGCATCAAAATGGCAGATGAAATTTAATGTGGACAAGTGCAAAGTTATGCACCTAGGGAAGAACAACCCAAACTATGGTTACATGATGCAAGGTTCCACATTAGGAACCACCACCCAGGTAAAAGATTTAGGCGTTATTGTGGATAACATGTTAAAACCCTCGGCCCAGTGTTCAGCGGCAGCCAAGAGAGCAAATAGAATGCTAGGTATCATAAGGAAAGGAATGGAAAATAAAACAAAAGATATTATAATGCCTCTATACCGTTCCATGGTGAGACCGCACCTTGAATATTGTGTGCAATTCTGGTCACCGTATCTTGAAAAGGATATAGCGTTATTAGAAATGGTTCAGAGAAGAGCCACCAAAATAGTAAAGGGGATGGAAGGATACTCCTATGAAGAAAGGCTAAAAAGGTTAGGGCTCTTTAACCTGGAAAAGAGACGGCTGAGGGGAGATATGATAGAAGTCTATAAATTAATGAACGGAGTGGAACGGATAAACATAGATCAACTGTTTACGTTATCAGAATATAGGAAGACTAGGGGACATGCAATGAAGCTACAGGGTAAACTATTTAAGACTAATAAAAGAAAATATTTTTTCACTCAACGTGTAATCAAACTCTGGAATTTGTTACCGGAGGATGTAGTAAAGGCTGTTAGTGTAGCTGGGTTTAGAAAAGGTTTGGACAAGTTCCTGGAGGAAAGGTCCATAAACCATTATTAAGAAGGGACCCAGGATATCAATGCTTGACCTAGTACAAGCATTGCAGAACCTGTGTCTTTTGGGGAAACTGCTAGGTATGTATGACCTAGATTGGCCACTGTTGGAAACAGGATACTGGGCTTGATGGACCTTGGTCTGACCCAGTATGGCATATCTTATGTTCTTATGTATCTTTGCTTTCCTGACTACTTTGTTAGCTTCTTTAAGTTTTCTGTGATTTCTTGTATTTAATGAAGGTTGTCCTCTTTTTCATCAGCTTTTCAGCTACTTCTTTTGAGAACCAAAGGGACCTCCTTTTCCTTTTACATTAATTTACTTTTCTAACAAAAAGGTTTGTTGCCCTTAAAATATCTCCTTTCAATTTTTTGCATTTGCTTTTTTACATCTTCCACACATTTCCATCCCACTAAGGACTCCTTGAGGTCTTGTCCCATCTCAGCAAAGTTAGTTTTCCTAAAGTCTAAGACCTTCGCTATTGAATGGCTTTTTATCAGCCCTAGTCCTAATACTGAACCATACCATCCGGTGATCACTGGATGCGAGATGATCTCCCACTATGAAATCAGAAACACTTTCCCCATTGGTGGGCCCCAAGTTCAGTATGTCCCCTTCATGTGTGAGTTACCCTTTGCCAGAATAGTTCTCCCTGTAGAGAATCTAGGATCTCCCTACTTCTAGACAACACCACAGCAGGGATGTGCCAGTCAACATCCGGCTTATTGAAGTCACCTATTAGTAGCACTTCCCCTTTCTTAGCAATACTGTGTATGTCTTCTATTAAATCTCCGTCCACTTCTTCTCCCTGTGAGGGAGGTCTGTATATCACACCAATGCAAATGGATTTCCCTTTCCCTCTTTCTCATTTAACCCACAGTGCCTCCTTCCTCCCTTTTAAGCCCTGTAATTCTATAGCTTTAATATTATCTTTTATATATAATGCCACTCCTCCTCCCCTTCTTCCTACCCTGTCCTTTCTGAATAAATAAATATAGAGCCTGGTATAATTACATCCCAGTCATGGCTGTCTGTGAACCATGTCTCCTTAACAGCCACTAAATCCAAGTCAGTCATTAAAGCCTCAACATCTGGGATCTTATTTTTCATGCTACAAGCATTTATACATACCACATTCACTGCTTATTATGCATATGCTGAATTAATAATATTAACATTTAGGGCCTTCTTTAGTAAGCTATAGTAGTGGTAATTTTCTTCTGAAACCGCATGCTAACAGTTACTTTGGACCCATGTTAACAGTGTGGGGCCCATATTAATAGTTAATACATTACGTTATCTGTTAGTTTACAATAATTCCTGCATTACTACTACTACTACTACTTCTACTATTAATCATTTGCATAGCACTACAAGGAATACACAGTGCTGTACAGACACATATAAAAGACGATCCCTGCTCATCAAAGCTTACAATCTAATCAAGACAGACAGTATAATAGATGAGAATAAGGATACAGTAGGGAAGGATAATGAGACAGAAGGATAACAAAGGATTAAGATCCAAAAGGGCCTGAAAGAGGTGAGCCTTTAGCATGGATTTGAAAAGGGGGAGAGATTAAACCTGATGTAAAGATACAGGTAGTTTGTTCCAGGCATAAGGAGCAAGGTAAAAGGATTGAAGTCTGGAATTGGTGGTTGAAGAGAAGAGCATAGAGAGAAGCAAACCAGAGGAAGAGTGGAGTTCACAACGAGGGGTGTAGGGAGAGAGAAGAGATGAAATATAATGAATGCATTTATAGGTCAGAAGGAGAAGTTTGTATTGGATATGGAAATGGAAGGGAAGCCATTAAAGTGATTTGAGAAAAGAGGTTATATGAGTATACTGGGGCTGGTGGAAGATTAGCCGCACAGCAGAGTTTTGAACAGATTGAAGGGGAGAAAGATGACTCAGAGGGAGACCAGCAAGGAGGAGGTTGCAAACGTTGAGGTGAGAAGTGACTAAAGAGTGGATAAGTGTTTAGTTGTGTGTTCAGAAAGGAAGGAGCAAATTTTGTTAATGTTGTAGAGAAAGAAACGACAGGTTTGTGCTGTCTGTTGGATATGTGTGGAGAAGGAGAAGGAGGAGTCAAAGATGACTCTAAGGTTGTGGACTGAGGAAACAGGAAACAGAAGAGTGTTATCAACAGAGATAGTGAAGGGAGGAAGGGGGGGGGTGTTAGGGGAAAAAAATAAGAAATTCCGTTTTCGCCATGTTCAATTTCAAATGGCGGTGAGACATCCAGGCAGTGATGTCAGATAGGCAGGCAGATATATGGCATTGGAGTGTAAGAGAAATATCAGGTGTAGATAGATCTGAGAGTCATCAGCATAAAAATGATACTGAAAGCCATGGGAAGAGATGAAGGCACCAAGGGACTGGGTATAGAGAAAGAACAGACCCTTGGGGTACACCAACTAAAGGAGGAATAGTAGTAGAGGAGGAACCACAAGAATAGATACTGAAGGAGCGATGGGAGAGATAAGACGAGAATCAGGACAGTACAGAGCCCCTAAAACCAAATGAGGGCAATGTATCAACGAGAAGGTGGTGGTCAGCAGAGTCAAGAGTAGGAGAAAGGTCAGAAGAATGAGGACTGATTAAAGACAGTGGTGGGATCCAGCCGGTTCAGCCCAGTTTGCCTGAACCGGTTCCTGCCACAGGCCATGTTCGGTGAACCGGGCCGAAAATGGAATCTGGATGCCGGCACTGCATTGGTGGGACTTCATCCCGCCCACCTTTGGTTTGTCAGCATCGGGGGACCGCGGCATTGCGGGAAGCCCTTGGTGCCATCCAATCACTTGTGGGCATGGGGATTGGGCCAATAGGCCACCAGGGAGCTGCTTTCCCTGCAGTGACTGCCAGCAGCCTGAGCGTGTGACGCCAGCAAAGCAATGCATGCTGTGCTACCGCCTGCTGAGGCCTGTCAGTAGCGGGATCAATCCAAACCAGTTCCTGTTCGGATCAGATCCCGCCACTGAGTAAAGGCTTTTGGATTTAGCCAGGAACAAGTCACTGGAGACTTTAGTAAGGGCTGTTTCAGTAGATGTAAGGTACGAAAGCCAGATTGAAATGAATCAAGGAGGGCTTGAGAGTAGAGAAATTCAAGGCTACGGTGGAGAACTGCACATTCAAGAATTTTAGAAATGAAGGGAAGAAGGGAGATTGGTTGATAATTAGAAGGACAAGTAGAGTCAAGTGAAGGTTTCTTGAGGAGAGGTGTGACTAGAGCATGCTTGAAGGCTGCAGGGAAAGTTGCAATAGAGAATGTTAGGTTACGAATGTGTGTGACGGAAGGGATGACAGAGGAGGAGATGTAGTTAAGGAGATGGGTGAGGATAGGATCAGAGGAGCAGATAGTAAGTTTAGAGGAGGAAAGAAGATGAGATGTTTTCTCTTCAGGGATCTTAGAAAAGAAAGATAGGGTAACAGAGATTGAGGGGAAAAGTTGGTATGGAAGAGGGGAGAAGAGGCAGTGGTACTGTCAAATCACTTGCAGGCAGAGGAATTGGGCCACTTGGCCACCAGGGAGCTGCTACCCTGCAGTGACTGCCAGTAGCGCTAGCACACGGCACCGGCAATGCAAATGCATGCCATGCTCCCGCCCACTCGGTCCTGTCAGTGGCGGGCTCGATCCAAACCAGTTCCTGTTTGGATCGAATCCCACTACTGGGAAGAGGGGATGAAGCTGATCTTGAGGGGAATTGGAGTGTAATCTTATAGAAATAGTCAGCTAGGTTTAGAGCAGAAAGAAAAGTGGGGGTCAGAGGCGGAGGTGCCTTAAGGAGAGAGTAGAGAAGAGATGACAGGGATCAGAGGCAAGACAGTTAGCTAGATGGACATATTAGTTTTGCTTGATGAGTACTATGGCAGTTTGGAAGGAAGTAAGAATGAATTTGAAGTGATGAAAGTCAGAAAGGGAGTGGGATTTGAACCAAGTGCACTCAGCTGAACGGGTACAGAAGTAAAGGTAGCGGGTAGTTGAAGACAGTCAGGGCTAAATTATAGGGCGCTTCACAGGACATAAGACAGGGAGAGCAAGAGAATCCAGAGCAGAGCAGTATTATAGGAAACTATAGCCTCATCAACCAAGTTAGAAGACAAAGTGGAGGAGAGAGGTGATGAGAGAATAGTGGAGAGAGCTAATGGATCCATAGCATGAAGATTCTTAAAAAGGTAGGAGACTGGATGAGACTGAGGTGGACAGTGATGAAGAGTGAAGGTCAGATAAGGGAAGAGCTGAGGTATGGAAATTAGAGTGTAAACAATTAGAGAAGCAAATAAGGTCAAGGTAATGGCCATGCTGATGAGTGGGGGCAGAAGAGCAAAGCTGAAGGTTAAATGAGGAGGTAAGGGAAAGGAGTTTGGAAGCATAGAGATCAGAAGGGGTATCAACATGAATGGTAAAGTCACCAAGAACAAGGGAAGGGGAAGAAGAATGGAGAAATAAGGAAAGCCATGAGTCAAAGTTGAAAAGAAAGGTAGTGGTGGACTTGCCAGGTGGTCTATAGATAGCAGCTATCCAGAGAGGTAAGGGATTAAAAAGGTGGATGGAGTAGACTTTGAAAGAGGAAAAGGAGTGAGACTGAGGTAGGGGGGGGGGGTTGAAATTGGCAGAAAGGGGAAAGAAGAAACCCAACACCACCACTACAGCCAGTGGCACGAGGAGTGTGCGAGAATTCATAACTGTTGTGAGAGAGGGCAGTGACCGAAGCAGTGTCATCAGGGAGGAGCCAGGTTTCAGTAAGAGCTAGAGTTGAAGAGAGTTAGAATTGAAGAGATCATGGGTAAAGGGGAGTTTATTAGCTATGGAATCAGTATTCCATAAGGCACAAGAAAAGGGGAGAGAGGAGGGAGAAAGGAGAGAAATATGGATGAGGTTAGAGTGGTTGAGTGAGGAGCAGGCATGAGAGAGAAGTCTTGGGGGGCCAGGGTTAGAATTAATGTCACCAGATGAAAGAAGGAGAAGAGTACAAGGCAGAGAGGAGATGGAACAGCGAAAACGAGGATGAGGTTGTTTAAGAGAGATGGGAGAGGGATGAATGAAAGGAATAAAAAGGTGAAGAAAAGGAGGAAGACAAGATAGGGGGAGAAATGGGAAAGGTAGAGAAAGGATGATATGGAAGGTGGATTTAAGTTGAAGGGGAGAGGGGAGAAGATTAAGGAATGTCAGAAAAAGGAAGAAAAGCTGATATGGAGCCATAGGAAATGTCTAATGCAAAAAAGCCATTTTGGAACCAGGAATCAGTATAGATTGAATCTTACAGCTGATGCGAAAGTCATTACCACATATTAACTGTTAACCAGACAGGTAACACAGAGCAGTTAATGCCAGTTCTAGGGGTACAGTAAACTGCATTGTGTGTTATCTACTGTACAGATAACACACAGCAGTAAACTTTTCTTTCTTCTAATTGCATTGGCAGGCCTCGCAAACCTGCTGGAAACTCCCCAAACAATCAACACAGACATCTCATGGTTACCACACATAAAACCTTCCTTCGTAAATAGGAGTTTTAATAATTATTGCTCAGATAGGGGGTCATCAGAACCGTGAATAGCGGGGATGATTGTCCCATTGGGATGTCCATCCCCGCTATTCGGCCCCTCTGCTGACCCCGACTAACTTCCCTGCACGTTGTACGGAGAGGTTAGACGGGGCAGGAAAGGGGCATTGTGGGGGCGGAGTTAGAAACATAGAAACATAGAAACATAGAAATATGAAGACAGAAAAAGACCACATGGCCTATCTAGTCTGTCCTTCCATAACAACTACAACAGTCCCCTTTTTTACCTTTAGAGATCCTCTGTGTTTGTCCCATGCTTTTTTGAATTCAGTTACTGTCCTCATCTCTACCACCTCCACTGGGAGACTATTCCACGGATCCACTACTCTTTCCATAAAGAAATATTTCCGCATATCACTCCTGAATCTATCTCCCTTCACCCTCATCCCATGTCCCCTCGTAGCAGAACTTGCTTTCAATTGAAAGAGGCTCTCTCCCTGAACATTTATGCCACGGAGGTATTTAAACATCTCAATCATATCACCTCTATCCCGCCTTTCCTCTCAAGTGTACATATTAAGATCCTTCAGTCTGTCCTCATATGCTTTATAATGAAGACCACTAATCATTTTAGTAGCCACCTTCTGCACCGACTCCATCCTGTTCACATCCTTTTGAAGGTGCGGTCTCCAGAATTGCACACTATACTCCAAATGAGGTCGCACCAAAGACTTATACAGAGGCATTATCACCTCCTTTTTTCTGCTAGCCATTCCTCTCCGTATGCACCCAAGCATCCTTCTAGCTTTTGCCATCGCCTTTTCTACCTGTTTAGCTACTTTAAGATCATCAGACACAACCACGCCTAGGTCCTGCTCTTCTTTAGTGGACAAAAGTACTTCACCCCCTATACTATATTGCTCCCTTGGATTGCTGCAGCCCAAATGCATGACCTTATATTTTTTAACATTAAATCCCAGCTGCCAAATTCTAGACCATTCTTCAAGCTTAGCTAGATCCCTCCTCATGTTATCTACCCCTTCCTGGGTGTCTACTCTATTGCAGATTTTGGTATCATCCGCAAAGAGGAAAACCTTACCTGAAAGCCCTTCCGCTATATCACTAACAAAGATGTTAAAAAGAATCGGACCAAGGACAGATCCCTGGGGCACACCACTGATAACATCCTTCTCCTCAGAGTGAGCTCCATTTACTTGTACTCTTTGTCGCCTCCCACCCAACCCATTTCTAACCCAAGCAGTAACTTTAGGGTCCATCCCTAGGGTGCTCAGTTTGTTTATAAGTCGCCTGTGAGGAACAGTGTCAAAGGCTTTACTGAAATCTAAATACACCACATCTAGGGCTCTCCCTCGGTCCAACTCCCTGGTCACCCAGTCAAAGAAATCAATCAGATTTGTCTGACAAGACCTGCCTCTGGTGAATCCATGCTGCCTCAGATCCTAATCCGCTGGACTCCAGAAACCTCACTATTTTCTCTTTCAGCAGCGTTTCCAATAATTTACTCACCACTGAAGTTAAACTAACCGGCCTGTAGTTTTCAACCACATCCGCTTTTGTGTAAAGGCACCACATGAGCCTCTCTCCAGTCCTTTGGCACTACTCCCGACTCCAACGAGGCATTGAAAAGTCAGTCAGTGGAGCTGCTAGAATGTCCCCAAGTTCCCTCAGTATTCTCGGGTGTATCCCATCCGGTCCCATCGCTTTGTCTACTTTAAGTTCAGAAAGTTTCTCACGAACACAGTCTTTTGAAAATTGATCAAGATGTCTTTTGCTCCTGGTTCTTCATCTGTGAACACAGAACAAAATATTTGTTAAGCAATTCCGCTTTATCCTTATCAGCTTCTACATATTCCTCCCCTGCACCCTTGAGTCTGACAATACCACTCTTGACCTTCCTCTTCTCACTAATATATCTGAAAAATGTCTTATCCCCCCATTTTATTGCATTGGCTATTTCCTCCTCCTTTTGAATCTTTGCCTTCTTGACTACTTTGCTAGCTTCTCTAAGTTTCTCCAAATACAGATGCCTGTCTTCCTCTCTCTGTGATCTCTTGTATTTCATGAAGGCCTCCCTCTTTTTCTTCACTTTTTCAGCTACGTCTTTCGAAAACCATAGCGGTCTCCTTTTCCTTTTACCTTTATTTACCATTTTAACAAAAAGGTTGGTTGCCCTTAAAATATCCCCTTTCAGTTTTGCCCACTGTTTTTCTACATCCCTCAGCTGTTCCCATCCAACTAATGACTCCCTGAGGTATTGGCCCATCTTCGCAAAGTTAGTCTTCCTAAAGTCTAAGATCCTCGCCTTTGAATGGATTCTAACAGCCCTAGTCCTAATACTGAACCACATCATCTGGTGATCACTGGATGCAAAATGATCTCCCACTACAACATCAGAAACACTTTCCCCATTGGTAAGCACCAAGTCCAGTATGGCCCCTTCACGTGTGGGGTCTGTTACCAATTGCCTGGATAGGCATTGGGCAGTCTGCGGTCCCTGATGTACAGGGCCAATTCCAATGTTGGCCCTGTACATCCGTGTCCAGCAGACTGAATGGGGAACTTATTCCACCTCTGAGGTGGAATAAGTTCCCCTAGTCGGCGGAGGAGGTAGGAGGGGGTAGAGGAGATTCCCCGCAGCCCGACCCTTGCATTGGGAGGCCAGATCAGGGGTCGGGTTTGGGAGAATGCAAAATCTGTTCAGCGGCCAGGGATCACGGCTCCTGAATGGAGCCATGGTGCCATGGCAACTAGACGCCATGGCACCGCGGCTCCATTCAGGAGCCTTGACTGAGTTAGCTGGGCTAGGTCTGTATGTTCAGGCCGTCTGGGATCGGGGTCCCAGCCTGCATGTACAGACCTGGATGTGATTCTGATCCCGCGGGGCTAGACATGCCCTACGGGATCAGAATCCCGTCT
This sequence comes from Ichthyophis bannanicus, assembly GCA_033557465.1. Classification (NCBI taxonomy): domain Eukaryota; kingdom Metazoa; phylum Chordata; class Amphibia; order Gymnophiona; family Ichthyophiidae; genus Ichthyophis; species Ichthyophis bannanicus. The sequence goes on from CM066040.1 coordinate 208,724,694, forward strand.
AGCTCTTTGTGTCCGGTTCCGACCTGGCACACAGAGAGCCAAGACATCCAGGATCGAATCAGGCTTATAGTATATCACTATTCTCAGCATTGTACATTGCAAATGGCATATCACAAATTATTTCTCAGCAGTACATTAGGTTATGTGAATCTCTAAAAGCTATACTGCAAATGATGGATAAAAGAAGGAAACCAGAATAGCGTTATGCACAGCCAATAAAAGTTTGGTTTGTGCTTGTTTTAAAAGTCTCTTTTTCAATTTTCATGTGTTTTTGAGTTTTCCATATATTTGTTTTAAACACAAGCCTTGTATGCTCATTAGGGATATTTTGCACAAGCAAATTGATTGTACATTAATTTGAAGGTCTATGCAGATATAAGTGATTTGCACACTTTAAAAAATTTTAGGCACCCAAATGTATTCCCTAAACTAGAAAAATCAAAATTTGCAGTTCTGCTTTTACCGATTAGATTTTAATTTCACTGCCAACTCAGAACTTCTGTATACCCTCTCTGCACTATTAATTAATTCTTCTTATCTTAAAATGAGCTAAAAATGTAAAATTTGCTTCTAGAATGAACTACAGTACAATACATACAATATCCTAATGGGTACACTATGGTGCAAGAGACTTGCCTCATGCACAGACAATTTTGACAGAGGGAACCGTTACATATACGCAAGAAAATATTTAAAAAGCCCTCATTTCTCTCTCTTCTTACCACTAACCACTAATCTTGAAACTGAACTCAAATTAACAGGCAGAAACTTGAGTTGGTTGATGTGCGGAAAAATCCTCCAGTCGTCCCTGAGTTGGAGTACCAGAACAGAGGATCTCTCCGCTACCATTTTGGAAGCGAACTGCCTGAGACTCCCATCCAGTTAGTGAGAACCAGAAACATTCAGGCCCAGGTAATTGATTTATCCCAGCCATCAGAAGTCATGAAAGTTAAAAAATATGACTGAATTTGAATTTGCTTAATCTCTGGATCTGTTGTCTTTAGATTACTGAAACACTTCAGCACTTGGTAGAAGAGGCGAAAATGTCATCTATTAAAGATACTCCACCTAAGTTCTTAAAACTCATACTACTTCTCCGTATGGCAACTTATGAAAATTTACAAGCAATTTGGATGCAGTATTCCAGCAGGCAAGATTGCAGGTAAAACTCAAGTCTTGAGGAAGGATTCTGATCGATGATTTTGTAGTTGAATTGTTCTATAAATTGTTTCTTGTGCTGTTCTCCCTTTGAAGTAGTTACATATGTCTAATTTCTTTGAAACATTTAGGAATAAATCTCAGGAGTTTTAAGTGCCATTTGCTTGTATAAATGTCAGACCTCTATGTGCAAAATGGCATGTATGTCAAAATGATGATTTCAGAAATGGCATTATATTTATTGATAGTAGAATGCAGGGTTTAAAGCATATGGGAAGGAGGTATGTTCTAGGTATGGTTTGGTAACCTTTGGATGTATTAATCTACTCTATATTAAGAATGTGTATACCTCAGAAAATTTCTTACTCAGCATTTATGCCTGCTCCAAGTCACACATAACCCTTGACTAACTTGTCTTTGGGATCTAAGGCTTGGAGTAGTACTTGTTGGTGGAGATTTGCATACATTTCTGAGCACCATAGTAACATAGTAAGATAAAGACCAGTATGGTCCATCTAGTCTGCCCAGGAAGATGGCAGGGCTAGGTGCACCCCTCCCCTTGTCTTTGTCCAAGGGTGCACCTGCCACTCTGTGTAGGCCACCCCTCCCCATGTCTTTTTTTAGGGGTGAAACCACTGCTCCATGTAGGAAATTCACCTCTCAAGACCAAAGTTTGCCTTTTCTGAAGAAGACTCCCTAATTGCTGTTCAAGAAAACAGGCACACAGATGTACAAATCACAGAGACCTCCCTTGAGCCATTTTTGGAGCCGATTCTATAGACATCCCCAGCGCAAGAACGTCCAAGTCACAAAGGGGCATGATAGAAGTGTGACCAGGGGAATTCTGCGTAAATTGAACATGCGCTCCCAATTTCAGAAACAGCAAGCACATCCCCACCCACTAGCAGGACCGTTCATGTCTATTCCTGCTCCACGGCACGAATAGACATCATAAAAGCTCTCTATCTGCTTTCCAGATACCTGAAGGGAATAGAGAGGAAGGTAGTCTGATATCCCCTATGCTTTCCAAGATGATAACCTGTTCCCACATGCAAAAAGCTTGCATAGACATGCATTCAGGATAGGACAGATGCCCCTGCCGCAAGTGTTTGTAACAGGAATATCTATGAGGTTACTCATGCAGCTGTCCATTTTGGAATGTCCAAGTTGCTAAACTTGAGCTATAACATAAACGTCTCTGGCTGGTATTTTGGATGTTTTGCCCTGGACACCCCAGATTTCACCTGGACATCTTCTCTAAAATATCACTTCACAAGTGAACACCCTTCAAAGAATTTTGTTTTTCTCTGGAACTAGAACACAACACTTAAAAGCTTGGAAGCAAAAGATACTTGGCTTATGTCAGTTTAAGTGAATCAGTGTTCTTGCTTGGACGGTTGGTGATGCAAAAGTAATTTTGGCAATTAAAAAAACCCCCCACTATGACAAGGAAACAGTCTTCTTTCTCTTCACTTTTTTTCCTTCTTGCAGATCCTGGATTTTGGATGCAATTCCAGCCATTGCTAATCCTATGGCTATAAAATTCATCAGAGAGAAAATTGAAATGAAAGAGCTCACTGAATTAGAAGCAGCCCAGGCACTGCTCATGGGCCTACATTTAATTAAAGCAGATCGGACTGCGCTAGCAGAAGCTATGGTATATTTTCACAGTTCCTAATCTTTCTTCACCAGTTCAGTCAGCTATGAAACACATTAAAAGCTAGCAATATTCCCTAGGCACATTTTAAGCAACAGAAAAAAAATGAATCTGCAAAGGTTCAAAAAAACAACTTGGAAAAAAAATCCAAAATAAAATAAACAAGTAGATTCTTCAGTTTAGCATCAAAAGTGGTATAATCTCTCGCAGGGGTCATTCTAAAAATCAATACCAGGTGATTGAGATATGATCAGGTGTGATAAAACAGGAAGTTCATCTTAAACATTAATGTTAAGCAGATTAATGATTTTACTATGTACTTTTTCTTTTCGTTATTGAGAACTCGCACATCTATGGGAAGCATGGGAAAAAATAACCTTTTCATTAGAACGTACTGATTTTTGTTTGCAGTTATTCTTCTCCTTTGCTTCTCAGCTGATGATCCCACCCCTCAGTCAAGTAGCCCGAATGTCTTCTTTGAAACCTCCAATATTGCTCATGCATGGACTGCTGACCACTGTGGGATATTAAAGCGGAAAGCAATTGATTCTCTCCCTAGTGGGCACAAGAATTTACATTTTGTCACATAAACCAGAGAATTAGAAGTCCCAGGTTAACGAGTGTGAGCCATCCTTGCCCTGTCATCACCCTTCTAAGCTGATGTATTAATGAGGTCCTCATAATGACAGTAGCACTCAAGGGCCAATAGTCAAAAGCACTTATCCAGGTTCGCGCAGCACCTGTTAACCAAGTAAGTGCCTGCTATAGTAACATAGTAATGGATGGTAAACAGAGATGAAGAAAAACAGCCCATCCGGTCTGCCGAGTAAGGTGCTTTTACTTTGCCGCTCCGTGCAGGTTGCCCCCACTCTGTGCCTTTTTTGAAGTGTAAAAAGGCCATTTGAGTTTTGCTTTTAGCAGCAAACTCCTCTTGCTATATATAGATCCTCTGTGTTTATCCCATGCCTTTTGTAATTCAGTCACTGTTTTTATTCCCACCATTTCCACTGGGAGGACATTCTAGGCATCCACCATCCTTTCTTTGAAAAAATATCCTCTGATGCTGCTTTTAAGTTTACTTCTTTGTGGCTTCATTCCATGTCCTCTAGCTTTCTGGTTTCTGACGTTCAGCAGCAGTATCTGTCTAATGCCACTGAATAGGTCCTCTGATCGCCTTGGCACCTTCTGGAGAGTGCATGGGCAGAACCGGGGCAGAACTCAGTTATCCAGATAGCAGCGATCTTCAGCTACTAACCGAATAACAATCCGCATAAGGTTAGGCCAGAAAAAAGGCTGTCCCAACTTTCTACAGATATTCAACGCTGGCCACTATCTGAATACAGGTGGTCAATATCTGGGGCCCGATATCCTACACCATTGACCAGCACTGCTAAAGCACCTAGCTGCCGGTGCTGAACTTTAAACCTGGATACTTAATGCCAGGGCCATATCTGGGCTCCAGCTTTGAATATCCAGTTTGCTGTGGAGCAAACTGGACGGTGGTGATATTCAGCCGCTGCCTGGTTAGCTTCTGTGGCAAAAGTTAGGCTAGGGTTTACAAACAGGAAGTTGGCACTGGGCCCCTGCAAGGGCAGGAGTCAAGCAGCCTCGCAGTGCTGAAGTTTTAAAGTAAGCCCTGCAGGGCAGTTTGGGAACATTACCGTTGCTGCAGGTCCCAGAGAAGGGCAGCAGCAGCGGCCATGGGCCTACACGTACTATTGGAGCTCTAGGCAGCCACCTACTTTGCCTAAGTGCCTCGCCGGACCTGTTTAATTAAAACATACATCTATCTGCATATGGTAGTTTCGTGCTGGTTGTTTCTTCTTCTTTATATAGTTTGAAATAATGAAATACTTTCTTCTCAGGCCATATTAACCAAAACTCATCTTAAACCAAATTCCTTGGTTTGGAAAGTGACCTGGCTCGCCTATGGCTCCTTGGTTCAACGGCACTGTGCTAATACCGTGGTCTGCCCAGAAGCAGCCCTGCAAGTACGTCATGTAGGATTCATAGCTAATTAAAATGATAAGTAAGGACTGTACTATCTCCACATATAGCAATCACTTCTAAAACGAGAAATTGGTGTCCACTTTGGGTGGCATTATGGCTCTCTTCAAATATTTGACAGTCCTAGCTAGTTAAGCAGCACGATTCTGGATTAAATTCAAGTTAGAGTATGAATGATGGAATATTTCTCAAGCATTGCATGAAAGCCAATGTGAGAGGTGGCGTTAACAGATGTTTTTCTATTGCTCACATTATTGTTCTTGTTCTTCAGCTACTCCATGATCTTGCTGATGGGGCTGTCAACAGGGCCAATGAAGAGGAAATGGTCCTAGCTCTAAAGGCTCTGGGAAATGCAGGACAGCCTGCGAGTATCAAAATCATCCGGAAGTTCCTGCAAGGATTTTCATCTAGTGCTTCCCAGCTTCCAATTGGCATTCAGGTTCAGGCTGTGTTGTCCCTGAAAAACATAGCTAAGAAAGACCATAGACAGGTAATGGTTAATAAAGTTTCTTCTTGGCCTACTGTGCTGTTTAAAATCCTCAGAATGGGAATTACTCATTTCTGAAATATTCAAAGCAACCTTTGAAATGTATATCACACATTTTAAACAGTGATACTAAACTCAGTATTGGAGGCCATTTTATAAAGAATTTTTCATGCTTAAAATCTATTTTAGGAAATGACATATAATAAAGCCCAATAGATAATATTTTATTGACCACAAAAACTGAGCAAATTTGCATCTTATCAATGCATAGGCATTGTTAACTTTAATGCTCAAATTTCATCATCATTCCATTGTTTTCTTTTCCAAGCTCACTTTACAGCAAAAGAATACTTAAACATTCAGAAGCAGCTCAGAAACCAATAGCCTGACATCGTATTATGTTTTGAAAGCCCTTTTTGCTTCAAAGGAAGTTTCTCACAGATCTTTCCATAGTCATTTCCTGGTTGATGGTAGAGAGAGCATGGAAGCACTGTTGCAACTGCTGGACCGTACTCTTTGAAACCTGGAAATAACTATGGAAAGATCTGTGAGAAACTTCCCCTGAAGCAGAAAGGGATTTCAAAACATAATACTATGTCGGGCTTTTTGTTTGTGAACTGCTTCTGAATGTTTAAGTATACTTTCATTGTAAAGTGAGCTTGGAAAATAAAAAAAATGGAATGATGATAATATTTAAGAATTAAAGTTAACGAAGCTTATGCATTGATAAGATACAAATGTTCTCAGTTTTGATGGTCCATATAATATTATCTTTTGGGCTTTATTAAATATGATTTCCTGTATTGAGCTAATTGCTTGGATTTTTATAAAATTAGCCCAGGGATTATACGTTGTAGCTTTCAGGAACATGCTATAATTGCTGTTAGTGAAAAATAAATTTTAAAGGACTCTACTAATAAATCAGCTGCTTCTGCCCCCATGCAAAAGGAACTCTGCATCGGGCATCGGAAGGGGCAGAAGTACAAAGAGCCTCGCAGCACTGTTGGTTTAGGTAAGCGCTGTGGAGCTGTTTGAAGCCATTGCGCTACTGCAGGTTCTGGAGAGGGGTGGCAGTGACGACAATGAGGGTGAAGGGATGAGGTTAAACCAAGGTGCCTCATATCCTTGTACTGGCCCTGATCTCAGCATGCCCCTCATCTATTAAGCACCTTCAGGAGCTGCCATTGGACAATGATGAGAGTGGAGAATGGGGAGAAAATTGCTGGGGAGAATATTGAACAAAGTGGCTACAGTCTTCTTTTTTTTTTTTTAAGTACCGCAAAGTCAATGCTGACTCCTGGCGACCCAGCAGCCTCTGGGTTTTCTTGGCAAGGTATGACTGGAAGTAAAATACCAGGCCTCTTCTTCCAAGGCAATGAAGGGTAAAGTGACTTGCCCAAAGCCACAAGGAATGCCAGTGGGAATCGAACCCAGATCTCCTGGGTACTAGGCTACTCCTCCACGCCTACTGTCTTTACATTTCCAATATTCAGTCTGTGCGGACAGGTGGAAATATGAGTTTCTACTCATCTTGCTACAAAATGAAGCTAGGATGGAAACAGAATTTTAGGAATACCTAAAGAAAAATAGAGAACCTCACAAAATAAAATATTAGTTAAATGAAATTTTTTATTTTTGAAAATATAATTCTCATTTTCTTGCTTGCTTTTTGCTTTATTGTATTTTTTACCAGCACTGCTAGTTTAAGAAGTATATCATTCATGTAGAGCCCGATTCTGGTAGGGGCAGGTCCGAGCCGTCCAGACGACCCCAAGCAATATGGGCCCGTTTGGACCTGATTCTGGACCACAGGAACAAAACGTTCCCGCAGTAGCCAGAATCAGGCCCCTGCTGCCTGCGGGGATGTCCTCGCAACCCCGACTCCGGTGTTCCCAGCCCCTCTTCCCCGATGCTCGACCCAAGGCTGGCCTGCTATGGCCTGGATCGGGGGGCAGGGACCCCCCCCTGCACCCGGCCCTGACCCTGGGGGGGGATCCCTGGCCCCGATCGTGGTAAAAGCGCTGCTTATTCCATCTTTGAGATGGAATAAGCAGCACATTCCCATGGGGCCGGCAGCACGTACAGAGATGTGACCTGAACTGGCCCTGTACATGCTACGGGGCTGGCCTGTCCCCACTCCGCCCCCACCGGCTCTCCCCGTCCTGATGCACAGGACATACAAGGAGAGCTGGTGGGAGAATTGGGCCCCACAACCCTCGTTTCTGCATGAGGCCCATGGTAACATATGTATTATTTAAAAAATATTTGAGTCAATAGTCAAAAGGAGTTGTGTTTAATGGCAGCAATCAAACGTAAAACTACCTTGACCACAGATCTCCGATGCACTATATGGATAGTGCTCGCCAAAAATTGCTCTAGCTGCTCTATCACTATCTGTATAGAAGGTCATTTTATAAAGTGATTCCTGCGCATCTGTAGACACACACACATAAATAATCTCTTATAAAATACTGACCAGTTTAAAAGTATATTCTCTGGCATCATGGTACATACTTTGCCAGTGGGCATGCACATTGGCGAAGGTTGGAGGCAGCATCAGTGGAGCTCTCAAGTATGTGCATAGATTATAAAATACTAGAATTTGCATGCACACGTCAAAGAGATAAGTACAGGCATGTACACCAGTTGTAGGACTGCCATAAATGGCGACGCCTGCAATGTAGCCATGCGTTAAGTGACTTATTGTAGTATTTTAAAACCAGTTGGCGCCTACTTGTCCTTATAAAATGAGCTTAACATAGATGTCTTAAAACATACTTTAAAATTTCCCTCCATATGCCTGATCAGAGTTAGGTAAAGCAAGGTTGAGAACAGAAAACGATCCATACGGTGGCTGAATATCATCACTAAATGGATAGTTCTCATTGGTCACTGCATTATGCATATATTTAGTACAGCTGCTTATCCATGCAGTAACATTAAATAGGGGTGTTCATTCGTGAGAATGAAAGTTGCTTTTACAGGCATGTACATGGGGTACATACAGAGGCATTTTTACTAAAAAGCGCTAGGTTAACGCATGGTAACCCCAAAATTAGTGTGGGAGGTGGCATAGACCCATGCTAACTGTTGGGGTTGTGCCCAGTATGTCCCAGCACATCTAACTCAGGTGCATTACTGCCGGCCATTGAGGAGGCGGTAAGTGCGCCCATGTTAATAGCGGCAATTGTGGTTAACGCGCTCCATGCACATGTGCTGTTAGTGCCCGCATGCTGTCCCTAACCTGTCCAGTCACTACCCTTTCCTGCATTAACATTTAGTGTGGGACTTTTACTATTCTGCCCCATGCTATCAGCATGGTGCACTTAACATGTGGCAAACTTTGTGCTAAATAGTAGCACAGTTTAGTGAATAAGCCCCACAATGCGCACCTAAAAAACTAATAGGTGAAATGAAAACAAAAAGGTTCCCTTAACTAGGGAAATATTCATTTTAAATGTAAACAAACAACTTTTTGTGGTTGATGTTGTACACACCCCTAGTTTATATACATATTTTTTAGCAGCATGACTAGTGTTTAAAAAAATACAGTGACCACTAGATGTGAATATTGACATTTCTTTATTTTATTTATTTATTTTACATTTCTTATATACCGCACTATCTGACATCAGCGCGGTTTACATCGAACACAAAAATTCAGCACAAAAACAAGTGTCTGAGTTACATTAAACAGGGTCAATAAACTTGGCTAACAAGTTAATTATGAATCACAGGAAGGTAAACTTGGATTGCAAAGTAAACTATTTACATCTTTAAATTATAGGACAAATGGAACGTAATTAATGGTAAGTGGATCCTTATAATTAATGATCAGTGGACCTTACTATGTGGGGAATTCTAACTCATTAGGTGATTCGGAGTTCCTGTAACTAACGGAGAGGGGACGTGCCTCTGCACTTACCGGGAAGTATTTAAGGAATAAGTAATGTTTGAGGGCCTTTCTAAATTGAAGTAGGCTGGTGGTTGCTCTAATATCTAGTGGCAATGTATTCCAAAGTTTTGGGGCACGGAGACTGAAAGCCCTGTTTGCTGTTGATGAGGTGCTTCTTGTAAGTTCACAAGGAACCCTTAGCATATTTAATGCAGTTGATCTTCTTGTTCTATTCGGGGTTATGGGTTTGATGAGATCAGTTAGAGAAGTGGAGGAGAGACTATTTACCGCTTTGAAGGTAAGTAGTAATGTCTTAAAGATAATCCTGGCCTGTATAGGAAGTCAGTGTAACTGCTTCAGAAGGGGCGACACATGCTCACTCCTAGATGCACCATAGAGAACCCTCGCAGCGCTATTCATTGCAAGCTGTAAGGGGTTCAAGGTTGATTGAGGGAGGCCTAGCAAAATGATATTAGCATAGTCAAAGTGAGGCATGATCAGAGCCTGGTAGATGGTACGGAAATCCTCAGGTTCAAGAAGGGGGCGAAGATGTCTTAGTGACCGGATTTTGTAATATATGGCTCTTACAGTGTTGGCTATATGTGCCTTCATGTTCAGGTTCTGGTCGAGCGTAACACCCAGATAACGTATTTTGGGTTTTGATTGTAGCTCAGCATCTTTCACCTTCAGGAATTGTGGAGAGGTAAAGTTTGGGTTCTTTGAAATGAAGAAGACCTCTGTCTTCTTATGTTGTATCCTTAGGTTTTGTGACAAGAGCCATTCCAATATGGCATCAAAGCAGTTGCTCAGAGGGGATAGGTCCAATTTGTCTATGTTGAAAGGCATATAGAGCAGAACATCATCCGCATATACCATGCAACTTACATTGAAAGACCGGATGATCTTACAAATAGGTTGCATATAAATATTGAACAACAAAGCAGAGAGGGAGGAACCTTGTGGGACCCCCTGCCCTTGGTGAAATGGATCAGACATCGCTCCACCAGCACGAACGTGTTGCCATCTTTCGGATAAGTACGATCTGCACCATTCAAGGGCAGTTCCGCCAAACTCCTTTCTCTTTTAGCCGTATTAGGAGGAGGTCATGGTTCACAGAGTCAAAAGCTGCGGCTATGTCCAGGAACACAAGTGCAAAACCCTGCCGGATGTTGTTGATACCAGAAATTATGTTATTGAGGAGCAATGTAAGGAGTGTTTCTACACCGTGTGACTCTCTGAAGCCATGTTGGCAAGGATCCAGGGGCGCAGCGGCATCGATGTGGTCTTGCAGTTGACATTGAACCTCCTTTTCTATTAACTTTGCAAGAAAAGGAATACTTGAGATGGGTCTGTAGGAGTCTACCTTTTGAGGATCTAACTTACAATTTTTCAGGAGTGGTCTGATGGAAGTTTGCTTGAGGGCAGAGGGGAATGTACCAGAGTTGAAAGACAGGTTTATTATTTTAGATATTATTGGGCTGAATTCAGAACGCAATTCCTTTATCCAGAAAGCTGGGCAAGGGTCCGTCTGAGCAGTTGTGGAATTAAGAGACATGATCAGATCTTCAAATCGCTTCCTGAAGGGCATAGAGAAAATGGTTAGAGCTGTTGGGCAATCTTGAGTTGTGGGGGCAAATTCTAATGGAGGTTTATTTGTTTGTGTAAGCTTTGATTGTAGGTAGACTGCAAAGTCCTGAGGATGGATCTCGCATTGCTTTTCAGGGGATGGTTCTTTAGATAAGGTTTTTACTAGGTTAAACAAATCATGAGGTTTGTTTAGGGCACGCTTTAAAGTGTCCATGTGGTACCGCTTCATTTTCTCTGAGATGGCCTTGCGATGGATGGATAGTTGATTGAGGTAGGCTGCCTGGTCTACCGTGGAGTGAGACCGACGCCAGCGCTTCTCGAGGCTACGTAGTTGGGATAGTGATAGCCTCAGTTCGTCTGTGTACCATGGTGCAGAAGCTCTTTTTCTAGGCGGTCTGTTAAGTGGAGGTCGTAATGCAATCGCATTAAGACTGCTGTTCCAGCAGGTGATTAGATCCTCTATTTTTAAGGAGGTCTCATTACGAAGTGAGCATGTTCCAGCAAGGATGCGATCTCTGTTGAAAGGAAAAAAGCTCCTGGCTAGAGCTTTAGGGCTGTTATTTGGAGCACTGATGGACTGTGAATGACTCTTGTGAGTAGGAATCTGGAAAATGAGTTTATGATCTGACCACGGTACAGCAGTTATAGATATCCCAGTATTGTGTGGTTGGATGTATACAGACTGTGGAGCAAAGATAAGGTCAAGGGTGTTTCCCTTCACATGGGTAGGTTCATGAACTAATTGTTGGTATCCAAGGGATTCAAGCGCTTCGAGGAAGGCGGATGAATGGCAATCTTGGAGAGCTGGCAGGTTAAAATCACCAGCAATCCAAGTTGGGGTATTAGGATTCTGGACGTTGGATGCCAGATCAATAATGGTTGGAAGGACGTCTGGGGAGGCTGAAGGTGCTCTGTATAGAAGGTTTAAAGCGCATAACTTGTTGGAGATAGAGACTAACTCTAGGTGGTCGGAGCTAGGAGCATCTATCAGCTGGAACTGAAGGTCTGATCTGGAGAGTATGAGCACGCCCCCCTCCTCGCTTGTTATGTCTGTGACTGGTAAACACTGAGAAATTTGGTGGAAGGAGCTGATTAAGTAGTACATTGTCTTCTGCGGAAAGCCATGTTTCAGTAGCCATGAGAATATCAAGGTTATGGAGGGAAATTGTGTCTGCAATCACCGGCCATTTCTTACGAATTGAGCGGGCGTTGATGAGGGCACATTTTAAACTATGTGAGTAGAGGCTTTCCTCCTGTTTGGCTCTCATCAAATGTTGAAGTGGAAGGTATATTAGATGCTTGTGATGTGGATGAGAGTTCCAATTATAACTGAACTTGGGTGTACCTGTCCATCTTTTTCCTTGGCTATATAAAATAGGTATCCTCCATGGATAGGAATACCTGGAGGGTTATCTTCATTGCACCATCACATACTTATGAGAGTCACTTAACCTTCCATTGCCTCAGAAGAATACAACTTATCAATGTCCCTGTTTAATGCACATCACCACTTTAAGTTACAATGTAAACCGCTTTGATTAAAAATGATAAAGCAGTATAAAAAAAACCTGTTAAATAAATAAATTAAAAAACAAGTACATAGAATTGTCTATTCTAAAATTAGACATGCAGGGGGTTATTCTGAGACACGAATAGCAGGAATGGACGTCCATCCCCGCTATTCATGTCAGCTCCTGCCCCTGTATAACTTCCCCACTGGCTGTGCGGGGAAGTTAGGGGTCCACCAAAGTAGCACAGTGCGGGGAAGTTATACAGGGGCGGGGAAGGGGCAGCATGGGGACGAAGAGTGGGCGGGCAGCAGGCGGTCACCAGTCCTGGATGTACAGCGCTGATTCTGATGTTGGCCCTGTACGTCCAGGGCCTGCAAAATGTCCGGGGAAGTTATCCCACCCCTTGGGTGGAATAACTTTCCTGGACACGTTCTTTCGGCAGCTCCGGGGTGCGGAAGGCGCTGGAGGGGCAAAAGTTAATTGCTCGCAGCCCAATCCTGTCCTTAGGAGGCTGGATCAGGGTCAGGCTGCGGGGAATTAACTTTTTAGCAGGCGGCCGGCATTGTGGCATTTAAATGGAGCTGTGGCGCCATGGCACCGTGGCTCCATTTAAATGCCCTGACTGAGTTAGGTGGGCTTTGCTGTACATGCAGACTGGGACTGAATCGCAGTCCTGGCTTGCATGTACAGTGCTGTTCGCATTTCTGATCCCGTGGGGCTAGATGTGCCCCGCAGGATAAGAATCGTGATCTCCTTTGTGCGTTCAGGTCAGCCCGGATGTACAAAGGAGATCTATGTCGGGATCAGAATCAGGCCCACAGGGCCTGATATTCAGAAGGGCTTAGCTGAATATTTCCTCTGACCGCCACAGCACTTTCTCAATAATGTTGGGTTGGTCTGTGGGTGGAGCTGGGGAGGAGCTGGCACTTCTTCGGATAGCAGCGATATTCAGCACCACTAGGCGATAAATATTTGCGTAATTTAAGACAGCAAAAAAGCTGTCTTAAGTCTGTGCAGGTTGGCTATCTAAAGAGTGGCTGGAAGCCACCACTATCTGGATAATCGCACTGGTGACAGCAAAACAGCCACTATCCGGATGCTGTCATTGAATATCTGGAGATTTTTTTACCCATGATGGCCAGCATTTAAAAAAGGCTGACCTCCATGGGCTCAATACTGCCCCAACATATTCTTGGTCCCAAAGAACTAATTATTATGGGAACAGTATAAACTGATATTAAAATGTATTATGAACATTTAAACAGAATCAAATTAAGAATACACAATTTTATTATTCATTTCTAAGATATTATTTCTTTCATTTAGTTAAGTCATGAGGTAACCTCATACGTAGTTTCTATACTTAAATCATTTAAAGCTTTTGCATATTCCCAGGTTTCTTCATTATCTGATTAAGGATATCAATTGGTGAAACAGTTCTTGCTCTCTCATGGCTTATTCAGTAACCAATCAACAAGCCGAGAAGATTTCAATTGCATCTAGTATTAAATGACCGTATTCTTGAAATCACAGAAGAGTGGTCTCATGTAATGATCTAAAGCACTAAAGCAAAGTCAAGGCTTTCATAAACAATAAACGGCCCATCAGCTGTATGGTACAGGTTAAAACAAAAGTACAAAAGAACCTAAGGACAAAGATATGCCATGCTGGGTCAAACCAAAGGTCCATCAAGCCCAGCAAACTGTCTCTGAGAGTGGCCAATCCAGGTCATTAGGAAGAACCAGGAGATCCCACAAAGGTCCATTTCTTACATTTCCCTCCCAAGGATGAGCAGTAGCATTCTGAAGTCAACATAATAAATATTTGTTAAAGGGCCTCTCCAAAAATATATCCAAACCCTTTTTAAACTGAGCTATGTTAGGTGCCTTGACCACATCTTCTAACAGCAACTTCCACTGTCTGTTCATTGAGCAAAAAAATATATTTTCTCTAATTTGCATCACTTGTTGACATTAAATTTCATCTGCCATTTTGACACTCGCTTTTCCAAGTTGCTTCTGGTGATCAAATTTGCAGATAACATCAAATTATTTAAAGTTGTTAAAAAAACAAGAGGCTTGTAAAAAAAATTAAAAGAAGCTTTGATAAATTGGGAGAATGGGTGTCCAAATGACAGATGACATTTAATGTGGACAAGTGCAAAGTTATGCACTTAGGGAAGAACACCCCAAACTACAGTTATACGATGCAAGGTTCCACATTAGGAACCAACACCCAGGAAAAGGATTAAGTGTCATGGATAATACATTGAAACCCTCTCCCAGTGTGCAGTGGCAGCCAAGAAAGCAAATAGAATGCTAGGAATCATAAAGAAAGGAATGGAAAATAAAATGAAACCTATTATAATGCCTCGGTATTGCTCCTTGATGCGACCATACCTTGAATATTGTTTGCAATTCTGGTCACCAAATCTTAAAAAAGAAATAGCAGAATTAGAAAAGGTACAGAGAAAAGCGACAAAAATGGTAAAGGGGATGGAAGGAAATCTCTACGAGGAAAGGTTTAAAAGGTTAGGGCTCTTCAACTTGGAAAAGAGATGGTTGAGGGGAGATATGATAGAGGTTTATAAAATAATGAATGGAGTAGAACAGTTAAATGTAGATAAATGTAAATTTAAGACTAATCGGAGAAAATATTTTTTCACTCCACATGTAATCAAACTCTGGAATTTTTTACCAGAGGATGTAGTAGAAGCCGTTAGTGTAGCTGGATTCAAAAGAGATTTAGATAAGTTTCTGGAGGAAAAGTCCATAAACTATTATTAAAAAGGACCAGGGAAATCCACTGCTTACCCACTGGACAAGCAGCATGGAATCTGTGTACCTTTGGGTACCTTACAAGTACTTGTGACCTGGTTTAGTCACTGCTGAAAACAGGATACTGGGCTTGATGGACCCTTACTCTGACCCAGTATGGCATATCTTATGTTCTTATATTCTACAAGTTTCCTCCTCAGTTCCTTAGGAATCTTCCTGCTATTTATCCACTGACTCTCTCCACTACTGTCTCTTCTCTTCTTTCTTCCACTTTGTTCTCTAAGTCTGTTGATGAGGCCATAGTTTCCTATAACACCGCTCTCTCCTCTACTCTGGATACTCTTGCTCTGCCCACAGCATGTCCTATAAGGTGCACTTCAACTCAGCCCTGGCTGTCTTCAACTCTCTGCGACCTATGCTCCTGTGCCCACTCAGCTGAATGCACCTGGCTCAAATTCCGCTCCATTTCTGATTTCCTTTGCTTCAAATTCATGCTTACTTCTTTCCAGTTAGCCATTGAACCCGCTAAGCAAAACTATTTTATCCATCTGTCTTGCCTCTAACCCCCTGCCATCTCTTCTCTACTCTCAATTGCCTTCTTAAGGCACCACCACCTCAAATCCCTTCTTCTCTCTCTGCCCAAACCCTAGCCGACTATTTACACAATAAAGTCCATAAGATTACTCTTCAGTTCCCTTCTAATTCTCCTTCACTCCCTATTCCCTCTCTCCCATACCAACTTTTCCCTTCAATTTCTAGTACCCTTTCATCCTTTTCTAAAATCTCTGAGGAGGAAACCTCCCTTCTTCTTTCCTCCTCTAAACTCACTCTACCTGTACTTCTGATTCTATCCCCACCCATCTCCTCAACTCCATCTCCTCCTCTGTCATCCCTTCCGTCTCACACATTCTCAACCTTTCACTCTCCACTGCAATCTTCCCTGCAGCCTTCAAGCATGCTATGATCACTCCTCTCCTCAAAAAACCTTCACTTGACCCTACCAGTCCTTCTAATTACTGACCCTTTTTTCCCATTCATTTCCAAACTTCTTGAATGTGCAGTTCTCTGCCACTGCCTCAAATTTCTCTCCTCTCATGCCCTCCGTGAGCCACTCCAGTCTAGTTTTCATCTCTTTCATTCTACTGAAACGGATCTTGCCAAAGTCTCCAGTGACTTGTTCCTGACTAAGTCAAAAAGCTTTTAATCAGTTCTCATTCTTCTTGGCCTTTCTGCTGTTTTTTATATTGTTGACCACCTCCTCCTTTTTGACACATTATTCTTTCTAGGTTTTAGGGACTCTGGGCTGTGTTGGTTCTCTTCTTATCTCTCTTTCAGTATTTGTTATGGTGGTTCCTCCTCTACTGCCATCCTTCTTTCAGTTGGTGTACCCCAAAGGTCTGTTCTAGGCCCTCTCCTTTTGTAACTCTACACCCAGTCCCTTGGTACCTTCATATCTTCCCATGGCTTTCAGTATCATTTTTATGCTGATCTATCTATTTTCACCTGACATTTCCCTTATACTCCAAGCTCGTATCTCTGCCTGATTATCTGACATTGCTGCCTAAATGTCTCACCGCCGTTTGAAATTGAACATGGCTAAACCAAACTTCTTATCTTCCCCTAAACCCTCCTCCCCCTTCCTCCTTTCTCTATCACTATTGACAATACTACTCTTCTTCCTGTTTCCTCAGCCCGCAACCTTGAGGTTATCTTTGATTCCTCCCTTTCCTTCTCCAAGCATTTCGTCGTTTCTTAACATTAACAAAATTTGCCCTTTCCTCTCTGAACACACAACTAAAACTCTATCTACTCTTTCATTACCTCCCATCTTGATTACTACAACCTCCTCCTTGCTGGTCTCCATCAGAGTCATCTCTCTCCTCTTCAATCTATTCAGAACTCTGCTGCGCAGCTAATCTTCCGCCAGTCCCAATACACTCATAACCCTCTTCTGAAATCACTTCACTGGCTCTCCTTCCATTTCCATATCCATTTCAGACTTCTCCTTCTAACCTATAAATGCATTCACTTTACTGCCCCTTGTTACCTTTCCTCTCTCCTCTCTCCCTACACCACTCCTTGTGAATTCCGCTCCTTCTCTGGCTTTCTTCTCTCTGTGCCCTTTTCTTCTAGTGCCAACTCCAGACTTCGATCTTTTCACCTTGCTGCTCTTTATGCCTGGAACAAACCTCCTGTATTTTTATGTCTAGTCTCATCTCTCTCCCTCTTCAAATCCATGCTAAAGGCTTACCTCTTTGAGGCCGCTTTTGGATCCTAATCTCGTTCCCCTGGTCTTCTCTCCCTATTGAACCCCTTATTTCTCTTGTATTGTGCTGTGTGTCTTAACTAGATTGTAAGCTCTTCAAGCAGGGACTGTCTTCTAGATGTGTTTGTACAGCTCTGCATATGCCTTGTAGCACTATATAAATGATTAGTAGTAGTTGCAGTTCTTCACAGTCTGCT
The DNA here is from genome assembly GCA_033557465.1 of Ichthyophis bannanicus. NCBI lineage: Eukaryota > Metazoa > Chordata > Amphibia > Gymnophiona > Ichthyophiidae > Ichthyophis > Ichthyophis bannanicus. Next base: position 208,742,236 of record CM066040.1, read on the forward strand.
TTTGTGTCCTCTGCAATTTTGATCAATTTACTCATTGCTTCCTTCTCCAGATCATTAATGAACATGTTAAACAACACTGGTCTTAGCACAGATCCATGAGATATTCCACTATTGACCATGTTCCATTGAAAAGCAGACCATTTAGTTCTATCCAATGCTTCCTATCTTTGAACCAGTTGGTCATCCAAGTAAGATACCAGCCCCCTATGCCATGACTCTGGCGTTTTATTGAACTTTTATGCTCCAATTTCACTGGAGTTTAAGTTTTTTCTGATGTTGTAGTTTCTCTTACCTGAGCAAACAAAAGCCTCTGCTGACCATTGGCTGCAAGAAAACCAATCTTGTTATTATAATGTAAAAATACTAATGACAATAATTTGCGATAAATGGCACTATTCTAAAAGGAACACACATTCATAGCCATTGGAAATATTGCTTTTCAGGTGAAATATTGTTCTAGTTCCTAAATATTTTCTTACAAGACAAATTAGCCTTACTTTTATATCGTCAAATGAAGGGTTACAATATCTAATTAAAGATGCATTCAAAGGAAGGATTAATGATGGCCATCTAACAATCTGTCTTTGTTCTTGATTAGGTGCAAGACATTGCGCTACAGCTCTTCATGAACCATGAAGCCCCTCCTGAGGTTCGAATGGGAGCCTCCATGGTGCTGCTGGATTCCAAGCCCAGTGTCACTGTATTGATAACAGTAGCTAATGCTTTACTTAAAGAGACCAACTTGCAAGTAGCAGCTTTCATGTATCCACAGCTGAAGGCTTTGAGCAGAAGCACAGTTCCAGATGTCCAAGCAGAGTAAGGGCTTAAATTACAATTTAATTACATATTAACATAGTAGCCTTTGACCTACCCCCTCCCCCTCCATGAGTACTCTGAACTTCTCCGGCCCCACTCTGGTTTTCCCTGTAGGTTTCTCCTCTCAACTTTTCTTTCCACTTCTATTACTGTCCCTTTTCTGTTCTTTATCCCCACTGTCCTGTTAATTGGCGTTCCTTTCTTTTTCTCTCCTTGCAGTCTTTTTAAAGTTATGTTGTAAACCGCCTGCATGCCTTGGCCAAGGCGCTATATCCAGAAATGAAATAACGATAAAGTAATATGTATATGACCGCAGATAAAGACCAGTATTTAGGGTTGTACCTGCCGCTCTGTGCAGGTCAGCCCCCCCTCTATTTATTGAAATATAAAAGATATTTAAGTTTGCTTTGATTTCATCCTCTTGCTATAAAGGGATCTTCTGTATCTGTCCCATGCCATTTTGAATTCCATCACTGTATTTGCCCCCACCACCTCCATTAGGAGGGCATTCCAAGAATCCACTACGAAAAGTATTTCCTGATGTTGCTTTTTTTTACCGCCTTGCAGCTTCATCATATGCCCTCTAGTTTTACAGATTCCCCTTCTTTGAAAAAGTTTTTTTTTTTATTTGATACTCTTTAAGTACTTAAAATTCGGTTTCATATCTTCCCTGTCCCTCTTCTCCTCCAAGGTATACATATTTAGGTCTTCAAGTGACTTCCCATATGTCTTCTAGCTCAGGTTCCAAATCATTTTGGTTGCCTTCCTCTGAAATATTTCAAGTCTTTTTATATCCTTTGTGAGATTATGGTCGCCAAAACTGAACACAATATTCCAAGTGAGGCCTTACCAGCGACTTGTACAGTGGCATTAGTACCTGTTCCTTTCTGCTGGTTATTCCTCTCTGTATGCAGCCCAGCATCCTTTTGGCTTTGACCACTGCCTTTTTACATTGTTTTGCCACCTTGAGATCCTCAGACACTAGCACTCCAAGGTCCCTCTCCTGGTCTCTCCCCCTATCGCATAAAAGTCCTCTGGATTTCTGTATCCCAAGTGCATGACTCTGCACTTTTTTGCATTTTATCTTTCCTCATGTTGTCCACTCCCTCAGATGTGTCCACTCTGTTGCAAATTTTTGTGTCATCTGCAGAAAGGCAGACTTTTCCATTCAGTCCTTCCGCAATATCACTCACAAATACATTGAACAGTATCAGTACCAGGACTGATCCCTGAGGCACTCCACTACACACCTTACTTTCTTCTGTGTGAGTTCAATTTACTACCACCTTCTGTCATCTGTCAGTCAACCAATATCTAATCCAGTTCACCACCTTAGGACTTATCCTCAGGTTGCTCAGTTTATTGATAAGCCTCCTATGAGACTTTGCTGAAATCTAGGTATATCACATCCATCGCATGTCCTTGATCTAGTTCTCTGGTCACCCAGTCAAAGAACTCAATCAAATTTGTTTGGCATGATCTTGCAATCCATTGGTTTCCAGAAAGTCCACTATTCTTTCTTTCAAGAGCACCTTCATTACTTTACCCACCACAGAGGTAAGGCTAACCAATCTATAGTTTTGTCACCTCTCCCCTATTACCACTTTTGTGAATAGGTACAACATCAGCCCTTCTCCAGTCTTGAAGAATCTCTCTCTTCTCCAAGGATCTATTAAAAACATCTTTAAAGGCCCTGCCAAAACCTCTCTGAGCTCTTTCAGGAAAAAGGGGGACTGTTGTAGTTGTTGATATGGAAGGACAGACTAGATAGGCCATGTGGTCTTTTTCTGTCGTCATGTTTCTATGTTTCTATCCTGGGATATATTCGATCTGGTCCCATGGCCTTGTCCACTTTCAGGTTTGCAAGTTGTTCAAAAACATTATCATCTATGAATGGTGTGATCTATTCCATTCCATTTGCATATTTGTCAATCATATGTGGTCCTTCTCCAGGATTTTCATTCATGAATATAGAACAGAAGTATTTGTTTAGCATTTTCAGTTTTTCAATGTCACTTTCTACAAATCCGTCCTCAGCACCTTTGAGTCTTGCAGTTCCACCTCTGATCTTCATTTTCTCCTGAATATACCTGAAAAATGTTTTGTCTCCATGCTTTACATCTTTAGTCATCTCTTCTTCCGCCTTTGCTTTTGTTATCCTTATTTCTCTCTTTGTCTCTTTTAGCTTTACATTGTATTCTTTTTGTGATCTTCTGAATTTTGTGAAAGCTGTATTTTTTGCCATTATTTATGCAGCCACTTCTTTGGTGAACCAAATAGATTTCCTTTTCCTCTTGTTTTTATTTACTTTCCTTAAATAAATAAATAAATAAATAAATAAATATCCATTGCCCCTTTTATTGTCTCTTCTAGTTTAACCCACTGCAATTCCAATTCCCTTATCTCCTCCCATCCTGCCAACTTATCCTTCAAGTTCTTTCCCATTTTATTGAAGTCAATGTTTTTGATGTCTAGGACTTTGAGTTTGCTGTAATTGGACTCTGCCTCGGCTTTTACTTCAAACCACACTGTGTGATAATCACTGCTGCTCAAATGGGCACCCACCTGGACATTCGACATGTTATCTCCATTGGTGGTTCCATCACCAGTTATCTGAGCAATGCTTCTTGGAAAGCATCGACAATCCTTTTACTTATTTCCAGATTTGCAGAAGGAATTCTCTAGTCCACATCTGGTAGATTAAAATCACTTCTTTCTTCATAGCTATCATTGCAATATCAGTGATCAAGTGTCTATCCATTCCTTCCGTTTGAGTTGGAGGCCTGTAGACTACACCAGTGTGAATGATAGTGCCATCACCTCTTGGTAACAAAATCCACAGTGCTTCTTCTTTTCCCCAGGTCCCCTGCATTTCAGTGGCTTTAATACTGCTCTTGGCATATAGGGCTACTCCTCCTCCTTTTCTGCCTTCTCCATCTCTTCTAAATAAATTATAATCATCTATGGCTATGTCCCATTCATGCAACTCGCTAAACCATGTTTCTGTATGGGCCACAATGTCCAAATCCATTTCCACCATTAGGGCTTCCAGGTAAGGCACTTTGTTTAGGCAGACTAGATGGACCATACTGGTCTTTATCTGCCGTCATTTACTATGTTACTATGTTTGCTAGACTTTGAGCATTGTGCTCATTGCCTTCCAGCAATTGTTGGTTGGCTTGCTTGTATTTTAGACGGATTTCGTTCCAGATTCCAATTCTCTCTTGTCATTGATGTGTGGAGTAGTTCAGTAATACCAGTTATGTACTACAAAATGTGTTTTTACATCCCCCATATGACTTTTTGAGGACAATTGAGTGGTACTCAAAAGCACATAGAAGTAGGGAGAGTAGAAAAATGCCTGAATAGGACACCAATCATTGAATTACATTTTCAGAGATTCCAGTTAATTAGATGCAGGTTGATTTTTTAAAATATCACTTATTTGAAAAAAAAAGCAAATAGACGGTATCATTTTTAATACTTTTTCATCCATACCCTGCATCCATGCCCCAGTATTGCAATGCATGCAAGTTAATATTTGTTTTAATTGGTTACTCAGACAGTTCTGTGGTTGATTTCTTATGTGTTACTAGAGATGCACCAAAGGTAAAGAATGGTGCAATACTTTTTTATTTAACTTATATTGTGTTCTTAAGTATTATTTTTTTATTTTATATTTCTAAATCTTTCACAATAACAATATAGGCAATAAATATAAATCAATAATCAATATAACAATGATGAAAGAAAATTCATGCCTTCTCATCCGCCCACAATAAGGGAGGCAAGAACCAAAAAAGAGAAAAAAGGAAATACATTGTAAGAGAGAGAGCTGTGGAGAAGTGCTACCAGCGGAATGCACACTATGGTCCTCCCCTCCCCCATTTGGCCCAGACTTCCCTCCTTAGAAATAATAAGCTCTAAATGCTGCTTTGGTTCAGTAAAGTAATAATTCTGTCCCCCAAAACTTACATAATATAAAGAAGGAAATTTCAAAAGCCAGGTCCACTGAAGCAAAAGGTTCTAGACCGTAAGGTCAAGAACTCCCTTCGCCGGGCCTGAGTCTGTTTAGATACATCAGGAAATATACAAACAACCAAACCCATAAACTGCTCTTGCATATGTCGAAAATATAGATGTAAAATAGAAACTTTATCCTACTCAAAGGTAAAAGTGATCAGCAGAGTACTACGGGATGTTAACAGTTCCATAGAAACCTCCAAAAATCCAGTTAGATCTAGTTGCTCTTGAAGGGCAACTAAGGCTACTAGAGCCTCCACTGGAATAGGGCACATAAAATGCCCTAGCCACTGGTAGAAGATTGTCCGATGCCCAGCCCAAGATCTCAGCCAGATATTTCTTCACCAGTTCTACAGGTCCAAGCAATCGGGATCGAGAAAACCCAAGGAACCACAAGTTATTCCTTCTAGACCGATTCTGCAAAAATTCCAACTTCCTCCAAAGTTCGAAACTCTCTTTCACTTGGGCATCCTTGAAGGAAACAAACTCCACCACTTGCCCCTCCAGTTGCTTGAGTCTATCCTCATGCTGCGCCACCTCATTCTTCTGAGCCAAAACCAGTTCTGAAACAGAATCCACCTTCAAAGAAAATTGTGTCAAACTTGTATGAAGAGGAACGTCCAAAGACTTACTTGAGTTCCACAGCATCTCAATGGTGATAGCAGGCTCCTTCCCCAAAGAAGACACTCCATTCCTATTCCCCAGATGATCAACCGGCAAGGCTCCCACTCCACAAACTAAAGCCTTGCCTTCGGGTGAGGATTAAGCAAGGAGGAGGCCTTGCAAACCTTCCACTGCTGGCATAGCATTTCCAGCAGTCAGAGGAACCAACCCCCCCCCCCCCCCAAGGAGTGCTTCTGGGTTGCCAGGGACATGCCCTTTCTTCAGGGCTCAATGAGGCCCCCTCCATGCTCCGCTCCAAAGAAAATACTCCAGAGCAGTCCAAGGCAGCAACTTCTCCTTCCACCGTCCGAACACCCAGGGCATCAAGGGAAAGCTGGCCACTTCCTCCCACAGCCACTCCAGCCAGATGGTGTGTCTGCTTGTCCTTGCACTTCAGCATGCCGTGCAAGGGTAGGTCACTCACCGAAGACGGCACCTAGCACTTCGTAGCTCGGCCCTCTCAAGGCACCATCTTGCCTCCCAGCCATTCCTTAAGTATTTTGTTTTCTTTCAGATATTTTTAAGCATTTTCAGTTCAAAGATTTTTTTTTTTCATTTGGAGAAATTTGTTTCCAAATTCTCATATTAAAATACATGTCTGGTATTCAAAGCCCTTAGCCCACCAGTCAGCTAAGGGGGCAGGCCATGATATTCAGCAGCACTATCCAGATACTGCTGTTGAATATCTCCACAGACACCCCTCCTCAAGTATTAACTAGTTAGTACAGGGATGGTCCATGGACAGAGTCGGGTGGCACTTATCCTGTTAGCATGATTTTCAGTGGCCCTTATCCAGAGAAGCTAACAAAAGTTGTAGCACAGTAATAACGGGTGATTTCAATTACCCTGGTATCAACTGGGTCAGTGTCACGGTAGGACATGTTAGGGAGATAAAGTTCCTAGATTAAATAAATAACTGCTTCTTGGAGCAGCTGGTTCATGAACCGACCAGAGGGGAAGCCATTTTGGGCCTAGTCCTTAGTAGAACACAAGATCTGGTACAAAAGATAAGGGTGTTGGGGCCACTTGGCAATAGTGATCATGGCATGATCACATTTGATTTAATAAATGGAGAAAGGCCAGCAAGGAAATCCACAGAACAACTTTTTAACTTTCAAAAGGGAAACTTTAATAAAATGAGGAAAATAGTTAAGAAAAAACTAAAAGGAGCAGTTGCAAAGGTTAAAGATGTACAGCAAGTTGTTGTTTAAAAATACTATCTTGGAAGCCCAGACCAGCTGTATTCCACGCTACAAGAAAAGTGGAAGGAAATCCAAAAAAACTGCCAGCATGGTTTAAAGATGAGATCGGAGCGGCACCAAATGATGAAAGCTGAAAACAACATAAGCACTGGCAAGTTAGATGCAAGGCATTGATAAGCCAGGCAAAGAAAGAATTTGAGAAGAAGCTTGCTGTAAAGCAAAAATGTGTAATAAAGACTTTTCAAGAACATTCAAACAAAAAACCTGTGAGAGGCTCAGGTGGACCATTAGATGACAGAGTGGTAAAAGGGGCACTAAGAGGGGACAAGGCCATAGTGGGGAGACTGAATGAATTCTTTGCTTCAGTCTTTACTGTGGAAGATGTAGGGATGTTACCCATGACTGAAATGGTATTTAAAGGTGATGCCACACAAGATTTGAAAGAAATATTGATATACCGGGAAAATGTATTACAACTGATAAACCGAAGAGTAGCAAATCACCTGGACTGGATGGTATACATCCAAGGATGTTAAAAGAACTGAAATATGAGATTGCAGACCTACTATTAGTAATCTGTGAACTATCATTAAAAACATCTGTAATACCTGAAGATTGGAGGATAGCCAATGTAATGCCAATTTTTAAAAAGGGTTCCAGGGGTGATCCAGGAAACTACAGACCAGTGAACCTAACATCAGTACTGGGAAAAATAGTAGAGACCATTATAAAGAACAAAATTACTGAACATGTAGATGTTGTTGTTAAATGCTGTCAAGTCAGTGTCGACTCACGGCGACTCTCTGGATAGTTGTCCTAAATTGTGTTCGGTCTTCAGTCAGGCAGTTCGTTGTTGACAGAATGGCACCCATAGCTGCTGTTTTTGTATTGATCCATCTCATTGCTGGCCTTCTTCTTTTGCATTGACCTTCTACCTTGCAAAGCATGATGTCTTTCTCTAATGATCTCTCTCTTTGCATGATGTGTCCAAAGTATGAAAGTCGAAGTCTTGCCATCTGAGCTTCTAAAAAAAGCTTAGGCTTGATATCCTCTAGTACTCACTGGTTTGTTCTTCAGGCAGTCCATGGTATACACAGTATTCGTTGCCAGCACCATAATTCAAAGATATCAATCTTCTTCCTGTCTATTTTTCTCACTGTCCAACTTTCACATCAATATGACATTATTGAAAATGCCATGGCGTGAACAAGTCGAATCTTTGTATGGAGAGAGACATCTCTGCTCTTGAGAAGCTTGTCTAGGTCCTTCATAGCCATTCTGCCAAGAGTAATGTGTCCTTCGATTTCTTGACTTCTAGTTGTTTCTTTATTGATAAGATCCAAGTAGGTTAAAGTTGTCCACTATTTCAATTTCTTCTCCATCAACAATGAACTTATTCATTTTGCCAGTTGTCAAGTTCTTTGTCTTCTGAATGTTAAGGTGCAGACCCATTTTAAGACTATATTCTGTGATCTTGAGAAGCAAATGTTTCAAATTGTCTTCATTTTCAGCCAGTAATGTGGTATCATCAGCATAGCGAAGGTTGTTGATGAGTCTTCCACCAATCTTCACTCTTCGGTTGTCTTCATACCATACTGCTTCTCTGATAATTTGTTCTGCATATAAATTAAAGAGGTAGGGGAAATTATGCAGCCTTGTCATACATATTTGCTGATTTTAAACCATTCTGTTTCTCCTAGTTCCATTCGAACATGTAGATAGTCATGGCCTAATGGGAGACAGCCAACATGGCTTTAGTCAAGGAAGTCTTGTCTTACTAATCTGCTGTATTTTTTTGAATAACAGTTAGACAAAGGTAGATATAGTGTATCTTGATTTTCAGAAAGCCTTTGACAAGGTCCCTAATTAGAGGCTCTTGGCAAAATTCAAAAGTCATGGGATAGGAGGCAGTGTACTATTGTGGATCAGGAACTGGTTAAAAGATAGAAAGCAGAGGGTAGGGCTATATAGTCAAGTTTCTCAATGGAGAAAAGTGAATAGTGAAGTACCCCAGGGATCTGTGCTAGGTCCCCTGCTTTTTAACATATTCATAAATGACCTGGAAATGGGAAAAATGAGTGAGGTAATCAAATTTGAAGATGACACAAAATTATTCAAAGCTGTTAAAACCCATAAGGATTGTGAAAAATTGTAAGAGGACCTTGATAAATTGGAAGACTGGGCATCCAAATGGCAGATGAAATTCAATGTGAGCAAGTGCAAAGTTATGCACCTAGGAAAGAGCAACCCAAACTATCGTTACACAATTCAAGATTCCACATTTGTAACCACCACCCAGGAAAAAGATTTAGGCGTCATCATGGATAACATGTTGAAACCTTCCGCCCAGTGTGCAGCGGCAGCCAAGAAAACAAAAATAATGCTAGGAATCATAAGGAAAAGAATGAAGAATAAAACAAAGGATATTATAATGCCTCTGTATCGTTCCATGGTGCGACCGCATCTTGAATATTGTATGCAATTCAGGTCGCCGTATCTTAAAAAGGATATAGCGTTATTAGAAAAGGTAAAGAGAAGAGCCATCAAAATGTCAGAGTGGCTAAAAAGGTTAGGGCTCTTCAGCCTGGAAAAGAGACAGCTGAAGGGAGTTATGACATAAATTAATGAATGGAGTGGAACAGGTAAATGTAGATCGATTGTTTATGCCATCAAAATATAGAAAGACTAGGGGACAGGCAATGAAGCTTCAGTGTAACCTATTTAAGACTAATAAGAGAAAATACTTTTTTACTCAATGTGTAATCAAACTCTGGAATGTGTTAATGGAGGATGTAGTAAAAGCTGTTAGTGTAGCTGGGTTTAAAAAAGGTTTGGACAAGTTCCTGGAGGAAAGGTCCATAAACCATAATTAAAGGGGATCCGGGAAATCCACTGCTTGCCCCAATACAAGCATTGTGGAACCTGTGTCATTTGGGGAAACTGATAGGTATTTGTGGCCTAGATTGGCCACTGTTATAACATGATACTGGGCTTGATGGACCTTGGTCTGACTCAGTATTGCATATCTTATGTTCTTAGGTAGTTTAGGCAGCATGAAATGCTGGCATTAACCCAGTTAGCACCACTCAACCTGGATATTCAGCAGCACCTCTCAGGATACGGCCCCTGAAAATCCCGCCAATATTTAAGCCACACGGCTGACCACTGTGACGTTTGAATAGCAGCAATTTTGAAAACTGGACGCTTATGTTTTTGAAATTTTGGCTAAAGGACATTTTTTCTTTTTAAATTTTTTGTTTTTTTCTCCTTAGGCGTCTACTATATAGCTTCATTGTTTATTGTTATGGCCCCATTATTTGCTAAACTTCTCTAAGGTTTAGCAGTTATTTCAGCTGTCCTAAAAGAACCTGCTCTTGGCTGATCTCTGAAGCTAAGCAGAGTCAAGCCTGGCTACTACTTGACTAGGGGACCACATTGGAATTCCTGAGGCTGTATAATCACTAAGCAGAAGAAAGGCCTGGCAAGCTAATTCTGGTTGCACTTTGCCATGAAAAACCAGGGCCTGAGTCACCAGTAGTCAGCATTGTCTTGATGGCTTATATTGCATGTGATAACAACAAAAATGAATGCGCAGTAACTATAAAACCTCGGTGTTAATTTTGGAGAAGGCATCTGTGAAGTTAGCACACAGCAAACATTACTACTGAGCATTATAGACATGTCCAGTAAAGCACAATGTACTTAATTATTCCTCTTGAGGTACTACCTGCCATATTGGCAGGTAATGTGGGTAATAACCTCTGCATTAACTTTAAAGAGTAGCCCTGCTTGTTCTCTGCCTATTCCATATCTCCCTCTTTCTTAGAACGCAGCAGTTAGCATTCATTAATTTCCTTATTAAATGGCTAAAAGGCAGTTTAGTACACAGGCCCATATATGAATGTTTGATTGGCAATAGGTTAGGCTGAGTTTATGGATAAGCATTCATTAGTACACCTTTGGTTTTTTAGTGCTCTCAAAAATATTTAGCACAGACTAAATTTTTATTTATTTATTTATTTATTTATTTCAACTTCTTATATACCGCACTCTTTGACATCAGCGCGGTTTACAAATAACAGAAAGGAACCAGAACAACAGGCTGTTTGGTATTACATATAACAGGAGTATCATACATTAACCTATTGCAAATCAATGTATGTTAAAAGGTTCTGATTCATGTTTAAAAACCTACTAAAACAAATATGTGAAACAAACTGAAAAATATCAAAAAATTGAGAAAAAAGCCCACATAAATGAAAATGAGCCAAAAATCTTTTCCTTGCAATTATCCCTGAATTGTTTTCTTTAGTTTTATTATGCAAGCCATCATGAAACAGCACATAATTAGAAGCAGTTTGGGTCACAAGCTGCAAATTAGGAACAATTAGCCTCTGAATTGTTGCTGCATGTGGATAACGGCAGACGAGTCTGAAGTCTCACAGATGTTAAGTGGTGTAAATTCAGTGTTTCAGAGCAGAGTTCAGCAGATGTGCCCACAACAGGAGTAAAATGTACTGATGTTGGTGATATAGGAAATAATTGAAATGAGTAGCATTCGTGGTTTTACTGTTAAAATTAAAAATTCTTTACAGATTTATACCACGCCCTCATATATATACATATAGACAGGTGTGTATATATATATATATATATATATATATATATATATACAGGGTGGCCCAAAAAAGTGAGAACATCTTGTAAATTAAAAGCTTAAATAGTTTACTTGTTTACCTTTTTTAGCTCTTTAGCGTCTTTATTTCGACAATTTCCGGTCGCCATCTTTTTTTTTTTTAATTTGTCAATCGTTTACATCTGTCTTTTTGAATTTTTAAATAAGTATCAGGGTGCGGGCAGGGTCCGAGAGCCCGCCTGTAACCGGGTGCGCGGCCCGGCGCAGGACCCTGCTCGTCGGGGATGAGGAGGAGGTGCGCGCCTGCGTCAATACGCTGTGCGCATCATTTGAAGTGATTGGCTCCGCTCGGGGCTTCATGTGCGGAGCCAATCAGGGCATGCATTAGGCATGTGCTCCGGAGCGCGTGGCCTGCACGGAGCACATGTGAGCGGGCGGCCAACAGGCAGGAGCACCGGCGGCATTGCGGTCTTCGGCGCTAAGGCCTCTGTGCAGTGGAGGCCTCCGGGAGAGCAGCGTGATCAGGGCGGGTTTCGGAGTCGGCTGTGCGCCGCGGTCTTTTCTACAGGCGAGTAGGTCTTGCCCCTGCACAGGGACAGCAAAAATAAATAAATATATAAATACTGATAGCGGGGGGTGGTGGGGGAGGAAGGAAGGATCGCCGGTTGGGACTGATATAAAAAAAAAAAAAAAAAAGAAGACGACTAGAAAATAAAACCTAAGAAGGACGGGGTCTGGTCTTGTTGAGAGGACAGGAGGGAGGCAGATTATCCCCACTGTTGGCTGCGAAGCTTTTTCGGCGGCGGGAAGGGTTGTGAGGCTACGAGATGGGGCCAAAAAGAGCTGCAGGGAATCCGGTTGCTGGAAGGGCAGCTTCTGTAGGGAGGGCTAGAGGGCAGCGAGATAGGGGGGCACATACCAGGGGTGGAGCGAGACAGAGGGGCATTGGGGCAGGGCAAGCTCCAGGGGCAGCGCGGGGCTCGTCAGTGCATTCCTCCCTGTCTCCAATGGTAGGGAGGGTAGCTGGAAGAGGGCGCACGCCTAGGCCCCGGGGGGCGTGGACTCCGGGGGGGTTTAGTCGGGTTTTTAGGAATGTCACCCGAGCCGGCCACTGACAGTTTGGGGCTCAGGGACGAGGAGGCCATAGGTAACTCGGGGGAGGGGGGTCAAAATTTTGGGAATCTCGGGGGGGGGGTGGGATTAGGTGCTTTTGGGCCTTGGGACTGGAGCAGCCTATGGGCCGGCTCCTTGCGAGGCGGGAGCAGCGGTAGAGAATTTCATAGGGGGTATGTGCCATCGCCGGGTGGTTTGGGTCATCAAGGGCAGCAGACCGCTTGGGATAGGTGGCATGCTGGTGGGCAGGGTTCATCGGGGATGGATTGGGTGGGGGCATGGCAGCCTTCTTGGCCCTCTGTTTTCTCCCCGCCGTGTCCACCCTTTTTATCTCCACAGGTGCCTTTTCTTGCGGCTCCGCGGGGTGTGCTGCCTTCTGAGGATTCAACGCGAACGAGGAGTATGGAGTCCGGAAGCGGCGTGGCGGAAGCAGTCTCGGATGTGGTGGAACGGGAACACGACGCACGTGCTCAGCAACGGGTGGAGGACCCTCGTGATGGGCTGCCTGTAGTGTCCGGTGGTGCAGCGGCTGGAGGATCGGTGGGTGAGTCACCGGGGCAGGGGCTGGGTGGGAGTGGGGGGGGGAGGTCCCGGGTCGAGCGATCTGGGAAGGCACGAAAGAAGAGGAAGCTTGCCTGTCGGCGGAGGCATAGCTCTGACTCCTCATCCTCTTCCTCTTTGGAAAGTTCTGATTCCTCTTCGGACGTGGCACGGAGGACGGCAGCGGCTGGGGACGGGGGGGCTTCTGGGTTGGGGGGTGTTGGTTCGGCTTCTTTAGCGGCTGTGGCCGAATTATGGGAAGGTGTCCCAAAAACGTTGCGGCGGAAGATATTAAAGCGCAAGTACATTGACATTTTTTGACTGCTCGAAGGTCGGAAGCACTTCGGGGATAGCAAGAAGAAACGGAGGGATGATGAGAAGGCTGGGCGGGTTCGTTCTGTATCGCGAAACGTCGTTAATTGGGTCCGTTCGTTCTTGAGATTGGCAAGTGTTTGGGGTCATCATTTTCCTGAGCAGTATGGCAGCTTGCTGTCGTATGCTGACGCTATTTTGGGAGCTTCGCAAGCGCACGACGGCTGGTCGTGGCTTAATTATGATGAGAAGTTTCAGGACAAAATGGAAGAAAATAAGCTTTTGACTTGGGGGACAAAAGATATTAATCTGTGGTTGATACAGATGGCGGTTAAGGCTGGGGCCGGAGGAGCGGGGGGAGTTAGGATGGGGCAGGGGGTTGCGGGTGGAGTGAGTCGTTCCTTTCGTGGCGCGCCCCCTGTGGGGCAGCTGAAGTCGGTTCTTGGAGCGGGAACCGACCTGTGTTGGAGTATAATAGGGCCACTTGTCCTTTCCCGGACTGTAAGTTCCGACACGCATGCTCAGTTTGCGGTGGGTCCCATTCTGCGACAAAATGCGTTAAGAAAGGAGCCGTGCCACCTTCGGTTCCGGGAGCCAAGTGAGGGGGTGCTTAAGGAATTAGCACCTTCCCCAATTCGGGTACAGGTGCTATGTAGCTGGCTTCTTCGGTATCCGAAGAAGAAAGATAGTTTGGCGTTGCAATTAGGTTTTAAGTGTGGTTTTGTTATTCCCCGGCAAGGCGAAGTGGTCACTGGATCGGTTAGGAATTCCCCGAGTATTCGTCGCTGGTCGGCGGTAGTGCGTGAGAAGTTGGCAGGCGAATTGAGCTTGGGGAGAATAGCGGGGCCGTTCAGCAACCCGCCTTTTCCGAATTTTGTCATCTCCCCTTTAGGTGTTATTCCCAAGAAGGAGCCGGGCAAATTTCGACTTATACACAACTTGTCTTCGCCGCTCAGAACTTCCGTTAACGATGCTATCCCACGCGAGTTCTGCACGGTGAGGTATGCCTCTTTCGATAAGGCGGTTGAGTTGGTATCAAAGGCCGGTTGTGGGGCGCTGATGGCGAAGGTGGATATAGAGTCGGCATTTCGCTTGCTGCCAGTCCATCCGTCGGCTTTTCGGTTGCTGGGTTTTAGGTTTGAGGTGCCTTTTACTATGACAAGTGTATGCCGATGGGTTGTGCGATATCTTGTGCCTATTTCGAGATGTTTAGTAGCTTCCTCCATTGGATGGTAGTGCAAAGGGTGGGTGTCTCCGAGGTAGTGCATTATCTCGACGATTTCCTATTTGTCGGCAGGGCTGAGTTGGACACCTGCGGGGACTTGTTGAAAGGTTTCGTGGCAATGGCCGGGGAGTTGGGGGTTCCACTGGCTGAGGGTAAGACGGTGGGTCCGACCACGCAGCTTAGTTTTCTAGGTGTTAAACTGGATTTGCAGAGCATGGTGGCGCGGTTGCCCCAGGAAAAGGTGATGAAGCTCAGGATCTTAGTAGCCAATATATCGGCCTCGCAAAAAGTGACATTAAAGGAGCTGCAATCTCTGTTAGGGTCTCTTAACTTTGCCTGTAAAGTCATTCCTATGGGGCAAGTGTTCAGTAGGCGCTTGGCGGCGGCGACGGCCGGGGTGCAAAGGCCGCATCATCGCATTCGGGTGTCTCGGGTTATGCGGGAGGATCTGCGGGTCTGGGATACCTTTTTAAGGGACTTTAACGGGACGTCCGTGCTGCACGAGGCAGAGATCTCCAGTGGCAACCTGCAGTTGTACACCGACGCGGCGGGAGGAGTTGGTTTGGGGATCTATTTCGCTGGAGCTTGGTGTGCTGACAGATGGCCGCAGGCTTGGGCTGACGCTGGTTTGCTGAGCAACATTACTTTCTTGGAGCTTTTTCCAATATTAGTCGTGTTAGAGTTGTGGCCGGATAGGCTGGCGAACCGTAGGGTTCGTTGGTGGTGCAATAACGAGGCGGTTGTCAATGTCGTCAATCGTTATTCTCCTCACTGTAGTCGGGTGGCTTCGTTTATGCGTCGGGTGGTACTGGCATGTATGCGTTTGAATATTGACTTAAAAGCGCGGCATATTCCAGGGCAAGTTAATGAAATAGCTGATGCTCTTTCCCGTTTACAGATGGAGCACTTTCGGAAGTTGGCGCCGGAGGCGGACGAGGTGGGGCTTGGGGTCCCCTTGAACTTGTGGAGCTCTGTCCTGCAACAATGAGGCACCTATTGAAGAGCTCTGTGGCAGCTCACACCTGGGAAACATATCAGTGGGGTTGCGCACGAGTGCAGCAATTTTTGCGTGAGAGGGGCTGGCATGGGGGGAGGGTGCCCGACATGTTGCTTGGGCAATATGTAGCGTGGGCGACGGAGCACAGGGTCACGCAGTCGGCTGTGCGCGGTCATCTAGCGGGGTTTGAATTTTTGCCCAGGCAGTTGGGTGGGAGTTCGGGGGTAGAGGCTTGCTAGCTCGGCGATTTCTCAAAGGGTGGGAGCGGTCTCAGCCTGCCACGCAGGATCGCAGAAGGCCGATAACACACGAGTTACTTGGGAGGGTGTGCCGGGAGTTGACGCATGTGGCGAGTGCCCCCTATGAGTACGTGCTTTTCCGGGCGGTGTTCTGCTTGGCCTTTTTCGGGGCCTTCAGGGTCAGTGAGCTGGCCGAGGCTTCGGGTAAATTAGATAGTGGCAATAGTTTGCGTCGGCAGCATGTATGGATTGAGAACAAGCGTATGCGGGTTTTTGTTGGCTAAGACCAAACCGGTCCAAAGGGGTAATGGGTATGGGTGGTCCTTAGGGGGACGGGCGGGGCTTACATGCCCTCTCGCTGCCATGCGCGAGTACTTGGCCATCCACCCGGCGTGTGTAGGGGGTCTGTTTGTGCACGTGGATGCCTCTCCGCTGACGCATTTCCAGGTCACGGCGGTTTTGCGCTTGGTTTGCGGTGGCTCGGGGAGGACCCTGCGTCCAGTGCGGCAGCGGCGGGCTTGTCGAGCGAGCTGATACGGAGCATTGGCAGGTGGCGCTCGGGGGCTTTCGAGGGCTATGTCCGATTATGAATATTCGGGGGGGTTGGGGGGTTTGCTAATACTGTGTTATTTCTCTTGCAGATGGGGGTATGCATGTGCGGGGCTGTTGGATGTTGGGGCACTCCTTCGTCTATTGGGCTGGCCAGCGGGCGGTGCAGCAACCTTGGGGTGCGAAGTTGAGTCTGGATCCTGCGGTGGTGGCGGTGTCATGGCGGGGCGAGCGGGGTCTGCGGTGGTCGCAGCTGATGCCTTTGCCTCGTCACCATGGCCGCATCAGGGGACAGCCGGCGATTTTGTTGGTGCACTTGGAGGGTAATGATCTGGCAGCTTGGACTTGTAAGCAGCTGATCAGGACAGCCAAGAAAGACTTTTCGGTTTTGTTTCAAATGTTTGACGGTGTATTGTTAATGTGGTCTGACATTATACCGATGCCGGCGTGCTGGGATCAGCGGCGCTGGTCTCGTGGCTTGACCAAGATCAATAGGCAGATCGGGAGATGGGGCTGCGCTCAAGGCGGCTTGCTGGTTCAGCATCTCGGGGTTGAGGTGGCCTGCTCCGCATTGTACAGGGACGACGGGGTGCACTTATCTCCAGTGGGAATGGATTTGCTCCTGAATGAGTGGCAGGAGGCACTGGAGAAGGTGGTTCAGGAAAGGCCACACTGGTCGCAGCTTGGGGCTTTTGGGGGGCGGCACAGGTAGATATCATCCCCTGTGCAGGTGGCGGGATCCCGGAGGTCCGGGGTCTGGAGCCTTTGGCGAATTGGGGAGGGGGCGGGGTGCCCTCGACCCGGACGACCCCTGGAAGACTTTTGCTAGTAACATGGCGAAGTCGGATAGGGGTGGCAGAACTCAGCCGTTGGTGGGGACCACGGCTTGAGCGGAGGCGTGGCCATCTTGCTAGTTGCATGGCTGGTGGTACATCAATCCGCGGGGGGGGCTTGGGTCAATATATCTGTTAATGTTAATGATGTTGAATTGAAATAAAGCTGCGACCAGTTGTCACCAAAAAATTGATGTCTGTGCTGTTAATTGATGCTGGAAGGGGTGGGGGTAGAATAAGAGCGGATGGGGGGGTAAGGAGAGAGGGGACGCCGGGTCCGGCTACCCGGTTAGTATCAGGGCATGGGCAGGGTCCCAGATCCCGCCTGTAACCGGGTGCGCGGCCCGGCGCAGGACCCTGCTCGTCGGGGATGAGGAGGAGGCGCGCGCCTGCATCAATACGCTGTGCGCATCATTTGAAGTGATTGGCTCCGCTCGGGGCTTCATGTGCAGAGCCAATCAGGGCGTGCATTAGGCATGTGCTCCCGAGTGCGTGGCCTGCACGGAGCACATGTGAGCAGGCGGCCAACAGGCAGCCCACCCGCCCACCCAATTATGACGGGTAGGGCGGAAGTTAGTTGGGGTGTCGCAGCTGGGTGGGGGGGGGGGGTTCGGGCAGGCGGGATCCCGCAGGTCCGGGGTCCGGAGCCTTTGGCGAATTGGGGAGGGGGCGGGGTGCCCTCGACCCGGACGACCCCTGGAAGACTTTTGCTAGTAATATGGCGAAGTCGGATAGGGGTGGCAGAACTCGGCCGTTGGTGGGGACCACGGCTTGAGTGGAGGCATGGCCGTCTTGCTAGTTGCATGGCTGGCGGTACATCAATCTGCGGGGGGGGGGGGTTGGGTCAATATTTCTGTTAATGTTAATGATGTTGAATTGAAATAAAGCTGCGACCAGTTGTCACCAAAAAATTGATGTCTGTGCTGTTAATTGATGCTGGAAGGGGTGGGGGTAGAATAAGAGCGGATGGGGGGGGGGTAAGGAGAGAGGGGACGCCGGGTCCGGCTACCCGGTTACTTATATGCTACGAGATGTTCTCACTTTTTTGGGCCACCCTGTATATATATAAATATATATCAATCACCCCATCATTGAAAGTCATTGAGGATTTTTATACAACAAACAATAGTTAAGAGTGGATTTAATTAATTTAGATTTTGGAGCATTGAGAGCGCATTATTTTTTTGTTTTATTACTACAGTGCCCAATATAGTAGATTTTAATGATTTTGTAGATTTTGTAACTATGCAACATTCAACTGAGGGATGCTTTCACTAAAGTTTGAGTTTTTGCAGTTACCAAACATTGAGGTATGTTTTACTAAAAGGTAGCATGAGGTTGGCATGGGGATAGCATGCAGTTTCTGTACGGTGCTAAAATGTAGCATGGGTTCCCAAGCCAAAAACGGTGCATCGGGATGGTGAGCAGGATAGGGGTATTCCCGCCATGGCACAAGTAGCGTAGGCATTGGAAGCCTGTGTTACTAGTGCTCAGTGAAACTAGTGTGGGTGCACCTAATGCCACTTTAGTGGGTGATGACAGTTGTTCTCACAGCCAGTTTACCTCATTGAAGCACGATAACATTTGAGGGATGGATATACCTGCCCCTCTACAGTTAACCCAAAGCCCTAAGCTGAAAACACAGTCCGCACGTTGCCAATGGAGGGCTTAGTAAACATAGCCCATTTGGAGTAAAACCTAATGTACATCCAAATAGCAGATGAAATTTAATGTGGACAAGTACAACGTTATGCATCTAGGAAAGAACAACCCAAACTACAGTTACACGATGCAAGGTTCCACATTAGGAACCACTACCCAGGAAAAAGATTTAGGTGTTATCATGGATAACATCTTGAAACCCTCCATTCAGTGTGCAGCAGCAGCCAAGAAGGCAAATAGAATGCTAGGTATCACAAGGAAAGGAATGGAGAATAAACAAAGGATATTATAATGCCTCTGTATCATTCCACACCTTGAAAATTGTGTGCAATTCTGGTGGCCATGTGTTTAAAAAGGATACAGCAGAATCAGAAAAGGTACAGAGAAGAGTCACCAAAATGATAAAGAGAATGGAAGGATACCCCATGAGGAAAGTCTTAAAAGGTTAGGGCTCTTCAACTTCAAAAAGAGACGACTAAGGGGAGATATGATAGTCTATAATTAATGAATGGAGTGGAATGGGTAAATGTAGATTGGTTGTTTGCCAAGAAAACCCAGGAGCATCTGGGTCGCTAGGAGTCAGCATTGACTCAAAGGCACACATTGCATTTGTTTACACCACTAAAGGACACACAATGAAGCTACAATATAACCCATTTAAGACTAATAAGAAAAAATATTTTTTCACTCAACTCGAAATCAGACTCTGGAATTCATTACTGGAGGATGTTGTAAAAGCTGTTAGTATAGCTCGGTTTAAAAAGATTTGGACAAGTTCTGAAGGAAAGGTCCATAAACCTCATTAAAGCAGTGGGAAAATCCACTGCTTGCCCCAGTACAAGCATTGTGGAACCTGTGTACCTTTTTTGGGAACCTGGCTTGGCCGCTGTTGGAAATAGGATACTGGGCTTGATGGATCTTGGTCTGACCCAGTATGGCATTTCTTATGTCCTTATGTTAAGTTCTTATGTACGGTAAGTACAAGCTCCCCACTCTAGCTGTCAGGGGTGTGCCCAGCATGTTCCTGAAAGTTGCTGCACTAAAACATCCCTTGCCATGCATTACGGTCAATTGCAATTACTGAGGGTGCATTTAATACCACCTATTGAGCAACATTACATGCATCCACACTAATTGCAACATTGACAGTTAGAGGGCAATTCTGTCCTGGCCATCCTGCCCCTGTACGGCCGATCAGAATCTATTGGCACAGCGGTAGCTCCCAATTCTGATCCCATGGAAGCTAGATGTGCCCACAGGATCAGAATCGGGTCTGATCAGATGCACGCCCACCAGATCCCCGGCTACCTCAGCCAGGCTCCTGAATGGAGCCACAGTGCCATGGCATCCCATCGCCAAGGCACCATCTCTCCATTCAGGAGCCATGATCCCCAGCCACCAGAGAAAAGGTTCTTTACCCACAGCCTGACCCCCAAGCTGGCCTCCCATGGCCAGGGTCGGGCTGAAGGGCTCCCCCTGCACCCTCTCACCTCTTTGAAGTCACCAGGCTCTGTGGTTCCCTGATGTCCAAGGGGACTTATTCCACCTCCTTATTCCTACCCTGCCAACCTCAGATGTACAGAGCAGACCTCAGAATCGTCCTGTACATCCAGGGTCGCGTTCCCGCCCACCGCTCGCCCTCACTCCTCACACGGTCCTCCCCCTCCTGCCCATGAACAGAGCTTCCCGCACAACTCGGCAATACATGCGAGGAGCTCTTCTTCTGCAAACACGGTCCAGATGTTTAGTGGGTCTGGATGTCCAGATCAGATATCCAGACCCGCTAAACGTGGATCAGAATGACCCCCTTAGCATTCCACATCTGTTCTCCACCTATAACCTGCCCATTCCCCATCCCACCACACAACGAGCAGTTAATGTGGGATTTAGGGTGCATTAACTCTCATTGCAGGATGGTGACAGTTACCACAGTCCCACACTAGCTATTCACTGCACATTAAAGCACACGTTAGTAAAAAGGCCCCTTAGTGTTTTTTCCATAAATCTTTTTGTGATTGAGTTTAATTGGGCCAGATTGGAATCAAACACAAAAATTAATTTACTATTTCATTATTGATGTATACTGTCCAATACATTTTAATGTGTTTTTGGATTTGTTCTACATTTTTTGGCTCTACATTATTTAACAAAATGTTCTTTTATTAGGGCTGCTGCTAGTAGGATAGCCCTGAAGATTCTAAGCCCCAGATTTGACAGACTTGGTTTTAGACACAGCCATGTTTACAGCTTTGATGCATTCAAAGGTAAAGTTTTAAATTCCTTAAGCATATTAGGAACTGAATCTGTAGTGTAGCTGAAAAGCAATAGCATAGACAAATTCTGAAGATTAGCTGAAGGACTTTACTCAAAGGAAAGGATACATGAGATTGGTGGAGTTAGAAGAAATCTGGAAGAAACAGGACAAAAAGAAAAATGAGATTTTCTTGTCATTTATTCAGAGGTTCTAGTAGCAGCTAATTTAATAACAGAGAGCAAAAGAGAGAGGTTTGGGATAATGACTTTAAAAATGGTCACGATCTGGAAACAGATAAAACAATGAAGAAAGTTGAGCACCAATAGAACTGATGTACCATAGTTGCCAAACTTCATATTGAAAATGGTGCACAATGATGATGAGGAGGAGGTGGAGGCCTTAACAAATGACACATTGGATGCTGTCGTCCTGATTCATCTAGGCTTTTTGTTTCTCATAAACGCAAAGCCAGATTATAATATTACTAGTGGAGATCCACAGAATCACAGCACAGGAACTTCTTCATTACCCTTGGCCTTAGGAACTCGTCAGAGCCTCCCCCTCTCACCACCATCAATCACTCAATGTTTTTTTTCTCTCTTTCTCAGTCCTACTTCATCTGCTTAGCAGTCACTATCTCTCTCTTTCTAAATTCACCCTCCTGGGAATGTCATAGTGAATGTCTGTCTGTCTCTCTCTCTCTCTCTCTTTCCTTCCTCCTTCACCAGTTCAAAGTTCTTTTTATGAGGGATTCTCACAGTCTACAGTGTATTGGTCAGTCATTAACAATATTCCAACACTGTTCTACACATTTATAAGAACTAATTAGACAGTGCTGGGGAGAAGCCAGCTCTTTTGGTACATGTAGGTACCAACAATCTAGGAAAATGGGGGAGGGAGGTTTACATGATCAGAAAAGCCCCCGTTCCATTTGCAGTACCCAAGAGTTCTGGAGTCTCATGGATGAGATTGTGATGCAAGGAGGGATTTAGATATTTTAGGATGTCCAAGTACAGTCTGAGACATCCAAGTCTGGAGAAAAATCAGGGGCTTAAGTGGTAGAAAAATGCATATACGTGTAAGGTGTGAGTATTTATGCCAGCCCTATTTCTAATGCGGATGCTCGCACCTAGATTTTTCAAGAACACATGTAACTTTTAGTATTAGATAATATGCATGTGTAACTTTGTACTCTGCATGATCCACTCAAACTCTGCCCCTGTAGATACCCACAATGAAAGTATGCATGATCAATCACACATCCTTTCAGAATAGCGACTGTGTCAAATATAGGCATATATGCCCACTTACGTATATGACTAAAATGCCTAGATTTACGTGCTTAATTCATGCATAAATCTAGGTGCCAGTTTATAAAGTTCCATATACCTGGACAGGATAAAGAGATAATGAATTTCTTAGCCTTCCTGATTTCTGTTAGCATGCACTAACACAGTACTAATTGAGATTTGAATTACCCCGGTATTGATTAGGTAAATGTCTCCTTAGGACATGTGAGGGAGGTAAAGTTTCTAGATGCCATAAATGACTGCTTCATGGAGCAATTGGTCCTGGAAATGACTAGAAGGGGAAGGGGTCATTCCAAAAGGCAAATAGGGCTGCTAAACGCACAGGAAATATATCCACCAACTGAAAACATGCACCACCATATTGACTGGCCCTACAGCCTTGTACGTACACAGTGCAAATAGCGGGACATAGACAGTGGGTGAGGAGGAGTGGAGCAGGGGCGTGGTTAGCCACCGAGACACAGAATGGGTATTCATGAAAGGCCCCTGACATCCCCATTGATGTGCAGGTGCAGTTTCTTTATGCCAGACCGTGGAATAAGGGTAGGACTTAGAGCAGAAACAGCTCTGCCCTACAGTGACTGCTATATGGAGAATGGGATGTGGGTAGTGAAGTGGGGTGTGTCCTGCAATGGAGAATGCAAGATGCAGTTTTGAACAATGGATTCCAGAGGGGAGGGAGGTGTTTCCGTGTGCGGATCTGTAGGACCAACCCCATAGTTACATAACTCTGTGCCAGGGACACTATGCCGGCTATGCTGACATCTACTGATAGGGCCATCGGTCTCGGAGCAGCACATATTGGGAGAAGAGGCATAGTTACATGGAGATGGGAAGCCTCTGTAATGTCTAATGTCTCTGCATGCAGTGCATATGGGGATATATATCCCCCTGATCCTGAAACAGTGGGTACATCTACCCCGGCCAGACATGGCTGTTACTGAATCGGATTCAAATTGCTTTAGATCTGGTCCTTACTGGAACATAGAATCTGGTACAAGGGGTAATCGTGTTTGACCACTAGGCAATAGCGATCACAATCTGATCAAATTTGTTATCACCAGAAGGAAGATGCTAAAAAAAACCTACCACTGTAGCACTTAATTTTAAAAAGGAAAACTATGATAAAATGAGGAAATTAGTCAAAAAATCTTAAAGGAGAATTTACCAGGGTCGAAGGTTTTCATGTGGCATCTATTTAGTAAAGAGTCAGGGGATAGGAGTTAGTGCCCTTTTGTAATCTGGAAACTGAAGAAAAGACAGGAAACAGAATAGGACCAAATAGTCATTTGCCACATGAAAAAGGGTCAATAGTCGAGTGTCCAAATGTTCTGTACTGAAATCTCTGCTTTTTAACTTATTCATAAATGATCTGGAGGTAAGAGTGATGAGTGAGGTGGCCAGATTTGCCAGTTTAGTGAGGTGCAATAATTGCTACAGAGCTACTTCAGACTTTCAGAATTGGCATGACTATCTTCCAGACAGAAGAGATTTGCATGGCAGTAAATTGGACAAAATGCATTTAGTCCTGAGAATCAGTGAAATTGACTTTTAGCAATTCTTCCTATTTTCAAATTGGGCTGTTTATTCTGTTTACCTTCAAAAGAGCTGGATACCTTCATACGTCTCCACAAGGAATTTCTATTCCAGAAAATAAAGACAAGTGAATGTCAGAGGGTGTTACATATTTAGTAACAAAATGATATTTATGTCTGATTTATGCCTGTCACCATTCTTTCAGATTCTTTCATGGCAGGACTAACATCAAAACTTTTCGTCATGAACAGTGCTGCAACACCTTTGCCAGCTGCCGTAATGGCCAATATCAGAGCTCATTTCATGGGAATGTCATCCGATCTGCTCGAGGTAAACAAGGCTTCCTGTGGGTTTCTTTCTTTTCATAGTAAGAGATATATATAAAAATTATCTGAAAAAGTATTTGTACATTATGCTTCATTAAAATTAGGTTGGGCTTCAAACCGAAAGGCTCCAAGAGTTAATCATGAAACGACACCTATCGTCACCTATGAGTGATACACACAGGAAGAACAAAATTATGGACATTTTGAAGATGGTAGGACATACCCCAAAGATATATATATTCAAAACTCAAAGTTATTTTCATTGTTCTTATAGCATTGTTGTTTTGACGTGCTCCCTCTTACTTTATAGTTATCTGGATGGAAGGCTCTGCCAACAGGCAAGACGTTTGCGTCGGTCAATGCCAAATTATTCGGACAAGAGATTATATATGCTGGTTTTGATAAGGAAGCCATACAATATGCAGCACAGGTACTGTTCATATTAGCTTCAGACTGTATTCCGAAACTTTTAAGGTGGCTTTTACGTTATAGGGGGCGTCATTTCAAAAATATTTTCAGAATCTTGTGGAAGACTAGAGTCTTAACTGTGACTCAACTTTCCAGGCTAATGATCTATCCAAAGGCTATTTCAATTGAAAAAAAAAGACCTAGGAAGGGATGAGTGGGTAAATGTTTTATTTCTTCATGTATTTGCGAGTATTAATTTTTTTATTGTAATTGTGTTGGGGTCTATTTACGAAAAAAATGGTAAGATTTTGTTGTCACAATGCATTAATTGCCAAAACTAATACGCAGTGCCACCAAAATGTCTGTTTTAACTGTCTGAGGAATTACCAGCATCTTCCCATACAATTAACCTTGTCTTAACCTTGCGTTAACAGCATTGCAGATAATGTGATGTAGTTATTTACATGCATTCAGGCGGTGTTGCGCTGTGTTATCTGCTGCATGGTAACTAACTTTGTGTTAACTGTAAGGCACAATCACCACCCATTCGCAGCCCATCTATGCCCCATTGCGAATTAACAGTTAACACAGAAATTAGCACGTGCACGGAGTGTAATTTGTGGAGAGTGGGCAAGCTGAGCTCAGTACTGTGTTCATGCGGTGTGCTAGCTGCATTAGTGTGGGCTCACCTAGTACCACCTCAAGAAGTGGCATTAGGTGCACTCGCACTAATGCAGCTTGAGGTATGGGACAGGGCTCTGCATTAACTGCCAGAGAAATGCTTTCTACATCCCCAACAGTTAACGCAGTGTGTTGCACCTAACACGCCATGATTTTGGGGCTATTGCAACATTATGTGCAACGCCATAGTGTCCGTTAGTAAAAGACCCACTTTAAAATATTGCCCACAAAAGCTGCAGAAATTGTGGCTAAAATGAACCTTCATGTATTTACACCAGCTTAGGAGTCTGTGTGAATGTACATACATATAATATCAATGACAATGCATATTTTATTTTAAAAAAAAGTGTATATTATGACACTACCCACTCTGCCCAAAATCCACCCCCAAACATGCCTACACCAAAGTCACATACAACTATGCATATTCTTGCACGTACTTGTAAGGGGGAGGGGAATTTAAAAATAGCATTTTACACATATATACTTGCATATACATGTGAAAAACATTTATAAAATGACCCCCTGACTGCTAAACTGTTGCATCAATAGTTAGCGCATGCTAACAGCTAATGCAGATTAGTAAATAGGCCCCTTTTTGAAGTGATGTATATTTGTATTCTAATTTGCCACAAACCTGTGTTGGTAGAAGTGGAAAATAAATTGAATTTTCAAATTAAATGAAATTATTATTCATCCACACAAGCTAAGGAAAATGCTTGGCCTTATGCATAAGGATTTTTTTCAATAGGCTCAGAAATAGAATCATTCAAAAATGGCTTTTTCCATTTCCAAAAGAAGCAATCACAATAATGTATAGTTTTATCTCTTTTTTTTTTTTTGCTCAAACGTAGGGATCTATTTACTAAAAGCTAACACTTGTGAAGTGTCACTGCAGCTATAGAAATCACAGGGCTTTAGGCATTTAACATGAATTAATGTCATTAGCTACATTAAAACCTTTAGCAAACGTGCCCTTAAACATATTACTTTTTTAAGTCATAAGGAGCAGATATTCTTCTTAGCACTAGTTGCAGTTTTCAAGTTTGTTGTATTTATACTAGGGCACTGTATCTTTACAGGCACTCTACAGATCAGAAGAGAAACCTTCTTTAGTAAAGAAACTCATTAACCAACTTCAAGAAGGTGTGGACACTCACTGGTCCAAATCTCTGTTATCTGCTGAAATTCGGTACTTTGTGCCCACGTGTGTGGGACTGCCACTGGAAACAAGCATGTATTATGCTTCTGTTACGAGCGCTGCAATTTATGGTAAGAAAAACTGAAAATGTGCCTGTAAGGTGTGCCACGCAGCAAAACCTTATGCTCGGACCCATTTGTTGTGATTTGTTTCTGTCTAGCAAAAGCACAGATCTCACCTGCTCCAAGTCCAGATTTCATTTTGTCTCATTTACTCACTGCCAACTTAAAGCTGCAATCCAAAGTGACTGCCAGGTGACTACTTTTTATTGTTCAGTTGAAGAATTTCATAGTATTGAACAAAAGGAAGAAGTTTTAGTGATCTAATAGTAAGGAACATTAATCTATCTTCTTGCTTTTGCAGCATTGCCAAAAATATAGTAACATTTATGGGAATAAACACACGCCTGATTCAAGCAGGAGTGGAAGTACAGGGAAAAATTTGCCTGAAGTTCCCTGTGAATATTGCTGCAACAATGAATATTAGAAATCAGAATTTCAGAGCTGATATTGCACCAATCCAGCAGGAAGATGAAGTCTTTTCAATAAGGTTTGTTTTATATCTGTTCTAGCAAGTGAAATAAAAAATATAAAATTTGACTTTAGTTATAAAAGTGTAAAATATATAAAAGATAATAATGATGGTGAGATTTTGTAAAGGGTTTTTCCATTTGAAAAGCCTATTTTACATATAAAAAAGCATTTTTATAAAATAGCACAGATGTATATACATATATAATTACATGTGTCAAAAATATATATACTTAAATGAATGCAGGCTCATTCCATCCCAGATGTACAGCCCCTCTGTACTTCCAGTTTGAACCAGACATACAGAGGGGGTGGCAATTCTGATTCCACAGTGCACGCCTAGCCCCGTGGGATCAGAATTGTGAACAGCCCTGTACGTGTAGGCTGGGACTGCAATTCAGCCCAGCCTGTACATACAGGAAAAGCCCGACTAATTCAGTCAGGGCTTTACAATGGAACAGCGGCGCCATGGCGTCTGGTTGCCATGGCACCGGGGCTCCATTGTAAAGCCATGATCCCGGCCACCGGCTCAACAAAGGCTTTCCCCGCAGCCTGACTCCCAATCCGGCCTCCTAAGGCCAGGGTTGGGCTGCAGGGAATGTCCTTGGGCCTCATCCGTGCCCTGGGCCCGCCAATAAAAAATGTCCAATGAAGTTATTCCACCTCAGAAGCTGATTTGGAGCATTGTACACCTGGCCTGACACTGGTCTGAGCCAGATTTGCAGACACTGAGAAGCATCCATCCATTACACTAAGAACAAACCTTTCTATTTTCTCTGCTGGCTTAAAACTAGAAATTCTAACTGTTGATTTTTGGGGGGATTACTATTATAGCTTTTAACTGTGGTTTTAGACTAAGCTTGGGGGCATTTGGACTGCTTTCCTTGTATAGACTTACATCAGATATCGGTGTGTGCCCATGGTTCAGGAACAGCCTACTTACCAGAGACACTTAGGTTCCCGCCCACCCTTCCCCTCACCCCACCCACCCCAGGGGCTACATTGCCTTTATAGTGGTCACATACGTGCCATCTATCCTTTCTTACTTGGGTTAAAAGTTCGCATCTTCTTCATCCTTTCTTCTTCTTCTTCTTCTTCTGGCACTGGCAATAACTGTGGTACTATCATTCCAAGATGAATCATTTGGAGCCTAAGAGCTTGTCCTATGTGCCTCAGGTCAGCTGCCTTGCATGATGAACTGACTCTACTAAGGAAAGACCTAGCTGCCATGCCTAAAGAAGTGATTCTACTGAGGGAGGAAATGGCTGCAATGAAACGCACCTCTTCTAGGATACAAACTGAACAAAGTCCACCACCACTCCCACAAAGAATCAAACACCCCAGAAACAAATGGATCACAGTGGGTTCTGGAAGATTGTGACCTGTAACGCAGAGACATCCTATACATCAAGAGATATCCCTGCATAATGCTTTCTCTGCCTTGGCTAATGAGGATGCTCAATCCAAGGAAACTGAAGGGCCCTTAAATGAGTCAGAAAATACCCAATCTCCTGCTAAAGCACCAAATATGAAGAAAACCTCGCCAAACAGAAAACTACTACTACTTGGAGATTCCATCATCAGAGGCACCAACTTGGGAACACAGTTCAAAGGAAAGAAGATAGCCATGTGCCTACCAGGCTCGACAGCCAGCAGGAATACAAACCAAGTTGTTGAAGTACTTAGCACAAAAGTGAACATGCCAAACTTGATGTTATCCAATTGGGCACAAATGACCTGGCTAAAAACAGTGCCTCTACAGTCCAAAAGGACTTCCAATCTCTGGGAGAGAAACTCAAGCCCGTTGTTAACACTGTTGCTTTCTCAGAGGTTCTGCCTGTTCTTGGTAAAGGGACAAAAAGGCTGCATTGCATTAACAGCTTTAATACATGGCTCAAGACCTGGTGCAAACAAGAAGGATTCAGATTTATTGGCGACTGAGGAAACGGACCAACAAGAAACTATATTGTGCTGATGGACTACATCTCTCTGTCGCAAGGAAAAGAATCTTAAGTGAAAAATTCAAGCAGTATGTGGATATGCATTTAAACTAGGAAAAGGGGGTGACGGATGTAGAAGGTCAAGACCTGCATGCCACCCCCTGCAAAAGCAGAATAACATCAGAAACAGCCACACTTTTAAACCACACATCAAAAACAAGTGGGAAGATGTGGGCAGAACAAAATCAATGCAAAATACACACAAGCCAGGTAAATGCTGGAAAGCAATGAGCATAAATGTTCAAAGCTTACCCAACTAAGTTCCGGACCCGGAAGCTCTAATGGTGGAAATGGATTTGGACATTGTGGTCATTACAGAAACATGGTTTAATGAATCGCATGATTGGGATATAGCCATAGATGGCTATAATCTATTCAGAAGAGACAGAGAAAATGGAAGAGAAGGAGGAGTAGCCTTGTATGTCAAAAACAATATTAAAGCTACTGAAATGCAGGGGACATGTGGAAAAAAAGAAGCACTCTGGATTGCGTTAGAAAGAGGAGATGGCACTGTCATCCATACTGCTGTAGTCTACAGACCTCCAGCTCAAATTGAAGAGATAGATAATGATTTGATTATAGATATTGCCAAGATAGCCACAAAGGGGGAAGCGATCATTTTGGGTGACATTAATCTACCTGATGTGGATTGGATTACTCCTTCTGCACATCTGGAAAGAAGCAAAAAAATTGTAGATGCTCCCCAAGATGCATCATTAGACAAATGGTCATGGAACCAACTAGAGAAAGCTCAACACTGGATTTAGTGCTCACCAACGGTGATAGCATGTCGAATGTCTGCGTGAGTGCCCCTGTGAGCAACAGCGATCATCACAAGGTGTGGTTTGAGATAAAAGCCATGGTACAGGCCAAACATAGCAAGCTCAAAGTCCTAAACTTCAAAAACACTGACTTCAATAAAATGGCCAAGTACCTAAAGGAGGATATGACAGGGTGGAAGGAGATAAAGGAAGTGGAATTGCAATGTGATAAACTAAAGGTGGCAATAAAAGGGGCAACGGACAAATATGTTAAAAAAGTAAACAAAAACAAGAGGAGAAGGAAACCTATTTGGTTTTCCAAAGAAGTGGCTGCTCAAATAATGGCAAAAAACACAGCTTTCACAAAATTCAAAAGCTTGCAAACAGAAGAACACTGAAATGAATACAGGATCAAACTCAGAGTCAAAAAGAGAAATAAGGATAGCAAAATCAAAGGCTAAGGAAAAGATAGCTAAAGATGTTAAGGGTAGCGACAAAACTTTCTTCAGGTATATTCAGGAAAGAAAGAAGATCAGAGTTGGAATTGCAGGACTCAGAAGTGCTGGGAAAGGACTCGTGGAAAGTGACATAGAAAAAGTGAAATTGCTAAACAAATACTTCTGCTCTGTTTTTACTAAAGAAAATCCTGGAGATGGACCAGCTGTGACTCCCAAATATAAAAATGGGCATGAAGTAGATACCACTCCATTCACAGAAGATGAGGTGTTGGAACAACTTGCTAAACTGAAAGTGGACAAAGCCATGGGACCGGATGGGATACATCCCAGGATACTGAAAGAGCTCAGAGAGGTTCTTGCAGGGCCGTTAAAGGATGTATTCAACAGATCCTTGGAAACAGGAGAGGTTCCTCAGGACTGGAGAATGGCTGATGTCGTACCTCTACACAAAAGTGGTGACAGCGAAGAAGTGTCATACTACAGACCCGTGAGCCTTACCTCGGTGGCGGGAAAGGTAATGGAGGCACTCCTGAAACAGCGAATAGTGAACTTTCTCAAAACCAACAGATTGCAAGATCCGAGGCAACATGGTTTTACTGAAGCACGGTCTTGCCAAACAAATCTGATTGAGTTCTTTGAGTGGGTGACCAAGGAATTAGATCAGGGGAATGCGATGGATGTCATCTACCTGGATTTCAGCAAAGCCTTTGATACTGTTCCTCATAGGAGGCTTGTCAATAAACTCAGTAGCTTGGGGATGGGTCCCAAGATGGTAAACTGGATTAGAAATTGGTTGACTGACAGACGACAGAAGGTGATGGTACATGGAGCTCACTCGGATGAATGGAAGCTGATTAGCGGGGTGCCCCAGGATTCAGTCCTGGGCCCGGCACTGTTCAATGTATTTGTGAGTGATATTGCTGAAGGACTGAATAGAAAAGTCTGTCTTTTTGCAGATGACACAAAAATTTGCAACAGAGTGGACTCCCCCGAGGGAGCGGATAGCATGAGGAAAGATCTACAAAAGCTGGAAGAATGGTCTAATGCTTGGCAATTATGATTTAATGAGAAAAAGTGCAGTGTCATGCACTTAGGTAGCAGAAATCCAAAGGAAATGTATGCGATAGGGGGGCGAGAGGTTGGTGTGCATGGTTCAGGAGAAAGACCTTGGTGTGATTATCTCTGATGATCTCAAGGTGGCAAAACAGTGCAACAAGGTGGTGGCAAAAGCCAGGAGGATGTTGGGCTGCATACAAAGAGGGATTACCAGCAGAAAGGAAGAGGTACTTATGCCACTGTACAGGTCGCTGGTGAGGCCTCACTTGGAATACTGTGTTCAGTTTTGGAGACCATATCTTGCAAAAGATGTAAAAAGACTGGAAACTGTTCAGGGGAAGGTGACCAAAATGATTTGGAGCCTGCGTAAGAAACCTTATGAGAAGAGACTTGAAGACCTGAATATGTACACTTTGGAGGAGAGGAGGGATAGAGGAGATATGATTAAGACCTTTAAATACTTAAAGAGGAACGATGAACAAACAAACCTCTTCCAAAGACGGGGAAGCTGCAAAACTAGAGGGCATAACATGAAGCTGCAAAGTGGAAAATTGAAATGTCAGGAAATATTTTTTCACTGAAAGGGTGGTGGATGCTTGGAATGCTCTCCCAATGGAAGTGGTGGGGGCAAACATGATGACGGAATTCAAAACAGCATGGGACAAGCACAGCGGATCCCTTTACAGCAACAGGATAAAAACAAAATAAACGGAATCATGTAACTTCTCAACAAAAAGGGGTGTCCTACATGGAGTAGTGGGTCCACCCCTAAACAAAGACATGGGGACGGGTGTCCTGCACAGAGCGACAGGTGCACCTACTCTTGCTGTATTTTGCTGGGCAGACTGAATGGACCATGCTGGTCTTTATCTGCCGTCATTTACTATGTTACT
Source organism: Ichthyophis bannanicus (assembly GCA_033557465.1). Lineage (NCBI taxonomy): Eukaryota > Metazoa > Chordata > Amphibia > Gymnophiona > Ichthyophiidae > Ichthyophis > Ichthyophis bannanicus. The sequence goes on from CM066040.1 coordinate 208,774,460, forward strand.
ATGGAATAACTTCCCTGCACAAGTCACCTGCCCTGGACGTACAGGTCCGGTGACTGCCCACCCTAATTCCGCCTCCAATATGCCACTTCCCCGCCCCCATCTAACCGCCCCATACAAAGACGCTGGTGGTGAGGGCACGAATAGTGGGGATGGACGTCCCAACGGAGAATGAGACACTAATGCTTAGCCAGATATTCCCGCCGGTGTTAAAGGAGTTGGCACTCTTCCTATGATCATGACCAACCCCCACTCCTCCCCCAACAAGTACCTTCCCATCACAGTCCTCCAACAGACACCATATTCCGCAGGCCAAATGGTCCCTTTGATCCAAACCCCCACCCTAAAAACAGACCCCAAAACAGATCTCTCACCCTCGAAATAGAGTTACTACACAACACCCAAACTCTGACCTAGCACTTACCAGGCTTTCCCTGGTATATAGTGAGTGGGTGCCCAGGCACTCCTGCTCCCTAGATTGCGGGAATCAAAATGGCACCAGTCAATCCCTGGTGGTAGTCTCACAGTACTACCGTTAGGGGTCAAGCTGCCAAATAAGGAGCACACCGAATAAGGAATCTGTTCTTCAGTGTTCTGACCTGTTTCAGTGCTAGATTTTGTTGTACCCATAACAGGTTAGTTCTGTCTTATGATAGTATAGCTTGAAGGGTGTCCCGCATTGCTACTTTAACTAGGCAGTTTGCCCAATCAGTTACTTAAATGGGTTACTCATCTGCACCTTTCAGTATTAACCAATCATTTTAAGGACTTAATTAGCTGATTCACCTTCAGACATATCTTTGGAAATGAGGTAACTCTTGCTATAAGCAAGGACAGTCCATTTTTCATTTGTTCTCTATATTTCAAAATTGTGCTAATTCAACCAGATTGGGCCAGATATACTAAGAGTCTTTCTTATTTTGGGAGCAATTTTCATACTGCTCACATAGTTGAAAAGTCTAGAGGTAATCACAGCACCTGCACAACCAACCGATGCAGAGAACATGGGCTCAGAGTGAAGCAGCAGAGAATGGACAAGCAGCAGTTGCTGCTAAATCCTCCCTGTCTGCTTCCGATCAGGCTTTCCCCCCTCCTCCCAAATCCCCCTGCTTGTTGCATCTTAGAGCAGCACAGTGGTTCTTGAACTCACCCAGAGATCTCCCACATCATCCTCCCCCTTGCCACCATCAGCACTCACCCTCCTGGACAGCACCAAGATCAGGATTCCTTTAGTACCCCCTCTTTGATCTCCCCCTCCATTGACATCCATCCATAAGATGGTCCCCAACCCATAATGTCGTCCCCCCCCCCCCCCCGAACAGTCCTTACCACTGGTGCCCTGCTAGTCCCCTGAGCTCCTGCCGCATCTCTGGTGGCTGTCAAAATGGTGCTGGTCTCCTGGTGCTGACCCATAGTGGTAAGATGTTATCTCCCGAGACAAACCTTCAGCCATGCGCCTTTCCTCAAGGTGTCAAGCATCACCCCTTCCCTTCCCCTCAACATATTTCCAGCATCTGCTCTCTCTTTTCTTCTCCCCCCTCCTCATGTTTCCGGCATCTTTATTTTTCTCTCCCTTCCACATTGTCAGCATCTTCTTTTGTCTTCTCTCCCCCATGTTTCCAGACTCTGCTCTTCCTCTCCCCTTCACATTTCCAGTACCTGCTTTTTCTTCTCCACAATGTTTCCAGCATCTCCCTGTTTCCTACATCCCTTCTTCTTGCCAAGCCTACCTCATCACGCCTTCCACTCTGTCGCTGCTGCTACACTGCTACCGCTTGGCCCTTCAACATTAAACAAAATTCAGGGTGGCTGGCTCAGGGTCTTGAACATCTGCACATGTTCAAAGCCTGCCAACTCTCACAACACTCCAAAAGAGAAAGTTTGGAGGGGTGGGAAGGTGACAGGCCTTGAGCATGCACAGTTGCTCAAGATCCCAGGCTAGCCGCATTTACTTTTGTCAGTCACATTAGGACCAACCCCATTGGCCCTTTTAGGGAAAAAGGTGAGTGAATATAGCTCCTCTGATGTATGCTGCCATGTGTACAATATATATGCAGAGGTTTTTTTGTTTTTTTTTAATAAGTCTTCCAAGATTGGACAGCATTTGCAATGAGGTATTCTTCTGTAAGATTGAAAAAAAAACATAAACATTTATACTAACAGAATAGGTATAGTCAGAAACTCAAGTAATACCATAAAAAAATCTAATTGACCGTTCATTTCAGAAGATACAATTTTATTATCAAAAAACCAAAACTAACACATCCTTGTTAGATATAATATCTGTATCTGCAACTACAACACTGTTTTCTGTACCAAATAGGACCAATGCTTTTGCTGTAACACGAAATACTGAAGATTTAGCTTCTGCAAGGATGATTCCCATTGTGCCAGCTGAGATAATTCCAAACATACTAAAGCAGCCCTTCAATGCTGGAAAAACGTCAGCAAGCGAATATTCAGGAACTATGGTAATATATGTTTTGAATGTCACTGAAGGTCATTTCTTTTTGTCCACTGCAGATTATTTGTCAATTGCTCAACACTAACTTCAATTTTTATTTAAGAAGGAAGGATTAGGTATACTCAGGAAACAATTAGCAGCCCAATATACTTTAAAGGATCGATTTTTCTAAGGAGCACATGGAAAATTACATGCACTATTTATGTACAGAAATCCCTAGTTTAAAGGAGTTACATGCATGAATGGGCTCTTACATGCATACTTTGGGTGCATACTTTCAGTTGGGCTGTGCACAGAGGTGGAGCCTGGGTGGAGCATAGACAGGGTCTAAATTTCTTTGCATAAGTTATAGAATACTATGACTTAGGCATGTTCCATCCAATCTAGGTGTGTGCAGTTATGCCCTGCTCTAGGACAATATGCACATGCTTCACTTCATAAAATAGATACCCAATACATCCGTGGTAACGCATGTTGACTGTGGGAGTTTATAAAATTACCCTCTATAAGGGCAATTTTCCAAGCATTTTGATGCAAAATCCACAAGCACTGCTGCTATTGGTGGATTTAGATCCAGTTCTCAAAAGGAACATATACTTTCCTTTTGAAAATTGCCCGGGAAGAAGCACCCACGGACATCTGCACTTACTTTTTTCTAGCAGCAATCTTTCTATTGAGACTGTAGTTAATTGATGGCATTTATACATATCGATTTGCAAAATACTAATATATAGACATCCATGCTAATTCAATATGTGCACGTATTTGCTCAATACATTTTTGGCTATCTTAAAATCATCAGATACGATCAAGTATCCACTTGTTCAAGAAACAAAAGAAATATAGAATATCATAAATTTGAAAGAAATACAATAATCAGGAAATCAAAAATTCTATTTCTTCCTTAGACTGCAAAATAAAAGGGGGGGATAAGATGAAGTAAAAAAATAAAAACCTAAAGGAAATTAAGGCTTAGGAACAAAGCTCTCCAAATCCTCAAATTATTCACCCTTTACTCAATTCTTCCAAATCCTGAGCAAAAGACACAGAGGGAAATAAGGAAATCTTCTTGAAATTAAAAAAGAATTGCAATTGCTCTGGAGCAAAGAAAATGTAGCAAATATTCAGGTAATTAACTACATACTTGCAAGGGTAATGTAAATGAAATGCTGCACTCAAAGCCAAAGTCTCTTGTCACACTGCAAGAACATAGAGCCCAATGCAGAATGGGGCACGGGCAAAATCTGGAAGGGCTGGATTTGGACCTGATTCTGCACCCGAGGGAACTAGATATTCCTGTGGGATCAGAATCGGGTGCAAAGAGCTGGACGGGCAGGCCGTGCCCCGAGTACATGCTGCTGCACGTCCAACTTCCTCCACGTACTTCCCCACGTACTTCCCCCACGTACTTCCTCCACGTACTTCCCCTGCATCCACTACCCTTTCGGTGAAAAAGTATTTGCTGATGTTCCTTTGCTACTTCATCATATGCCCTCTAGTTTTACAGCTTCCCCTTCTTTGAAAAAGGTTTGTTTGTTCAATGGTACCCTTTAAGTATTTAAAGGTCTGTACCATATCTCCTCTGTCCCTCTTCTCTTCTAGGGTATACATATTTAGGTTGTCAAGTCTCTTCTCATACATCTTCTGGCGCAGGCTCCAAATCAATTTGGTCTCCTTCCTCTGAACCGTTTCAAGACTTTTTATGTCCTTTGCAAGATATGGTCTCTAAAACTGAAAACAATACTCCAAGTGAGGTCTCACCAATGACTTGCACAGAGGTATTAATACCTCCTTTTTTCTTGGGTAGGTCTTGATCGGTAATGAAATATTCTAACAGTTTGGCCAAAAGGAAAAAGGCCCCTTTGTCCAACAAGGTAGATCTTTCTTTAACAGCCCTTAATAGAAGTTTCCAATATTGCAGAGATGTCAGTAAATTCAACCACTTCTCCTTTCTGTGGGTCTCCACCCTGCCATAAGTATACCTTCTTAAATGGGGTATAGTGGCCTCCAGTACTAGCAAAACTTTAAGCAAGTATTTCTGAAAGGCATCAACAGGTAACATGTTTGGGAGCAGTAAAAAATTTGCCACATGCAAGTTAAGGAATCTCATGGAATTCTCAGAGCATTCCAATGTACGATCATTTATTGCTTATTGTTTTTTTATATACCGCCCTTTACGAGCGGTGTACAAGGTAAAAACAAATTGAAAATAAAAACAGAAAGGAACTACAATGAAAGACAGGAAAGAGGAGAATAGAGAGGGAATAAACTTTCAGTGGACAGGGGACAACAATAACGTCCATTTATAAGCCAGTGTATCAAAACTGTCCTTCACCAAAATATCCATAATCATTCTAGAATCTTTAATATCATTCTCTAAGACATCTCCAAGCTATCCTGCTGAGAAGTTAATGGCTCACTATTTGCACTAATGAATTAATATCCTGGGAGCATTTTGTGACTGCGGTGTCCAACTTAACATTTCACACAATTTGGGAAAGACTTCTTATCTAAGGAGAGTCAGAGACGGGTATTGAGGCAACTGTCTCCAGCTTACTGGGCAGCATCAGCTGTGTAGATTCCATTGACCAAGTGCAATTATCTCCAAAGATAGATTTTCTCTCTCTAGGGCCAATCCTCTTGCCTTGATCTGTCCAGGCACAGGAATAGAGGTAAAATAAAAAAAAACTAAATCCTCCTCTTGTTTTGAAGCAGGCAAGTTCCTCCCCTCAACTGGTTTAGAAGCTGCTGGCCCTTGATGTTTCAAGAGCCACGTAGGACTAAGCTGAGGGCTTAAAGCTGATGTACCCCCAGGCAAAAAAGGCCCTCCACAAGCCACTTTAGCTAATACCACAAGCCATTTTTGCAGCGTGATACTTACTGCGTTATTCTTGTTGGAAGAGAACCACAAATGACCATAGATACACGGATTTTGAGAATTAGAGACTGCAGCTTTAGGTGACTTAGCCACTCCCATCCCTTTCTTCCCTTTCTGTTTTGAAGAGTCTCACGGATGTGCTATCTTGGACCCCTCCCCCTCTCCTAGCTGCCTATGTGCTTACTGTTATTAGTGCATTCCCCGCCTCCTACATGCATTGCTTTCCGGTCAGCAGGAGGAGTCAGCAAGCAGTGCTTCTTACCACTAATTCCTCCTCTGCCAGTTTTCCTCTGCACTTCATAAAAACAACTCCACTAATTAACCAATTGTGGCATTTAGTAATTTTGCACTAAAGGCTAACAGTACCGTAATGACAGGGGAGCACAGACCTCAGACAAAATCCCCAGAAATTCGTTGAAAACTTCAAAACCGGCGAACCGGATTTCAGTAATTCATAGGGGAAAAGTTTGCATCAATGGTCTGTTACCAACCCCCACCATCCGTCAAAACGTACTGAAAGACTTATCTTATAACATACTGATGGGGATAATACAAAGCCACTTTAGCTAATACCACTCTAAATCTTCACATACATAATCTTACTGTATACATCAAAGCAGCCTATTCACAAACAGGAACACATTAAATACTGTGCATCTATAAGTGGCTAATACTCAGAGACCTCAAAGGCAAACAGATGACATATTACACATGCCCCTGAAAACCATTGCTCAGGAGAAAGAAAGGCTCAAAAAAACAAAAACCCATCAGAAGAAACAGCAATCCTCAGCTTCACGACGGTCAGTGTGATATCAACCCCAACGCCACAATCAGACGTCCCTCTTAGCGTTTCGCAGACGCTGCTTCAGGGGGGTGAACTATAAAATAAATAAAACAATAAAAAACAAAATAAAAAAGTGCTACATACCTCAACATACTCCTACATCTACTCCTAGTGGAGTTGTTTTTGTTTTTTATGAAGTATCATTGTTAAACTCCGGTTAGGCCTAGTATTGTTTGTAAGTTTTCCTCTGCAGCCAAAACCAAACTGGCCCCCATTTGTGGGAGTTTCAGATGTATTTCTATTATAATGGGAGCCCAATGTGCTTGTTTACCCAGGGCCCACCAAAGGTTTAATCCTGCTCTGAGATTAAGGAGATAGTGTTAGGAAAAGGAGAAGGTGGAGACAGCCCAAAGGAGATTTAAGTCTAGATCTTACTATCCCCTTCACTTTTCCTGGGCATGCTATTTTCCCATCCCTTCTTTCCTGGCAAGGGAGGAGATGTACATAAGCCCTTGAGGAGTAGGGGGAGCCAGTGATCCCTTGTCACAGCATATGGCAATGGCATTAGTGGTCACCTAGGAAGATACTCAGCATGGAAAGGAGATAGGGGATAGACATTTTCCTGCCACCATTGTGCTTTAAAAGCAAATGTGTGGGCAGTGCAGAAGTACAACAGGATTGCATTAATTGGCATTCCCATCTGTCAATAAGATACATGACCCCAGACATTGATGGAACGGAGTGATAACTTCGACAGACACTTTCCATGAAGCAATGTTTGGAGCGTGTGGCTTTGGCAGCAGCATCATCATGAAATTAAGCACTGGGTAAGGCTTTGATAACTGATACCCTATTTGTGTTAGTCATTGCTATGCATGTTAGCGGGTAACTATAGCCCGTAGGTCAGCTGTGTCGATGCAGAAGAGTGGCAACTCTTCATACAAAATGTTTGTGTTGAGTTAATCTGTTATGAGTTAAATGGGATGCATACAGATGGATGGACAAATAGACTAACATGCAGACAGATGGATAGGCCCTCCCCAAAAGGTGCTATCACTTTAGCAAAACGTGCCTAAAAAAACAATGAAGTGTGACATTTTGAAGACATATCTGGATTAGGGGTCAAATTCTTCTCATTTTATCCCATAAATGACAGCAGCAGGTCATATTCGAGTCAAATCCATCTTGAATTAAGTGAGAATTTTCCATTCATATGATTATGTACATGTATAAAGTCAAGCTAAGGTTCTTAGGAACCACAGTAAACAGAGACCGCTACAGGGGTTTGTCACAGTGCCATGTGTGTCATTGAACAACAAATATTCATGAGCAAGATATACAGTACAATATACACAGTACTATTTATTTATTTAACAGGATTTATATGCCACTTTATCCTAAAATCAAAGCGGTTTACAATGAAATTCAAAAAACTTACAATAAACAGGGGAAGGAGCAAACAAGGATTATATTAACTAAACTTAAATACATAGGCTAAAGAAATGAACATAAAAATAAGATGGAAAAACAACAAAAAGGTATAAGTAATATAGATAATCAAGTGATGTTTCCAAAGTGTTCAGAGAAGAGTGTTGTCTTCAGATTTTTCTTAAAATCCTTAGTATCGATGATGGTTCTGATATGATCAGGGAGTAAATTCCAGAGTGAAGGAGCAGCTAAAGAAATAGCACTTCTTGATGTAACTTGCTTAGCTTTAAAATTAATTAATATAAAATTAATACATCCTTCCAAATGTTATATGCATATAATAATTCATGATTCTATTTGTATCATATGATATGTCTTATTCAAACTCCTAGTTGATAATTAGTTTTCTTCAGGATGCCCATATTGTCTAAGTAAATGCATGAGCTCATATTGTATACCTTAAAAACTGAAAACCTAAAATTAGGATATGTATGGTAATACAATACAGTTTAAGAAGAACTGTAGAGAAAGAACGGGACTGTGGAAACTCTTTTCTAAAGTAAAAAAGGAAATTGTAATTTTCACTTACAAAATTCATTGGCAGAAGCAGCGTATATGAATGCAGAGAAGGCACAAATCCACTGCTGATTATAATGTCATATAGTTTCAAATTTTGATTTGCTTTTGGTAATGGTATGTTATGGGTAATTTATAGACGGGTGCAAATAGACAATCTAACAGTTTCTCATGCTCATACATGGAGATAAGCTAATGTCGATAAAATCTGAGATGAAGCTGGCATTACCATAACCACATGATGCAAGAAAGAAATTACCATAGACTATAGCTTGAGATTGAACAGCTCTGATATCTGAGCACATCAAAAATTAAAATCTATTCTTTATTTTATTTGTTTTGATAGGGAAGGTTATCTTCAGAAATTATCTCCAAGGAAGTTATAGATTCAGCAGAAAGACCATCCCATCGTCCAGCTCGAGTTGCTAGTTCTACATGTTTTAAAGTCATCACTTTTGGATATGAGATGTGCCTCGAAAGAAAAGCTGCAAACGCTCAGTATATCAGACAGTCGCCTCTCTACTGGTGGTTTGGAGAAAATTTTCTTAAAGTGATCTTCAGGCCAAGTAAGTACTTCCTCACCATGAAGGTATTTCTGTAAGGGTCACTTAGTTTAATGCAGGTTGTCACGCATGCATTACACTCCTATTCTATAAAGTACAGTGTGTGTGTACTTTATGTTATAGAACAGGGGCTTAAGAGGTATGATATGTGTGCCAGACCTAGGTATGATCACTTATACCAGCTCAAGACCTCCTGTAAGTGCATGTGACGTACTGTAAGCTCTGCCCTTGTGCTCACCCACTCCACAACAAGGCGCCACCCACTCCAAAACAAGGAGAATCAGAGCTATGCACATAAGTGCTGTCGTGCACCGCCCTGGTGGCCAGTGGTCGTAAGGGTAGGTGGGACACAAAAATTATTTTATTATGAGAGGAGGGTCTTTTAAGAGCCAGGTGTAACCTGGTCTTAGCAGTTCAGCTACTAACTAAGAAAAATTGTGAATGCAGAGTAGAGGGTTAACAAGGCATTTATTTCCCTTTACGCATAAGATTCAGCTGGGTTACAACCTAAAGAAAAAGTCCTTAACTTCAGGAATGAAATCAACTCAGGTTAACGGAAAAACTGTTATGCTTCACAGTTGTAACAATGCTTAGTTAAGCTTTCCAGAGTAAAGCAAATGTTTCAGCACTCTTCTTCCATTTAGCAAATGAATAACATTCTGAAGATAAAGCGGAGTTACTTACCTGTAACAGGGGTTCTCCGTGGACAGCAGGATAAGTCAGCCACACCTGGTGACGTCCTTTGGGCGGCGCCATGCGTAAGTGCTCTCTAGATAGAAATCTGACCTGCCCAGGTAGCCCACCTCCACGCCCCGCCCCTAGCTGGGCCAGTGTGTTTCTAGCGGTGCCTTCCCGGCTAGGGGCGAGACTATGCAGCGGACCTCCTCCAGGGAGGTGGGCGGGATTGTGTGGCTGACTTATCCTGCTGTCCACGGAGAACCCCTGTTACAGGTAAGTAACTCCACTTTCTCCATGGACTAGCAGGATTGCGTCAGCCACATCTGGTGTCTCCCTAGCAGTGTGGAGTGCCAGGTGGAGCATATAAGAAGACAACGCATGTCAGGCAACAATTTTAATGGAGCCAAGGAGTACAAGAACATGTAGAACTAAGGCAACATTGCATAAGGTGCATTAACAAATGTGCAAGCAGTGCGGTATAGTGCAGTTAGGTGCAGTAACAACACAGTAAAACAAACAGCAAATGTAGTGCAAAACAGTGCATGGTGTGCAATAATAGTGCAGTATGTGAAAAAAATACGGGATAAGTCCAGAAAGCAAGAGGAAGTCCAAGCCATTGGCTGTGGAGAGCCTTAGCCGTTATTCCCTGGGGATGGCAGACTCTCTCTGACAGCAGAGGCTAGGACAGCCGTTCCCAACGCGCAGTCCTCCATTGACCGCAGATCCAAACAGTAGTGACGCTGGAAGGTTTGCGGAGTAGACCACGTTGCAGCTTTGCAGATGTTGGAGATAGGAACGGAGCGCAGGTTTGCAAGAGAGGTAGCCAATGCTCTGAGTCGGTGAGGGCCAACTCTCGGTGGGGACAGATTGTCCAGTGAAGCTAGGCAGAAGGAGATGCAGGAGGCCACCCAATTGGAAAGTGTCCTTTTGGATACGGGTTGGCCAGGCCTGTTCGGGTCGAAAGATACAAAAAGCTGGTCACACTTTCTGACAGTGCTAGTTCGCTGGAGGTAGATTTTGAGTGCCCGGAGGCAGTCCAGGGTATGAAGGCATTGTTCATCGATGGACGAGTGAGGCTCCGGGAAGAAGCAGGGAAGTTCGATGGACTGATTGATGTGGAAGGGCGATGCGACCTTAGGAACAAATTTAGGGTTGGTCCGCAGGGATGCCCGGTCTGGGAGTAAGCGAGTGTATAGGGGGTGTGCCACCAGAGCCTGCAGCTCGCTGATTCTTCGAGCAGAAGTGATGGCCACCAGAAACAGTGTTTTCCATGCAGCGAACTTCATCTCTGTAGAATGAAGTGGTTCGAAGGGTTCCTGCATTAGGCGATGAAGCACCGAGTTAAGATCCCAGGAAGGGGGCGGGGTTCTGATCGGGGGCTTTAAGTTCGCTAGTCCCTTCATGAAGCGTCTGGTTATGGGCAGCGTCGAGATGGAGTCGGCCCCTTCAACAGGATCATGGAGGGCCGATATAGCGGAGAGATGCACCCGGATGGACTGTGTCTTGAGGCCGCTTGTAGACAACAGGCTGAGATACTGAAGAACCTGCGCAACAGGGCAAGAGGTGGGATTGAGGCCCTGTTGTGCACACCAGGTGGAGAACCTCTTCCACTTCAGGCCATAGGATTTTCTGGTGGACGGCCTGCGGGCCGCCAGGACGACGTCTTGAACTTCCGAGGGCAAGTGTAGAGCTGAGAGACTCAACCTTTCAACCTCCAGGCAGTGAGCGCGAGGGCTCTGAGGTTGGGGTGTCTCGTGTTGCCTCCATTCTGCGTCAGCAGGTCCTCCCTGGGGGGAAGGCGCACAGGGTCCCCGTGGGTCAAGCGTAGCAGGAGTGAGAACCACATCTGTCATGGCCAGTAGGGCGCGATAAGGATGACGTGCGCTTTGTCCTGGATGATCCGCTGCAAGGTTGCTGGGATGAGGGGGGTCGGTGGGAAGGCATACAGTAAAGACCATTCCCCCCAGGATACGTCGAATGCATCCGCTGCCAGCCTGTTCGGCGCTGGGTGTCTGGAGCAGAACAGGGGGCATTTTGCATTTAGTTCCGTGGCAAAGAGGTCTACCGATGGTTTCCCCCACTGTTGGAAGAGAATGTTCGTCACCTCCTGCGAGAGTGACCATTCGTGAGGTTGCAGCTGCCGACTGAGTTTGTCTGCTAGGGTATTCATGTCCCCCGGCAGGTAGGAGGCCCGTAGCTTGCAACCGTTTGCTTCGGCCAGAAGCCATATTGCAGTCACTTCATTGCAAAGGGGGCGCGAGCCGGTTCCACCTTGCTTGTTCACATAGAACATGGCTACTTGGTTGTCCATTTGTATGAGAATGGCTTTGTCCCGTATATGTGGAAGGAACGCTAGGAGAGCGTATCTGATGGCTCTGAGCTCGAGAAGATTGATATGCAGGCTCTTTTCCTTCTTGGACCATGCGCCCTGGGTACTGAGGTGTTGGAGGTGCGCGCCCCACCCGGTGTTGGATGCGTCCGTGGTGAGAACCACCTGATGCGCCTGTTGATGCATGTCCTTGCCCCCAGACAGGTTGGAAGGGGTAGTCCACCAGCGCAGGTGATTTCTGATGCTTGGTGGTATCGCCACCCGGGTGGATAGTGGCTGGGAATGCTGATTCCAGAGGGATCGCAGGTGCCACTGCAGTGGTCGCATTCTCAACTTCGCCATGGGCAGCACAGAAGTAGTTGCTGCCATATGCCCTAGAAGGCGAAGGATCGCTCGAGCCGAGGAGAATTGTGCTTTGGCTGTCTTGTTTGCTAGCAAAACAATGTTGTTCATGCGGCGCTCCGGGAGGTAGGCTAGGGCTGTCAGAGTATCAATTACTGCCCCAATGAATTCAAGCTGTTGTGACGGCTGCAGATGTGATTTGTTGTAGTTGATGACAAATCCTAGAGAAGTAATTATTTCCATTGCTTTCTGCAGGGACTCCAGTAAGTCTGGGGCTGAGTGCTCCGTGAAGAGCCAGTCGTCCAGATAGGGAAAGACGGCCATCCCAAGCTTGCGTAGATGTGCCGCGACCACAGCTACAAACTTCGTGAAGACTCCAGGCGCAGGGGAGAGGCTGAAGGGAAGAACTCTGTACTGGTAGTGATGTCCCAGTACCTGAAAACGAAGGAACCTCCTGTGAGATTTGTGGATGAGGATATGGGTGTAGGCTTCTTGTAGGTCCAGGGACACCAAGAACTCGCCTTGTTGTATCAGGGGGAGGATGGCGTTGAGAGAGTACATCCTGAACTTCTCCTTGATGATGAACTTGTTCAGTTTGCGTAGGTCGAGGATAGGTCGCCATCCGCCTGTCCTCTTTGGAATGAGAAAGTATCTTGAGTAGAAACCTGAGTTGATTTCGGAAGGAGGCACTTCCTCTATGGCGTGAGACTCGAGGAGGTGTATTAGTTCTGTTGTCATGGGATGTTGGAGGTGTGGAGGAAGAGGACTGGCTGGTTTGCTTCTTTGGTATGGAGGAGTGCAAAATCGCAAATGGAAACCTTCCTGGATGACTCTCAGGACCCAGGAGTCGGTGGATATTTTCTCCCACTCCTGTAGGAATTGTGACAGGCGATCCCCTATGTGGGTGGGCGCCTGTGTAGACGTGTCAAAAGGAGGAGCCTCCTTTGGTGGCTGGAGGGTTGGTGCCTTTTTTCTGTCTGCGGTCCCTCTGGGTTTGCCGCTGGGTAGAGGCCCCTGGGTAAGCGTTAGACTTGTACTTTGGAGCTTGCCACTTCTGGTTTGGGGGGTATCTCTTGCTAGAGCTGTAGGAATTGTTATTATAGTAGGTTTTTCGCTGGTAGCTGCCCTTCAGAGGTGCGCTGTGGCGTTCGAATCCTTCCTCTGCCAAGGTTTGGAGGGTGGTGCAATGTTCTTTCATGACGTTGACTGCGTCTACCAACTTTTCTCCGAATAGCGAGTCACCCGAGCAGGGTGCGTCCGCAATCTTGTCATGTGTATTTATTTATTTATTTATTTACAGTCTCTTATATACCGCACTATTCATCATCAGCGCGGTTCACATGGAACAAAATGCTCAGTACATTCAACACGTATGAGTTTACAGGTAACAGGGCATAAATAACTTGGATAACCGGGGTAACTATATACAAGACATACTACATGGAATCATATGCACAGAGGTTTCATAGGAAATCACCAGCCCACTATAGGATTGAGTATCAAACTTGGTGTGATGTTGAAGTACCATAACGTTATCTGGGACTGGTATTAGTGGGTGATATTGAGCTCTAGGTGATGCCATTGGGTTCTATAAGGTACTTGTTGAAGAGGTGGCATTTTAGGGCTTTCCTAAACTGTGTTAGGCTCTTAATAGCCAGGATATCAGGGGGTAGTGCATTCCAGCATTTTGGGGCACTGAGACTGAAGGCTCTGTTGGCTGTCGATTTAGTGCAAACAGTAAGTTCCTTCGGGATTTTTAGGGAGTTTATAGCCGTGGATCTTCTTGCTCTATTTGGAGATGTGATATGGATGAGGGAGGCTAAGGATGCGGATGTGAGATTATTAACAGCTTTAAAAGTGATTATCAGGGTCTTGAAAACTATTCTAGCTTGAATGGGTAGCCAATGCAACTGTATCAGCAGTGGCGTCACGTGGTCGTTCATGGAGGCTCCGTGGATGACTCTTGCTGCCGCGTTCATGGCTAACTGAAGCGGGTTTAATGTAGATTGGGGAAGGCCTTGCAGTATGATGTTGGCATAGTCGAAATGAGGTATAACCAACGCCTGGAAAATTGTCCGGAAATCAGTTGGATCAAGCATGGAATGTAAATGTCTAAGTGAGCGGATCTTGTAGTAAACTGATCTGACTATGTTTCGTATGTGGGCCTTCATGTCCAGGCGTTGATCAAGGGTGACTCCCAAATATCGTATTGAGGGTTTAGATTGCAACTCTGCTTCTTTTACTTTAAGATATTGTGGGGGGGTAAAATTGGGATTCCTTGTAATGAAGAGTACTTCTGTTTTCTTATGTTGTATTCTGAGGTTTTGAGACAGGAGCCAGTCAGATATTGCATTGAAGCAACTCGTCAGTGGGGAGAGGTCCAGATGCTCGGTAGAGAAGGGAATGTAAAGCAGGACATCGTCTGCGTATAACATGCAATCAACATTGAAAGACCGGATGATATTACAAATTGGCTGCATGTAAATATTGAACAGGAGCGCAGAAAGGGAGGATCCTTGAGGGACTCCTTGGCTTTGGTGGAAAGGTTCAGACTTCATCCCTCCAGATCGAACATGCTGCCATCTTTCGGACAGGTAGGATCTGCACCATTCAAGCGCTCTTCCATTAATGCCTTTGTCAATCAGTTGTCCTAGTAGAAGCTCATGATTTACTGAATCAAAAGCTGCAGCGATGTCCAGAAAGATGAGTGCAAATCTTTGACGGATGTCGTCAATGCCAGCGATTATTTTGCAGAAGATAGTGGTAAGGAGGGTTTCCACTCCATGGAATTCCCTAAAACCATGTTGGCAGGGGTCTAATGGTGCAACGGAGTCAATGTGATCCTGCAATTGCCTTTGGGCCTCCTTTTCGATGATCTTCGCGAGTAGTGGAATGCTAGATATGGGTCTATAGGATTCCACCTGTTGGGAGTCAAGCTTGCAGTTTTTTAGCAGAGGTCTGATAGAAGTGTGTTTAAGGGCTGAAGGGAAGGAGCCAGTTGAGAAGGAGAGATTCATTATTTTGGACAGTACTGAGCTGAAGTGACTGCGAAGCTCCTTGATCCAGAAGGTTGGGCATGGATCGGTCTGAGCAGTCGTGGTGTTAAGGGCTGCAATAGTGTCTTTAATTCCTCTCTTGGAGGGGGTAGAAAACATGGTTAAGGTTGTTTGGCAGTTTTGCACTGTGGTAGAGATTGTAGTAGAGATTTTGTTGGTCTGGCATATCTTGGATTGTAAATAGGTTGCAAAATCTTGTGGGTGTAACTCAAATGGAGGTCCAGAGGATGGTTCCTTCGATAAAGTCTTGACCAGGTTGAAGAGGTCATGTGGTTTATTAAGTGATCTCTTTAAGGTGTCAGAGTAGTACTGCTTCATCGTGTCGGAGATTGCTTTGCGATGCGCAGCCAGATGACAGTTATATGTCTTCAGGTCATTTAAAGAATGAGATCGGCGCCAGCGTTTCTCCAGTTTCCGTAATTGGCTAAGTGATGCTTTAAGATCAGCTGAGTACCATGGAGCACTTACTCTTTTACCTGGAGGCCTTTTGGATGACGTACGTAGGGCGATTGAGCTGAGGCAATTGTTCCAGTGAGAAATTAGGTCATCAAGGTTCTGAGTGGATTCGGAGATGAGTTGTGTCTTCACTGAGGCCGGAGGCTCTGAGCCATGCCCAACGCCTGGCAGATATCGCGGTGCCAGCGGTCCGGACAGAGGTGTCGAAAGCATCAAAGGCTGTGCTGGCCAGATGTTTGCTACACTCAGATAAGTCAGCGATCGAGCTGGCGATCAGTGACTGAGTATCCTTAGGAAGGGCTGAGGTGGCCTTCTTTATGTTCGCCACGCAGGTGTCCTGGAACAGAATGTGTTGAAATTGGTGAGAGACGATTCTGGCGTTAAATATCGCTCCCTGGAAGGTCTTCCTGCCTATCTCGTCGAGAAGTTTTTGATCTCGCCCAGGCGGGTGGTTAGCATGCGTTCGAGAGGATCTAGTCCTTTTTAGAGCAGATGAGACGACAATGGATTGATGTGGCAGCTGTGCCACCGTGAATCCTGGTGTGGGTTGGATTTGGTATTTAGAGTCCAGACGTCTGGAGAATAGGCGCCCGGAAGCGGGAGTCTGCCACACCTTAAGGTAGTTGTCCCGCAGCTTGCGATGCATAGGTAGAGAGAAGGAAGGCTTGGGTGGAGCAAGATACCTGAGAACCTCCGGGTCAGGCTCTTCAGTCAGGTTAGGAGCAGTTAGAGCCAGGGCAGTTGCTACCTTTTGCAGGAACTTGGGATAGGACCGGTCCTCTGGGGGAGGGGGGGGCCCTTCCCGCTCTGGTGAGTGTCCGCCCTCTGGCGCAGTTCCGTTGTTGGAGACGGAGCCCACGACGGCCTCTATATCGCGCTCTTCCGCGGTGCTGTCCGGGGAAGGATTCAAGGGCGAAGGAGGCTGCACATCTGATGATTCCGTGGGAGGAACGTATGCGGTAGGACCCACAGAGGGGTTAGGAACGGAAGCCGCAGGTGGGGGTGCGGTCTGCTGGACTAGCTGTGCTAGGAGCTTCAAAATAGCTGAATTGTTAGCCGTGTCGGTGGAGTGGCTGCAAGATCTCACCTGGCGTCTTCTGCTGGAGGAAGAATGCCCTTTGCTGGTCCCATGATGTCCATGTCTGCGATGCCTCTTATGCGCTGGCTCCCGGCTGCCCAGAGAAGAGTCAGAAGAGCTGGAAGTACTCCTGCACTGTTTTCTTCCTTTATGACTCCCGTGGTGCTTAGGAGTCCTTGCATGGTGTTGCCAGCATTGGCGGCTGGAGGAACCGCTGTCCGGGTTCACTGCGGCGCCGGGAAAGAAAACAGTGTCCGGGGGAGCAAGCCCTGCATCGAAGGGGAAGCCCGCGGTGTTGGAGAGGTGGGCGGAGCAAGTAGCAGCGTCGGCAGCGCTGACGTCATGCTGGTGGTGGGCGGAGCTGGAGGACTGTTCAGCGCTCCTGGAGGACCTCTCCCGGGCGCCATTGCAAGGCTGCACATGGCCCCGAGGGGAGGAAGTAGACAGGCCAAAGCCCTCGGGGTCTCCCGTGGCGCGGATG
Source organism: Ichthyophis bannanicus (assembly GCA_033557465.1). Taxonomy (NCBI): domain Eukaryota; kingdom Metazoa; phylum Chordata; class Amphibia; order Gymnophiona; family Ichthyophiidae; genus Ichthyophis; species Ichthyophis bannanicus. The sequence goes on from CM066040.1 coordinate 208,791,570, forward strand.
ATAGTCCTCGAGGGAGTGGGAGCAGGCCTTACCTCGGCGGGGCTTTGGAAAGCAGCAGCGAGGAGGGTCGTCGGTGAGGTCCGGCTGGGGAAGGAGGCCCTATCGGGCACTTCCCAGGCAGCGGGCCCAGATGGAGCAGGAAGGCTCAGAGCAGGAAGACATGAGTCGGTGGCACGGCTGGGGATGGAGGCCCTGTCGGGCACATCCTGAGCCGGCGGTGGGCAGCCAGTGCCTCGGGATCCCGTTTCCGACGCCGGATGCAGTCCAATAATTCTGCCCGCACCAGAAGAGATTCCTCCACAGCGGGTGCAGCCATGGGAATAAGTCCTGTGCCCGCAGTGCGGGCATTTCTTGAATACAGATTTTGGCATAATCCGGATAAAAAGTAGAAAACAAAGAAATAAAAGGAAATTAGGTATAGGAGAGCAGGGTCCGCCTTGCTGGCAAGGCAGAAGGAAGAAGACTGGCCCAGCTAGGGGCGGGGCGTGGAGGTGGGCTACCTGGGCAGGTCAGATTTCTATCTAGAGAGCACTTCCGCATGGCGCCGCCCAAAGGACGTCACCAGGTGTGGCTGACGCAATCCTGCTAGTCCATGGAGAACATATATCATTCACAGGTTTAACAGTGACTCTGCACTGCCTGAAATACACAAAGAACAGTCCATCTCTTCCTGAGATAAAAGGCTTGGCTCTACAAGTTCCACTTGCATCGGCTCAGAATTATCTCTGTCTGTATCAGTGGTTTCACTGGCTATAATTTCTGGCCAGGCCCTAGTCCTGTTCTCTGGATGTTTAAAGAGTTCCTCTAGTGTTTGCCAATGAGCATGGCCTACCCTCGGGCGTTGGCCACTTGGCTTATGAGAGGTAGCTTTGCTTTCCTTTCTCACAGGTTTAGCATTACTTTCAAAAGGCTTTTTATAAGGTAAGGTTTTCTTCATAGAAACAGAGTCAGCATACCTTGGCTTCCAGCAGCATATAGAACTGGGATTTCCTCCTTCCCGCAGTTCTTCAGGAACACAATCCCTGTGCCAGTCTCCTCTCTGAAAGCTTCTGTTACCTTTCGGTTTAGCCCCAGGTTCCTCTGGTACAAGCAGGCTTCTTTCTTTCACTCTGCTTTGCCTCCAAAAGTGATTGTTCCTTTGCCCAGCACTAGTTTCCCAAGTGCTTCTTTCTGCTTGGTCCTTGCTTGTGGTGCTTCTCTCTCGTAAACCTTCAGCTTCACCTCCAGCTCCACACCTGCAAGCACTGCTCTGTCTTCTCCAGTCTCCAGTCTTCCGTTTATAAAGCTCTCCTGTGTTTGAGCTTCCCAGGCTGACTGTCAAGTGCTCTCGATTAGCTAAGTGTGTCCACTCAGGCTCTGTGAGTGCACGCCTGCTCCCTCTAGCTGTTCTGTGCAGATATTGCATCTTGTGCACATCTTTTTCTTTATGAAAAACAGCTTCTTCTCCTGCATTTTTGCTTTCATCAGCCCCTGCTGCATGACAGTGCCCATCCCAACATGTCGGTCATTGAGTTGGTGACTTACACACAAACGTAGATGGCATGCACGTTTACATGGCTCGTTTATAGAATCAACTTCTATAGTAATACTTTTTGCCCATGCGTGCAGTTATAAAATTATTGTGTGTGCTTGCACTTTGAAGATTACCCCAGGAAACTATGCACTTATATTTACATCTGTTCTTTGGCACACACAATTTGTCAGTGTTAATTTACATGAATCCAGTTGAATTTGCAAAAGTATGCATATAAATACAAAACCCTTTCCCAGCCCTGCCCCTAGGAATGCTTCATCTCAGTTCAGGTAAATATACATACAGTATGTATAGGGGAGGTCAGAGATGCTGTTGTAGCCAAAAAAGCATTTCAGGAAATGAATTGTGGCAACTAATTTGCATCCCGTAGCTAAATTTCATGAAAAGAAAAGTCTCTAACTTGCAGTTATTTTCCACAAGTTAGTATATTCTTCTCAAATGTGCAGAATGTTGTGTCATGATCATGTTTGAGAAAGGTACACTAGTCAACCAAGGTTAGTGGGCGTTGATTATATTCAGACATTGAGGCCGATATAGTAAGCAGTGCTGAAACTTGCAAAGGCAATAAAATTACATGCTAGTGCACATGAACAAGGATTTCAGGATTTCAGGACTGGAAAGGGGGGCTGTTACTTCTGGAGAGAAATCTGAAATTGTGAGTATATACTTCTGGGAATTTTTCTGAAAGGAATTTTTTTTCTTTTAAAGCTAATTAATCTGTGAACCCACTATTCTTTTTGTTAAATCAGTCAGGGCCTAGTAGCAACAGTTTAAGATTCAATTTAAAAACACAGAAGAGAACTTTCTGGTTACCTTTCATACCCAGTAGACAGCTGTAGTTTAAATTTCATAGTCACTCAGGGCCTAGCATCAGCAAAGTACTTTTAGTTTCAAATTAAAACACAGAAGAGAGCTTTCTGGTTAAATTTAGAATCCAGCAGAGAGCTTGTAGTTTAAATTTCATAATAGGTTAGAGCCTAGTAGCAGCAAAGAGCTATAATTTAAATCAAATCAGAATATAGTTTTCCTCAGCAGCACAGGACAAGGTACTGTGTAGCAGCCCTTTTTTAATAAGTGTTATATCCCTCCCTCCCTCCCCACACCCACCCTCCCCTGGGAAAATCACAGCTTTATAGGTACTTGCACAACTTAAAAGACAGGAGGTGCTCTCAGGTGAAGCTCATTACCCAAATCAGTCATACACCAAGGACCTGAGATTAATTAAGCTTCAGGTGAACAAGGTATATTAAACTTCTTAGGTACAGTTTTAGTGGTATAAATATCCATTGCACCCTTTAGTACATATAGAACTTAAAGATCTAAACACAAACTTAAAACTAAGATGCAGACAGCAGTCCAGCAGCGGGATGTGGGCTTTCCAGTCTTTTGCATTGAGTGTCACATGTATGATTTTCTCCCAGCTGGTGAGAGGTCTTACGTGTGCACTAGGTGCAAGGAGCTCTCTGCTCTCAGGGAACGAGTCCGTTCTCTAGAGGCTAGAGTAGCAGACTTGGAAAACATAAGACAGACAGAGAGGTACATAGACGAGACCTACAGGGATATAGTCCTGAAGTCCCACCTCCAGTCTGGCAGCATCCCTGTTGCCATGGAGGAGAGAGGTCACGTGACAGGAGAGCATCACCCTGGTGTGGCAGGAAGTGATCCTGTAACTAGGACCTGTCCTCCAGGTGATGTAAACCCCTCTCGCACCGAGGAGGTTTCTCCAGGGCCAAGTGCCCATGCGGGAAGGGTTAGGACAGCAGTTATAGTTGGTGATTCGATCATTAGGCATGTAGATAGCTGGGTGGCTGGTGGACGTGAGGATCGCCTGGTAACATGCCTGCCTGGTGCGAAGGTAGCGGACCTCACACGCCACCTAGATAAGGTCTTAGATAGTGCTGGGGAGGAGTCTGCTGTCTTGGTACATGTTGGTACCAATGACATAGGAAAATGTGGTAGGGAGGTTCTGGAAGCTAAATTTAGGCTTTTAGGTAGGAAGTTGAAATCCAGAACTTCCAGGGTAGCGTTCTCCGAAATGCTTCCCGTTCCATGCGCAGGACCCAATAGGCAGGCAGAGCTCCGGAGTCTCAATGCGTGGATGAGACAATGGTGCAGAGATGAGGGGTTCGGATTTGTTAGGAACTGGGGAACATTCTGGGGAAAGGAGGGGCTCTTCCGAAGGGATGGGCTTCACCTTAACCGGGATGGAACCAGGCTGCTGGCATTAACCTTTAAAAAGGAGATAGAGCAGCTTTTAAACTAGATAATAGGGGAAAGCCGACAGTCGCCCAAGAGCGCATGGTTCGGAAGAATATATCCTTGAAGGATACTACAAAAAGCAGAGAGGTTCCAAAAAATAGTAAAGTAGCCCAAATGCCCTCGAGTATGGAGCAGACAGAACTTAAAGATCCCAAATTACCCATGTCTACCAATAGCCAAATTAATATGAATAAAATACAGTCTCTAAAATGCTTGTATGCAAATGCTAGAAGTCTACAAAACAAGATGGGAGAGTTAGAATATATAGCACTAAACGAGAGGTTAGATATGATTGGAATATCAGAGACATGGTGGAAGGAGGACAACCAGTGGGACACTGTGATACCTGGGTACAAACTATATTGAAATGATAGAGCTGATCAAATTGGTGGAGGGGTTGCGCTCTATGTTAGAGAGGGCATTGAGTCAGAAAGGATTAAAGTTTTGCAAGAAACAAAATTTGCTGTAGAATCTCTATGGATTGAAATTCCATGTAAAAAGGGGAAGGTGATGGCAGTGGGGGTGTACTATCGTCCGCCTGGCCAGAATGAACAAATGGATGATGAAATGCTCAAAGAAATCAAGGAAGCTAGCAAAAGTTACAGTGCAGTAATAATAATGGGTGATTTCAATTACCCCGGCATCGACTGGGTCAGTGTCACAACAGGACATGCTAGGGAGATAAAGTTCCTAGATGAAATAAATGACTGCTTCTTGGAGCAGCTGGTTCATGAACCGACCAGAGGGGAAGCAATATTAGACCTAGTCCTTAGTGGAACACCAGATGTAGTGCAAGAGATAAGGGTGTTGGGGCCACTTGGCAATAGTGATCATAGCATGATCGCCTTTGATTTAATTAGTGGAGGAGGGATAGTAAGGAAATCCACAGTACTACCCTTTAACTTTCGAAAGGGAGACTATGATAGAATGAGGAAAACAGTTAAGAAAAAACTAAAAGGAGCAGTTGCAAAGGTTAAAGACGTACATCAAGCTTGGGTGTTGTTGAAAAATACTATCTTGGAAGCCCAGACCAGCTGTATTCCACGCTTTAAGAAAAGTGGAAGGAAGTCCAAAAAATTGCCAGCATGGTTTAAAGCTGAGGTCAGAGAGGCTGTTGTTGCCAAAAAAGCATCTTTCAAGAAATGGAAAAAAGAGCCAAATGATGAAACCTGGAAACTGCACAAGCACTGGCAAGTCAAATGCAAGGCATTGATAAGGCAGGCAAAGAGAGAATTTGAGAAGAAGCTTGCTGCGGAAGCAAAAACGCGAAATAAAGACCTTTTCAAGTACATTCGTAGCAAAAAACCCGTGAGAGAGTCAGTTGGTCCATTAGATGATAAAGGGGTTAAAGGAGCACTAAGAGGCGACAAGGCGATAGCGGAGAGACTGAATGAATTCTTTGCTTCGGTCTTTACTGAGGAAGATGTAGGGATGTTACCCACGACTGAAGTGGTATTTAAAGGTGTGGAAGAATTGAAGGAAATATCGATACATCGGGAAGATGTCCTACAACTATTAGATAAACTGAAGAGTAGCAAATCACCTGGGCCGGATGGTATACATCCAAGGGTGTTGAAAGAACTGAAATTTGAGATTGCAGACCTGCTATCAGTAATCTGTGAACTATCATTAAAATCATCTCTAATACCTGAGGATTGGAGGATCGCCAATGTAACACCAATTTTTAAAAAGGGTTCGAGGGGTGATCCGGGAAACTACAGACCGGTGAGCCTGACATCAGTACCGGGAAAAATGGTAGAAACCATCATAAAGAATAAAATTACTCAGCATATAGATAGTCATGACCTAATGGGAGACAGCCAACATGGCTTTAGACAAGGAAGATCTTGTCTTACTAATCTGTTATGTTTTTTTGAAGGAGTGAATAAACAGGTGGACAAAGGTGAGTCGGTTGATATTGTGTATCTGGACTTTCAGAAAGCCTTTGACAAGGTCCCTCATGAGAGACTTTTGGCAAAACTAAAGAGTCATGGGATAGGAGGCAGTGTACTACTGTGGATCAGGAACTGGTTAAAAGATAGAAAGCAGAGGGTAGGGCTAAATGGCCAATTTTCCCAATGGAGAAAGGTGAATAGTGGTGTACCCCAGGGATCTGTGCTGGGTCCGCTGCTTTTTGACATATTCATAAATGACCTGGAAAGTGGAATAACGAGTGAGGTTATCAAATTTGCTGATGACACAAAACTATTTAAAGTTGTTAAAACCCAGGAGGATTGTGGAAAATTGCAAGAGGATCTTGATAAATTGGAAGACTGGGCATCAAAATGGCAGATGAAATTTAATGTGGAGAAGTGCAAGGTTATGCACCTAGGGAAGAACAACCCAAACTATGGTTACACGATGCAAGGTTCCACATTAGGAACCACCACCCAAGAAAAAGATTTAGGCGTCCTTGTGGATACCATGTTAAAACCCTCGGCCCAGTGTGCAGCGGCGGCCAAGAGAGCAAATAGAATGCTAGGTATAATAAGGAAAGGAATGGAAAATAAAACAAAAGATATTATAATGCCTCTATATCGTTCCATGGTGAGACCGCACCTTGAATATTGTGTGCAATTCTGGTCGCCATATCTTAAAAAGGATATAGCAATTTTAGAAAAGGTTCAGAGAAGAGCCACCAAAATGGTAAAGGGGATGGAAGGCTACTCCTATGAAGAAAGGCTAAAAAGGTTGGGGCTCTTTAACCTGGAAAAGAGACGGCTGAGGGGAGATATGATAGAAGTCTATAAATTAATGAACGGAGTGGAACGGGTAAACGTAGATCGATTGTTTACCTTATCAGAATATAGAAAGACTAGGGGACATGCAATGAAGCTACAGGGTAAACTATTTAAGACTAATAAAAGAAAATATTTTTTCACTCAATGTGTAATCAAACTCTGGAATTTGTTACCGGAGGATGTAGTAAAGGCTGTTAGTGTAGCTGGGTTTAAAAAAGGTTTGGACAAGTTCCTGGAGGACAGGTCCATAAACCATTATTAAGAAGGGACCCAGGATATCAATGCTTGAACCAATACAAGCATTGTGGAACCTGTGTCCCTTGGGGAAACTGCTAGGTACGTATGACCTAGATTGGCCACTGTTGGAAACAGAATACTGGGCTTGATGGACCTTGGTCTGACCCAGTATGGCATATCTTATGTTCTTATGTTCTTATGTTCTTATCTGAAAGGCAAAGCAGTTAAATGAAAACTTGTCTTTACTTCGAAACATAAATAAAGTAAAACATAACTCAAATGTTTAACTCTAATTTGGGGTGTAGGGAAGGAGTAATCATAGATAAAGAAGTGTGTTGAGCATCCCACTATAATATAAATACATTTTTTAATGCCCCAGGAGTGTGAATACCATTACATTAGCCTATATATCTAATTATGTCTCATAAATTTGGAGGATAAGAAATACTCTTAGACTCCCTCTTCAAGTACTTTCACCCTTTTCCCTCTGACACTTCAGAAAACATTCTTCCCTCATTTTCTCCCAGACCCCAGCAAGCACTTCCTCAAACATCTAAAACTTCTGGCACCTGTTTTGCTATTCACTGCTTCCTACTTCTTTGGCTGTTGAGAATTTGCTTTGGGTATTGAAGACTCCAATAAGCTGAATGTGGCTAAAGACATAGAGAAGGTCAATGGACAACCATAGCTAATGATGTCACCTCTTCTTGGACACCCGCCTGGTAACTTTTGGAAGGTGCTAATGGCTAGACCCAGCTGATGACATGTGTAAATGATGATGGCACCTTTTGTCCTATATGGGCTAACACAGAAGGATGCTTGGGTGCATAGGGAGAGGAATGGCTGGCAGAAAAAAGGAGGTGATAGTACCTCTGTGTAATCTCTAGTACGAGCTCATTTGGAGTTTTGTGCACAATTCTGGAGATCACACCTTCAAAAGAATACAAACAGGATGGAGTCGATGTAGAGGGTGGCTACTAAAATGGTTAGTGGTCTTCATTATAAAGCATATGAAGACAGGCTTAAAGATCTTAATATGTATGCTTTTAGAGGAAAGGCAGGATAGAGGAGATATCATAGAGATGTTTAAATACCTCCGTGACATAAATGCTCAGGAGGAGAGCCTCTTTCGATTGATGAGGGGACATAAGCTGAGGGTGAAAGGGGATAGATTCAGGAGTAATGTGTGGAAATATTTCTTTACAGAAAGTGTGGTAGATGTATGGAATAGTCTCCCTGTGGAGGTGGTAGAGACAAGGACAGTATCTGAATTCAAGAAAGCATGAGACAGACACAGAGGATCTCTAAAGGAAAAAAGGAGCTATTGTAATTGATATGGAAGGGCAGACTAGATAGGCCATGTGGTCTTTTTCTGCCATCATGTTTCTATGTTGCTATAACTAATGACATTATCTGTTTTCTGTTTGAGAACAGAGTAAAGTATACCTGAAAGGATCTCCCAAATCTTTGGACCCTTCCTAGGCATGTTTCTTGGTTGTCTTTGCCTTAATTGCTGCCATTTTCATAAAGGGAACTTATCTGCACATATACCGGGCAACATGCAGGACTGCCTGCATCTGTAAAAAGTCTTCTTGGAGGAGAATGGACGTCTACTGGGCAGGATGCATAAAAGGAAATATATTCTGTATTTTATAATGTTAGAATGCACCTATGTCATCAAAAATGGGCATATGCATTTACACATGCTATAAATAAAACCTAAGATACCTTAAATTATCAGATATGAGCATCCCCCAGGTCCTGTCAATTAGTTTCAAACAGTTAATCCCTTCAGGGACCATATCAAGTGTGCTCTGTTCATTTATAAGTTGCCTATTCATATGTGTCAAAGGCCTTGCCAAAATCTAAGTAAACCACATCTAGTGTTCTCCCTTGATCTAACTCTAGTTACGCAATCAAAGACAATTGGTCAGATTTGATTGGTAAGACCTACTTCTAGAAAAAAACATGCTGCCTTAGATCCTCTAATCCAATGGATTCCAGAAGCTGCACTATTGCCTGTTTTGGCAGCATTTCCATTAATTTACTCACTACAGAAGTCAAGTTCAAAGTATTTTGAACAATTAAGAAGTAAATTCTACATATTTCCTTTATTTTTTAATTAATCCAAAGCAATAGTGTTTTCATAAATCATGACCTCGACCAAATCATTAATATTTTTTGGTATCAGAGTTTTGGCTCATCATCATACATTGCTACAGCAAATTATCTTTCTGATAAATTTCTTGTTCCCATGTTATTCACTACAGAATGGAGTAGAAGAAATCGCCATGTACTTTCAATAATGATAATAGCAAACATTTTCCAATTTTAGATCACGGAGGCACATCAGTTGAAAAAATTCAACTAGAATTCCAGTATGGTCCTGAGGCTACCACAAAAATGATACGTTTAGTCATGACTGAAAACCTGGAGGATTATCAAAAGGAAATTGAATTGCCTGTTAACAAAGTGGCCCTCATAAAACTGAAGAGAATTCTTAATGGTGAAGACAAGTCAGAGGTACATCAAAACCTTTAAATCCAAGGGGATATCTACGAATATGCTTTCAATGTACTTAAATATTAGTCAAACAAAACAAAGATGGGAATCAAAATATGATTTGAAGACAGCTCTCCATATACAGATTACTTGCCCCCCACCCCCGTTACTCATCTATTGTGAAAATAAAATTGCTATAATCATTGCAGTTAGAGTAAAAATGGATGATATAAAACTACCTACTATGCTATAAACATGGAAAATGGTAACACTATAAAACTGTGCTATACACATGAGAGAGAAAAAAGATTTTGTGAAGAGATCCAAGGGGGTGTTTAACTAAAGGACACTAACTGTCAGCACATGTTTTGAAGTGTGCTGAAGGCACACTGGGATATAAGTTCACAGTTACTATGAGACCATGATGGCGCAGGCCTATTTTCTCGTTAATTGTGAATCATGCATTGTGGCGGTAAGAGCGGAACGGATTGTGGCAGAGAGTGGGCATGGTGAGAACTGTACAGTTAGCATACTTACCGCAACCCTTGCAATTAGAGCGGTTTCACCTAATGCTACCTGTCACCTGGGGGCCAACCCAGCGCCTAGGGCATGGAGGGTTGGTCTGCCTGGGGATTCTAATTCAGGGAGTATGGCATGACATTTGCTCCTGCAATGCCTTATGGGAATAGTAGTCCCTTTTACCCTCTGAGAGAAGAAATTGTAGTCGAGTGGTTTCAGGCAAATGACAAGGATTTATTTCCCTTTCCAAGAAGATTAAGTGCATGTGGAAAACTTAGGACAATTGCCATATAATTGGCGTGAGGAATACATTCAAGAACTAAGGTAACCAGCCTCTTTAGCTTCAGGCTTTAAAACATGCAGTGCTCAGTACAAACAAAAGCAAACAACAGCTTCTTATAACAAAAGAAAATTTTCCCTTTTCTTCTGCTGCTTTCCCAGCCTTCTTAATATATTGTTCAGCAGAGAGATTCAATATGGTCAGCAAGAGACAAAGTGCAATCCATCTGATTATCTGCTACGTCATTGATATCAGAATCTATCTGCATCTCTTCTAAATAAGCGTCAGCTGGGTGTGTCTGCAAGCTGCTATACGGCGTTTTAAAACAAACTTCTTCTCTGCCTTTACGTGGCTTCCCTTTGTAGCACTCTAATGAGCAGGGCTGTAAAGTACCATATATACTGGAGTTGCTGCTTGGGGAGCCTAATACTTCCTGGCAACTACACGGAAATATTTTAAAACTAGGTTCAAATCTGGACAATTTGTGAAGCCTACATTTTGGCTTTAAAGAGGAAGGGATTCTCTGTTCTGCTGGGGCAGAAAGGGTTCCAAACACCGGTTGTGTTTTCTTGCCTTTTAGCTTATCAGCTTCTGCCTCATACGTATAAATATTCCCATGCCAGTATGTCTCTCTCCCTGGAGCATCTGAGTTTTCCCAAGCCAGCCTCTCAGGAGGTTTCTCCTTCCTCCTGCCTTTACTGGATGGCACCAGCCCTGTGTTGCTCACACCTGGCTTTTGGGCTTTGGCTTTCTGGGTCCTTACTCCTCCTTGACTCCTTTTGGTCAGCGTGCTCCCTTGCTTGATCCCCTGCCGGATCCCTTGCCTTTGTCTTTGCTCCTGTCCTGGCGTCTCTCCCTCGGAGCTTCCTTGGAACTCCTGCTCCTCCTTCCTCCTCATTCCTCTTCTTCTGGTCAAATCTAATGACCACTTTTTATAATCCTGCTTCTCAGGGCTTAGCTCTGCCCCTCCCCCAACCAGGTGTTTCTCATTAACTCCTGAGCTTGGGGATATGTTACAGCATGGGCATGCCTGTTCAGCTCGTGTCTCTTTTTGTTTACCTTTTCCTTGAAAACATTGAGCCATGTGCTCTGACTGCCTGTCAGTTTCTGAAACAAAATCCTCTTCTCTCCCTATCTCCATAGGCTCAGAAGGGTCTTCTACATGACATACCTTACTAAATAGAGTTTAGTACATCAGCGCTATATGTTTAATGGGATAGGACTCCAAGTTAACTGCCTGGACATTCTAACAGTTAACACATGTAATGCTTCAGGATACAGTGGTTTTCCACTCAGTCCTTGGGCGTACGTAACCAGTCATGTTTTCAAGATTCCCACAATGAATATGCATGATAGATTTGCATATAATAGAGGAAGTGCATGCAAATCTATGTCATGTATAATCATTATGGATATTCAAAAACTCTGACTAGCTGGGAGTATCCATGGTCTGAGTTAAGAACCAGCGCTATAGAATTATATTATTTTACAATTAAAGAGCTAATCATGTTTAATCATCAACTCTCCAAGGTGAAAGTTGATGAAATCACTCTTATTGACCTGAGAAGAGTACTTGATTAGGATCCAATGTAAATTTATTCTATTTAACCAAGAGCCTGATTCACGGAGGGGAACATCTGGACCATCAGACGCCCCTGATGAAGACTGGGCTGTGTGGATCAGATTCTGGTCCGTGAGAACAAAATGTTCCCGCTGAAGCCGGAATCGGGCCCAAGGATGTCCTTCACACAGGTGCCCCCAACATCTGCAGCTCTGGCTCCCCATTTCCCTACTGCCCGACCCACAGCTGACCTTCCATGGCCTGGATCGGGCAGTGAGGATCTCTGCACCCAGCCCCAGGGGGATCCTCAGGCCCGATCAAGCCAAAAGTGCTGCTTATACCACCTCTGAGGTCCCCACAGGCCCAGCAGTACGTACAGGGCCGTGACCTGAACCGGCCCTGTACATGCTGCAGGGCTGGCCCACCCCCCGCTTTCCCCTGCACCCGCCCCACACCGGCTCTCCCCTGCTCCCGCCCCATGCCGGCTCTCCCCATCCTAATGCACAGGATGTACAGGGAGAGCCATAGGGGGAATCGGGAACAGACGGCTTGTGGGGCTGCATATCCCGCCGTTACGTGCAGCCCCACAATCCACAATTGTGAATGACCTCTTAAGTCATGTAATGATACTGGAACAGGAATGGAGCTGCGCAGAAAAGACAGACCTTGAAGTCCTTACCTGTCATTATATTCCATGAGGTTGATATTAAAAGGATTTGTCTAGGACTTACTGAGACAAATCGTGGTATTTTTATATCCCTTTCACCCACACCAATGGCTGACCACATGAATTTCATCTGGCCAATAACCTATATATCTAGTTATTTTGAAGCTCCATTAGAATTACACTCAGCTCCCCACTGTCTGATTAAAGTTAACTGAGCTGTACAAATATCTTAAACAATAGCATTCAGTGGTCCAACTTATCTAGTTAACTCTGCTGAATAGCTGTTAAAGTAACCAGATAACTTTATACAAATGCTGGACCACCAAGTATGTGTTCCTATGTTCAGACAGATCTGTTACAATGGCCTTCCAATAAGTACATTATGTAGATTTCATCACTTGCCTATTCCACATCAGAGCTCAAGGAGAGCTAAATGCACAGATACAATTGGTAGGGCCCTGACCATGAGGATTTACAATATAAGTTGTACCCAAGGCAGTAAAGGATGAATTGACTTGTCCAAGGTCACAAGGGGCATCACTTGGAGAAGCAAGATCTGGATGGTTGATTGCTTTGTTTGTAGTGTACTACTCTAACCATTAGACTGCTACTATTTCTACAGCATTTGTGTTATGTTTCAAAAAATGGTGGCATATGCATTAATAACTGCTCTATATGTTCTCCTTCATTAGGAAACCTTAGATAATTATACAGATTCTTCAAATTCCAGTAAGGATGGGTTGTTAACCGGCATGTCAAGTGACGAATTTACTGAAAAGTATACACAGACAGATGAAAACCTAAATCTGAGAAGGCAAAAGCAGTCTTCTAAGGAGAGTTCAAGAAAGGGGCAACAGAATCACGTTAAGAAACACCAACACGAAGAGCGGCAGAAGGCGCCCAGTGGCCACCAAAACAAGAATGCTGAAAGCAAAAAGAAAACTGCTCATTCACTTAGAGGCGACAGCAGCAGCAGTAGTAGCAGCAGCAGCAGAAGCGCTAGAACTGGCGGAAAGAGCAGTAGCCAAAGCAGCAGTAGCAGTAGCAGTCAAAGAATCAATAAGCACCCCAAAAGCAAGATTCATCATAATAGTAGCCAAAGTAGCAGTAGCAGCAGTTCCAATAGACAGAAGAAACAGAAACATCCTAAACACCCCTCCAAGAATGCCGGGAACAGCCGCAGCAGCAGCTCTCGTTATTCGACAGAAGAATCGGCAAGTAGCAGCTCTGATGCATGCTGTCATTACAAATATGCGCTGATTCTTCAATAGCTTTCCATGAATTTATTTCTGTTTTCAAATTCTGCAGGGGATGTTTGTTCCAGAGATTTATCAACTTCGGTTCAAGTCAACTTCTACTCATCTGGTATGTTTTTGCATGCTGTACCTACTTGTTTCAATATAAATATGTCTCTATGGTAAAGGAGGGGGAAGTAGCTTAATTATTCTAACCTAAAAATTGATATAGTAGTAATAACCAGATTCCTCAAAACATCATTCTTCCATGGGCTTACAGTCTCACTAGGTCTTATTTTTATTTTTTGGTCTCTGCTAGGTATCAGTTTCTATTTAAATAGGTTACAAACTCTTAGTTCTTATAAGTATTGCCACACTGATATCACTGATAAAATTAAACACTGAGGGCCCGATACCAAACTGCATGTCCAGGTCCTCTGCATGTCCGGCTAGAACCGGACGCACAGAGGGAGTTGCGATTCTGATCCTAGGGGGCAAGTCTAGGCCATCGGGATCAGAATTGCGAAGAAGCCTGTACGTGGAACACGAGATCTAGTGCAAGAGATAAGGGTGTTGGGGTCACTTGGCAATAGTGATCATAGCATGATCACCTTTGATTTAATCAGTGGAGGAGGGATAGTATGGAAATCCACAGTACTACCTTTTAACTTTCGAAAGGGAGACTATGATAAAATGAGGAAAATAGTTAAGAAAAAACTAAAAGGAGCAGTTGCAAAGGTTAAAGACTTACATCAAGCTTGGGTGTTGTTGAAAAATACTATTTTGGCAGCCCAGACCAGCTGTATTCCATGTTTTAAGAAAAGTGGAAGGAAGTCCAAAAACTGCCAGCATGGTTTAAAGGTGAGGTCAGAGAGGCTGTTGTTGCCAAAAAAGCATCTTTCAGGAAATGGAAAAAAGAGCCAAATGACAAAACCTGGAAACAGCACAAGTACTGGCAAGTCAAATGCAAGGCATTGATAAAGCAGGCAAAGGGAGAATTTTAAAAGAAGCTTGCTGTGGAAGCAAAAATGCGAAATAAAGATTTTTTCAAGTACATTCGTAGCAAAAAACCTGTGAGAGAGTCAGTTGGTCCATTAGATGATAGAGGAGTTAAAGGGGCACTAAGAGGCGACAAGGCGATAGCGGAGAGACTGAATTAATTCTTTGCTTCGGTCTTTACTGAGGAAGATGTAGGGATGTTACCCATGACTGAAGTGGTATTTAAAGGTGCGGAAGAATTGAAGGAAATATTGATACATTGGGAAGATGTATTACAACTATTAGATAAACTGAAGAGTAGCAAATCACCTGGGCCGGATGGTATACATCCAAGGGTGTTGAAAGAACTGAAATATGAGATTGCAGACCTGCTATTAGTAATCTGTGAACTATCATTAAAATCATCTCTAAAACCTGAAGATTGGAGGATCGCCAATGTAACACCAATATTAAAAAAGGGTTCCAGGGGTGATCCGGGAAACTACAGACCGGTGAGCCTAATGTCAGTACTGGGAAAAATGGTAGAAACCATCATAAAGAATAAAATTACTCAGCATGTAGATAGTCATGGCCTAATGGGAGACAGCCAACATGGCTTTAGACAAGGAAGATCTTGTCTTACTAATCTGTTATGTTTTTTGAAAGTGTGAATTAACAGGTGGACAAAGGTGAGTCAGTTGATATAGTGTATCTGGACTTTCAGAAAGCCTTTGACAAGGTCCCTCATCAGAGACTTTTGGCAAAACTAAAGAGTCATGGGATAGGAGGCAGTGTACTACTGTGGATCAAGAACTGGTTAAAAGATAGAAAGCAGAGGGTTGGGCTAAATGGCCAATTTTCCCAATGGAGAAAGGTGAATAGTGGTGTACCCCAGGGATCTGTGCTGGGTCCGCTGCTTTTTGACATATTCATAAATGACCTGGAAAGTGGAATAACGAGTGAGGTTATCAAATTTGTAGATGACACAAAACTATTTAAAGTTGTTAAAACCCAAGAGGATTGTGGAAAATTGCAAGAGGATCTTTATAAATTAGAAGACTGGGCATCAAAATGGCAGATGAAATTTAATGTGGACAAGTGCAAAGTTATGCACCTAGGGAAGAACAACCCAAACTATGGTTAAACAATGCAAGGTTCCACATTAGGAACCACCACCCAGGAAAAAGATTTAGGCATCATTGTGGATAACATGTTAAAACCCTCGGCCCAGTGTGCAGCGGCAGCCAAGAGAGCAAATAGAATGCTAGGTATCATAAGGAAAGGAATGGAAAATAAAACAAAAGATATTATAATGCCTCTATATCGTTCCAAGGTGAGACCACACCTTCAATATTGTGTGCAATTCTGGTCGCCATATCTTAAAAAGGATATAGAGTTATTAGAAAAGGTTCAGAGAAGAGCCACCAAAATGGTAAAGGGGATGGAAGGATACTCCTATGAAGAAAGGCTAAAAAGGTTAGGGCTCTTTAACCTGGAAAAGAGACGGCTGAGGGGAGATATGATAGACGTCTATAAATTAATGAATGGAGTGGAACGGGTAAACGTAGATCGATTGTTTACGTTATCAGAATATAGAAACACTAGGGGACATGCAATGAAGCTACAGGGTAAACTATTTAAGACTAATAAAAGAAAATATTTTTTCACTCAACGTGTAATCAAACTCTGGAATTTGTTACCGGAGGATGTAGTAAAGGCTGTTAGTGTAGCTGTGTTTAAAAAAGGTTTCGACAAGTTCCTGGAGGAAAGGTCCATAAACCATTATTAAGAAGGGACCCAGGATATCAATGCTTGACCCAGTACAAGCATTGCGGAACCTGTGTCTTTTGGGGAAACTGCTAGGTACGTATGACCTAGATTGGCTACTGTTGGAAACAGGATACTGTGCTTGATGGACCTTGGTCTGACCTAGTATGGCATATCTTATGTTCTTATGCAGGCCAAGACCCCGATTCCATCCGGCCTGCACATACAGGCCTTGCCCAGCTAGCTCAGACAGAGCTCTTCAATGGAGCCATGGTGTCATGGCATCTGGTTGCTATTTCTTTATTTAACAGGTTTTATATACCACTTTATCATTTCAGTCAAAGCAGTTTACGTTGCAACTTAAACTTGGTAATGTACATTAAACAGGGACATTGATAACTAGGATTTTTCTGAGGCAATGGATGGTTAAGTGACTTGCCCAAGGCCACAAGCAGTGCTAGTGGGAATTGAACCCTGGTCTCTGGATTCCCAAGCCAGTGTTCTTAACCATTAGGCTACTCCTCCACTCCATTGAAGAGCCACGATCCCCGCCTGCTGGCTCCAGAAGTGATTTCCCCGCAGCCCGACCCCCGATCTGGTCTCCTAAGGCCAGGGTCTGGCTGCAGGGATTGTCCTTGCCCCCCCCCCACCCCTTCTGCGCCCTGGGCCCACTGTCCCCCACTGATTAGGGGAACTTATTCCACCTCGGAGGTGGAATAAGTTCCCCTTGCAAGCCGCCAGCCCCGGACATACAGAGCCGACCTTGGAATCAGCCCTGTACATTCGGGGCCGACGACCGTTCACTGCCCACCCTAACGCTGCCCTCGAACCGCCCCTTTCCCGCCCCATCTATCTTCCCTGTATAAGACACGGGGAAGGTAGACTGGACTGGGAAAAGGCACGAATAGCGGGGATGGACATCCATCCCCGCTATTCATGCCTCAGAATGACCCCTTGAATAAATGAATTCGAATAGCATTATTTATTTATTTATTGGGTGCATTTGAGGACACATTTCACCCATCATTTGTAATAAATTATGATATAATAAGTCACAGATCTGCTGGTCACCATTATATATACATATATATATATGTGCAAACACAATTTGTCTCTAGACAAGCTTTTGAGAGTTATCCTCTTTTCAACAGGTCAGTGAAGAAACAATGCAGTTGCAATGGGTTTAAATAGTACAAATTCATCTAGGTCTTGGAGTATGCACATTTCATCACACTTCACTAAAAGGGGATAGAGGTAGACAGAAGCGATGAGTCAGTAATACTTTATAGCTGAAAGGTTCTATATCTGATAATGGATGAGAAAGCCAATGTCTGTATTGAGTCCCTTTATGTTAGTTTCAATGTGTTTGATCATTCTAATTTTAAAGGGTTTCAGTTCTTGTGTACTCCTGAAATCTCCTATAAGTGCCTGTATTGTAGAATTGTTAAGATCCTCAACAAAAAAGTGGAAATACTAAATAAAAACTTTTGCTCTGTGTTCATGGAACAAAATCCTGGAGAAGGACCACAAAAGGTCTGGCAAAGGTGCATGTAGGAATGGAGTAGATACTGCACTGTTTATGGAAGAAACAGTTTGGAACATCAAAATTTGTTCCTTCCTCTTGGAATATATTACCAAGATCCTTATCCACTCGCTCACCACCTCTCATCTAGACTATTACAAACTTATCTTCATTGGTCTCCTACTGAATCATCTCTCCCCTCTCCCACCCATTCAAAACGCTTCTCTTCTGCCAGGGTCACTTTGCTCATAAAACCCTTCTTCTCAAGTTACTTCATTGGCTCCTTATCTGTTTCCACACAGAGTTCAAACTTCTCCTACTGACCTATGAGTGCATTCACTTTGCAGTTCCTCATTACTACTTCTCTCTTATCTCTTACAACAACCCGCCAAAGCAACTCTGCTCCTTGGGAAAATCACTCTTATTTGTGCCCTTCTATTTCACTGCTGATTCCAGACCCTTTTTGTTCCACCTTGCTGCACTGTATGCCTGGAATATATTACCTGAGTATGTACATCAGGCTTCATCTCTGGTCTCATTCAAATACAGGCTAAAAAAAAAGGCACCCCTTTTAGGCTGCTTTTGGATTCTGACCCCACTTATTCTTTTCACACCTATGTGCTTTTTAATCATTTCCTTCAAAAACTACCCTCCTCCCACCCGTTTGTTCTATTTGTTTGTCTTGAATAGATTGTAAGTTCTGTGAGCAGGGAATGTCTCTAATGTGTTTATGTACAGTGCTGAGTATTTGTATTACTATACAAATGAAAAGTAGTAGTATAATTTATGAACAACTTGAAAAACTGAAGATGGACAAAGCCATGGGGCCAGATGGGATCAGGGTCGGCCTAACCACTAGGCAACTTCCAGAGTGCAGCAAAAGCGGGGCATTCAAAGCTAAATAATAGATTTTGACAGCGAGAGGAGGTGTAAAGCTTGAGGTTCGCCTAGGGCACCAACACTGTGGATGGGAAACATCCCAGGATACTGGGGGGAGCTCGGGTCCTCTTAAGGATGTGTTTAATAGATCCTTAGCCTGGAGAGGTTCTATAGGATTGGACAATGGCTAATGTGGTCCCTGTTCACAAAAGTGTTAGGAAACTATAGGCCAGTAAATCTTACCTCAATAGTTGGAAAAGTAATGGAGTCGCTACTGAAGGAAAGGACAGTGAACTATCTACAATCCAAGGGATTGCAAGATTCAAAGTAACACAGTTTTAACAAAGGCAGATTATGCCAGACAAATCTGATTGATTTCTTTGGGTGACCAGAGAACTTTATTAGGGACATGCACTGGATGTAGTCTACTTGGATTTCAGCAGTCTTTGATACTGTTCCTCCCAGGAGGCTTATGTACAAACTGAGCAGCCTGAAGTTAGGACCCAAAGTGGTGAGCTGGATTGGAACGGGCTGATGGACAGACAACAGATGGTGGCAGTAGATGGTATTCACTCGGAAAGAAAGAAAGGTGAATAGTAAAGTGCCTCAAGGATCAGTCCTAGATCCAATTCCGTTCAGCAATGTCACTCACAAAAATAATAAAGGATCGGTAGGAAAAGTCTGCATTTTTTGCAAATAACACAAAGATCTGCAACTGGCTGGACATCCTGGAGAGAGTTGAGAACATGAAAAATGATCTACAAAAATTAGAAGAATTGTCTAATATTTGTCAATTAAAATTTAATGCAAAGAAGTGCAAAGTGATGCACTTGGAGTGCAGAAATCCAAAGGAACAGTGTGAGATAGGGTGTGAAAAGCTGAGGTGCATGGACCAAGAGAGACCTTGGATTGATATCTGAGGATCTCAAAGTGCTGGGTGGGTGTGTCTGCTGTCAAATCAATGCTGACTCCTGCAACAATGTGAAAAGGCAGTGGTCGAAGAATTCTAGGCTGCATAAAGAGGGGCATAACCAGGATAATTTTATAACAAGGCACCTAGGTTAATAGGACAGGAAAATGCCTAATTTTAGTCCTTTCATAAAGGCACATAGGTGCCTCTGTCTTTTTATAAAATACTAGCACAGATCCTGCAGCTCTCACATCTAGATGGAAGATGCAGACATTACGACTCAAGCAGGCATAAATATTAGCACATACTTTATGCCAGGGCTCGACAAATTCTCAAATTTAGGAGCCAGCCCTAAAACGTACGAGCCAGTGGCTGTTTGGGGGAGGAATCGCCTTGAAGAGGTCAATAATGTTTTACAAAAGTCATGTTACTGAAATAAAAATAGTCATTTCTTATCAATTTTTATATGCTGAACACGAATATGACAGTGAAATTGCAAAGTTGGCTCTAGGTTTTTTTGTAATCTACAAGAATTAATGTTTACGTCACGAAATGCATGTCAATAGTAAATATAATAGGCCTTCAGTTAATACCTGTAAAAAAACAAGTCATAGACTACTACTTAGATTTTTTCGCCTATCTCTTGTACAGCTGTTTGGGAGCTTCTCTGGGAAGTGTCCAGCAGTAGTCAGCCAGCATTGTAGTGGACCATTTTCCCTGGTATCTTTGCTCCATCGTTGCGATATCCTGGTGAAAACGTTCACCCTGTTCATCACTAACTATACCGCAGTTGTCAGGAAAGAAATCGAGATGGGAATCAAGGAAATGGATCTTCAGAGATATATTGCAGCCAAGTTTCTGATACTGCATCAGCATGTCTTCTACTAGTTCCTTGTAGTTTTCTGTCCTAACATTCCCGAGAAAGTTTGTTGACACTAGGCGAAAAGAATTCCATGATTTGTTTCGTATCACCCTGCAGCAAGTTGTTGAACCGGTCATCTTTGAAGAGCTCTTGAATCTCACGACCCACAAAAACTCCCTCTTTAATCTTTGCTTTGCTGAGTCGAGGGAATTTTTCATGCCGGTATCGGAAAGCTGGCGAAGTGCGGTCCATGGCTTTCACAAAGTTTTTCATCAAACCTACTTTGTTGTAAAGGGGTGGTAGCAGGATTTTGTGAGCCTCAACCAGAGCTGGGTGCTGGATATTCCAACTGTTACATTTTGTCTGCGATTCCATTCCTTCCGCAAGTAGTGCCAATCCCTTGCTCGGCTATCCCACTCACATAAGAAACACATGTATTTTATATATCCCTGCTGCAGTCCCATTAAAAAGGCAACTACCTTCAAGTCACCACAGAGGTGCCAGCTGTACTTGTTATAGTTAATGGAAGTCAGTAGATGCTTTAAGTTATCGTATGTCTCATGTGGACGGCATGCGCTACTGGAATAGATGGAAGACGGTTTGCATTGTTCAAAAGCACAGCCTTCAGACTCAGTTTCGAAGAGTCTATAAATAGTCTCCAGTCTTGTGGGTCATGAGTGATTTTTAAGGCATTCATGAGGCTTTCAGTATCGGAACAGAATACCAGATTACTTTCCTTTCCGACTGTGTATAGTACACTGCTGACGTCAGATGGCTTCAGCAGCCGTCTGGCAGTAGTATTGCATTGCATCAGAAAATGATGCAATCAACTCTGGATGATGTGTGCATGTTGGTATTATGCAATGTGATGCAATATTACATCATTCAAGGCTTATTTGGGATGTTGTTGATGTCCTACTGGATAAATTTACACGGTGAAATGTCAAAAATGAACTACATGCAATATCTTCAAAACGAGAGCCAATAAAATTTTTTAATGTTATATTCGTGTTCCGCTCACCAAGATACTACAGATTAGGACCTTTTAAAGTCAGTAACAATTTCAATGTTGACCAGTGAGATCATCCACAGCTCTTTTAAAAACTGATTTACTAAGGCTCTTTCTCTATTCTATGTCTATGATCAAAGAGAATTTAAATTGGTTGCTTAAGGTGCCTCTGCAAAGGATTGGCAGCCAGCAGTCTTCTTTCCCAAAGCATACTGTCAGCTGTATGATGGCACAGCACCCACTTGATTGGTGAAGCAAAGAAGCAATTACCTCTTGCTTCACATATCACCATAACTTGGGCCCCCTCCAATCTTCATCCAGTCTCTCTCTCTATCATACCCCCTTCCATCATTCAGGAGTGAAAGAGTAGCCTAATGGTTGGAGCACTGGCTTGGGAGCTAAGAGACCAGGATTTCATTCCCACGAACACTCCTTGTGGCCTTGGGCAAGTCACTTAACCATCCATTGTCTCAGAAAAATCCAAGTTATCAATGTCCCTGTTTAATGTACATTACCAAGTTTAAGTTACACTGTAAACCGCTTTGACTGAAATGATAAAGTGGTATAAAAAACTTGTTAAATAAAATAAATAAATTCACCCAGTCTGTTTCTTTCAATCCCCCTTCCAGCCTTTCATCCAGTCTCTCTCTCTCTCTCTCTCTCTCTCTCTCTGTGTCTTTCATAAACCCCCTCTTCCAGCCTTTACCCAGTCTCTCCCTCTTTCATATCCCTCCCCCTTCTAGCCTTCACCCAGTCTCTCTCTCTCTCTTTCATACCCCCTTCCAGCATTCACCCAGCCTCTCTCTCTCTTCTCTCTCTTTTATACCCCCTCCATCATTCACCCAGTCTCTCTCTTTCAAATTCTCTTCCATCCTTTCATCCAGTTTCTCTCTGTGTTTTATAACACCCCCTTCCAGCTTTTACCCAGTCTATCCTTGTTTCATATCCTTCCCCCTTCTAGCCTTCACCCAGTTTCTCTTTCCTACCCCCTTTCATCATTCACTCAGTCTCTTTCATACCCCCCTTTCAACCTTTCACCTAGTCTCTCTCTCTCTCTCTCTCTTTCATATCCCTTCCCCTTCTAGCTTTCACCCAGTCTCTCTCTCTCTCTCACCCTCTCTTTTATACCCCTTTCATCATTCACCCAGTCTCTTTCTTTCATACCTCCCTTTCAGCCTTTCACCTAATCTCTCTCTCTTTCTTTCATAAACCCCCTCTCCAGCCTTTACCCAGTCTCTCCCTCTTTCATATTCCTTCCCTTTCTAGCCTTCACCACTTTCTCTGTCTCACTGGCTTTGAAGGTTGCCACCAACTCCCCTCACCTCATTTGAAAGCTGGCAAAGGAAGTACACTTGCTACTTCTGTATTGCATCCAACTCTCTGCAAGCTTGAACCATGCGGTGGAAGATATTTGGGCTGGTCTTGCAGTTCCATTTCTCACCCACGCTCTGCCCCAAATTCTCTACTGAGCATACCGACTTTAGGAGTACAAGCCAGTTGGCACTATACATACTTTGTTGGTGTGCCTGGATTCAGGGGCGGCACAAGGGGGGTGAGGGCCATGTGTGGAGACTCGGTGCGGGGCCTCATTTGCATAACTGGCCTTATCTGCATAAATATTTGCATAATGTTCCCATACACTAACTTTTAGTAAACACGTCTCTTAATGAATGTATGGATAAAGAAAGACTAAAAGATTTCTACATTACTATAATCCAGTGCCAACCGCCAGGCACATTAGGAACTACTACAAACACTGCCCATTTAGAACCCATCGCAAACCCGCCGTATCGTAACAGCACTATCAGGACTCACAAAGCACAAGACCCTACCTATCAAAAGGCAACACTGCAAATATTAAACAAATACATTTTAGAGAACAACAATACATGACCTACTGGGGAAAGAGAACAAGTGGCAATGTCAAATAGGAATTACATAAACATAATACCTCAGCTCAGTTACACATGCAGAACATAGACCACCACCAAACAAGGAATCACAATTTAGAAACAGGAAGGCAATAATTAAACTGGGAACCCCAAAAGCCAAACTTGGAATGTACAACACTGTAGAAATAAAACTATAAATTAATTTCCTCTTGTACTAAACAAAGTGCAGACGTTAATGATTCACATAAGAGTATATAAGAGAATGTAAAGAAATAAATTTCCCAGAGCTGACATATTCCAGTTAATAAATTCAAAATAAAGAGATATTTTTCTACCTTTTGTGCATATTTTTTTCAGTTGCAATTGCTCCAGCCACTTTCTTCTGGTTTCTTCGTGTCTTCTGCTAACTCTCCATCGTCTGCTATCCATTTGTCCTTTCTTCTCTCTTCTAGTTTTTTTCCATTCTCTCTCTCTACATCTGCTTTAACATACTAATCTTTCTCCTTTTGCTCTTTCCTCATTCCTATTTCATCCACTCAAATTTTACCCCCTCCTTCCTCAATCCCCACTTACTCTCCTAATACCCAGCCAATTGTAGATTTTTCATCCCAGCTTTTTTTTTTAATTTAATTTATTTTTAAAGCAGAATGTTCTTTGCGCGGGGCCCCCTGAAACACGGGGCCCTGTGCAAAAAACATTCTTGCTCAATGGACGGGCCTGCCCTGCCTGGATTTTATAAGGGTAAAGCCTATCTAGTCCGCCCTTCCATCAATGGATTTTGTAAGAGGCTTTTTATACACATGACAGCATTTCACATGTGAAAACATCTATAAAATTACCCTACATATGTATAAATTTACTTACATAACAGGTGGGAAATTTTAAAAAAGTCCATTTCTGCATACAAAGCACTGCTTTACCCACAGAAATACTGGAAATTACCCTCCCTGGGGGTTATTTTAGAAATGTCTGCATTAGTGAAAAGCAAATGCATACTTTGCACTATGCAGATTTGCAAGATTTTTCAAGCAAGTGTATAGGTATTTTCACTTTGAAAATCGTACCAGGAAAACTATGCGATATACGTTTACACTGTCTATTGGTACAGATAGTTTCTCTTCTGAATTTTTTAAAGCATGCATATAAAAGCAAACCCCTTCCCAATCCCACCCCAGGGCACCTTTTCTCTGCTGGTAAAAGTGGGATCATATGAAGGCAAATTTTAGATATGCCTGGAAATCAGAATTGAGACCTTGAGGTCACAACACTCCCAGTTTCAGTAGCATTTCAGAAAAGGCCTTTTCTAAAACTGTGTGTAAGGATGTGCAGGAATGGGTGAGTATTTGCTGTTATGTACAGCGGGAGGAACTGCCTGAGAAATTGGTTTTTGCACAGCTCTCTTCTTACTTTATTTATTTTAATATCTTTTTTATACCGCGCTCTTTAGAATCAGTGCGGTTTACAGTTAACAAATTTGTGCAGTGCAGGCAGGGCCTACACTGAACTTACAGTGAACAGGGATTTCTACACGGGGCAGACAGGGTAACTATGTACAGGCAAGCTGGCTGTCACAGGCGACATGGTCAGCTCACAACTATTTAAAGGTTTGTTTAACTATGTACAGATTGACAGGTCAGAGTATGTATACCTTCCACCTGCCGGATTCCACTCTATCTTTGCACCCCTGTCAATCTGGCTTCCGCCTGGGTCACAGAACAGAAGCTATCCTTCTCTCTTTTCTTAGTACCAGTTCCATGATCGCGGTGACATCTCAGTGGCGGTATCTCTCAACCTATCTTCGGCTTTTGACCTTGTTGATCCACGCCACACTGCTTTTCCACCTGCATGGTCTCGGGATCAGAGGAACTGTCTTCCACTGGTTTCACTCCTTCCTTATGCATCGTTCTTTCTCGGTTTCCACTGGTACTACCTCCTCCTCTTCATCTTCTTTACACTGTGGTGTATCACAAGAATCTGTGCTTGCTCGTCTCCTTTTCAATGTCTTTATGTCCGTTAGCCCTTCTGGTTCAGCAACATGGTATTTCAGCACATGTCTATGCTTATGATACCATCCTGCTCCTCCACACTAGCCTGGTCTCCCCTGATATCTCTCCACTTCACTTGTCTCTCAGCTGTCTCTAATTGGCTATCAGGTAACTTCCTTCACTTAAACGTCACTAAGTCTGCAGCTATTTGGTTTAAATTCAATAGTCCTATCCTCTCCCTGGTCCCTTCTTTCCCCGGTTCTCCACTTCCCCTAGTTGACTCTCTTCAGTATCTTCGTTTCACCCTGGACTCAGCCTTGTCATTTCAGGCCCATCTTTTTTTCTCTATCTCGTTGATATTTTATGTCTCTCAGGCAAATATGTGCAGTACGTTCGTTTTAATTACCTCAGTCCATTGCCACTCTGCTTCTTGCTCTTGTTATATCCAAAATTGTCTACTGCTATATTATCTACTTCAGTTTGCCCCAATATCAGCTTCAGCGCCTTCAACTAATTCAAAATACCGCTGTTCGTATTTTGTCTCACTCATCTAGATTTGACCACATCACACCACTGCTCATACATCAGCACTGGCTTACGATTCAGACTCCAATTTAAACTACTTTTGGTTCACCATGCCCTTTACTCCAGTTTCCACCATTACCTCTCTGACTTCATTATTCCTCATGCCCCTGTATGCCCTCAGAGAGATTCATGCCATCTGCCTGCATATCCCATCTGTTTCACAGGCTCACTTATCTACTCGTTCCTCTGCCTTCTATGTACTTGCCCCCGCCCTCTGAAATTCCCTGCCCTCTTATCTCAGACTTGAAGTCTCTTACACTGCCTTCAGGTCCCACCTCAAGACTCACCTTTTCAACCTAGCTTTTAATTCCTGGCTCTCCTGAACCTCCTTTCTTTACTTTAGAATTGCTTACTCCTCCTCGTGTTCCTGTCTCTGTCCTATGATTTATGGAGTTCCTTTTCTGTTTTCTTTTAAAATTTTTGTTTTATATTGTGCACCGCTCTGCCGCTTCTGTGACGGGTGGTTAAGAAAGTTTTAATAAACATAAACAAACCATTTTACAGATCTAGAAGTGGGAAAAAACAACAGAGCCAGCCTGGATGTGCCGACACTAACATGTGTCAATGCCAGCACTTCCACATCTATTTATTTATTTAACAATTTTTCTATACCACTTTATCCACGAGTCAAAGCCGTTTACATTGTAACAGAACATATTACATAGAAAAGGAAAACAAACTTGGAAATAACATAATCAATTTTAAAAAATGGGAGAAAATGTATGTGTTTGGATCGGATTAGCTAATTAGTAATTAATCAGGGTATATTGTCCTAGAAGTAGTAGTCTTTAAATGTGTATGTCTTTAAGGCCGTTTTGAACGTTGATGCATCTGTAGTACTCCATAATTGTGGTGCATAGAGAGAGAAAGCTGTTTTTGAGGGTGGTATAGGACGTTTTTGTGAACAGCAGTGGTACATCCAGTAGATTCTGTGAACGTCTTACAAAATTTCTGGTACAAGGTGTAGTACGAAGTAAGGAGAGAAGGAGAGATGACGACAGGTTGTTAATAAATTTCAAAACAATTTCACACTTTTCAATATTATGCGCTCAATTATTGGTACCCAATGCAGTTGCTTAAGCCACGGTGTTACACGCTCCGATCGTTTGCTATTGAGGAGTATTTGTGCTGCAGTATTGAGCACAAGCTGGAGAGGGTACATAGCTGTTTTTGGTAACCCTTGTAGGACAATATTGCAGTAATCAAAGTGTGGGAAAATAATTGATTGAAAGAATGAAAATCATGGTTGTCTAAAAAAGTTTCAGGTATCTAATTGTTTTGATTTTATAATAGATGTTTTTTGTGAGGTTCCTTATATATGTTTTAAAGGTGAGGCCATGATCAGTCGTGACTCCAAGGTAGCCTATGTTCTTCTTCACTTGGGCCATTGTGGAAATCTATACTTATAAATGCCACCAATTCACTGCAAAGGCCGCTATCTTTATTTATATTTGTATTTATTTATGTGCTTTTATATATCACTTTATCTAAAATCAAAGTGGTTTACATGGAACAAGTAACAATTTACAATTAACAATGAACAATTAACATTGAACACATGAGGAACTAGCAGTTATACATATTGCAGCAAGTCTGTAGGAAGAGGAGCAGCATGTTATGTGTTTACAGATGGGGGACTGGTGGGTAGAATTATCAATATCCTTAGGGATTTGTACAATGTAATAAAGCTGTGAGGTTATACGTATGGTTGAATAGAGGGGGGAGGTAAAAGGGGGGGGGTTTGATTTGCAATGCAGAGGATTGGATAAACATAGAAACATGACGGCAGAAAAAGACCACATAGCCTATCTAGTCTGCCCTTCCATCAATAGTGCCCTTTTTTCCTTTAGAGATCCTCTGTGTTTGTCCCATGCTTTTATGAATTCAGATACTGTCCTCATCTCTACCACCTCCTTTGGGAGACTATTCCACTCACCCACTTTTTCTGTAAAGAAATAGTTCCGCATATTACTCCTGAGTCTATCCCTTTTCACCCTCATCGTATGTCTCCTTGTAGCAGAACTTGCTTTCAATCAGAAGAGACTCTCCACCTGTGCATTTATGCCATGGAGGTATTTAAACATCTCTATCATGTCTTCCTTATTCCCCTTTTCCTCTAACTTATACATATTAAAATCTTTAAGTCTGTCCTCATAGCTTCATAATGAAGACCACTAACCATTTTAGTAGCCACCCTCTGTTCCGACTCCAATCTGCTTATATCCTTTAGAAGGTGCGTAAGTTCACCAGAATTGCACACAATACTCCAAATGAGGTCGCACCAGAGACTTATACAGAGGCACTATCGCCTCTTTTTTTTTCTGCTGGCCATTCCTCTCCCTATTTCAAAGCCTCGTTGGAGTCGGGAGTGGTGCCAAAAGACTGGAGAGAGGCTCATGTGGTGCCTTTACACAAAAGCGGAAGTAAGGATGTGGTTGAAAACTACAGGCCGGTTAGTTTAATTTGGTGGTGAGTAAATTATTGGAAATGCTGCTGAAAGAGAAAATATTGAGGTTTCTGGAGTCCAGCGGATTACAGGATCCAAGGCAGCATGGATTCACCAGAGGCAGGTCTTGTCAGACAAATCTGATTGATTTCTTTGACTGGGTGACCAGGGAGTTGGACCGAGGGAGAGCCCTAGATGTGGTGTATTTAGATTTCAGTAAAGCCTTTGACACTGTTCCTCACAGGCGACTTATAAACAAACTGAGCACACTAGAGATGGACCCTAAAGTTACTGCTTGGGTTAGAAATTGGTTGGGTAGGAGGCAAAAAAGAGTATAGGTAAATGGAGCTCACTCTGAGGAGAAGGATGTTACCAGTGGTGTGCCCCAGGGATATGTCCTTGGTCCGATTCTTTTTAACATCTTTGTTAGTGATATAGCGGAAGGGCTGTCGGGTAAGGTTTGTCTCTTTGCAGATGATAGCAAAATCTGCAATTGAGTAGACACCCAGGAAGTTGTAGAGGAGGGATCTAGCTAAGCTTGAAGAATGGTCTAGAATTTGTCAGCTAGGATTTAATGTTAAAAAAATGTAAGGTCATGCATTTGGGCTGCAGCAATCCAAGGGAGCAATATAGTATAGGGGGTAAAGTACTTTTGTCCCCTAAAGAAGGTGTGGTTGTGTCTGATGATCTTAAAGTAGCTAAACAGGTAGAAAAGGTGACAGTAAAAGCTAGAAGGATGCTTGGGTGCATACGGAGAGGAATGGCTAGCAGAAAAAATGAGGTGATAATGCCTCTGTATGAGTCTTTGGTGCAACCTCATTTGGAGTATAGTGTGCAATTCTGGAGTCCGCACCTTCAAAAGGATGTGAACAGGATGGAGTCGGTGCAGAGGGTGGCTACTAAAATGATTAGTGGTCTTCATTATAAAGCATATGAGGACAGACCTAAGGATCTTAATATGTACACCTTAGAGGAAAGGCGGATAGAGGTGATATGATTGAGATGTTTAAATACTTCCGTGGCATAAATGTTCATGGAGAGAGCCTCTTTCAATTGAAAAGTTCTGCTACAAGAGGACATGGGATGAGGGTGAAGGGAGATAGATTCAGGAATGATATGCGGAAATATTTCTTTACAGAAAGAGTGGTGGATCCATGGAATAGTCTTCCAGTGGAGGTGGTAGAGATGAGGACAGTAACTGAATTCAAAAAAGCATGGGACAAACAGAGAGGATCTCTAAAGGTAAAAAGGGGACTGTTGTAGTTGTTGATATGGAAGGACAGACTAGATAGGCCATGTGGTCTTTTTCTGTCATTATATTTCTATGTTTCTATACACTCAAGCATCCTTCTGGCTCCTGCAGTCGCCTTTTCTACCTTTTGACAGACTTAAGGAGCTTAATATGTATACTTTAGAGCAGGGGTGGGCAATTCCGGCCCTCCAGCACCACAATCCAGCCTGGTTTTTATGATGTCCCTAATGAATATTCATGAAATCTATTTGCATCTACTACCTTCCATTGTATGAAAATAGGTCCATGAATATTCATTAGGGACATCATGAAAACCAGGCTGGATTGTGGCACACGAGTGCCGGAATTGCCCACCTCTGCTTTAGAGGAAAGGCGGGATAGAGGTGATATAATTGAGACGTTTAAATAACTCTGTAGCATAAATGCACAGGAGGAGAGCCTCTTTCAAATGAAAGCAAGCTCTGCTATGAGGGGACATAGGATGAAGGTGAAAGGAGATAGACTCAGAAATAATATGCAGAAATATTTCTTTACAGAAAGAGTGGTAGATGCGTGGAATAGTCTCCCAGTGGAGGTGGTAGAGATGAGGACAGCATCTTAATTCAAAAAAGCATGGGACAAACACAGAGGATCTCTTAAGGAAAAAAGAGGCATTGAAAAATACTGGATTTTTATATTCTTATAGTGACTATTCAGTCTATAGCTTGCATTGCTGGAGATAGCCAGTATGGGTGGGGTGTTCCGGTGCCAACCAAATCAATTCATGGAATGTTTCCTAATGTGGTCCTTCTCCAAAATCAATTGACTATGTACAACACTTACTGATCTTGATCAAGAAGAAAATGTGTCAGGCCATAGGTCTTCAGTAAACATCCTTATCTGAAATTTCAAAAGCCATATACTACTCGTGTGCAACTCAATCTGTTGGGTATCAGCGAACCGAAATGGACTGGCATCGGTCACTTTGAATCTGATAATCACAAGGGATACTATGCTGGGAATGAAAGCCAAAGAAAAAATGAGAAACCTGTAGGAACTGTAAAGAGATACAATACATGGTATACTAATATACTACAGCAGCCAGTCATTCATTCAAATAATATGACATTTGCCATCTTTATCACTGACTTCAACTAAAGTTCAGTTTTTATGGATCTTACATCAATAGTATTAAATAATAATTATTTTACATTTAATAAGGTTCACCCCTAAAACAAAGACATGGGGAGGGGTGGCCTGCATGGAGCGGCAGGTGCACCTACTCTTGCCATCTTACTGGGCAGACTAAATGGACCGTACTGGTCTTTGTCTGCCATCATTTACTATGTTACTATGAAAAGGTCAGTCAGGGGAGCCGCCAGAACGTCCCCAATTTCACTCAGTATTCTTGGATGCATCCAATCTGGACCTATCACTTTGTCTACTTTTAGTTTAGCTATTTCCTCATGAACGCAGTCTTCCGAAAATTGTTGAGATCCCTATCGCTCTGTTCCTATTTGTGGGTGTTTTCTGAAGTCCTGCTCCTGGCCCTTCATCTGTGAACTCAGAACAGAAATATTTTTTAAGCAATTCTGCTTTATCCTTATCAGTTTCTACACATTCCTCCCCTTCACCCTTGAGTCTGACAATACCACTTTTGTCCTTTCTCCTCTTAAGGTCTTATCCCCCCCATTTTATTACATTGGCTACTTCTTCTTTTTGTAACTTTGCTTTCCTGACTACTTTGCTAGCTTCTCTAAGTTTTTCCAAATATAGATGCCTGTCTTCCTCTCGCTGTGATCTCTTGTATTTCCTGAAGGCCTCCCTCTTTTTCTTCACCTTTTCAGATACTTCTTTTAAGAACCATAGTGGCCTCCTTTTCCTTTTACATTTTATTTACTTTTCTAACAAAAAGGTTTGTTGCCCTTAAAATATCCCTTTTCCGTTTTGCCCACTCTTTTTCTTCATCCCCCTGCTGTTCCAATCCCTCTAATGGCTCTTTAAAGTCTTGTCTCATCTCGGCAAAGATAGTTTTCCTAAAGTCTAAGACCCTCACTATTGAATGGATTTTATCAGCCCTAGTCTTAATACTGAACCATACCATCTGGTGATCACTGGATGTGAGATGATCTCCCACTGTAACATCAGAAACACTTTCCTCTTTTGTAAGCACTAAGTCCAGTATGTCTCCATTGCATGTGGGATCTGTTGACAGTTGTCTGAATAGTTTTCCCTGTAGAGAAACCAGGATCTCCTTACTTCTAGATGACACCGTAGCAAGGATGTGCCAATCCACATCCGGCATATTGAAATCACCTATCAGTAGCACTTCTCCTTTCATGGCAATACTGCATATATCTTCTATTAAATCTTCGTCCACTTCTACTCTCTGTGAGGGGGATCTGTTAATAACTCCAATGCAAATAGATTTCCCTTTCCCTCTTTCAAATTGAACCCACGGTGCCTCCTCTCTTCCTTTAAACCCTGCAATTCTATAGCTTTAATATTATTTTGTACATATAGTGCCACTCCATCTCCCCTTCTTCCTACCCTGTCCTTCCTGAATAAAGTATAGCCCAGTATAATTACATCCCAGTCATGGTTTTCCGTGAACCATGTCTCTGTAACTGTCACTAAACACTAATCCTATTCCCATGCTAAGGGTGTTTATACATACCGCTTTCCAGATGTTGCCCCTTTTACCCATTTCTAAAGAGGTATTTAATGATTCACTTACCAGGGGGCTTTGTTCACCCATCCTCAATGAATCTAGTTTGAAGCCCTCTTCAGTAGGTTAGCCAGTCTGCTGCTGAAGACACTTCGACCCTTCTTGAACAGATTGATCCTTCTTGGACAGATGGACACCATCTCTGCTCTGAATCCCTTGGAACATTATCCCATAGTATAGGAAACCAAAATGCTCTTGATGACACCATCCACGCAGCCATGCATTCATCTCCAGGAAGCGAGCTTCTCTGTCTCAGCCTTTACCCTCGACTGGGAGGATTGTAGAGAACACCACCTGCACACCTACCTGCACACTTACCTGCTTCACCCTCTGTCCCAGAGCCATGAAGTCACTTTTGATATG
This sequence comes from Ichthyophis bannanicus, assembly GCA_033557465.1. Taxonomy (NCBI): domain Eukaryota; kingdom Metazoa; phylum Chordata; class Amphibia; order Gymnophiona; family Ichthyophiidae; genus Ichthyophis; species Ichthyophis bannanicus. Next base: position 208,824,262 of record CM066040.1, read on the forward strand.
CTCCTGATGAAGTCAATGGCTTCAAAGAGTTAGCTGTGAATGGATAACTGGAACAAAGACTATGAACTCTGACAGAGCTTTGCCCAACACCACAAACAAACAAAAGAAATTCCCCCTTAGCTTTTAAAAATGTGCACAAAACACCCTTAAGATTTATCTTTTAAAAATGATCACCAAAACCCCTTTGAGAACTTTCAGGCAGAGTATTACCATATTTCCTGGATCATAAGTCGCCCCTGAGTAAGTCACAATGGCAAAATTTAGTGTTTTCACTGATAAAATTATAGTATAAGTCACCCCTGTATATAAGTGCAAAAAAACACTGCTGTTTTTTAAAACCAGATTTATTCTGTTTCATTTTCACTTTACAATAACAACATAGCAGTTCATTCCACATCAGATTTGTTCTGTATCACTTTTGGGGAAGCCATTGAAGTCCTCATCTTTTGTGTCACTGTGAAATAGTTCTGCAATTTCAGGTGCCAGTTCATGTTTGTTATTGTCTTCGTCTTCGTCATCTTCATGGTTATCGGGGCTCTTTAATATCTCAGCCTTCATAAAACCTGATTTCATTATTTTATCACTCACACACCCCTCCCCCCCCCCCCCCGTGCTGTCGCAACCCACCCGGTAACTTCTGCAAAAGTGGTGTGGGCACATACAACTGGTAGCCGTGAAACTGTTTTCCATGGCATATCCAGTTTTCCCATAGGCGACGCAACACAGCTTTGAATCTTCTGTTGATGGAAATGTCAAGCAGTTGAAGCATTTTTGTCATACCACTAGGTGTAATAACCGGGACAGTGTTCAGAGATGTTCTTTTCTTTTTTATGTCTTACTAAAACAGTGCTGCAGCCATTTCAACATCATGCTCCCATCCATCCATTCTTTCTCATTCACATCAACCACAACGTTGGTTGGTAGAGCTTCATATGGCATTGTCTTCCTTTTGAATATAATCATAGGTGGCAGCTTCTTTCCACATGCACAGCAGGCCAGCACCACTGTAAAATGTGTCTTTTTGTGTCCGGTGGTTCTAATCTTTATCGTTCTAACCCCCTTTTGACTGACCATTCTGCCTAATGGGATATTGAAGGTTAAGGGAACCTTGTCCGTGTTTATGATGAAATCTGGTGTCACTGTGTATGTGATGATTTCTTTGTTTACAAATTCCCTGAAATTCCATACTTTATCCAAGAAATCAGCAAGGAGATGCTGACACATGGTTGTTCTTTGTCTAATGCTTAATTTATTTCTTATCATAAATCAGTAGCACCACGTATGACCAGCCTTGAATCCCTCGATATTCATTTCCCTAGTGATATGAACTGCTTTGAATCGCATCTGCACAGTGGACAGTCCACAGCCCTGGGTCCTCTGCTCTATAATGAACTGAAACAGATGTGCTTCTAATTCAGGCCACCATACTTCGTGGCTATGGTTTGCCTTCTTGTTGCGTTTCATCAAGGTTAGTTTTCCCTGCATCTTCCTCCAATCTCAAACTAATTTCTCATTTGTCCCAAAAGTTCACTCAGTGGCTCTGTTACTGTGTTCTTCTGTGTAATGAATAACTTTAAATTTGAATTCCACGGTGTGTGAGTTCTGCACCTTCGGTGTCACCATTTGTGTTGTAATTGAAATTCGTCCGGTATGCTATTTGCGAGTATAGTCCAAGTCTGCTGATCAGTGGGTCTGCTTGCAAGCGTTGGGCATAGAGCAGAGGGTCCAGGGAGAAAAACAGTCTACTGTGCAGGTGCGAGTATTTATATGCGGTTCAAGGGGCATGGTCCACTACTTAAATTTATTAGATAGCTCGCTCTGTTGTATAGGTCGCACCATCATTTCCTGATGTAAAAAACTGTGATTTATAATCTGGAAAATATAGTACCTTGTTTTCAATAGAGTTCATCAGGAATGCCAGTACCTGAAAGGCCCTGTAGACCCTTGTACAGCACTGCCTAGCTGCTTAGCAGCTACTCAAGAACCACTAACACCTGATGAGGTCAGTGGCTTCAAAGAGTTAGCTGTGAATGGGTAGCTGGAACAAAGACAATGAACTCTAACTGACAAGAGCTTTGCCCAATATCATAAACAAAGAAAAGAAATTCCCCATTTGCAGTATAGAAAAAAGACTTGGCTTTTAAAAATGAACACCCAAACCCCTTTAAGAATTGGTTTTTAAAAATTGCACACAAAAAAACCCTTTTAAGTATTAGCTTTTAAAAATGAACAGCAAAACCCCTTTGAGAGCTTTCAAGCAGAGTATGGGATATAAGAGTCTTTGAATAGAGTCTTTGAATAAGAATGCTTTCAGGAGCTGATGGAATGATTGTAGGTCTGACATGCTTCTTATATGTTCTGGGAGGGAGTTCCAAAGCCAGGAGCATAAAATGAAAAAGTTGTCTTGCATGAGGATTTGTTACTCGGTGTGTCTCCTAGGTGTAGTGAGTATGCTTCTTGAACAGCTTCTTCTTGATCTTATGTCTGTGTTAAATTGTAAGAGCGATCTTAAGTAGCTAGAGGATTGATTGTGGAGTACTTTGAAGGTATTCAGTAATATTTTGAATTTAATTCTGCTTGTTATCAGTAGCCAGTGGAGTTGTTTTAAGATTGGAGTGATGTGTTTATATTTTAGAGTTTGAAATATGACTTGGGCAGCAGTATGCTGAGCCGTCGGCAATTGGTGTAAAACTTGTTTTGGAAGATCTGTGAGGATGCCGTTACAAAAGTCGAGGTATAGGAACACAAAGGCTTGTAGTGTTGTACAGAAGTTGTAAATTGAGAGAAGGGGTCGCAATGTTGTACGGAAGTTGTACATTGAGAGAAGGGGTCGCAAGTGTTGAAGTGTGTTCAGTTTGGTAAAGATTGCTATGGTGACACTTTTGACGTGGATAGTTATGTTTAACTGTCGGTCTAAAGTTATTCTCAGGTATTAACTTTAACTTCCAGTAATGCTTCTTTTACTCTTAGAGTGGATGGAGGAATGAATGCATTATCCTTCATGATGTATAGAACTTCTGTCTTGTTGTAGTTGACTTTTAGCTCGTGAGAGGATAGCCAGGTAACGGGGTAGTTAGTCAGGGCGGGGAAGAGATGGCCCGGGGCGGAGAGTGGGCGGGTAGTGGGAGGTCCCTGGGTGGAATAACTTCCCTGGACGTCATTTGGTTTCATCATCAGGGCGCGGATGAGGCTGGGGGGCCAGAGTTAATTATCCGCAGCCCGACCCTGGCCTTAGGAGGCCGGATCGGGGGTTGGGCTGCGGGGAATTAACCCTTTTTGCAGGCGGCCGGCATCACGGCTTTTAAATAGAACCGCGGTAACATGGCAACATGACGCCATGGTGCCGTGGCTCCATTTAAATGCCCTGACTAAGTTAGTCGAGCAGGGCATGTATGTGCAGGCCGGGACTGAATTGCAGTTCCAACCTGCACGTACATGCCTGCTCACAATTCTGATCCCACGGGGCTAGACGTGCCCCGCGGGATCAGAATCATGATTTCCTTTGTACGTGCAGCTCGACCCGGACGTACAAAGGAGATCTACATCCGGGACAGAATCGGGCCCTTTGTGCTTCTGTATTATATTACAGATAGGTTGTATGTATAGGTTAAATAATAATAATGCTGCTAGAAAATCAAATCTGGAAAATTATTTAATTTTAATTATTTAATTTCTGTAAAGGGCTCCTGTAAAGCGCTTTTTAAAAGCCGTAAGAGTCAGGGAGCAGTTGTACAGTAAATCCTGACGTGGACATTTTTGGTCATACCTTCACATGCTCTGTATGAAATGGGGAATACACATGTGGATTTTGACCCCCCCAGGTCATGCCCTAATCACACCCCCAACATATGCGTTTGCAATTTCTACGTATTATGGACATACACATGTAAATTTAACTTTCTGAAATGGCCATGTACATATGGATTTTTTTTCATCGTATAAATGCTGGATTTTCCATGGGGAACTTGTGAACTGGGCTTCTAAAATAGGCTGCATGTGTATACTTTCACCCATATATCAGGAAGGCAATTTTCTACACACTAATTTCTGTGGGTAAAGCACCGAGTTTCTCATGGAAATGACTTTGAAAATTACCTTCCAAATAATTTAATAGCAATGTGATTTCACTGGAAACAAAACAAAACAAACATGTCTTGTTTCATTTCCTCTTGTGTTTTAAACAATCACAAAAATGTGTTGATTCTGACAGTCGGGGGGAGGGCAAAAGGCTTAAGGTGTGCTTAGGGCGATTATGTAATTTTATTTTTAAAAAAGTTTGCCAAGTGATTTCCCTGCTCTTTGTTGGCATTGTTTTAATTTACAGTGGATTGTTTTTCTGGCATTTGTGTTCTATCCATCAAATACGTTATTTTAGGTGGACACATGCATATTATAGAAAATATACATTTTGGTCCAAACTCCACATCATCCCCAACTCCAGGAACATTTCTGTGCAAGTTAGATAAACTTATGCACATACAGGTTGCAAGTGCATAAGTTTAGGAATATATACTCTGGCCAGTTTTATAAAAGGATATTTACTGACATAAAATGTTTAATCCACAGAAATGCTTAATCTCTAAATGACCTTTGTATGTATGCTACCCTATAGTTGATAGGTCCCAGGGATATGCTTTCGTGAGCATACTTTCGACTCATCTGCGTGCCTAAAAATTCGAAGTGTGTAGAAATCACTAGTACCCTGAATCCCAAATAGCAGGGTTGTACATCCAGCTTGGAATACAACCCCCGAAGCAGGCCCTGGATGTTATTCCCATCACAGCACTCCCCGCATGTACAGAGGCTTTTTGCGGGAAGAGATGGATGGGGGCAGGAGGGGGCCACGCTGGGGTAGAGTGAGGGTGGAGCAGGGGAGAGGCCAGGCACCTGGACATACAAAGGCTATTCCGGAGCTGCGCTGGATGCCTACCTTATTCCACCCTGAAGGTGGAATTAGTGCTAGGCGCAGGGAGGATTGGACCCTGCAGTTCCCCCAATGACATTGTGCCACCGCGGGAGATGTCCCACCTCCTGATCCAGGCCCTAGCTGCCCCCACCAAGAGTCAGGAGGTGGGGAAAGGAGTTTTCTGTGCTGTCGGACATTGGCACTCCTGCTGGATGTGCTGGTGCCATGGTGGTGGGATGTCACATCATAGGAACACCAGCCAGAGCATTGAACGGTGGGGATGGGCATCCTGCTCTACGTCTCCCTGCTCTGAATTCTGTGCATGTCGACCTATCCATTTGCCTGATTTTGCAACCGCGGGAACATATAGCTCCCGTGGTTGCAGAATCAGGTGCAAATTGGCCCCGTTCATTTTCTGAACATCCGGACAGCCCGGACATGCATAGGCTAGAATCAGCCTCATACTGTACAATTAGCACTTGTAAAAATGTTCTTGCATGCATACAATTTGCACAACCATCAACAGTACTCTCCACAATCAGAATGATAGCAGCAGTGAGATCTGAACCCTGGCTTTCCTGGTTCTAGCCCACAACTCTAACCATTAGGCTATTCCTAGACATCCAGGGTCTACAATACTATTCTGGGAATGTCTATGTAGACACCCCGCAGACATCCATATCAGGCATGTCCACGTTTGTGAAATCATGCCTGAACTTGGATGTGCCTGCTGTTTTTTCCAGATGTTCTGGCTTGCACATCCCAGATTGCACTTGGACATCAATTTGTAAAATGTACCTTCTTGGGTCCCTACCTTGAAAGGAAGATTGGAATCCAGCCTAAACATTCATCTCTCCTGTTTTCCCCATCACAAAGGAGCTACATTTGGCCAGTCCAAATTATACAGTAGCTTCTGGGTCAATAGGATTGTAACCTGTAAAATCAGTAAACAGTGGCAAGAAGATCCCAAGGCACTGGAAAAGGGGTAAAGCAGTACCAATGAAAAAATGTGTACTGTATATACGTTTTGGGTATTGGATGTAGATCCTCTAAAGCTATGCACCACTGCCTATCTTAAATAAAATGAACCAGTCTATTATACTTATATGGATGCAACAAAAATTATTTTAGAAATCCAGGATTTTTTCAGTGTGTACCCTCTGCCCTACCTGATACTTTACAATATAGTCACTTCTTCTGTATCCCCACACAGCATGTAAGTCTTTACTAGTGGAGTGACTCACACCCACAAACAGAATCGTACGTGTATGCCTTCTGTCCTGCCTGGTAAGAATGCTGTCACTGTGACATAGCAGCCTAGTCACTCAGTTCTATGCACCCATACAATGTGCCAGACTTAACCAGCAGAGTGACTCTCAGACCCACAAAGACAGTCTGTGTGTACCCTTTGCCCTTCCTAGTCTCTGCTGGTCCTCTGGTCCTTCACAATCAAGCCACTCACTATGGAGTCTGTCTTCTTCTGTAGAATCTACAGTTGCAGAATATATAGCCTCAGGGGGTGGGGGGGAGGGTTGTTTCTGACACACAGAAAGAATCAGACAGCCCAGCCCCTTTTTACCTGTGCCAGGGTGCTGTGTGTGTTATTAGATTTATTTTAGTCTACGACTAATCAGGGCCGGCCCGTCCATTGAGCAAGAATGTTCTTTGCACAGGGCCCCGCGTTTCAGGGGGCCCCGCGCAAAGAACATTCTGCATTTTTTTAAAAAATTATATAAAAAAAAAAAAAAAGCTGGCTCTGGCTGCTGCCGCGGCCTCCGCGGCAAAATGGAGTGTCCCGTGGGGCCCCCTCTCCTCGCTGAGCCTCTCTGCAAGGGCTTTCAGATTCACGAAGGGAGAGGGTCTCCCTCGCGTCTCTGTTATGCCCGCAGGGGCTAATGGGAAATTTCCCATCTGCCCCTTTAGACGCAAGGGGCTGATGGGAAATTTTCCATTAGCCCCTGCGGGCTTAATAGAGACGCGAGGGAGACACTCTCCCTTCGCGAATCTGAAAGCCCTTGCAGAGAGGCTCAGCGAGGAGAGGGGGCCCCGCGGGACACTCCATTCTGCTGCTGCTGCGGCGGCAGCGGCAGCAGCCAGAGCCAGGATTTTTTTTTAATTTTAAATTTGCCATAAGCCGATATGGAGAGGGGTTGGGGCTGGGCTGGGCTGGGGGGTGGTGTTAAGACTGGTGCTGGGCTGGGCTGGGCTGGGCTGGGCTGGGGGGGGTGTTAAGACTGGTGCTGGGCTGGGCTGGGCTGGGGGGTGTTAAGACTGGGGAGGGGCAGGACGGGGCGAGGCTGGGGGTGTTAAGACTGGTGCTGGGCTGGGTTGGGGGGGCTGTTAAGACTGGTGCTGGGCTGGGCTGGGCTGGGCTGGGGGGGTGTTAAGACTGGTGCTGGGCTGGGCTGGGCTGGGCTGGGCTGGGGGGGTGTTAAGACTGGTGCTGGGCTGGGCTGGGCTGGGCTGGGGGGTGTTAAGACTGGGGAGGGGCAGGACGGGGCGAGGCTGGGGGTGTTAAGACTGGTGCTGGGCTGGGATGGGCTGGGGGGGTGTTAAGACTGGTGCTGGGCTGGGCTGGGCTGGGCAGGGCTGGGCTGGGGGGGGTGTTAAGACTGGTGCTGGGCTGGGATGGGATGGGGGGGTGTTAAGACTGGTGCTGGGCTGGGCTGGTGTTAAGACTGGTGCTGGGGGGGGCTGGGCTGGGGGGGTGTTAAGACTGGTGCTGGGCTGGGCTGGGCTGGGCTGGGCTGGGGGGGTGTTAAGACTGGTAATGGGCTGGGGGTGTGTGTTAAGACTGGTAATGGGCTGCGAGGGGGGGTTAAGACTGGTAATGGGCTGCGGGGGGGGTTAAGACTGGTAATGGGCTGCGGGGGGGGGTGTTAAGACTGGTGCTGGGCTGGGCTGGGCTGGGTTGGGTTGGGGGGGTGTTAAGACTGGTAATGGGCTGGGCTGGGCTGGGGGGGGTGTTAAGACTGGTAATGGGCTGGGGGTGTGTGTTAAGACTGGTAATGGGCTGTGAGGGGGGGTTAAGACTGGTAATGGGGGGCGGCGGGGGTTAAGACTGGTAATGGGCTGGGGGGGTTAAGACTGATAATGGGCTGCGGGGGAGCTAGGACAGATAATGGGCTGGGGGGGCTAGGACTGGTAATGGGCTGTGAGCTGTTGGGGGGGTTAGGACTGGTAATGGGCTATGGGGGGTAAAAGACTGGAAATGGGCTGTCGTCTGATGGGGGCTGTCTAGAAATGTGGTGATGGGGGTAAGGACTGGTAATGGGCTGGGGGGGTTAAGACTGGTAATGGGCTGTGGGCTGATGGGGGCTGTCTGGAAATGGGGTGATGGGGGGTTAGGACTGGTAATGGGCTGGGGGGGTTAAAACTGGTAATGGGCTGTGGGCTGATGGGGGCTGTCTGGAAATGGGGTGATGGGGGGTTAGGACTGGTAATGGACTATGGGGGGTTAAGACTGATAATGGGCTATGGGGGGGCTAGGACAGGAAATGGGCTGATGGGGAGGGGTTAGGACTGGTAATGGGCTGTGAGCTGTTGGGGGGGTTAGGACTGGTAATGGGCTATGGGGGGGTTAAGACTGGTAATGGGCTGTGGGCTGATGGGGGCTTTCTGGAAATGGGGTGATGGGGGGTTAGGGCTGGTAATGGGCTGGGGGGGTTAAGACTGGTAATGGGCTGTGGGCTGATGGGGGCTATCTGGAAATGTGGTGATGGGGGGGGTTAGGACTGGTAATGGGCTATGGGGGGATTAGGACTGATAATGGGCTATGGGGGGCTAGGACAGGATATGGGCTGATGGGGAGGGGTTAGGACTTGAGGTGGGCTGATGTGGTTAGGACTGGTAATGGGCTGTGGGCTGATGGGGGGGTTAGGACTGGCAGTGGGCTATGGGGGGCTGACTGGAAATGGGCTGATGGGGTTAAGACTGGAAGTGGGCTGATGGGTTAGGACTTGTAATGGGTTATAGGGGGGGCTTAAACTGAAAATGGGGTGATGGGGGGTTAGGACTGGAAGTGGGTTGATGGGGGGCTAGGACTGGTACTGGAAATGGGCTGTTGGGGGGAGCTAAGATTGGAAATGGGCTGTGGTGGGGGCTTGAATTGAAATGGACTCATGGAGGGGCTAGAACTGGAAGTAGGCTCATGGGGGGGCTTGGACTGGAATTGGGCTGAGTGGAGGGGAGCTAGGATTTGACATGGGCTGATGGTGGGGCTAGGAAATGACTAGAAATGGGCTGATGGGGGGCTAGGATTGGAAATGAGTTGATGAAGGGACTCAGACTGAAAATGGATGGGGGAGCTAGGACCGGAAATGGGTTGATGGGGGGTAGGACTGGAAATGGGCTGATGCAGGGACTAAAAGGGAATGGATGCTGGGTGAGACTGGAACTAGAAGGGAGCTGATGTTGGGGGAGGATTAGAATGGGATGGGGCTGGGAGAGTAAAATGGAGAGGGGAAAAATATTTTGTGTGGGAGGGATGAAAAATCTACAATTGGCCGGTTATTGGGAGAGTAAGTGGGGATTGAGGATGGAGGGGTAAAATTTGTGTGGATGAAATAGGAATGAGGAAAGAGCAAAAGGAGAAAGATTAGTATGTTAAAGCAGATATAGAGAGAGAGAATGGAAAAAAAAAACTAGAAGAGAGAAGAAAGAACAAATGGACAGCAGACGATGGAGAGTTAGCAGAAAACATGAAGAAACCAGAAGAAAGTGGCTGGAGCAATTGCAACTGAAAAAAAATGCACAAAAGGTAGAAAGATATCTCTTTATTTTGAATTTATTAACTGGAATATGAAAGCTCTGGGAAATGTGCATCATTAACGTCTGCGCTTTGTTTGGTACAAGAGGAAATTAATTTATAGTTTTATTTCTACAGTGTTGTTGTACATTCCAAGTTTGGCTTTTGGGGTTCCCAATTTAATTATTGCCTTCCTGTTTCTAAATTGTGATTCCTTGTTTGATGATGGTCTATGTTCTGCATGTGTAACTGAGCTGAGGTATTCTGTTTATGTAATTCCTATTTGACATTGCCACTTGTTCTCTTTCCCCAGTATTCTTTGAAATGTATTGGTTTAATATTTGCAGTGTTGCCTTTTGATAGGTAGGGTATGGTGCTTTGTGAGTCCTGGTAATGCTGTCAGGATATGGCGGGTTTGCTATGGGTTCTAAATGGGCAGCGTTTGTAGTAGTTCCTAATGTGCCTGGCGGTTGGCACTGGATTATAGTAATGTAGAAATCTTTTAGTCTTTCTTTATCCATACCCTCATTAAGAGACATGTTTACTAAAAGTTAGTGTATGGTAACATTATGCAAATATTTATGCAAATAAGGCCACTTATGCAAATGTGGTCCCGCACCGAGTCTCCGCACATGGCCCCGCACCCCCCTTGGGTCGTCCCTGCGACTAATGATATTTTTTCAATTTTCACAACTTTTTAAACTCTTCTAGACTGCAGCTAATAAGCCACCCCAAAGAAATGAACAGAACATGCTGTTGCTTTCTGTTTTAGTTTCCTGCTAGCATCATCAGCCATGAAATTTGAAAGAAGCAAAGATGTGATAGGCTTGTTTGGCTGTTTGTCAAAACGTTTCAACATAGTTGGTGCAGTGACTCCTGTTTCTTTGTTGTCCCTTCCCAAAGTGGCTCTACTGTGTCTGAACAAGCAGTGAGGCTGTTTTTCTGGCCCCAAAGACTGAAAAAGGTCTGAAAATGAATGAAACAAATGATTTTGAAATCATGCAGTCATTCGCTTTCTTTGAAAGAACTGAAAAAGACCTCATCTGTTGCATTTTACCATTTGTTATGAAATCAATGCACATCCTTAGCATAAATCCTTTAATGAATCATGCACTTTGCACTAACAAATTTGCTCGAGGTGTAGTTATTAATAAACATCACGTTAATGCGGGCATGTTAGTTAACATCAAAGGAATAATTTACTAACAGTGTATACAGATACCACTAATGGGCATTATTTACCAGATTATGCGATGGGCTCAGAAGTAAATAAAGCATGTTGATGGTAATAAACATACAATATGCTGTCTCTCAATAAATGGCCTCAAAATATGCTACATTTCAAAGGGCAGTTTTTCTACTACCTACATCATTGCAAAGTCCACAGATATAAAGTGTGGTCAAAAATTATCAAGAGTTGTTGGGTATTTATATAACGACATGTCACACCACAATGCTATTAAGCATGCAGTGGGCTAGTTATGTGCTCTGTTTGTGTAGAGTGTAGCATGGCGGCAGCACACCTGTATTTTTTTTTTTAATCACGTGATGTTTGGTATCATGTAAAAACAGTTCATCAGATTAATAATGAGTGAAAAAATTGAACAGTGAATTTGCATTAAATTCTGCCAGAAACTTGGAGATTCATGCAAAGAGACTTATGACAAATTACAGCAAGTGCGTGGCAAAGAATGCATAAGTCATGCTCAAGTATATGAGTGGTACAAACGTTTCTAAGAGGACCACCAAAGTGCTGACAGTGATGAACGTTCTGGAAGGCCATTCACGAGTAGGAATGAAGACAAAGTTTATTTAGTTATTCATTTATGTGGTTTAATATACAGCCCCATCAGGAAATCAAGGCGGTCTACTAAGTAACAGGTAACCTTTTACAAATAAGTGAATCCCCACTCCTATGTAACATTTACAGAACAAGTAACTATTTACATTGTAGTTATTATTTACAGTACTGTATGTTGTGGTTATTCTTTACAGTATAGGTTACAAGTGGCTGTACAGGATATCTTTACAGTAGTAGGATTTTTAAGGAACATGATCATGTATAATGGTAGTGGAAATTTTGCTGATAGCTCGGTATTTGGTAAAAGTGTAGTCTAGCTAGTAGGATGTGTCATATGTAGCTAGAAGTCACTGTTCTGGGTCAATCAGGCGACTGACTCTTCAAAGTATTCTTGGAATAACCATGTTTTTAGAAGTTTGCATAATACTTGATGGCCTTTTGTGGATCTTATTTTCTCCGGGAGCAAGTTCCATAGTCCTGATGCATAAAGAGAGAAGGATCTGCTGGATGTAGAAGACTTGCTTTTGGTAAATTCTGTTGGAATGGCCAGGGAGTTTCTGGTATGACTTCTCCTTTATCTGTTTGTTGGGGTGGTCTGTAGTAGTGATCTTAAGTAGGTAGGGGGTTCAGTCTGTAGGGTCTTGAAGATGTTGTGTAAGTTTTTATATTTTATTCTGTTGTTTATTGGAAGCCAGTGGAGGTTTTCCAAAATTGGGGTTTAAGTGATGGTTTGGGCAGCAATGTTCTGTGCCAACTGGAGGCGCTGTATGGTTTGCTTTGGTAGGCCAGTTAGTATGCCATTACTGAAGTCCAGTTGGGAGAGTACCATGGCTTGGAGCATTGTGAGGAAGTCATTTGTGGGTAGGAGTGGTCTTAGTTGTTACAAAGTTTTATTATGGAATATATTGCCCTCGTAGTATTATTTACCCTTCACTTGGTTTGCAGCTTGTTGCGCTGTGAAGACTTATGTGCATCAGTGATGCTGAGGGCTAAGCTATCGGTAGTTTAACTACTGGCAGGGTCTCCCAAGATGGACCGGTCTCATCTGAGGTGCCAGACCAAGAAACACCACCCATCCAGGCAGCAGCAGAATGGGACAGTGTTGGTGGCAGAAGATCACATTTCTGTGACAATGGCAACAACACTAAACTTTAACTGCATGGAAGAAAGGCCTGGCAATCTACTTCCATATCTTGCCATGGAAACCCAATGGATAGTCACAACAAAACAAATTCCACTATAGTGCTGGAAGATGAGACCCCCTGATCAGAAGGCACTCAACTGGCTACTGGGGAGGAGCTGAAGACTTTTCAGAGAAAAGTCAGTATTTATGATGTGGTTGGATCAAAACCCTCAGGATGTCTGACTGATGATGTAGTTGCGCATGAAATTTAGAGTCAGAGGTTGCAAAGGTGTCTTGCATATTGGGACATAGAATGTATGAAACATAAACCCAGGGAAGTTGGAGGTAGTCAAGAATGAAATGGAACATGCACAACTCGAACTGAAATGGACTGGCATATAGGGCATTTTGCATCTGTTGAACACATGGTCTACTATGCTGGAAATGAAAGACAAAAAAGAAATGGTGTTGGATTTATAATTAAGAAGAAACATGCAGGACTGTAATGAAATTCAATACAATCAATGAACGCTTAATTTCTGTTTGTTTACGAGGAATTCCTATCAACACAACTAGAATTTAAGTATATGTCCCAACACCAGCTGCAGAAGAGGATGAAATTGATGCGTTCTATGAACAAGTACAAGCTGAAATTGACAAAACATACAAACAGGATATCCTGATAGTCATGGGTAACTGGTACACAAAAGTTGGCAACAAAGAAGAAGGCAAAATGGTTGGAAAATATGGACTTGGCAACAGAAATGAAGCTGGAAAAAGACTGATAGAATTCTGCAAGACCAACGATCTATTCATCTCAAACATCTTCTTCCAGCAACACAAGCAGCGACTATACACATGAACTTCAACCAATGGATTGTACAAAAATCAAATTGACTACATCTGTGGAAGTCAATGATGGAAAAGCTCTATAATATCAACAATGACAAAACCTGGAGGTGACTGTAGTACAGATCACCAACTATGAAGGCTGAGCCGTCGGGCCCCGGTCCCGCGGCTGACCGGGATCCCGGGGCCCGACCACGTGGCCGCACTTGCTTCGGTGGCGGGGGTCGGCGGGGGGGGGGAGGGTCTCGGGCGGGCTTGCGTGCCTGCGGGCCCCCTCCCCCTCCCGTCCTCCGTGGCGATAGCGGATTGGTCCGCAGGGGCGGTCGTGGGGGCGTGGCTGAGCAAGCAAGGAGGGATCGCCGGCCGGCGATCTCCCTCTTCCTCCTTGCTCGCGCCCGTGTGAAGGTTCCCGCCCTCCCTCCCTTGTTTCGGCAGGGACGGGGGGTAGGGTGTGGGTCTGTTGCAGCTGGTGGGGGGGGAGGGTGAGAGCGGGGTGGCGAGCGGGTGCTCGTCGACCCGGTAGCTCATCTCAGCTTTATGCCGCTTCCCAGGTGAGCGGCTCGGCTCTTCAAGTTGGGGGAGACATCCCGGCTGGGGTCTCTACCCGGTAATAGGCAACCCCTTCAGCCAGCCTTTGCTAACACGACGAGGCGGGCGCCAAGGGGTAACGGGGCGGGGGTGGGTTGGATGGTCCTCCACTTTGCTACTACGGCTGGTGGGGGGCTCATCCGGAGGACGGGCGGGGGGGGGTGTGGTATTTCTGTATTGTTCCTTTCCTGAGTTGGCCCATGTTGGGCCGGTGTTCTCATTGTTAATAATAAAGCTGCGACCATGCTAGTTGCACCAATACCTGATGTCTGTATGCTTTGTCAGGGGGGGCTGTGGCGGGGGATGGGGAGCTGGGGGGTGGGTGGATTGTGGCTTGGGTCGGGCATCCGGATACCTCGGTTACTAGTATGCAAACTCAAGGTAAAGTTAAAAAAGAGCAAACCACTCATGAATGTAGCAAAATATGACCTTGAGAATATACCACCGGAATTTAAAGACTGCCTGCAAAATCGATTTGCTGCTTTAGATACAAATGAAAGAGCTCCAGAAGAGTTTGGGATGACTTCAAGAAGTTTGTGTTGGAAGAAAGTAAGAAATCTCTACAAAAGGTGAAAAAGCAAAAATGACCAAAATGGATGACCGAACAAACTCTGACAATTGCCCAGAAATGCAGAGAAGCTAAAGCCAGAGGAGAAAGAGAGACAATCACAGAATTTAACAGAGATTTCCAACGTGCAGCAAGACAAGACAAGGAGAAGTACTACAAGGACGCACAAAGGAAATAGAAGCAGAAACTATTAGAGGAAGAACAAGATCAGCTTTCCTAAAGCTACGAGAGTTAAAGAAAAAATTTCAGACACAAATTGGAATGTTACAAGATGCTCAAGGATCTATGTTGATTGATGCTGAGAAGATCAAGAAAAGGTGGAAAGAATACACAGAGTTATTATATGATAAAGATCAAGTGCACCAACAGCCGTTTCAACCCGTACCTTTTGATCGGGAACCATTGGTGATGAAAGAAGTTGAAGCAGCATTGAAAGCCCTTATCAAAGAACAAAGCACGAGGCATTGATGCATTCCCATTTATTTATTTATTTATTTAACAAGTTTTTTATACCGCCTTTTCCTTAAATCAAAGCGGTTACAAGACATACAAAGGTTATAAAGTAAGGGAAATATACATTGTATAAACAAAACATGAGAGTGGTAAGGAAGGATAAACAATATAGGTCAACCACTACAGCAAATCATTTTATAAAACAGCTACAATAGACGGAATATAGTTAATTGTTTGATCCGTAGTGTTCAATGAAGAGTATCGTCTTTAATTGTTTACGAAAGTCCTTTAAGTCCTCAATTGATCGTAAGTCAGGAGGGAGAGAGTTCCATATCAATGGGGCAGCCAACGAAATTGCTCTTTGTGTAGAGAAATTGCATGATTTTGCGTAGTTTCTTGGGGTGCTGAGGGTGTTTGAAGTGGTTTGCCTCCTTGGTCTGTTCCCATAGAAGTATTATAGCAATCTGATGCAGCTACTACCGTACTTACAAGGCTCTGCCAGGAAATTTGGAAGACAACATCATAGCCAACTGACTAGAAAAGATCTGTGTTTATACCAATACTAAAGAAAGGTGATCCAACTGACTGTGGAAATTATCTCACAATTGCTCTGATCCTACATGCCAGCAAGATTCTACCAAAGATTATTCAGCAGAAACTACAACCATACCTGGAACAAGAACTACCTGAAGAACAAGCAGCATTCAGGAAAAGGTGAGGAACAAGAGACATCATCGCGGATGTGAGATGGATCCTTGAAAAGACTAAAGAATACCAAAAGGATATTTATATGTGTGTTATTGACTACAGCAAGACTTTTGACTGTGTAAACCATGAGGAACTCTGGGCCGCATTAAGAAGCATGGGTATACCAGAACACCTGATTGTTCTCTTCCACAACCCTTACATTGATCAAGAAGCAACAGTTTGAATGGAACAAGGAGAAACAGAATGGTTTAAAATCAGCAAAGGTGTACAACAAGGCTGCATACCTTCCTCTTACCTGTTTAATTTATATGCAGAACAAATCATCTGAGAAGCAGGACTGTATGAAGACAATAGATGTGTAAAGATTAGTGAGAGACTCATCAACAACCTTCGCTATGCGGATGATACCACATTACTGACTGAAAGTGAAGACGATATGAAACATTTGCTTCTCAAGATCAAGGAACCTAGTCTTAAAATGGACCTGTACCTTAATGTAAAGAAGACAAAGATCCTGGCAAAATTATTGATAAAGGAAAAATTGAAATAGTGGACAGCTTTAATCTACTTGGATCAACTATTACTAAAGAAGCAACAAGCAGTCAAGAAATCAGACAATGCATTGCTCTTGGCAGATTGGCTATGAAGGACCTAGACAAGATTCTCAAGAGCAGAGATGTCTCTCTCCATACAAAAATTTGACTTGTTTAAGCCATGGTATTTTCAATAATGTCATATGGAAGCGAAGGTTGGACAGTGAAAAAAATAAACAGGAAGAAAATTGATGTCTTTGAATTATGGTGCCAGCGGCGAATTTTGTATATACCATGGACTGCCTGAAAAACAAACCTGTCAGTACTAGAGGAGATCAAACCGAAGCTTTCTTTAGAAGCTCAGATGACAAGACTTCGACTTTCATACTTTGGACACATCATGCAAAGAGAGACTTCATTGGCAAGATAGAAAGTCAACGCAAAAGAGGAAGGCCAGCAATGAGAAGGATCGATACAATAACATCAGCTATGAGTGCTAGTCTGTCAACAATGAGCCACCTGAGTGAAGATCGAACACAGTTTAGGACAACTATCTAGAGGGTCGCTATGAGTCAACACCAACTCGACGGCACTTAACAACAACGGTATTATTTACATGGTTATTTATGTTTAGCTGCCTATCAATCATGATGCCTAAGTATTTAACTTCATTTTTGATCTCCAGGTTTGCATCTCTTACTTCAGGGTTGTTGGGGGGTTGAATGTTTCATCTCTTGATACTAGAAGGACCTCTGGGGGTTTTTGTAGTTTATGTTCAGTTTATGTGCAAATAACCATGAGGCTACTTCGTCAAAGCATGGGACTATTCTAGTATGATTGGGGCTGCTTGTGTCTAGTGGAGTATACAAGATAATATCATCTGCGTATATGTCACAACAGATGTTATGATTTTGGATTACTTTGCAAATGGGCTGTATGTAGATGTTAAAAAGCAGTGCTGATAGGACAGAGCCTTGTGGGATTCCCTGTAGTTGAGGATATGGCTTAGATGAGTTATGGCCTATTTTTACTTGTTGTTTCCTGTCTGTTAAATAAGATTTGAACCATTGCAGTGGTGTGCTTTTAATCCCAATTTCTTGCAGTCTGGTTAGTAGTAGATGATGGCATATATCTAAAGCTATATCTAAAAATATAAGTATGAAGACTGTTTTCTGGTTTTCAATACCCTTTATTATCTTATCCGTGAGTGCTATAAGTAGTGTCTACTCCATGGTTATTCCAGAATCCATGCTGTTGCAGGTCGAATGGAGAGGGTGCTTCAATGTGTTCTTGTACTTGAATATGGACTATTTTTTCTATTATCTTTGCTAGTAGTGGTAGACTAGAAATTGGTCTGTAAGAACTGGGGTCATATTTGTTCAGTTTTTTAGGGTAGGTCAAATCAATACAGTTTTTAGTTCTTTAGGCATGTAACCTTTTCCAGAGATAATTGTACTAATTTGAGTATTATAGGGGAAAGTTCTTCACCTGTTACTTTCACCCAGCTTACTGGGCAGGGGTCGATGGCTGATGTAGTTGTATTCAGGTTAGCTATTATTTTCTGTAGTTGGCTTGAGGATGTCATTAAGAATGTTGTGCATTTTGTGGTTATAGTGGATTCAGTGTCATTGGTTAAAATGGTCGGTGTGTAGGTCATTCCTGTTTTTCTCATATAGTGTCATGCTATTGCTTCTGGTGCAAGTGTAATCTCAACTTGCTCCTGGGGTTTGGTTAGGGATTTGGCAATGACATAGAGCTCTCTAGATTTGTTTAGTGAGGACATTATGAGCCTTGCATGATATTCTTTTTTTATTTCTGTTGACAGATTCATGGTATTCCAATCCTTGTTCTAAGTCTGCCCCTGGGAACATCTTCACTCAATGTTGTACCTATAGGAATGACTTTGAACATTTTCCTTCCTAAGAGCTGATTTGCATACTTTTGCATTTAATCAGTTCATTTAAAGTTTTTATACATTAGTTCCTATTAATTTTCAGGAAAGAATGTTAATGTTAACGTTAATATTAATGCAAGTGAGCTAGTGTTGATTAAATGTGTATTAAGCATCTGCATTAACTTAGGTGTTTAATGCTCATTAGTACCTACATTGGTGCTAATGCGCTTCAAAGAAATAAACCCTATGCTCCTCTTTTTCCTCTAAATAAAGCTCTCCTTCTGTGGTTACTTCTACTATATATTGAAAGAATGTCCAAATATGCATCGGCCTTCTTCAATACCGATTGTTTCTGTAGACACAAAGGGGGTTATTCTGAGCCACGAATAGCAGGGATGGACGGCCCGATGGGACATCCGTCCCTGCTATTCGTGGCTTCACCTGCCCCCAAATAACTTCCCCGCAGGTTGTGCAGGGAAATTAGATGGGGCAGGGAATGGACGGCACAGGGGTGGAGAGTGGGTGGGCAGTGGGCGGTCGCCGGCCCCAGACGTACAGGGCCGAATCTAATGTCGGCCCTGTATGTCCAGGGCCGGTGAAATGTCCGGGGAAGTTATTCCATCTCTGAGGTGGAATAAATTCACTGGACGTTTGTTTTTTCTTCTGCCGTGGTGCAGATGGGGCGGGGGGGGCCAGGGGAAATAAACCCTTTTTCTTGGCGGCCAGAATTGTGGCTTTTAAATGGAGCCATGGTGCCATGGCAACATGATGTCATGGCACTGTGGCTCCATTTAAAAGCCCTGACTGAGTTAGCTGGGTGCAGTCCTGAATGTGCAGACCAGACAGAATCCCTGTCCTGGCCTGCACATGCAGGACTGTTTGCGATTCTGATCCTGCAGGATCAGAATCGCGATCCCCTCTGTGCGTCCGGTTCAGACCGGACGCACAAAGAGGATCTACGTCTGGGACAGAATCGGGCCGAAAATGGCTAAAGGTCCTTTCTGAAGGATGCCCTGTTATCACCTCTAATCATGTGTTCAACATTATCATCACCGCTTTAACCCCCTTCTGTATGTGCTAAAGTTTCCTTTGTGCATACAATATGTATGTTTTATTTGTCAGCTGCCGGTTTATATCATATATTATTTCCATATTTCAGCCTGGGGGAAGAGGATCAAACAGCAAATCTTCATCTTCCTCCTATTCAAGCAGCAGCTCCCGCAGCAGCAGAGGTTCTCACTCCGCTTCAAAACACGAGGTGACCTTGTAATTCATTATTTTATCTTTCGTAGCACCTGAATGTTCAGCCTACATTAGGAAGTGCAGAAGTAAATAAATGTTCAAAGCTACAGCAAAGCTTTAATTCATCAAAATCTTCTTTGGTCAAATTAATTTTATGACCAGCAGAACCAAGAGAGACTATGAACTACGGGGAGTATTTCCAAAGGGATTAATGCCGTTTACAGATCTGAAAACCACGTTCATTTCATTGAGCAGGATATTTATTGGCACATACCCATTTTGTCAGGGGAACAGGGTGTTCCGAGGATGGCACTCAGGGTTAACCAGACAGCGGCGATATTCAGCCATTGCCCGGTTAACCTCGACCTGCTGAGCGGCTGTCCTAACTTTAGTCAGTTTTACAATCCATCTAGTGGCTAAATTTGCAAACAGGCAACCCGTGCAATCCAGATATCCAATGCCGGTGGTAGGATATCCCATTCCCATTTAAAACAGAAACAGCCACCGTAGCTGAATATGCCCCTATACGTTTTTCCAAAGTCTGTTGAAAAGGAATTTGTTTAAAAAGTATCTGTCTAATATACTAACTATATGTCTAAGTATAGACCTTCAGCAGCATACAAAACATATCATTTGCTTTTTACATATAACAAAATCTTTTTTTCAGGCAAATTTTCTGACTCAAGATGGTTTTAATTTAAACCCAACAACTAACATCTAACATGATGAAAATTAGTTTTTAAAAAAAAGTTGTAACTCTCTTCTTTAAAAGTTTTTACATTCTAATGGTACAGAAATCTAATTTACATCATTACTCATTAATGCCAGAAACAAAAGGCCTGATCATCCAGAAAGTGCAGTCATTTGGAAGGGAGCAGTATTGGGTACAAAATAACATTGTCATTAGGTAAATAAAGCAGGAAGCAAAGAGACAACCCAAGAGGAATGATGTCTCATGAGTGTTTTCAACATAAGCATAGTACAGGGACCTAATTTAAAAAAAGAATGGGATATGTGCTGCATTAATAGCAAGTCAATAGCCAGAACGATATTTAAATTGCCATTTAAAATATTCAATGCCCAATATTCTAAGAGTTATGCTTTCACCGCTGAGTGGCCAAAGGATAACTTCCCAATCTGGATATTTTTAAAAGTTATCCAGAAAATATCTATCTAAATCACTAAAGGGGTCATTCTGCGCCACCTTTAGCAGGGATATATGTTACGGTTTGAATGTATATCCCCCACTAATTGCCAGGGGCTGATTCCCAACCCAAAACTCTCAGCACATACACAGGAGATGTGCGGGGTGCTCTGGACTGGGGCGGGAGGGAGAGGGCCTGAGGAGGAGACTGTGTGGGACCTTGGCCCAGGGCCGATTCCAGTCATGGCCCCGTACATCCGCAGAAGCAGAGATGGCCGGGGAACTTATTCCACCCTGGAGGTGAAATAAATCTCCCTGGTCAGGGCGATCGTCAGTATTGGCCCCCACACATCAGGTGCGGAGTTGCAGGGGTTTCTCTGCAGCCCGACCCCAGCTTTGGCAAGTTTGTTCGGGGGTCGGTCGGCAGGGAAATCACCATTTGAAGATCTGCGGATGATCGGGGCTTCTGCATGATGTCCCAGTGCCATGGTGATGGGATGCCACAGCATCAGCCGCCATGCAGAAGCACTGGGGGGTTAGGCGGGGGGGTAGTCTGAATCAGAGCACGTCCTGCCCATCCAGGCCGTTTGCACCCAATTCTGTTCTCGCAGGAACGTTAAGCTCCCATGAGTGCAGAATTGGGTGCAAATGTGATCCTCCAGATTTTGGACATCCGGATGGGCCGGGCATGCCCCATTTGGAATTGGCCTCCACATGTCTGGATATTATCTAGATCAGCGTTTTTCAACCACTGTGCCGCGGCACACTAGTGTGCCGTGAGATATTGTCTGGTGTGCCGTGGGAAAAATTCCAATTTCATCCGTAACATGTGGCCTCGGCTCACAAATTAGGGTTGCCAACCGGCCGGTTTTCAGCTGGCCTGGCCGGTTTTTCCATGGCCAGGCCGGCTGCCAGCACAGTTGTAAAACCGGCCATTGAAAAGCCAGTTTTTTGCTCTGGCCGCAAGATCGGGAGCGGCCAGAGCAAAAAACCGGCTTTTGTGCCGAAGTCCGCGGCGCGAACGCGATCACGATTCCCTATAGCAGTGCAGCTGCTGGTTCTGCTTTGTACAGAGCAGCGGCTGCACTACACTTACATTGAAAAGTAAAGAGAAACTGTGTCAGGAGCCCTCCGATCATGCAGAGCCCGAGGAAGTGATGTCATGGGGGCGGGCTCCTCACAGGCTGTCTTTCCTTTTCAAATTAACTTTAGCTGCAATAAAGTTAATTTGAAAAGGAAAGACAGCCTGTGAGGAGCCCGCCCCATGACATCACTTCCTCGGGCTCTGCGATGACCGGAGGGCTCCTGACACAGTTTCTCTTTACTTTTCAATGTAAGTGTAGTGCAGCCGCTGCTCTGTACAAAGCAGAAGCAGCGGCTTGGGCAGAGGGGGGGGGGGTGGGTGTGTGAGTGAACCAGCAAGGGGGGGGGGCGTGTGAGGGAACCAGCAAGGGGGGGGGAGTTTGAGTGAACCAGCAGTGGAGGGGGGGGTGGTGTGAGTGAACCAGCAAGGGGGGGGGCGATGGTGTGAGTGAACCAGCAGGGGAGGGGGGGTAAGTGAGTGAGTGACCCAGCAGGAGGGGTGAGTAAGTGACAGGGGGTGGGTGAGTGAACCAGCAGTGGAGGGGGGGGGTGGTGTGAGTGAACCAGCAGGGGAGGGGGGTTGGTGTGAACCAGCAGGGGAGGGGGGTTGGTGTGAGTGTTTGATTACTATTCAAGAGAATTACTTTATATATAGTCAATATAGGCACAGAGGTAAATTTTTTTAACATTTTCTAATGGTGGTGTGCCTCGTGATTTTTTTCATGAAAAAAGTGTGCCTTTGCACAAAAAAGGTTGAAAAACACTGATCTAGATAAAAAGAGACCAGGCTAGGGAAGGAACGGAGGGGGTGCTGGGACTTATCTGAATGACAGCAATATTCAGCCACTATCCAGAAGAGCTATCGTGATAGATTTATACCTACTCGATAGCAGGCTTACATGTACCTGGATACGGCCGATGGGGGTCACTGCTCAGCATCACCAATTATCCAGATAACAGCCCTGACGATATGGATTCAGTAAAGTTCCAGTGCTTAGTTTAATCCATTAATTGTGCTGGAGGAAAATCCAGACCACAGATTTTAGCCTCTGATTTCTAAAGTGATAAAAGAGCAATTCACTATTTTATTTTTATCGATGTGTTATTTGATTATGAAATATTTGTTACTTATTGCATAACATTTCTTGTAAACTGCTTTGGGTTAAACTTTGTTCAACGAAGGCGACATAACACAATATAGCAATATATGCTTGTGCAGCTGATTACGTTTTGCGGTTGTTTCTTTCATTTACATGCTTAGAGACCTATTTACAAAGCTGGGTTAGCTGTTTAAATGTGGCTTTTAGCATACACTAAGGGGCCCTTTTGCTAAAGTACGCTAAGCATTTAACGTGTGTTTTTGCATGCAGTAGTTATGCGCAAGGGTCCACAATAACCGTTACCATGGGAGCATGACAATTAGCATATGCTGCCAATGTTGGATTGAGGGGTGGGGTGGGCAGGGTGAGCACATTCCATTTAGCCCAGGAAGACATATCATGCACTGTCAATGTTACAATTAGTGCAGGTGCACCTAATGCTACCTCGAAAGGTACCGTGCATTAAAGAACACATCCACGTGTTAATTGTCGTGAATGTGCTGACCATGACCTTGACCATTACCACAGAGGCCTTGCGCACACATTAGTTTTAGCACTAAATGCGCATTAAGTGCAAAAACTTAATGCACTTTACTGAAAAGGCCCCTATAGTGCTGCATTGCACTGCCCTAATAGCATAACGCGTTAATTTTTAGCATTCGTTATTTGTCCTTTTAAACAACTAGCAGAGAAAACGCCATGGTACATTAAGATAATGCCGTTACTTCATGATACATGCCAAAATCAATATCCAGTGGGGCATGTTTACTAAAATATCATACCTATGACTACATTTTGATTTTTGTTCACCTTTATTAGTCTGGACTCCTTGCAGATGCAATATCGCCAGGCTTTACCCTTATAGCTCGGTCCATAATGAGTGACGGCAAAGAAGACGGCTTCCAAGCCACAGCATACCTTGCTTCCAAAGCAAGCAAAGCCCGAATGCAGCTGGTTGTAGTTCCACTTGCTGAGAAGAACCCTTGGAAGGCGTGTACAGAAGCTACTATCACAAGAGATAACAGAGCAATGGTAAAGAAGCAGTTACTTCCAAGGACTACAACCAAGGGATTATTCCCCCCTCCCCCCCCAAAAAAAAAAATACTGAATGTTTGGCAGTGTGTTAATATAGCTGAAACCCATTTACAACCTAAATAAATCAGAATAAATCTCACTCGCCACCTATTATTCTAAAACTCAGAACATAGGTGGAATATTTCTATATATGCTGTATAGCAAAACCTCTTTAAGCATGAGTCTCTATTGAAGAGGATAAAGAGAGAAAATTAAAGATTTTACCAGCCTCAATATTCTAGCCTTCATTTTCTAAGGGGCATGTCTACGAAAGCTGGGTTAACAGTTAGTACGTGCTATTTGTAACTAGGTTCCACATTATTCAATGGGGCCTAGTTAAAAATAGCCCATGCTAACCATTAGCCCAGCTTAGTAATCACACGAGTCTTCGTGTACCTCTCTTCCTAACATGTCCCACTCAAAAAACATTTTGGCTCTAAAATTGTTTCACCTTGCTTTAACCACATCAATTCTGGATGGTCTAGTTTTCTGTCCCTTTTCATAAAACAGGGTGTAAAACAGCCATCTACCTTTCCTAGGGATGTGTTTTGGTTTGAAATAAAAAGAGAGAGCCAATAAAATTTCCTTTTAAATTTTTAAAATGAAGCAAAAGAAAATGAACAAAATTTTATTCTCTTCTGTTTCATTTCATTTTAAAAACTAGGCCTGGCCCCACCACAAAATCCCTCCTGAGCTCTATGTTCATCGCTTCCGGCCCTGAGCTTCTTATCCCATTCATGGTTTTCCATGTAGACTCCACACAGAGAAGGAGCAATCCCAGGACACTCATATGCAGTAAAACAAAACAGCACCAGCCAACCTAAGGCCAGCATCATTTCAAATTTCTGCCATACAAGAAACCAGCAGAAATAAAAATGGTGCCAACCTTAATTGTCAGTGATAAGGGCAGAAGCAGAATAGTGTCTAGACCAGTGCTTTTCAAACTTTTATCCCATATGACCCCATTTTAACAACCGAAAATTCACGTGACTTCAGATGATGATGAAGAAATCAAACTGGCAGGCCTCCAGTCTCCTTCCCCTCCCTCCACTCATCTAAAGCAGAAAGCAGCAGCAGCAGTTAGCACAGGGTCCCTCGTGTTAGTACCCCAGTACTCAGCATGGGTTTCCAGTCTAACAGGAAGCTTACCCAAGAGGGAGCAAGGGCCTATGAATGTTCACTGGCTTGGAGGCCACATGCTGACTGATGACTACCACTACTTGGCATAGGCCACAGTGAAAGCCCAGTGAAAAGGGGAAATGGCCATGTTTATGTGACCAAACCAGGACAGAGCACAAAATATCCCTGGGTATAAAACCAACAGAACAGAACAGGTGCACCAATATGCATCACCTTGGTGCACCTGTTCTGTTTTGTTGTTTCATGTTTCTGTGACCCCATTCGGGGTCCCGGCCCCAAGTTTGGGAACCACTGGTCTAGACAGAAGGAGAGGAGTTGAAAGCAGAGTCTTCCAGGAGACTTTCATATCAAAAGCTCTTCTGATGTCCTTCAAAGAGGAGGACTGGCACCTTTCCCTTTCTTTCTCCCTTTTCCTCTCCTCGGACTCCCCCCTGTCCTCTACCTCACTCCTCCCACAACATTTCCTGCATTCTGTTAGTTATGTTGTGTTTTAGGCTTTAGCAGGCTGCATTGCAAATGAAGAGCATACTACACTATTTCCTGCATTGCAACTAAAGCTAACTCACATCTGAAGCTCTTTCGTTTACATGCGTGTGCCTGCTAATGTCACGGGGAATCTGTAGCATACTTGCTAGGGTCTTAATGCATAGCATGCTATTCTACGTACATGCTAAGGTTTAGCACACAGACTTCTTCATTTCCAAAACTCAGTACTTTCTCCCTTTTGTTTTGCAGGCAATGTTCAGATGGGGTCAGGAATGTCAGGACTACAAAATTGAAGCAAGGGCTTCCACAGGTCAGATTGCAGAGAATCCAGCAGCACAACTGAAGATGAACTGGGAAAAGAGCCCATCCTGGATGAGGGCTGCAGCTCGCCGGTAATTCAGTGCATGACCTGCACAACTACAGTAGGCTGCACTTTGAGTAACATTCAGCTGAATTTATATCTCCTGTCCCCTTAGGGCTATGGCATTTGTTCCTGGAATAGGTTTCCTGTGGGGATTTTCAGAAAAATACCAGGATAATCCATCTCATCAACTCATCATAAGGGCAGCTGCTACATCTTCACAAACCATTAGTGCAGTGGTTAAAGCACCAAAGGTAAATTCCTATGAAAACGTGTGATTTTCTAAATCCATAGTAACATCCAAAGTGCTTCCATTCTTCCCCAGTCCAAACAGGAAGTTTGCTTCAGAGGGGGCAGGACCTGCTGCACTTTTGGAGCACAGCACACAGGGGCTCAGAGGCTCCCCTCTGCTCTGTGCTTCTTTGCTGTTGTATTACTACTGTTGCCACTGGTGGTCCTGAGGCGAGGTGGCAGAGGCGGAAACAGTGGGGTTGAGAGATCAGAGGCGAGAATATTCACCATGGTGCTACCTCCAGAGCTTAGCACACTGGGCAACCACCTAGTTCAGCTAAAGGTAACACTGGCTCTGACTGCTGGGTGTAGACTGGGATATTCCATCTGCAGAATCATAAAAAGTCAAGAGATTGTGCGTGAGACATATGCTGACGGAACCCATGTGAGAAGGAGCGACACTGGATTTAGTACTCACAGATGGAGACCGTGTGTACAAAGTCCAGGCGGGTGCCTACTTGGGCAGCAGTGATCATCACAAGATATGGTGTGATATAATGGCTAAAGCAGAGTACAAACACACAAAACTCGAAGTCCCGGATTTCAAACATATTGGGCCCGATATTCAACACCAGTGGCTAGCGCTCCCGCAGTGGTTAGCTGATGGTGCTGAATCCTAGAGCCGGATATTCAATGTTGGAGCCATATCTAGCCACTGGCATTGAATATCCAGGCTGGCTGCAGAACCTGGAAGCTAACCGGGCAGTGACAATATTCAGTTGCTGCCCAGTTAGCTTTTGCGGCTAAAGTAAGGCCAGCATATGTTGTGCCGTACTTTGGCCACATGTTGCTAACCGGGACAGTGGTTCAATATCGCTGCTGCCTGGTTAGTGATGTGTGCTGCCCTGGAACGCCCTCAACATGCCCCAGTGCTAACTGGTTAACATCGGGGTGTCTAGTGGCAGCACCCGTGAATATTCAGCAGCACTAGTCATGTTAGGCAGCGGCAATGGATTGAAACAGCCCCACAGTGCTTGCCTGCAAACTTTGATGCTGCAGGGCTCTCTGCTTCCACCCCCTCCGATGGCCAACCTCCTGTTTGCAAGGGGGAGGAAGTTCAGAGTCTAACCTTTGTGATAAGTGCTGTGGGGCTGTTTCAATCCATTGCCACTGCTGTAGGTCCCGGTGAGGAGCAATAATGGTGGCAATGGGTGCCTCCAGAGGGCCAGTGTCTAGTTCACCTAAAAACAAGATATGCCATACTGGGTCAGACCAAGGGTCTATCAAGTCCAGTATCCTGTTTTCAACAATGGCTATTCCAGCTTTCAAGTGCCTGTTCGGTTCCCAAAGCTATGCACATTCCATGCTCCTTGTCCCTGAGATAAGCAGTGGATTTCCCCAGTCCTCTTTAATAATGGTTTATGACTTATCCTCCAGGAACTCATCCAAACATTTTTTGAACCCAGTTACACTAGCAGCTTTTACTACATCCTCCGTTAATGAATTCCAGAGTTTGAGAGAAAAAAATATTTTCTCTGATTAGTCTTAAATGTGCCACATTGTAGCTTCATTGCATGTCCCCTAGTCTTCCTACTTTTTTGATGGAGTAAACAACCGATCTATGTTTACCTATTTAACTCCATTCATTATTTTATAGACCACTTTCATATCTCCCCTAAGCCATCTCTTTTCCAAGTGAAAGAGCCCCAACCTTCTCAGCCATTCCTCATAGGGATATCCTTCCATCTCCTTTACCATTTGAGATGCTATTCTCTGTACCTTTTTTGTGCCTTTTCCAATTCTGCTATATCTTTTTTTTAAGATTTGGTGACCACAATTGCACACTGGACAGTGAGTTTCCTGAGTGGTGATTCCTAATGTACGTAGTTTGGGTTGTTCTTTCCTAAGAGGCCAAAATCTGATTCTGCTCCCATGGGAGATGGACGGCCTTGCAGGAGCAGAAACGGGGCACAGGGTCCGGATTTCCCAGATGTGCCCTGATTCTGCACCGTCACACATCTATCTGCCCTCCCGGCTAGCCCAGCCTAGTCTAGGCTCCTGCATGGCGTCCCGTCACCATGGCACCAGGACGCCATGCAGGAACCCTGATTGGCCGTACACATTAAAGGTGTATATTCCCTGCCACCCAACCCCTAATCGGGCCTGCAGAGGCTGGGATTAGGCTACGGGGAACCCCTGTCCCTCCTCAACTCTTCTGTGGGTTCATTCCATGCTGTCTGCCGCAGTCAGGGGAACTTATTCCACCTTTGAGGCTGTGACCAGAAATTGGCCCTGTATAACCACGCCTCCAGCCTGCCCCCATCCTGAGTTCTCCACACATCTTCTCTATATGTGCGGGGAGTTCAGGATCAGGAATAAGCCCCTGGCATTTAGCGGAGAATGTTTAGCCCCACAGGATCAGAATCGCAAATAGTCCTGCACGTGCAGGCCAGGACTATGATTCAGACTGGCCTGCACATACAGGACTGTACCCGGCTAACTCAGTCGAGGCTGTTCAATGGAACCACGGCGCCATGGCGTCATGTTGCCATCATAGTCCCGAAAGCAATAACCCAATGTACCCAGGCAACAGCAAACAGGGCTTTCAAATTCTCTGCGCCTAGATGTTGGAACACCCTTTCACCCAGCATCCAGGCAATCCCTGACCTAGCTCAGTTTAGGAAGGCATTGAAACACCACCTCTTCCTCATGTACTACCCAGTTGGCAGTGCTACACTAGCCCCTTCCACTAGCTAGCCCTTGCAGTACAATTGAACCTTACCATACAAGACAACCATGACTACAACTAGTGAGATACGATTTGTCACGTCACCTAGATGTAAATAGTTTCCCCAGGTTATCCAAGTTCTAGTATCTGTTCCTTGTAAACACAGATCAGCCAATGAAATGTGTAAGTTTTATGTTCCATGTGAACCGCACTGATGTTGAATAGCGCGGTATAGAAGATACTCTAAATAAATAAATACCATGGCCCCATTGAAGAGGGGGTATATAGGAAATGTAAGAGGGTTTCAACGTATTGTCCATGATGACGCCTAAATCTTTTTCCTGGGTGGTGGTTTCTAAGGTGGTATCTTGCATCGTGTAACCATCGTGCAAAGTTATGCACCTAGGTTGTTCTTTCCTAGGTGCATAACTTTGCAGTTTTCTACATTAAATTTCATCTGACATTTGGATGTCCAGTCTTCAAATTTACCAAGATTCTCTTGCAATTTTTCACAATCCTCTTGAGTTTTAACAACTTTTAATAAGTTTGTGTTATCTGTAAATTTGATCACCACACTCGTTATTCCCATTTCCAGGTCACTTATGAATTTGTTAAAAAGCAGTGGGCCCAGCACATCTCCCTGCGGGACTTCAGTATTTACTTTTCTCCATTAAGAAAATTGGCCATTTATCCCTAATTACTGCTTTCTTTTAACCAGTTCCTAATCCAGGATACTACACTGCCTCCAAGCTCATGACATTTTAATTTTGTCGATTCTCTCACGAGGGACCTTGTCAAAAGCTTTCTGAAAATCCAGATACCCTATTATCAACTGTCTCACCTTTGTCTGTCTAGCATTTGCATACAGGCATTTTAGAGGTTGTATTTCATTCATATTAATCAGATTAACAGTTGATAGGGATAATTTAGAATCTTTTAGCTCTGTACTTAAGGGCATTTGGGTTACTTTTATCTTTATTGGAACCTCTCTGTTAGGATGTCCTAACTTCCCTCTTTTGCTAGTATCCCTCAAGGATACAGTCTTCCGAACCATGCACTCTAGTGAGACTGCCAGCTTTCTACTATTATCTAGTTTAAAAGCTGCTCTATCTCCTTTTTAAATGTTAATTCCAGCAGTCTGGCACCATCCCTGTTAAGTTGGAGCTCATCCCTTCGATAGAGCACCTCCCTTCTCCAGAATGTTGCCCAGTTCCTAACAAATCCAACAGCTGCAGGCCCAGCACAGATTTCTAGGGTACTCCTCTATTCAACTTTCTCCATTGAGAAAACTGGCCATTTAGCCCTACTCTTTGTGGTCTATCTTTTAACCAGTTCTTAATCCACAATAGTAAACAGCCTTCTAAGATAAGAGCATAAGATATGCCATTCTGGGTCAGACCAAAGTCCATCAAGCCCGGTATGCTGTTTCCAACGGTGGCCAATCTAGCTCACAAGTACCTAGCAGTTTCCCCAAAGGACACAGGTTCCACAATGATTGTATTGGGGCAAGCAGTAGCTTTCCGGGTTCCCTTTAATAATGCTTTATGAACCTTTCCTCCAGGAACTTGTCCAAACCTTTTTTAAATCCATCTACACTAACAACGTTTACTACATCCTCCGATAACGAATTCCAGAGTTTGATTACAAAATGAGTGAAAAAATATTTTCTCTTATTAGTCTTAAATAGGTTACACTGTAACTTCATTGCATGTTGCCTAGTCTTTCTATATTTTGATGGTATAAACAATTGATCTACGTTTGCCCGTTCCACTCCATTCTTTAATTTATAGACCTCTATCATATCTCTCTTCAGCCATCTTTTTTCCAGGTTGAAGAGCCCTAATCTTTTTAGTCTCTACTCATAGGGGTATCCTTCCATCCCCTTTACCATTTTGGTGGCTCTTCTCTGTACCTTTTCTAATAACGCTATATCCTTATTAAGATACGGCGACCTGAATTGCACACAATATTCAAGGTGCGGTCTCACCATGGAACGATATAGAGGCATTATAACATCTTTTGTTTTATTTTCCATTCCATTCTTTATGATACCTAGCATTCTATTTGCTCTCTTGGCCGCCACTGCACACTGGGTGGAGGGTTTCAACATGTTATCCACAATGACAAATAAAGCTTTTTCCTGCATGTTGGTTCCTAATGTGGAACCTTGTATCTTGTAACCATAATTTGGGTTGTTCTTTCCTAGGTGCATAAATTTGCACTTATCCACATTAAATTTCATCTGCCATTTGAACATCCAGTCTTCCAATTTATCAAGGTCCTCTTGCAATTTTTTCACAATCCTCTTGGGTTTTAACAACTTTGAATAATTTTGTATCATCTTCAGATCTGATTACCTCACTCTTTATTCCCATTTCCAGGTCATTTACGAATGTATTAAAAAGCAGCGGACCCAGCACAGATCCCTGGGGTACTCCACTATTCATCTTTCTCCATTGGGAAAATTGTCCATTCACCCTACCCTCTGCTTTCTATCTTTTAACCAGTTCCTGATCCACAATAGTACACTGCCTCCAATCCCATGACTTTTTAATTTCGCCAAGAGTCTCTCATGAGGGACCTTGTCAAAGGTTTCTGAAAATCCAGATATATACTATATCAACCAATACACCTTTGCCTACCAGTTTATTCACACCTTCAAAAAAACATCACAGATTAGTAAGACAAGACCTTCCTGGGCTAAAGCCATGTGTTGGTATCTACCATTTTTCCCGGTACTGACGTCAGACTCACTGGTCTGTAGTTTCCCATATCACCCCTGGAACCCTTTTTAAAAATTGGTGTTACATTGGCCATCCTCCAATCTTCAGGTATTACAGATGATTTTAATGATAATTCACAGATTAGTAATAGTGGATCTACAATCTCATATTTCAGTTCTTTCAACACCCTTAGATGTATACCATCTGGTCCAGGTGATTTGTTACTCTTCAGTTTATCAAATAGTTGTAATATGTCTTCCCGGTGTATCAATATTTCTTTCAATTTACCTTTAAATATCATTTCTGTCATGGGTAACATCCCTACATCTTCATCAGTAAAGACCGAAGCAAAGAATTAAGTCAGTCTCTCCGCTATGGCCTTGTCCCCTCTTAGTGCCCCTTTTACCCCTCTATCATCTCATGGTCCAACTGACTCTCTCACAGGTTTACTATGAATGTATTTGAAAAAGTCTTTATTATGCATTTTTGCTTCCAAATTCTCTTTTGCCTGCCTTATCAATGCCTCGCATCTAACTTGCCAGTGCATATGCTGTTTCCAGTTTTCGTCATTTGGCTCCTTTTTCCATTTTCTGAAAGATGCTTTTTTAGCAACAGCCTCTCTGACCACACCTTTAAACCATGCTGGCAGATTTTGGACTTCTTTCCACTTTTCTTAAAGCATGGAATATAGTAAGTCTGAGCTTCTGAGATAGTATTTTTAAACAACAACCATGCTAGATATAAATCTTTAATCTTTGCAACTGCTCCTATTATTTTTTTTCTATTTTCCTCATTTTATCATAATCTCCCTTTTGAAAGTTAAAAGGTAGTACTATGGATTTCCTTGCCACCCTTCCTTCCTTTATTAAATCAAACGTGATCATGCTATAATCACTATTGCCAAGTTGCCCCAATACCCTTATCTCTTGCACCAGATCTTCTGTTCACTAAGGACTAGGTCTAAAATGGCTTCCCATCTTGTCTGTTCATGAACCAGCTCCTTCAAGATGCAGTCATTTGTTTCATCTAGAAACTTTATCTCCCTAGCATGTCCTGCCGCACTGACCCAGTTGATACTGGGGTAATTGAAATCACCCATTGTTATTACTCTGCTGTAACTTCTGTTTGCTTCCCTGATTTCTTTGAGCATTTCTTCATCCATTTGCTCATTCTGGCCAGGTGGTCGATAGTACACCCACATTACCATCGCCTTTCCTTTCCCCTTTTTACATGGAATTTCAATCCATAGAGATTCTACAGTGTATTTTGTTTCCTGCAAAACTTTAATCCTTTGTGACTCAATGCCCTCTCTAACAGAGTGCAACCCCTCCACCAATTTGATCTGCTCTATCATTACGATATAGTTTGTACCCAGGTATCACAGTGTCTTATTGGTTGTCCTCCTTCCACCATGTCTCTGAGATACCAATCATATCTAACCTCTCATTTAGTGCTATCTATTCTAACTCCTGTTTCCTGTTTTCATCATTGGGCTCTTCTTTCCATTTTCTGAAGGATTTTCTCTTAGCTTTAAGTCTCTTTGACCTCACCTTTAAGCCATGCTATCGTTTGGCCCTCCTTCCACCTTTCTTAAAGTGTGGAATACATCTGGTCTGAGTTTCCAAGACAGTATATTTAACTAATGCCCAGGTCTGATGTAGACTCTTAGCCTTTGCAGTTGCTCCTTTTAGTTTTTTAAATCATTTTCCTCAGTTTATCATAGTTTCCTTTTTAAAAGTTAAATGCTAGTGCAGTGGATTTCCTTGTTATCTTCCCAACATTTATTAAATCATGTTATGCTTCCTATTGCCATGCAGCCCGAACACCATTACCTCCCGCACTAGATACTGTGTTCCACTAAGAACTAGGGGCCCAATTTTCATCTGGGCGGTGCTATGTGCCGTGTCAGCGCATAGCCCGCCCCCTTCTGCCTAACCCAGATTTTCAATGCCAGGGTGCCCTGGCATTGAAAATCTGGGTTTCTCCGCATACCGCGGAAGCCATAGGAGCTAGTCAGGTAGCACTGATTTTCGATGCTACCCGCTTAGCCCCTGCGCCCCAAAGATAGGCAAGGAAAAACCTATCTTTAAGGTGCAGAGGGTTAAGCGGGTAACATCGAAAATCAGTGCTACCCGGTTAGCCCTTTCTTCCACCCCCGCTCCGCCCCTAACAAGCCCCGATGCTAACCGCATAGCATCTGGGCATGTTAGGGACATATCTGGGATTTTCGAAGGGGCACTACCCATGTAAATGCCTTCGAAAATCAGGCCCTAGATCTAAAATAACTTTCCTTCAAGTCAGTTTCTGAACCAGCTGCTCCATGAAGCAGTCATTTATTTAATATAGAAACTCTCTCCCTAGTATGGCTTGATGTAACATTGACCCAATCAATACTGCGGTAATTGAAATCTCCCAAAATTACTGTGTTGTAAACTTTGCAAGCTTCCCTAATTTCTTTTAGCATTTGATCATCTGTCTTTTCATTCTGGCCAGGCAGGCAGTAGTAACACCCCCACTGCCATTCCCTTCACCTTTTTACATGGAATTTCTTTCCATAAAGATTCTACAGTGTATTTATTTCCTGCAAACCCTTTATCGTGTTTGACTCAATGCCCTCTTTAACATATAGCACCACCCCTCCACCTATATGATCTAGCCTATCATTGTGTTATAGTTTGTAGCCTGGCATCATAATGTCCCATTGGTTAACCTCTTTCCACCAGGTCTCTGAAATGCCAATTATATCTAACCTTTGATTCAGTGTTATATATTCTAACTCGTCAATCTTATTTTTTTAGAGTTCTAGAATTTGCATACAGGCATTTCAAAGTTGTTTCTTATTCATTTTAACAGTCTGGTTATCAGGTGACAGGGATAATTTGGATTCTTTCAACTCGGTCTGGTTTTTAATTAATGTCACCAGGGTTATGTTACCTTTATTGGAACCTCTCTGGCAGGATGATATAACTTCCCTGTTTTGCTAGAATCCTTCAAAGATACATCATTCTGAAGCATGTGTTCTTGGGCAACTATCAGCTTTCCCCCATTTTCTAATTTAAAAGCTGTTCTATATCCTTTTTAAGGTTAATGCCAGCAGCCTTATTCCACCATGGTTAAGGTGGTGTCCGCCCTTTCGGAAAAGCCCCCCCCCCCCCCCACCCTCAGAATGTTGCTGAATTCCTAACAAATCCAAAACCCTCTTCCTTGCACCATTGTCTCATCCATGCATTAAGACTCTGTAGTGCTGCCTGCGTCTTGGATCCTGCGCATAGAACAGGAAGCATTTCTGAGAATGCTACCCTGGAAACTCTGGAATTCAACTTTCTACCTAAAAGTCTAAATTTATCTTCCAGAACCTCCCTCCAAAACTTTCCTATGCTATTGGTAAGGGCATGTGCCAAGATAGCAGGCTACTCTGCAGCACGGTCTAAAACATTATCTATGTGACAGATAAAGTCCGCTACTTTCAAACCAGGCAGGCATGTTACCAAGTGGTCCTCACATCCACCAGCCACCCGGCTATCTACATACTTAATGATCAAATTGACAACTATAGTGGCCATCCTAACAATTCCCTCATAGGCACATGGCCCTGGAGACACATCCTTGATGTGAGAGTGCTTTCCATCACTTGGAGGACAGGCCCTAGCTATAGGATCACTTCCTGCCACACCAAGTTAATGCTGTCCTTCCATATGACTTCTCTCCTCCATAGCAGCAGAAATGCTGTCAAACTGGAGGTCAGACTTCTCTACTACATCCCTGTAGGTTTCGTCTATATACCTCACTGTCTGTCTTAGCTGCTCCAAGCCTGCTATTCTAGCCTGCAGAGATCGGACTCGTTCCCTGAGAGCAAAGAGCTCTTTGCACTGAGTGCACACATAAGACCTCTCTCCAACTCTGAGAAAATCATACATGTAGCACTCGGTGCAGAAGACTGGATAGGCCCCATCTCACTGCTAGACAGTTGTCTGCATCTTAGATTTGTAGATTTTGTTTAACTATTTAAAGTTGTTAAGTTATGTAAAGTTGCTAGGGCAATAGGGATACTTGAACCAATACAGTTATACCTAATAAGTATAAAGGACTTTTAGTGTTCACCTCAAGGTGAACAGCAAGGAGTTAGGGCCTGATACTGAAAGGCATGTACACGGTTTACAGACTTGTAAACTGGGTAAATATTGCTGAACGAGATATTCAATGGCACTAACATGGTTAGCCCTTGGCACTAACATGGTTAGTGCCACTAAATATCCCCCACTAACTCCACTATGCACCCCATTGCTAACCGCTTAGCATTGGGGCATGTCATGGGCATTCCTGGGCATGTTGTGGGTGGCGACAGTCACTAACTTTGTAGTAGCGATATTGCACTGCTACTTGGTTAGCGACCTGTGGATAAAACTAGACGCAACAAAAGCTGACCTAGTTTTACCCGCAGGAGCTAACCAGGTAGCGCTGCAATATCACCGATACCCGTTTAGTTTCTGCAGTTTCAGTAGCTGTGCAGTGACCCCAGATGTTGACTTCTGGGGCCACATATGACCCTGCCATTGAATATCTGGGGTTAGAGGTCGGCAGCTACAGCTATGTGCTGCTGCAGCACATAGCCATCCCAATTGCATGTTGTTGTTAAGTGCCATCGAGTCGGAGTCGACTCATGGCGACCCTCTGGATAGCTATCCTAAAATGTGTTCGGTCTTCAGTCAGGTGGCTCATTGTTGACAGACTGGTACCCGTAGCTGATGTTATTGTATCGATCCATCTCATTGCTGGCCCTCCTCTTTTGCGTTGACCTTCTATCTTGCCAAGCATGATGTCTTTCTCTAATGATCTCTCTCTTCGCATGATGTGTCCAAAGTATGAAAGTCGAAGTCTTGTCATCTGAGCTTCTAAAGAAAGCTTAGGTTTGATCTCCTCTAGTACCGACTGGTTTGTTCTTCGGGCAGTCCATGGTATACACAGTATTCGCCGCCAGCAACATAATTCAAAGGCATCAATTTTCTTCCTGTCTGTCTTTTTCACTGTCTAGCTTCCACATCCATATGATGTTATTGAAAATACCATGGCTTGAACAAGTCGAATCTTTGTATGGAGAGAGACATCTCTGCTCTTGAGAATCTTATCTAGGTCTTTCATAACCATTCTGTCAAGAGCAATGCGTCGTTTGATTTCTTGACTGCTTGTTGCTTCTTTATTGATAGTTGATCCAAGTAGGTTAAAGTTGTTCACAATTTCAATTTCTTCTCCTTCAACGATGAACCTGTTGATTATGCCAGTTGTCATGATCTTTGTCTTCTTTACATTAAGGTGCAGGCCCATTTTGAGACTATGTTCTTTGATTGTGAGAAGCAAATGTTTCGGATCATCTTCACTTTCAGCCAGTAATGTAGTATCATCAGCATAGCGAAGGTTGTTGATGAGTCTTCCACCAATCTTCACACCTCTGTTGTCTACATACAATCCTGCTTCTCTGATGATTTGTTCTGCATATAAATTAAACAGGTAGGGGGAAAGTATGCAGCCTTGTCTTACACCTTTGCTTATTTTAAACCATTCTGTTTCTCCTTGTTCCGTTCGAACTGTTGCTTCTTGATCAAGGTACAAATTGCGCAAGAGAACGATCAGGTGTTCTGGTATACCCATGCTTCTTAATGTGGCCCAGAGTTTCTCATGGTTTACACAGTCAAAAGCCTTGCTGTAGTCGATAAAGCACAAATAGATATCCTTTTGGTATTCTTTAGTCTTTTCAAGGATACATCTCACATCCGCAATGATGTCTCTCGTTCCTCGCCCTTTCCTGAACCCTGCTTGCACTTCAGGTAGTTCTTGTTCCAGGTATGGTTGTAGTCTCTTTTGAAGACTCTTCAGTAGATTCTTGCTGGCATGTGGGATCAGAGCGATTGTTCGATAATTTCCACAGTCAGTTGGATCACCTTTCTTTAGTATTGGTATAAACACAGATCTTTTCCAGTCAGTTGGCCATGATGTTGTCTTCCATATTTCTTGGCAGAGCCTTGTAAGTATGGTAACAGCTGCATCAGATTGCTGCAATACCTCTATAGGAATGCCATCAATGCCTGGTGCTTTGTTCTTTGATAAGGCTTTCATATCGGGCCCTAAATTAATTTACTCCAAAGGCCTAATAACCCACTGATGAAGATAATCAGTTAAACCTTAAAGTTGGTAAAATCACACCCTTCCCCTTAACTAGTTTAGGAGGCTATAAATCAATGATTATGCCTGGGGTGCGTGGGAGGGAGGGATGACCAATTTTATATCTGTGCTTCTAAGAAAATCTCTTAATTTTCTGGGTGATTCACACTGCCTTGGGTTTGATAGAGGGAGCCTTTCAAGTTGTCCCTTTGGCCTGTCACTTGGCTTTAACACCTAATTAAAGAAATGGTAGTGCTGGCCCTGGTTGTGTTATATTTGGACACAGGACAACATTTTTTCTGTAACTAGAATAAGTAATTCAATCTATCTCTAGACCAACAGCTAAGACCTTTCCATAAAACGCCACATGTAAATAGTTGATTGTTTGATATTCCCAGTTAAATTTACTATACTAATCACATCAAGTGTTTTGCTAATATGGCGCGCCCTGTTTTCAACGTTTCATGTAATGCATTTTTTATAAAGCAATTTTGGAGTTCTTTGTAAATCGCTTTGATTTAGGAAAAGCGGTATATAAGTGCACATAAATAAATAAATAATATAAATAATACATTAACAAAATGATTTAAATTGATGCACTTGAAAATACAGAACCAGTGGGACTTTAAACATACAAGACCTGATATTTAAAGGGATTATCACGATTAGCAGACCTGCTAACCGCGTTAATCACCTTGGCCAAGATATTCAACAGCACTAACATAGTCACTAGCTAGCCAACATCAGGGCATCCCAACGGTAGAGAGAAGGCAGCATCCGGTAATAACTGGGCAGTGGCAATATTGAGCAACTGCCCAGTTATCCTAACATGGAAAATGTTTGGATCTTTAAAGGCTGGCCTAACTTTTGCTGCAGAAGCTGAATATTGCCGCTGCCAGGTTAGCTTCATCATTATCTAGCTGATCCAGATAATCAATCCCGGTGGATGGATACGGCCCTGGCATTGAAAATCGGGGTTTACAGTTCAACAGCAGTGACTAGCTCTTTTATTAGCCCTAGCCACCACCGCTAAATATTGGGCCCACATCTTTTTATGCATAAGCAATCCATATAATGTTTTATATGTGAAAGCAGTCAGAATTGATACATTGAGGTTGGAACATACACAATTCCAATGGCATTTTAGGAAAGACTCTGCAAAACATGGAGCCTTTACTAAAATATGAATAAGGCAGCGCTGGAGTGTACACGTATGTGCCAATACTTGGAGCTGGAGGACAAATTAGTGGAAGAAGCTCTGCAATTTAGAGATGGAAGTGCAAAACCTTCCACATGGAGGTTGGTATTTCACAACTTCTATGTGTAAATGCTGGTACTTGCAAGTGTTTATGGGCCATTTTGCAAACCTATATGCATAAATGCCACCAATTAAAAACAGTGGCTGCTATCTTTACTTAATTAGAATTTGGGGAGGGAAAGAAACAATAGGAGATTAAAGAGGATTACTCCCTAATGTCTCCTGCGAAGGGCTGGCTGAATCGAGCACTTTTCAAAATCTATGCATATCGGAGAGTAGCTGTAAATCCCAACGTTGACAATTTTGCTTATCCACATCCCCTGTCTACACTCTGCTCCCTCTGGCACACAAAAATTCCCTCAGTTTATACTAGGAGTCTCTGGTGGTCTAGGGGGAGCAGGAACACTGCCCAGTCACTTCTGCTCTGTCAGGCTTCAGGTTCAACAAGGCAGCTTTGACCCCTAGCAGTAGTATGATGAGGCTACTGCTAAGGGTCAAAGCTGCAATTTTGAATCTGGAGCCAAACAGATCAGGAGCAAATGGTCATAATTCTTGCTCCTCTAGACTAGTAAGAGCTGGGGTGCATCATGGTGTCAGCGGTGTTGATCTTGGCGAGTAAGGGTAGATTGTGGCGATTTGGGGGGGGATTGGGTACTTGAATGTGGTGATGTCCGTGGATATCAAGGTCATTGAGGACTTGAATGTGGTGATGTGGGGAGTGTTGGGAGGTCAGGAACTTGAATGTGGTGATCTCACGGGGTATCGGAGAGTGGGTAAATGGGATGCTGGCAGGTTCAGGGGTCTGAACTGGCGCAGGAGGGGATTAGGGGATATTTAGGAAATGTAAGAGCCATTTTAATAAGCTGCTTCCAGGCACATTCGGGGGACAGCAAGACTCCCTTTTTCCCCACGTGCAGGTTTTTAGCATTACTGTTCCCGTGGAATGCCAGTGGGCCTGCATGCATTTTACAAGAGTTCTGCATTTAGCAAAGCTTTGGTAAAATTCAGGGGGAAGTGGCACTCATGACCTGACTGTCCCAATTCCTTCATGCTCTTATAAGGACTTACACAGCCAAAAGTTATGTGTTGCTCAGTTTGTAAAACGTAAAACAAAGTAATAATCTGGTCAGCACCCACTGCCCCCTGCATGACTGTTTTTGAATATCAGCCCTA
Source organism: Ichthyophis bannanicus (assembly GCA_033557465.1). Lineage (NCBI taxonomy): Eukaryota > Metazoa > Chordata > Amphibia > Gymnophiona > Ichthyophiidae > Ichthyophis > Ichthyophis bannanicus. The sequence goes on from CM066040.1 coordinate 208,864,331, forward strand.
TAGCTGTCAATTTTTAAGGATTATTATATTGTACTGCATGATTTTAGTTATGATTCTTTAATTATACTTATCAATACTTATAATATAAAACAGAAAAAATCATTTTTGTCAGTTTAATAGATTATTTCTCTTTTGAATTTATTAATATTTTCTGCTAAAATATTTATAGCTATACGTTTGATTATTTTGGGTGGGGAGAGGCTGGAAGTCTGCAATGGTAGACCCTAAATCTGTCATGTAAGTGTCATTATTATTTACTTACTGGAATATTCTCCCCCACAGGGCCTCTGTGTTTAGAGAAGGAGAGTCCTGAACTGGAAGGTGAAGCCCGATCTTCCCATGGCCGTGTGGAATAGTGTGCCACTGAGACATCGGGCTAGCCCTATTTCAGTTTATTTTATGAAGTAAAACAGCTTATTTTATACATTTTTCACAGGTAACTATCTACAAACAAGCAATTTCCGTTCCATTTTCTTTACCAGTGGGGCAATATTCATGGCATGCTGCTCGGAAACAAGCTACCTGGAATAATCTTCAAGAAATAGCCATGATGATTACTAACAAAGGCCAAGGTAAGTACGCTTATGTTATAGTCTATAAAACATCAGATGGTTACCACTGCAGTACTGTAAAAATATGTAGCCCGATATTCAAATGAAATTATACATTTACCAGCAGCCGATGAATGTATATTTTGCTCTCCGTGTATTTTTAAATATATGCAGATAGCGTTGGGCCAATATTGTGACTAAGTAGCCCGATATCAGTATAAATGAAACCTGGTTTGGGATGCAGCTAGGGCAGGCTTCAGGAGTTTCTGGCTAGAAGTGATACTCAGGCGCTATCTAGATCATTAAAAGAGTAGCGCATTCTACATCTTTTCAGAGTCGCTGCTTATATGCATACAAGATTGTTTTATAAAATATTGCCTGTCTGTGAAGGGCAAGTAGAAGCCTATTTTGTAAAGACACATAGGGGCCCTTTTACTAAAGTGCGCTATACAGTTAATTCATGATTTGGTGCAAATTAACTGCACGCTTGGGCACATGGCAACACTTACTGAGCGGCCATAACAGTTAGCACATGCTGATTTTCACGCTAACTAGAAATCATGTATTTGGGTGCCGAATGGCGGATTAGGGGCAGAGAGTATGGTGAGCACATTGCATTTAGTGTGGGGGTACATATCGCATGCTGCCAATGTTGCAATTACTGCAGGTTCACTTAACACCACCTCAATAGGTAGAATTAAGCGCACCCATGTTAATTGCAAATGCTGGACACTGGAGTATCATTTGATCAGGTAACTGTCCCCAGCAGTTAGTGCACAGTGGTTGCAATTACCACACATTATTTTCGCAGTAAATGTGTGTTAGTTGCAAAAACCTAACGCACCTTAGTAAAAGGGCCCCATAGACACTTATGTGTGTTTGTACAATAGTAGCACAAATCCTGAAGAAATCACAGGTAATACAAACATACATGCAGGACTGGATTTGATTCTGGTGGCCATAGGCATGACTTGAAAGACTGAAGGTTGAAGACGTCAATGTCATGGTGATACCCCTTTAGGGGATACTTAGAAAGCTGCAGCTCATACAAGCCAGGAACCGCAACGCAGCATCGGCGAGTCTAGGTAAGCTCTGGGTCACAGTTTCAAACTCATTGCTGCTGCAGCTATAGGCCCTAGAGATGGGCGGCAGCAGTGGCAAAGTGGACAGCAGTAGCAGCCACAGTGAAGGGAGGAGGCAGCAGGATGCAGGGCTCACTAGGGCACGTCTCATCCTTGCACTGTCCCTGCACGTACTGTAGGTGCATATCTTGCTTTTAGGCCTAGGCCCCCTATTGTGAAAATACCTCCCCACTTTACATACAAGTCAAAAGTAGAGATAGGCCAAGTTAACTTCATTATTTACCAATCGTTTAGGGGTATGTTTACTATGGTACATTAAGGTTTGCAGGTATCACATGTTTGGGGTAGAAATCAACAGGTGGTACATATAAAAGTCATGTGCTACCTGTTGGAGGGCTGTACAGCATGGCCCCAACAGATACCTCACTGATTTGTACCCCAACGCATGCCAGCAGCAATATGGGTGCACTTAACACCATCCACTGAGGTAGCGCTAAGTGCATCCACACTAACTGCAACATTTACGGCAAACATGCGCTGTCAATCCGCATGCTGCCATAATGTGCAGACATACTTACAATCCACCTCTACCCCACCCATTTCCCTCCCCATCGCATGCTAGGAAGATAGCATGGAATTAACCCCACGCTGTCTACTCAGCGCACGTGCTGTTATTGATGCCCATTAGCAGATGCTCAAGCCCACACTAAGTGCAACTTAGTAAATAAATTGAGAAAGAGAGCACTGGTAGTTATAATAATACATGCTACCTACAACATCTTTTTTGCAGTGCTTATATTGGTCCAACAAAGAATACAGAGCAAGAGAGTGAAAACCCACGATAATCGTCAGTGTTATAACCAGATGCTCTTTAAGTCAGGAGGTCAAGCAGATGAATACGTCTCATCATGATTTTAAAATGTCCCTAATTACAGCAGTATATTAATCACAGATTAGGTTACGGTGCCTCTTCACACTTCGTTAGGGATCATTTTCAGTTCTCTTTTTCTTGTAGCTCAATAGCGAAATGTTTCTTTCAGGATCTTGTTTTCATTATGCAGTCTAATATTTGAACTTCTCATTCACAAATAATGGAGCTAGTTCTTTTCTTACTATTTAAACTAGAAATCACAGATCGCAGTCATTCAGACGTCGTTGATCTAACATTTTGCCTTTTGTAGAGAAAAACTGTGAAAACCTGTCATTTCTTTAATGCCAATTACCTTTTTCTTTGCAGCTGAATGTGTTGTCAATGAAGGGAGATTAATGACATTCGACAGCCAGAAAATGAAATGTCCAATTGTTTCTACAAACTGCTACTCTGTAATAGCACAAGACTGTACTGATGACCTCAGATTCCTTGTTACGATGAAAAAGGTCGAACAGGCATCTGCTACATTTGCACTTAATGTTAAAGTGGGCTCTTCGTAAGTAGAACTATTCTTAAAAGACTGTAAGTTACCCTGAATTACTTCAAGGAATCCTCTTTTATTAAGGTTATTGTATGTACCAAATCTTGGTACATAACTATTTGTAATATTATAATATTCATATTGGTACATGTTTACTAAAATCACCAAAAGCTGCGATCAGCTCTGAAAACAAGCGCAAGGATGGTGCTTCACACATGCTAGCAAATGTAGACATGCCCGGCCTGTCCCCATGTTGCTAGCATGGGTATTGCACCACCCCCATATTTGTTACCTTTGGTATAGTCGGCAAAGGTGCACCTAATGTCACCCATTGAGATGGCGGTATATGTTCTTTCACTGTACATAGATGGGGAGCGCACACGAAAAACACCCATACTACCTGCGATGTGAATGCTCTGCCCGAGAACCACCCAGTCTCCACCCCAACCCATCCTTAGTGCAGCTGCATGTTCAGCATGCGATACTTTTTAGCGTAGCAGACTTGGTGCACACTGAATCCTGCACTACCCAGTAGCGTCTTAGTAAATATGCCCCATTATGCATTATCTACAAGACTTTTTCCTGCACATACTTATATTTGTTAGTTTAGGCGCATCGCCTACTGCTTAATAAAATAGAACAAGATAACAGCAAACCCTCCAAAAACTAATTTGGGAGTAACTTTATAAACCCATTTTCACACATGTAGCCATATAAGTGCACTAATAGCCTCTTATAAAATCCTGACTGATAAAAGTATGCAAGCTGGCATGAATGCACATACTTTGCTAGCAGGCATAGTCTAGGGCACAGTCTGGATGGAAATACTTGGTTCATTTACACCTGCCCATCAGCAAAGCGCAAGTGTCTGCACCTGAATTTAAGCCATGATTCTGCCATGCAATGCTTGCCTTTATAAAGGCTAATAGGTGCCTATGGGCCCTATTTTGCATTGGGAAGGGCTAAGCACCATAGCCACGTAGCCCTGGCCCCTGACTCCTTAACCCTGGATATTCACTTCCGTGGCGACACAGCTGGGAACCGCACAGCCGGGAAGCCACCGAGCCTAATTGGGCAGCAGCCATTTTCCATGCTGCCCGGTTAGTGCTCTGCACCACAAAGATAGGCGAGGGTTTTCCTCGCCTATCTTTTTGGCACAGAGCACTAACTGGGCAGCATGGAAAATCACTGCTGCCCAGTTAGCACTTGTCTCCACCCCCATTGCACCCCAGAACGCCCCAATGCTAACCAGATAGCATCGGAGCTTGTAGGGGACTTTAAAGGGGATATTCGATGGCACTAACCAGGTAAGCGTCTTTGAAAATCCGTTTACGGCATTTACACGGTTTACTGGGCTGCAGTGTACATGCCTTTAGAAAATGCCGCCTTATGTATCTTTATAAACTAGGCTTAAAATAGGCATCCCAAGGTCAGTGCAAGGGTATTATAGGTGCCCTAGGCAAAACGTCAGTCTTGTGCCCCTTCACAATTAGCTTTTAGACCTTTAGCATATACACACACACGATTTTGATTCTTAAACTCAATTATAATCATCTCAACATCATCCCTCCCAGAACAATCTTATAAAAATGCATATTTGAACATCACACTTTTAAATATTAAACTTTATTTTGGAAGTATATACATAATGAGTGAGATTTCATCAAGCCACTTACAAGGGTAAATGGACTGTTTGCATATTGCTCATTCTTCCTGCAGTGACGAGCCTGTGTTTGTGTGGCTGTCAGGCTGTTTAAGGCAGTTGATATGATTGCATTAGCAGCCATTAGGGAATAGAGTCAGAAGTGTTTTTACAAGTGTGTGTGCCTTATAGCAGCCAATCTTGTTCTTTGGAGACAGTATGAAATATTGCCTGACGTTGTAATACAGAATTTTGTTCATTTCATATACTATTATTGAAAATATTTTAGTCTTTGAAATATTTCCTGCATTTCGATAATATTTGTTCTAATTTTTTAATAGTGAGATTAAAATATACCCATCTACCTCAGATTCTCTTCATGTCCTCTTCAATGGAATGCTAATACTTCTACAGAACACAACCTACGAGAATCAAAAAGGTACAAAACAGGGTTTTATTTACACTATTATAAATGTCAGTGCACTACTTTTAACGTGAGAAAATGTTTGCTTTAAATCATTGAAAACAGAGGAGTCGCTATTCAAAGCACTTAGCTGGCCAGCTAATGGAAAGCCGACCGGTTAAGGGCACTGACCTTGATATTCAGCAGCACGATCCAGTTAGTGTAGGGGCGGCCCGTGGGTGAGGTGAAGGCGGTCTCAGCTCTAACTGGATAATTGGTGACTTTATCCACTTAGTGGGATTTTTAGTCACCACCTAAGCAGCCAAAGTGCAAGCCAGATAAGTGACGCTGGAAAATTTAGGTTAGCAGCACTCGGCCTCAATATTCAGTGGCACCTCCAATCCAGACACCGAATATACTGCCGATATTTAAGCACCATGGCTGACCGTCATGGTCTTTAAATATTGGCCATTTTGAAAGTTGGCTCCAGAGTATCTAAACATCTGCATAATATTCCACAACTAGTACAGCCCCAAACCAATAGTAACACACACTCGCAGATACCCCAGCCCCATCATAAACAATTCCTGATATCACAACACCCACTAGTCAAGTTTTCCTTTTTTAGTTTGATTTTTCACCCCTCTTCCTTTTCCTACTGACATAAAACTTACTGTTACAACACATTCATAACTTACCAGCAACCTCTCACTCCAGCTACACACACTCATCCAGCAAGCATGTCTTCCATTACCACCAGGCACCTCTAAGAATAAACAAAACAAATCACCCTAACAGCTGCCCAGCTCAGTTGAGCCAATCTACCCCATTCTCTACCCCTCCTTTACTTCCCAGAACTCTCTCCCTCTAAACCAATGATTCTCAACCCAGTCTTCAGGACACACCTAACCAGTCAAGATTTCAGGACACCTGGAAGGAATATGCACAAGATAGATCTACATACAATGGAGGCAGTACATGCAACTCTCTCTCATGTATATTCATTGTGGACAGCCTAAAAGCCTGACTAGCTGTGTCCCGAGGACTGGGTTGGGAACTCCTGCTCTAAATTCATCCCTATCACTACCATTAGTGCCTTAAATATTCACGTAGGAAAGCTCAACACTTGATTACATGCAGTAGCTGCCAGAGACTGCATACAGGCTGCCCAGATTTCCATAAACTGGGTCCACGTTTCCACAGATCCAAGCAAGCCCATACAGATTAACCCAAGAAGAGAATTACATCAGCTCCAGTAAGAGGGCACCATTGATCCCTTCCAAACCAAAATAATACTGTTCTTTTCCAGAAGAACTGCCTTGCAGACAATCTAGGCCCCATCCTTTTCATCATCAAAGACTTTGGATCATCAAATAGCATCCTCCCCCCCCCCCAGTTCCAATTTCACTGCCTGCCCAACTATCTAGCCAAAATAGAAACATAGAAACATGATGACAGAAAATGACCACATGGCCTATCTAGTCTGTCCTTCCATATCAACAACTACAACAGTCCACTTTTTACCTTTAGAGATCCTCTGTGTTGGTCCCATGCTTTTTTGAATTCAGTTACTGTCCTCATCTCTACCACCTCCACTGGGAGACTATTCCATGGATCCACTACTCTTTCCGTAAAGAAATATTTCCGCATATCACTTCTGAATCTATCTCCCTTCACCCTCATCACATGTCCCCTTGTAGCAGAACTTGCTTTCAATTGAAAGAGGCTCTCTCCCTGAACATTTATGCCACGGAGGTATTTAAACATCTCAATCATATCACCTCTATCCCGCCTTTCCTCTAAGGTGTACATATTAAGATCCTTAAGTCTGTCCTCATATGCTTTATAATGAAGCCCACTAATCATTTTAGTAGCCACCCTCTGCACCGACTCCATCCTGTTCACATCCTTTTGAAGGTGAGGTCTCCAGAATTGCACACTATACTCTAAATGAGGTCGCACCAAAGATTTATACAGAGGCATTATCACCTCCTTTTTTCTGCTAGCCATTCCTCTCCGTATGCACCCAAGCATCCTTCTAGCTTTTGCCGTTGCCTTTTCTACCTGTTTAGCTACTTTAAGATCATCAGACACAACCACGCCTAGGTCCTGCTCTTCTTTAGTGGACAAAAGTACTTCACCTCCTATACTGTATGGCTCCCTTGGATTGCTGCAGCCCAAATGCATGACCTTACATTTTTTAACATTAAATCCCAGCTGCCAAAATTCTAGACCATTCTTCAAGCTTAGCTAGATCCCTCTTCAAGTTATCTACACCTTTCTGGGTATCTACTCTATTGCAGATTTTGGTATCATCTGCAAAGAGGCAAACCTTACCCGACAGCCCTTCCGCTATATCACTAACAAAGATGTTAAAAAGAATCGGACCAAGGACAAATCCCTGGGGCACACCACTGGTAACATCCTTCTCCTCAGAGTGAGCTCCATTTACTTGTACTCTTTGTCGCCTCCCACCCAACCAATTTCTAACCCAAGCAGTAACGTTAGGGTCCATCCCTAGGGTGCTCAGTTTGTTTATAAGTCGCCTGTGAGGAACAGTGTCAAAGGCTTTACTGAAATCTAAATACACCACATCTAGAGCTCTCCCTCGGTCCAACTCCCTGGTCACCCAGTCAAAGAAATCAATCAGATTTGTCTGACAACCTGCCTCTGGTGAATCCATGCTGCCTCATATCCTGTAATCTGCTGGACTCCAGAAACCTCACTATTTTCTCTTTCAGCAGCGTTTCCAATAATTTACTCACCACTGAAGTTAAACTAACCGGCCTGTAGTTTTCAACCACATCCTTACTTCCGCTTTTGTGTAAAGGCACCACATGAGCCTCTCTCCAGTCCTTTGGCACCACTCCCGACTCCAAGGCATTGAAAAGGTCAGTCAGTGGAGTTGCTAGAACGTCCCCAAGTTCCCTCAGTATTCTAGGGTGTATCCCATCCGGTCCCATCGCTTTGTCTATTTTAAGTTGAGCTAGTTTCTCACGAACACAGTCTTCTTAAAATTGTTCAAGAAAATTGTCTTATCCCCCCTCAGAAGAGAGTCTCCAACCACCACCACCCTTCGTTTCCTTCTGGACACTGATTCTGCAACTTTGGGGTACTTGAACTCTGGTTCTTCCCTTTCCAGGGCTGCTTTCACCTCCTCCACTTCCAGGGCTGCATAATGGTTCTTCAATTCAAGGGCTGGAGAAGTTGGAATGGTGATTTTGCAGGCCCTGGTGACTTGTGTCCAACCATCGACATTCTGTTGGCACCCATCTTCTCCTGTGCTGGAGAGCTTGGTTGCTGCAAGAAGCATCTCATCAATGTACTTCTCACTGTCTTGAATGATCCTCAGCCTCGCCACCTCCTCTCTGAGTTCCTCCACTTGTTTCCTCAGAGCTTCAGCATGCAGGAAGCACATGGAACTGGTCCTTCAACTGGCATTAGGACCTCTGTCTGGACCGAGGCAGAAGCTGTAATGGGGGCAACAGCTTTAGCAATATGATTTTTCCCAGCCATTGTTCTGTTCGTGGAGCTTAGGTATCTGTTAAAGCAAAAGAGAGAGATCTACCAAGTACCAACCGGTTTCCCAGCTGTCCTTTCAAATATGTTTGGCTCTGCAATCAGAACTCTTGCATTCATGAGTAGAGCCAGAAATGATGTCCAAGAGTGTCATGCCTTGCTTTACATTTATCACATGCCTCCGAGGGAGCACTCCCTACCCTAAAGACCCTACCTGAAGAAATACAGGTTCGCACACCTATCTTACAATGTGTCCCTTTCAACTGTATGTCCAACATTACTATGACAACTCTGGTAATGCTGGCTGAAATATCATCTGCTGTCAAAGTCAGACCCAACTCCCTAGCCCACATCTCTGCCCAAAACACATGCTGGGGCTTCCGATCAAGAAATGTTTAGAAACTATAGTATTTTGGTTTTCGATGCAATGTATTCTTTTACGAAAATAATGACAGCAATTTTTCATTCCTATACATTTTTTTATTGCGCAAGAAAAGTGCAGATTGTAATCCTAATGACAAAATTGTTCTATTGTGGAATTGTAAGCAACTGTGAATTCAAAATATTGATCATATTTATATGCTTTTTAAGCAAAAGATTTTATAGTAACCCATTTGTGATTTGTTCTGTAGAACATATAAACATTTCGAGGAACGAATCTACAATTACCCTTGAAGCCCCAGCATTTGGATTGGCAAAGATAACGTTTGACGGTGAAACAGCTAAGGTACTTCTTAGAGTGTTCCAGCAGGAGATCTGAATTCAGTTTGATTACATCAACAAGCATTATCTATCAGGAAAAGCTGACTGCTGGAGACAGGAGAAAGAGAATTTCCTGTTTTTGATCACGATCATGCTTGATGCCTTCTGGCACTGACGTTTTGGGAATTATTTTATAAAAGTCATTTAAGCAAGGATTTGGCAGTATAAACATCTGAAATGGCATGAATGCACATACTATTCCTGTAGGTGTTACTGGGGTGTAGGTGTTAACTGGGGGTGTGGTCTATGTGGAGATGGACAATGACAAAGTATACATGTTGATTATTAAATATATGAATCTACATGTGTACTCACCACATGGACATCTCTGCCTGCTCTAGAGCAGATGTAATATCTGAGCTTTCAGTCTAGGTGGGATTGCTGCAGGAGTTGTGCTAGTATTTTATAAAGACACATCAGGGCATGTTTACTAAGCTGTGCTAGATGTTAACACACGCTTGAGTGCATGCTAATGGGCTATGTTTACAGAGAGTATGCATGCCAAACAGACAGCACAAGGTTAACTCTGCACTATCTGCTTAGCACATAATAAAGAGGGAAATGGATGAGGTAGAGGCAGATTGCAAGTATGCCTGCACAGCGTGGTTAGCGTGGGGGTTGACAGCACTTCTTTACCATCAATGTTGCAGCTAGCTTGGATGCATTTAATGCCTCCTCAGTAGGTCATGTTAAGTGCATCCACGTTATGTGAGCATTCCACAGGTGCACATTAGGGTTTGAATCATGCTGTACATGCCCCCAACAGGTAATGCACAACTGTTGCACTACCGCATGTTGATTTCTATCCTCAATGCACTCTACCTGCAAAACTGTAGCATATTTTGGTAAATATACCTCATAGATACCTATGTGTATTTATAAAATAGACTAAGGGGATATTTTACTAAAGGGTACTAGCAGTCAGTGCATGTTCATGCTGGGACATGCATTGAGAATAATGGTGGCGCCATGATACTTAGCATGGGTCAATTTCCACACTGTGAATGGTGTGTTAGGGTGGTAACAGGGCAGAGTGGACATAGTGAGAACTTCACAGGTAGCACGGGGTAAACACCGTTTATTAACTGGGACCCTTGCAATTAGCCAAGGTCCACCAAATTTCACCTCAGTTTGTATGCTGCTTTAGAGCCCAGGGCTCCATATTAACTGCCAGGAACATGCTTTCCACAACCCCAACAGTTAATACTATGGTGTTGCACCATGGCTTTGGAGCTATTGATGCATTAGGTGCAACACCTTAGCACCCTTTAGTAAAGGGTCCCTAAGCATGTGCACTTTTTTTCTTGTTTGATGTGAGCAACCTGCTATAAAATTCCTCTCTTCATGTCTGGATTAAAGCCCATAGTTGTACTGTATGTAGGGTCCCAAACTCACCTATTGTAGATCAAGCTGAAACTGTCTGGAACACTTGAACAAGCCAATTACTTGCTTTCTTGTACTTGTCAGTATCTATATATTATTTTATAGCAAATGCTTTCTGGTTTTCTAGGTTGCTGTAGTATCATGGATGAAAGGAAAAACCTGTGGAATTTGTGGAAATGACGATGGACAAAAGACGAATGATCTCCAAAAGCCCAATCAGGAGAAAGCACTGAGCTGTTCCAGTTTTGTTCATTCCTGGGTACTGCCTGGAAGCACCTGCTCTACTGGAGGTTAATATAATAGAAATTGTAAAAGTCCCAATAAACAAGTTTAGCATTTGTTGCTGAAAAAACATCGCAAGAAATTTACAGAGGAAGAAGTCTGCATACAAGTAAAACAGGACAAATAAATAAGTAATTGCATCTTGTTAAAAAAATGGGATCAGTCAAATAAAAAGTGGATAACCTTAAAGACCATGAAGAGTTCTACATGTTGAGGGTAATTTTATGAAGCTACATCTATTTTATAAAGTCAAGTATGTGCTTACTTGACTTTATAAAATCTTAACTTAAGCATGAATGAAGGCACGTACATGTAGGCAGGGCAGTACCGAGGTTGAATCACACCCTGTGCGACTTGCACAATGGGCGCGTGCCCCCCCTATGGCAGGAGAGAAGAGGTGCGCCCGCTGTGTAAGTTGCTGGCGTGCTAAGAAGATCTGTCCCTCCCTTCTCTGATGTCGCGTCAGAGCATGGAGAGACAGATGTGCTTAGCATGCCGCGAGAAGGCTTAAGGGGCGCATTTCAGATATCTGCCATTGCCTGCCGCCACTGAGTGAGGCAACGGCTGTACCGCTCGCACAGGGCTAGGTACAGTCCTGAATGCAGGTACTAACACATACATCTGCTCTAGGGCTTACTTTCTGCATGCATGCATGAAAATTAAGGAATCTTATCATCTATGTGCATAAGTGTGGACTCCGCCCAAACGGTGCCCCTGTGCATGCCCACAGTGAAAGCATGTGCCGTGCACAGTGCTAGTCAGTATTTTATAAGAGGTCATTTACGCATGCAAATGGTCACATGCGCATAAATGCAGCTTTTTATGTAATACTCTCTCAGTGGACCTTAGGTAGGAATCTTCTTATAGGGAACACAAGAAAGGACTGAAAACTTGGCTATTTAATAAGGCATTCTCGGAATTCCTACACTCTTGATTCTGTGTGGAGCCTGTATGCATGCTGCATTAATTCCCTGATCCTCGGTCGTCTGGATTGAAATTGTGATAGTTTCATGTAATTGTGAATGCAGACTATTGCTAGGGTTATGTATGCTCAGAGGCAGTGCAAGGAGAAGAGATGCACTAGGTGAGCCCTCCACCACCACTGCCTTCCCCATTGCCACCCCTCTCCAGGACCTGCAGTGGCAGCAGTGGGTTTGAGACTGCAACACAGAGCTTACCTAGACTCGCTGGGGCTGCATTGCAATTCCTAGCTCGTACGAGCTGCTGCGTCTGCCCCCCTCCAATACAGACTTCTGATTTATGAAAAGCGGAAGCCTACCTCAGAGGGGGAACATAAGGCGCTGGTCATACAAGCAAAGAACTGCGATGCAGTGCTGGCAAGTATAGGTAAAAGCTGCATTGCTGTTTCAAACCCAGAGAGTAGCAGCAGCGCCAGCAATGGGGAGCCCCCAGGACGCTGGACCTTTAGGCAACCACCTAGTTTTCCTAATGGTAGCACCGGCCCTACTGTATGTGCAGTGCCTTGTTGCCATGCGAAAGACGATATATCAAGAAAGGCAAATAAATAAATGGCTAAAATACCAACATTTACATGCATACTAAATCTAGGTTCCTCTTCATAAAATTACTCCCATTGAGGGCAGTTTTCAACAGGGCTTCTAGACTAGGAAGGCACATAGGTGTATATGTTGTACCTGTGTGCCTTTATAATAAAGCCTCCCGAAAGCTCTCATGTAGAGTTACTCCTATTCCAAGGCACGTGTAACATTTCTGAAACTTTTAGGCCTTTCTGCATGTATTTTATCAATACTCATTGAAATGTTGCTCCCACTCCAACCCATTCCTTCTCTGCCTCAGTTATCTGTGGAGATCTTCAGCAGCCCCTAAGTTTTCCATTTCTCGGTACATAGAGTTGCCCGGTACCTAGAGAGGGCCCCAAGAAGCAATTACCAGCCTTCCACTCTGGATATCTTTAGGCTTCTTCTGGTGATGTCTCTGCCTTTACAGACGCCAGCTGTGGATTTCTTCAGCAATACCTTTGAGTCTTCTTCTGTGTCTTTCCAAATGCAATCTGCAGTTTCCATAGCTTTTTCTAAACCCAGAGTAGTGGGTATGGTCCTCTGTTACAATGTGGGCAACAGTCCCTCCCTTTCTTTGAGCTCCTCCCAAGAACTCCCTTTTCTTTTCCTTGATCTTTTTTTGTTCTTGTCCAGCTTTATCAGCTCCTTTTCTCTGGGAATTTAATATCAGACTTAGCCACTGAAATCTCCAATACACACCATCACAGTCTCCTTTGCCCAAGAAAAGATTTACTTAAATATATCATGCACTTTAGAAATTAGAAGGCTGAATTTCCATTTCTAAAGTATATTAAGATCATGTCATATCTTCACCATTTTCTTCCTGCAGAATGCAATCTAAACCACCAATTTGTGAAGCTAGAGAAGCAAATTTCTGATGGAGAAGAGTCTATCTGCTATTCCATTGATCCAGTCTTGCAGTGTCTGAAAGGCTGCACACCAACAGAAACAACTTCATTCAAGGCTGGCTTTCATTGTTTCCCAGCAGGTAAGCTGCAGTAGACAAAGTTGCAACATAGCCACAGGTTGGATCTGGAGGGTGACTAGTTCCTCTGCTTTTATCTCTCTTCCACCCAATCCATGCTAACTGGGATTCAGCAATACAAGTGGAAACCTTGGTTTGTTAGGGGGCAGGGGAAGGGGGTGTTTGCCAGCATCCCATCCCTTTGGGCTTCCTGATGACTCATCCATTTCTACTGACCAATCTAATATTTTCTTCCAAGGCAATAGAGGGTAAAGTGACTTGCCCAAGGCCACAGGGAGTGCCAATAGGAATCAAATCCAGATCTCTGGGGTAGTAGACTGTTTCTCTAACTACTAAGCTACTCCTTCGCTCCCAATCCAATACTAATCAGGGAAAACACTTTTCCACGCAATGCTTAATTAAGCTTCAGAATTTGTTGCCGAAGGATGTGGTAAAAGTAATTAGCATAGCTGGAATTTAAAAAGATTTGAAAAGGTTCTTGGAGAAAAAGTCCATAAACCATACAATTAGAAGGGAAAGCCACAGCGTATCCCTGGTTAAGCAGCATGGAATATAACTACTGGAGATCCTGCCATTTAATGGTGACCTGGATTGGCCATTGTTGTAAACAGGACACTGGACTTGATGGACCTTTGGTCTGTCCCATTATGACAGTTCTTGTGTTCCTTAAGGTCAGTACCATGAACATGTTCAAAATGCATAGCCATAGGAACAGCCCCTCCTGATGCTGATCTCCTGCTGATTTACCCAGGGCACCTGGTACCCTCGCACTGGCCCTGCACACATTGATGAAATAAAATAAATCCCAGAATGTTTCATGAAGACGGAGAGTAAAAGCAGACTTAGCTTATAATTATCATTCATGATATAGAAAGAGTTGGCAGCCCTGAAATTTAGGATTTCAATAAATTGAAAACCTACAGATAACATTATAGAGAGAGGGCATGCTACCAGTTTGTTTCATTTAATTCCCTTAGTGTGTATTACATATTTTTTTAGCAAGCAGGTGGAATGCCTAGTTAATATGCTTTTTAAGGCATCTATGTTAAGCCTATTTTATAAACACAAATAGGCGCTACTTGTCCTTATAAAATGCAAGCCTCAGTGGCAGAAATTGCACCTTACGTTAATGCGTGGACATTTACACCGGTCCTAGAGGTGATGTAAATGCCTGTGCCTAGATGTTTCCAAGAAAAGGTGTACTTGTGTGCTCTGTCCATGGTCTGCCCAAACTCTGCACATGTGAATGCTCACCAGAAAAGCACATGCCATCAAGTAGCATGCGTACCTTTAGGGTGGTTGGTAGTTTATAAGAGATCATTAATGCATGTACGTGGCCCCATGCATGTATTAATGGCTAAAATAACCTCCAGGTACATGTGTAGGTAGAACAAAAATGTGCACATCTCCTTATAAAATTACCCTCTAAATCAGGGGTGGCCAACTCCAGTCCTAGTGCAGCACGATCAAGCCTGGCTTTCAGAATGTCCCTAATGAATATTCATGATATAGTTGCATACAGTGGGAAGCAGTGGATGCAAATATACCTCATAAATATTCATTGGGAACATCATGAACAGAATACCTCAGCTGGGTTACAAATGCAGAACATAGACCATCACCACACAAAGAACAAGGGATCACAATTTAGAATAGGAAGATAATAATTAAATTGGGAACCCCAAAAGCTAAACATGAAATGTACAATGCTGGAGAAATAAAACTATAAATTAATTTCCTCTTGCACTAAACAAAAACGTGAAGATGTTAGCGATACACACTTCCCAGACCTGACATATTCCAGTTAATAAATTCAAAATAAAAAAGTATTTTTCTACCTTTTGTTTGGCATTTTATTTTTCAGTTGCAATTGCTCCAGTCACTTTCTTCTGGTTTCTTCGTGTCTTCTGCGAGCTGTCCATTTGTCCTTTCTTCTCTCTTTTAGATTTTTCCCATTCTCTCTATATATCTGCTTTAACAGACTGATCTTTCCACTTTTGCTCTTTCCCCCATTTCTTTCTTTATTCCTTTATCATCCACTCAAATTTCACCCTTCCATTCTCAATCCCCTCTTACTCTCCCAATACCCGGCCAATCGTAGATTTTTCTTCCCTCTCACACAAAATATCTTTTCCCCTCTCCATCCTCATTCCCCATCCATTTCCAGTCCTCCCCCAAAATCAGCTCCCTTCTAGTTCTAGATCTACCCAGCATCCCTTCTAGTCCCATTCTCCCATTAGCCCACATCAGCCCATTTCCAGTCCTAGCCCCCCATATGCTCCTTTCCAGTCCTATTCCAGCTCCCCATCAGCCCATTTCCAATCCTAGCCCCCCCATCAGTCATTTCCAGTCCAAGCTTCCCCCATCAGCCCATTTCCAGTCCTAGCCCCCCATAAGTTATTTCCAGTCCAAGCTTCCCCCATCAGCCCATTTCCAGTCCTAGCCCCCCCATCAGTCATTTCCAGTCCAAGCTTCCCCCATCAGCCCATTTCCAGTCCTAGCCTCCCCCCATCAGTCATTTCCAGTCAAAGCTTCCCCCATCAGCTCATTTCCAGTAATATTCCAGCTCCCCATCAGCCCATTTCCAGTCCTAGCCCCTCCATCACAGCCCATTTCCAGTCCCAGCTTACCCTCCCATCACAGCCCATTTCCAGTCCTAGCCCCTCATCACAGCCCATTTCCAGTCCCAGTTTACCCTCCTATTATAGTCCATTTCCAGTCCAAGCTTCCCCCCCCCCCCATTACAGCCCATTTCCAGTCCAAGCTTCCCCTCCCCCCATCACAGCCCATTTCCAGTCCTAGCCCCCGCCAGCCATCTAAGGGATTTCAGAGGGAGTTCGGGAAGGTCATTTCCAGGCACTTGCACACTTCACTGAAACAGCTGCCAGTGTGAGGAAAAACACTCTTGATGCTGGCAGCTGTGCAGAGGGAGCCAGGGCCATGCACGGGCTTCCCCAGCTCCCTCTGAAGCCATCCATCTGTGCGAGAATGGAGTTCGCACAGGGCCCCCTGAGGCGTGGGGTCCTTTGCAAACAACATTCTCGTACAATGGATGGGCCAGCCCTGGCTAAATAAATAAATAAATATTTAGGCATATAGCTATGAGGGAGACCTGGGAGGGACTAGATTCCTTCATTTTGTTTCTGGTCTATCCAACCCAAGCTAACTGGAAGAGGGGATTCAGTACTGCAAGTGAAAACTTTGGTTTTATTGAATATATTAAGAGGCACATTTCACAATGGGACATCCAAGTGCAATCTGGGACATCAATACCGGAACATTTGATAAAAAAAGCAGGCACATGCAAGTTGAGGCAAGATTTTGGAAATGTGGATATGCCCAATATGGAAGTTTATCAAACTTCTATATGGAGGTCCCCAGAATAGCATTTCAGAACTAAGACTCCTGAAAGCATAACGGCTAGAGTAATGGCTTAAGAGCAGAGTGGCCAAGGTTCAAATCCCAGTGTCGGTCTTTGTGATCTAAGGTTAGTAACTTAGTTCTCCATCTTCTCTATACTCTCTGGATGTTTTAAAGTAAAAATAAGCGCTTTCCTGATGCCTATTCATACCTGGAGTAGGTATAAACATGAATGTGCCTGCAGATGACACTGAGATCAAACAGGGATGTGTAAGGTCATTGATCCTCCCGCATGGCACACCCCCATGCCTACTTGGATGTCCCTTCACCAGAGGCATCTACAAATGCCATTTGTGAAATGGCTACTTAGACGTCTCCATGATTTTGATGTCATCCTGCATGTCTTCAGATGTCTAAATCATGACTGTTGTTGTTGTTAAGTGTCGTCTCATGGCAACCCTCTGGATAGTTGTCCTAAATTGTGTTTTGCCTTCAGTCAGGCAGCTCATTGTTAACAGACTGGTACACGTAGCTGCTGTTATTGTATCTATCTATCTCATTGCTGGCCTTCCTCTTTTGCATTGACCTTCTATCTTGCCAAGCATGATGTCTTTCTCTAATGATTTCTCTCTTCGCATGATGTGTTCAAAGTATGAAAATCGAAGTCTTGTCATCGGAGCTTCTAAAGAAAGCTTAGGTTTGATCTCCTTTACCTAAATCATGACTAAAACTTTTTAAATGACCCTCTAAGTTTCTAAGTCATCCTAATGAACTGAATGCACGCTAACGTATACACTTTCTAGAGCAACATTTGCCTTTATAAAATAAGCTTTATTGCAAATGCACATATCTAAAAGCAACATATGCCTTTCGAAACTAAACTCACAGTAGCACACAGTTCACACCTGCTCTGTGGTAGCTGCAGCTATGTGCATTTACAGGCAGACCCTACAACTCTTCCCCAGCTCTGCTCAAGCTATGCAGCCATGTGAAGATCACATAAAAATATATCTGCTCTTGTCAGTTCACATATGTGTATACATGTACATACCAGTGGAACATGATGTACAGGCAGAAAATGTTTTATATTATTACCCTAATATAGGAATATACCAACTGAAACAAATTCCAGAATCAAAATTAATTAACGTAGCCTGCATTGTTAGTGAGATAATTACTTCTGAGGTATTTTAAGAAGAAATTAGTTGAAGAGTCAACGTGGAATTCAAAATAGAAAGAAGTGGCAGTGCTTTTAATGAAGTGTTGAAAGAAACTGAATACTGATGAACAAGCAGAGAACTGGCTTGGGGTGGAAGCACAAGCCGGCTCTTTATAGCTTACACGCAAAGGAAAACATTGTTCATTGAAGAAAGCTGAAGTAAAATTACATAAACACCACCTAGAGCTCTGAAAGGGCCATTTTGGAAATGACGTCTAGGTGCAATCTGGGACATCCGGGTCAAAACACCTGAAACAATGACAGCAACGCACAAGTTCAGGGGCAATTTCAGAAACATGTACGTGGTCAATACAGGCATCTGTGAAAACAGCCCCAAAGTTATCCCTGCAATGATATTTCTGGGGGTCAAAGGAAAGTGTAGCATAGAATTCACTAGTGCTGGTTGGTGGATGGCTGTGCGTTTCTTAGGGGAGAGAATATAGTTCCCTTCCCAAGCCTTTCTGAGTACCTTCACGTGATGACCCCATTGTTCAAAATCTATACTAAATCTCAGCCAGGCATTACTATAATTGAAATATGGCAGGAAAGAAAAAGAAAAATACATACTGACCGCACGTTGCCAAGGATAAAAAAGTGTCCGCTCTTAGCCTCGGCACTAGGGCTAACGATGATGGTAGCAATAGTGCAGATACTGCAGATGCGGGTAACAGCCCTGCCATGGATGAAGGCCAAAGTGAGCATATTCATGGGCCCACTATGGCAGGAGATAAACCACAGACATTAATGAAAAAGTTAAGAGGATTAACTACAGTTAACTGGACTTCTGTAGATAAAGAGGAGATAATGTACTGTTACTTTTATGCTACAAACCCTCTTGATTTAAATCAAGAGGGTATACAAAAAGAATTCATCAGGAACTGGAAGAAAGAGGAAAATTGCTACAAGAAAAACTGCAAAAAGCAAAGGATGCAAATTTAAGATGTTTAATTTCACAGATCAACATTAAAAAAATATGTGAATAAGAATGTCTTGAATCAATTAAAGGCTTCTGTGAAACAAGAAATGCAGGGAGGAGGAGACCTAGGTGAGAGTACCAGAAGAAAGGAATACATAGAAAAAGAAAGAGCAATTGAAGGGGGAGATGGAGCTTAGAGATCTGGAACTGCAAGAGAATGAGAGGAATAAAGGACAGGTCAATAATTCATCTGAAGAGGAAGAAGCAAGGGAAGAGAAAGACCCAGACGTGGAGGAATTGAAGATTGAACTCCTAGTCCACATGGAAAAAGATGAATATGCTGGGTTCCAGGCAAGGGGAAGAGTACCCTAGTTAAAAGTACCAAGGTTAAAAGTATGATAATTAAGATAAACAAAGCCAAATCCTGTATAAAAAGACCATTTATTGACATCACCGAAATAAATTGAATACAGTATTGTATAGCTAAAATTATTACCGGACCCATCGCTTTGTCTACTTTTAGTTTAGCTAGTTCCTCACCAACACAGTCTTCTGAAAATCGTTCAAGAGCCCCATCACTACTGTTCCTACTTGTGGATGTTTTCTGAGGTTCTGTTCCTGGCTCTTTATCTGTGAACAAAAAATATTTGTTAAGAAATTCAGCTTTATCCTTATCAGCTTCTATATATTCCTCCTCTTCACTTTTGAGTCTGACAGCACCACTTTTGCACTTTCTCCTTTCGCTAAAATATCTGAGAAATGGCTTGATCTTCCATTTTACTGCATTGGTTATTTTTCTTCTATTTGTATTTTTTTTTTCTTTCCTGACCATTTTCCTAGTTTCTCTAAGTTTTTTGAAATATTGATGCTTGTCTTCCTCTTTCTGTGATCTCTTGTATTTTATGAAGGCTAACCACTTTTTCTTCACTTCTGCAGCTACTTCTTTTGAGAACCGCAGTAGCCTCCTTTTCCTTTTACATTTATTTACTTTCCTAACAAAAAGGTTTGTTGCCCTTAAAATATCCCCCTTGAGTTTTGCCCTTTGCTTTTCGACATCCTCCAGCTGTTCCCATCTTGCTAACGACTGCTTAAGGTATTGTCCCATCTTGGCAAAATTAGGTTTCATAAAGTCTAGGACCCTCACTTTTGAATGAACTTTATCAGCCTTAGTCCTAATACTGAATCACACCATCTGGTGATCACTGGATGCAAGATGATCTTCCAGTATAAAAACAGAAACACTTTCCCCATTGGTAAGCACCAGGTCCAGTATGGCCTCTTTATGTATTGGTTATGTTTCCAGTTGCCGGAATAATTCTCCCTATAGAAAATCCAGGATTACCTTACATCTAGATGGCACCACAGCAGGGATGCACCAATCAACCTATCAGTAGCACTTCTCCTTTCATAACGATACTGCTTTTGACAGCGTCACACACTCTTGGATAATAAATTGCTTTGAAATGTATAAGATAAATCCCGATTTTGATAGACTACATTGTTCACCATGACAATATGGCAAACCACACTATTTTTGAAATATGAAGATGGTCAGTAGATCATTCCTAATATCAAGATCCAATGAGGAATATTTCAGAGAGATTCCCTGTTACCACTTCTGTTTTGTATGGCACTTAATCCAATGAGTACTTTCATCAACTGTTTGGGATATGGGTTTAGCTTGAATCCTAAAGGTAACAACCCAGGGGTAACATTCAATTTACTATTTGTAGATGACCTGAAGCTCTACAATTCCAATGACAAATAATTAGCAGAGCAGCTCTGTGTAGTGAAAAGCTGAGGGCTGTGACATTAAGGAACTTGAACCAGAAGGCATATATAAATATCTCTAAGGAGAAGAAGAAGAAACAACACTCAATAAGAAATTACTGAGAAAAAAGATCAGTAAAGAATATTATAGAAGATTAAAGTAGTTATAGAAAAGTGCTTTAACATCACGGAATAAGATGCAAGTCACCAATAAGCTGGCAATTTGTATACTTTCATAAAGCTTTGGGATTACATCTGGGCAGCAACAGAATGGGATAGTGTTGACGGTGGAGGATCACATTTCTGTGACAACGGCAACAACACCAAACTTAAACTACGCGGAAGAAAGGACCGGCAATCTACTTCTGTATCTTGCCATGAAAACCCAATGGATAGTTACAACAAAACAAATTGTGCTATAGTGCTGGAAGATGAGACCCCCAGGTCAGAAGGCACTCAACTAGCTACTAGGGAAGAGCTGAAGACTTTTCAGAGTAAAGCCAGCATTTATGATGTGGTTGGATCAAAGCCTCGGGACATCTGACTGCTGATGTAGCTGCGCATGAAATGAGAGTCTCAAGCTGTAAAGATGTCTTGCACATTGGAACATGAAACGTATGAAGCATGAACTAAGGGAAGTTGGAGGTGGTCAAGAATGAAATGGAACGTGTACAACTTGATCTGCTGGGTGTCAGCGAACTGAAATGGACTGGCATCGGGCACTTTGCATCAGATGATCACATGGTCTACTATGCTGGAAATGAAAGACAAAGAAGAAATGGTGTTGCATTTATAATAAAGAAGAAACTTGCAAGAACTGTAATGAAATACAATGCAGTCAGCGAACGCTTAATCTCTATTCGTCTACGAGGATTGCCTATCAACACAACTATAATTCAAGTATATGTCCCAACAACAGCTGCAGAGGAGAATGAAATTGAAGCGTTCTATGAACAAGAACAAGCTGAAATTGACAGAACATGCAAACAGGATATCCTGATAGTCATGGGTGACTGGAACGCAAAAGTTGGCAACAAAGAAGAAGGCAAAGTAGTTGGAAAATATGGACTTGGCAACAGAAATGAAGCTGGAGAAAGACTGATAGAATTCTGCAAGACCAACGATCTATTCATCTCAAACACCTTCTTCCAGCAACACAAGCAGCGACTGTACACATGGACTTCACCCAATGGATTGTATAAAAATCAAATTGACTACATCTGTGGAAGTCAACGATGGAAAAGCTCTATAACATCAACAAAGACAAAACCTGGAGCTGACTGTGGTACAGATCATCAACTATTAGTATGCAAACTCAAGCTAAAGTTGAAAAAGAGCAAACCACTCATGAATGCAGCAAAATATGACCTTGAGAATATACCACTGGAATTTAAAGACTGCCTGCAAAATTGATTTGCTGCTTTAGATACAAATGACAGAGCTACAGAAGAGTTATAGAATGACATCAAGAAGGTTGTGTTGGAAGAAAGCGAGAAGTCTCTACAAAAGGTGAAAAAGAAAAAACGGCCAAAATGGATGATGGAAGAAACTCTGAAAATTGCCCAGAAACGCAGAGAAGCTAAAGCCAGAGGAGAAAAAAAGACAATCACAGAACTCAACAGAGATTTCCAATGTGCAGCAAGACAGGACAAGGAGAAGTACTACAATGACGCATGCAAGGAAATAGAAGCAGAAACTATTAGAGGAAGAACAAGATTGGCCTTCCTAAAGCTACGAGAGTTAAAGAAAAAGTTCCAGCCTCAAAATGGAATGATACAAGATGCTCAAGGTTCTATGTTGAATGATGCTGAGAAGATCAAGAAAAGGTGAAAGGAATATACAGAGTTTTTATATGATAAAGATCAAGTGGACCAACAGCCATTTCAACCTGTACCTTATGATCGGGAACCATTGGTGATGAAAGAAGAAGTTAAAGCAGCATTGGGGGGCGGAGCCCGATGTCCAGCGGGATGGTCGCATAACGCTGAGGCTCCCGAGAGGCCTACTCAGAATCCTGAATTAACACCGTATATACTTGAACTTCTGCTCTGATCTTGCCGGGGCACATTGGTGAGATGGCGGGGACCAAACCCACGCGCCTGGAATTTGGGTCTCCAGCGGCTTCTCATGGCAAACGCTCCAAAACTGAACCCCCGTCCCCGCAGAAGGGGCTGGCTTCGCGCGAGGGCCCCGAAATGCAGCAGGAAATCCTCGCAGAGATTAGAGGGGTTAAGGACCTCGTGCAGTCAAACGGTGAAGCACTCCGAGCGCTGCGGGAAGATCTTGGTGTACTGCAGGGCAAGCTCGAGGGGCTCTCTTCGCGTCAGGACAAAATGGATGGCATATTAGACTCCCATGCGGCCCGGTTGTCCAAACTCGACAAAGTTGAACGTCAGGTACGGGCCTTGCAGAAAGAAGTGGAAGATGGCAATAATAGAGCGCGCCGCAACAACCTACGACTCGTGGGCATACCGGAGGGAGCGGAATCGGGAGACATGAAAGAGTTTTTATGTAAAATCCTCCCTTCCCTGCTCCAAATCACCTTTACCAAAGACTTGGAGATCGATCGCGCTCATCGTGTACCCACAAACATAACGCTCAACAGGAAGACCCCGCGGACTATCATCTTTCGACTTTTGCGATATCAACATGTGGAGCAAATTCTCAGTGCCTCTCGGGCCAAGGGCCATATGGAGTTTGAGGGCCACAAGATCTCCTTCTATCCTGACTTGGCTAAACCCACGGTCGACCGCCGAAAGCGCTTTCTGGAATTTCGGCCGAGGCTTCAACAACTACAAGCACGCTATGGCCTGATGTATCCGGCCAAGCTCCGAGTCACGCTTCACAATCAGACAAGAACATTTGAGGACCCTGATCTACTAGCGGAGTTTTTGGATTCTAAAGAAGCCGACTTGATGCGCTGACTTCCAGAATATTCCTGCAAGTATTCTCATATCCGCTGTACCCGCCATATTGGATTTGTCGCGGCTCAGCAGAGAGTCTGGCGAGGGCGGTTTGTTGCCTTATTTTGATGCTATCTGTGACCTGACTCCATCTACCCACAGTAGCCTCGATGAGTATCAGAGACAGTGTTAATTATGGACTCTGGTGTTTCTTTTCTTTTTTCATGTATCCATCTTCCTCTCTAGGGCCTCCTCCCGCAGACATATGGTCGCCATATTCATTGGGGGTTATGCTTCTTCTCTAAGATACTTTGGTACATACTCTCAATATGGGGTGTATTAGCCAGCACACTCGGTGATTATGTCATTGTTGCACAGATTCTGATTATGTTGTATGTTTTCAAGCGCCCTTACCTAAAATGTCTATTACCGATTGATGGCACCATGTAAGATTTTCTCATTGAACGTAAAAGCAATCAATAATCCGATAAAACGGAAGAAAATCCTAAACTATCTAAGTCATGAAGCTGCGGACCTGATTTTCCTCCAAGAAACGCATTTAAATTCGAAGGAAACTCTTAAACTCAATATTAAACCTTACATGGTGGCCGCCTATTCCCCAGCCGTTTCTAAGAAATGTGGGGTTGCCATACTGGTTAGGAAATCTTTGCATGCTACCATTCTTGCGACTAGCTCAGATACAGCAGGTAGATGGTCCAGAGTTCACCTCAAGATAGGTAGCCTTGAAGTTACATGTATATGCCTTTATGCTCCTAATGTGGATGACCCTGCCTTTTTTGCTACCATTGCTCAGGTTGCGCAGGACTCTGCTCATACTTCATTGATAATAGGGGGGGATTTCAATTAAGTTCTTGATCCCCTGATTGACAAACAGCCGCCTAGGACAAGTGGCCCCCCCAAGAGTCACATCACGCTTACCTCTTTGATCAAAGATCTTGCTTTGGTTGATCTGTGGAGGTTACTACACCCCAATGAGCTTGACTTTACCTTCTTCTCTTCTCCTCACAAATCCCAGTCTCGCATAGATTTCTTTCTAATATCAAAACTGTTAGTTCCTCAGGTGGACACTGCAAAGATTCACTCCCAACATATTTCAGATCATGCTGCTATTTCCTTTCAATTACACACTACTGCACCCCAAGGGAATTCGGGGGCCTGGTTCTTTGATAGAGCCCTGTTAACTCAACCAGAGTTCCAGTTGGTCCCCCTTATCCCTTACATGGTGGGGCCGCCTAGAAACTGTGAAAATGATGACAGTCCCCAAAGTGAACTACATTTTAGAAATGCTGCCATGCTTACTCCCGCTACATACTTATAAAGATATTGAGGGCCTTCTCGTCCGCTATCTTTGGCAGGGCAACAAGGATAGCTAAACAAAAACTACAGTCTGCAAAGGAACTAGGGGGTACCAGATTTCCTGATTTTCTCAGATATCATCAAGCCTTCCTACTTAAACAAGGTGCCCGATGGCTAGATGCCTCAACAGACAGCAGACCTGTTTGGCTTGATATAGAAGAGGAGCTTAGTAACCCAATTCCGTTGACCCATCTCCCCGGTATGTCCCATCAAGTAGACACCCGCCATCCCCCTATGATTGTCGATACTCTTGCGGCCTTTAACACTCTCATTCTATCACTAGGCCCAAACGTATGTCCTCAGGACGGACTCCCGCTGTGGAATAACCCCAGAATTCAAGTCCTAAATAGAACGATAGCATGGAAACCCTGGTACTCTAGGGGGGTCTGGACACCCCAACAGCTCTTCTCTGCAGCTCGTTGGTCAACCTTTTCTGATTTACAAAAGGAATTTGCGTTACCAGCGAAACATTACTTTCAATTGATGCAGCTTCAACACTGCCTCAAAAGTGCTCAAATCATGCCGCCCTCTGTCCCTACTGAGGACGGGCTATTAGAACCAGTTCACTCTATTAGTAGTACACATGGGGTAGCCTCTAACTTTTATAAAATATTATGTCAGGGTACAGATACTGCCACTTTCAGAGCCCAACAAGCCTGGGAGCGCGAACTGCAAACCACTTTAACCCCTGTGCAATGGAGCGTTTTCTGGAGCAAAGTAGTGCGGGTTTCCCGGTCTGCCTCAGTTACCCAAACTCTCTTCTTTTTTTGCACACAGATGCTTTTATACTCCAGAAAAATAGCCAAATGGAACACAACTGCTAGGGACCAGTGTTGGTCTTGCCATACTGCTGTGGGAACCCTCGCTCATGTTATTTATGAATGTCCTCAACTACAGGTTTACTGGGGGCGGGTCTGGGGTCGTACTCAATTTATCTTACACCTTCACGAGCCTCTCTCTTGGAAGATTGTGGGACTCCGCTCAGTGGCGGAGGTCCCCTCTCTTCCTAAGAAGGGTCGCTTTCTCTTTGATTTCATGCTGGGTATAGCCATATGTTTAATCACGAGGAATTGGAAGGATAGCTCTCGACTTACTGTCAATGAATGGTGGAACCTCGTCTGCTTATATAGTAAATATGAGCAGATCTCTCGGAGAGCTATTCCCCATACCCAAACTCATTCTCGCTTGTCTAAATGGCAGATGCTCAATGATTATGTACAATCTGCTCATTGTTCCGACATGTCTGTTTAATGTGCACTCATCATGTTTCAGATCACCGTTAGGTTTTGTAATACAATAATGTAAGTACACGCCCGCTTCGGGACTGATTAGTTTTCTAGAGAAGAAGCAGGGGGGAGGGGGGTGGGAGGGGTTTACTTTGATGTATGTATTACACTTTATGTATCTGTCTCTTAGCTGTATGTCTTCCTTTCCTTTGTTGTTATAAAATGAAAATAAAGAATTAAAAAAAAAAAAAAGAAGTTAAAGCAGCATTGAAAGCCTTATCAAAGAACAAAGCACCAGGCATTGATAGCATTCTCATAGAACTATTACAGCAATCTGATGCAGCTTTTACCGTACTTACAAGGCTCTGCTAAGAAATATGGAAGACAACATCATGGCCAACTGACTGGAAAAGATCTGTGTTTTCTCCCAGTTGGTGAGAGGTCTTACGTGTGCACTAGGTGCAAGGAGCTCTTTGCTCTCAGGGAACGAGTCCGTTCTCTAGAGGCTAAAGTAGCAGACTTGGAAAGCATAAGACAGAGAGGTACATAAAAGAGACCTACAGGGATATAGTCCTGAAGTCCTACCTCCAGTCTGGCAGCATCCCTGTTGCCATGGAGGAGAGAGGTCACGTGACAGGAGAGCATCACCCTGGAGTGGCAGGAAGTGATCCTGTAACTAGGACCTGTCCTCCAGGTGATGTAAAACCCTCTCGCACCGAGGAAGTTTCTCCACGGCCATGTGTCCATGAGGGAAGGGTTAGGACAGCCGTTATAGTTGGTGATTCGATCATTAGGCATGTAGATAGCTGGGTGGCTGGTGGACGTGAGGATCGCCTGGTAACATACCTGCCTGGTGCGAAGGTAGCGGACCTCACGCGCCACCTAGATAAGGTCTTAGATAGTGCTAGGGAGGAGGCTGCTGTCTTGGTACATGTCAGTACCAATGACAGGAAAATGTGGTAGGGAGGTTCTGGAGGCTAAATTTAGGCTTTTAAGTAGGAAGTTGAAATCCAGAACTTCCAGAATAGCATTCTCCGAAATGCTTCCCGTTCCACGCGCAGGACCCAAAAGGCAGGCAGAGCTCCGGAGTCTCAATGCGTGGATGAGACAATGGTGCAGAGATGAGGGTTTTGGATTTGTTAGGAACTGGGGAACATTCTGGGGAAAGGAGGGGCTCTTCCGAAGGGATGGGCTTCACCTTAACCGGAATGGAACAAGGCTGCTGGCATTAACCTTTAAAAAGGAGATAGAGCAGCTTTTAGGGGAAAGCCGACAGCCGCCCAAGAGCATATGGTTCGGAAGAATGTATCTTTGAAGGATACTACCAAAAGCAGAGAGGTTCCACAAAAGAGTAAAGTAGCCCAAATGCCCTCAAGTATGGAGCAGACAGAGCTTAAAGATCCTAAATTACCCATGTCTAACAATAGCCAAATCAATATGAATAAAATACATTCTCTAAAATGCTTGTATGCAAATGCTAGAAGTCTAAAAAAATAAGATGGGAGAGTTAGAATATATAGCACTAAATGAAAGGTTAGATATGATTGGAATATCACAGACATGGTGGAAGGAGAACAACCAGTGGGACACTGTGATACCTAGGTACAAACTATATCGTAATGATAGAGCTGATCAAATTGGTGGAGGGATTGCTCTCTATGTTAGAGAGGGCATTGAGTCAGAAAGGATTAAAGTTTTGCAGGAAACAAACTCTGCTGTAGAATCTATATGGATTGAAATTCAATGTAAAACAGGGAAGGCAATGGCAGTGGGGGTGTACTATCGAGCGCCTGGCCAGAATGACCAAATGGATGATGAAATGCTCAAAGAAATCAAGGAAGCTAACAAAAGTTACAGCACAGTAATAATAATGGGTGATTTCAACTACCCCGGTATCGACTGGGTCAGTGTCACATCAGGACATGCTAGGGAGATAACGTTCCTAGATGAAACAAATGACTGCTTCTTGGAGCAGCTGGTTCATGAACCGACCAGAGGGGAAGCCATATTAGACCTAATCCTTAGTGGAACACCAGATCTAGTGCAAGAGATAAGGTTGTTGGGGCCACTTGGCAATAGTGATCATAGCATGATCGCCTTTCGTTTAATTAGTGGAGGAGGGACAGTACTACCTTTTAACTTTCGAAAGGGAGACTATGATAAAATGAGGAAAACAGTTAAGAAAAAACTAAAAGGAACAATTGCAAAGGTTAAAGACATACATCAGGATTGGCTGTTGTTGAAAAATACTATCTTGGAAGCCCAGACCAGCTGTATTCCACGCTTTAAGAAAAGTGGAAGGAAGTCCAAAAAACTGCCAGCATGGTTTAAAGGTGAGGTCAGAGAGGCTGTTGTTGCCAAAAAAGTATCTTTCAGGAAATGGAAAAAAGAGCCAAATGACGAAACCTGGAAACAGCACAAGCACTGGCAAGTCAAATGCAAGGCATTGATAAGGCAGGCAAAGGGAGAATTTGAGAAGAAGCTTGCTGCGGAAGCAAAAACGCGAAGTAAAGACCTTTTCAAGCACATTCGTAGCAAAAAACCTGTGAGAGAGTCAGTTGGTCCATTAGATGATAAAGGGGTTAAAGGAGCACTAAGAGGTGACAAGGCGATAGCAGAGAGACTGAATGAATTCTTTTCTTCAGTCTTTACTGAGGAAGATGTAGGGATGTTACCCATGACTGAAGTGGTATTTAAAGGTGTGGAAGAATTGAAGGAAATATCGATACATCGGGAAGATGTATTACAACTATTAGCAAATCACCTGGGCTGGATGGTATACATCCAATGGTGTTGAAAGAACTGAAATACGAGATTGCAGACCTGCTATTAGTAATCTGTGAACTATCATTAAAATCATCTCTAATACCTGAAGATTGGAGGATCGCCAATGTAACACCAATTTTTAAAAAGGGTTCCAGGGGTGATCCGGGAAGCTACAGACTGGTGAGCCTGACATCAGTACCGGGAAAAATGGTAGAAACCATCATAAAGAATAAAATTACTCAGCATGTAGATAGTCATGACCTAATGGGAGACAGCCAACATGGCTTTAGACAAGGAAGATCTTGTCTTACTAATCTGTTATGTTTTTTTGAAGGAGTGAATAATCAGGTGGACAAAGGTGAGTCGGTTGATATTGTGTATCTGGACTTTCAGAAAGCCTTTGACAAGGTCCCTCATGAGAGACGTTTGGCAAAACTAAAGAGTCATGGGATAGGAGGCAGTGTACTATTGTGGATCAGGAACTGGTTAAAAGATAGAAAGCAGAGGGTAGGGCTAAATAGCCAATTTTCCCAATGGAGAAAGGTGAATAGTGGTGTACCACAGGGATCTGTGCTGGGTCCGCTGCTTTTTGACATATTCATAAATGACCTGGAAAGTGTAATAACGAGTGAGGTTATCAAATTTGCAGATGACACAAAACTATTTAAAGTTGTTAAAACCCAAGTGGATTGTGGAAAATTGCAAGAGGATCTTGATAAATTGGAAGACTGGGCATCAAAATGGCAGATGAAATTTAATGTGGACAAGTGCAAGGTAATGCTCCTAGGGAAGAACAACCCAAACTATGGTTACACGATGCAAGGTTCCACATTAGGAACCACCACCCAGGAAAAAGATTTAGGCGTCATTGTGGATACCATGTTAAAACCCTCGGCCCAGTGTGCAGCAGCGGCCAAGAGAGCAAATAGAATGCCAGGTATGATAAGGAAAGGAATGGAATATTGTGTGCAATTCTGGTCGCCATATAGCGATTTTAGAAAAGGTTCAGAGAAGAGCCACCAAAATGGTAAAGGGGATGGAAGGATACTCCTATGAAGAAAGGCTAAAAAGGTTAGGGCTCTTTAACCTGGAAAAGAGACGGCTGAGGGGAGATATGATAGAAGTCTATAAATTAGTGAATGGAGTGGAACGGGTAAACGTAGATCGATTGTTTACCTTATCAGAATATAGAAAGACTAGGGGACATGCAATGAATCTACAGGGTAAACTATTTAAGACTAATAAAAGAAAATATTTTTTCACTCAACGTGTAATCAAACTCTGGAATTTGTTACTGGAGGATGTAGTAAAGGCTGTTAGTGTAGCTGGGTTTAAAAAAGGTTTTGACAAGTTCCTGGAGGAAAGGTCCATAAACCATTATTAAGAAGGGACCCAGGATATCAATGCTTGACCCAGTACAAGCATTGCGGAACCTGTGTCTTTTGGGGAAACTGATAGGTACGTATGACCTAGATTGGCCACTGTTGGAAACAGGATATTGGGCTTGATGGACCTCGGTCTGACCCAGTATGGCATATCCTATGTTAGTGTAGCTGGGTTTAAAAAAGGTTTGGACAAGTTCCTGGAGGAAAGGTCCATAAACCATTATTAAGAAGGGACCCAGGATATCAATGCTTGAACCAATACAAGCATTGTGGAACCTGTGTCCCTTGGGGAAACTGCTAGGTACGTATGACCTAGATTGGCCACTGTTGGAAGCAGAATACTGGGCTTGATGGACCTTGGTCTGACCCAGTATGGCATATCTTATGTTCTTATGTGTTTATACCAATACTAAAGAAAGGTGATCCAACTGACTGTGGAAATTATCACACAATCACTCTGATCCACATGCCAGCAAGATTCTACTGAAGATTATTCAAAAGAGACTACAACCATACCTGGAACAAGAACTACCTGAAGTGCAAGCAGGGTTCAGGAAAAGCGAGGAACGAGAGACATCATTTCGGATGTGAGATGGAACCTTGAAAAGACTAAAGAATACCAAAAGGATATCTATTTGTGCTTTATTGACTATAGCAAGGCTTTTGACTGTGTAAACCATGAGAAACTCTGGGCCACATTAAGAGGCATGGATATACCAGAACACCTGATCGTACTCTTGCACAATCTGTACATTGATCAAGAAGCAACAGTTCGAATGGAACAAAGAGAAACAGAATGCTTTAAAATAAGCAAATGTGTAAGACAAGGCTGCATACTTTTCCCCTACCTGTTTAATTTATATGCAGAACAAATCATCAGAGAAGCAGGATTGTATGAAGACAACAGAGGTGTGAAGATTGGTGGAACCCTCATCAACAACCTTCGCTATGCTGATGATACCACATTACTGGCTGAAAGTGAAGATGATCTGAAACATTTTCTTCTTACAATCAAAGAACATAGTCTCAAAATGGGCCTGCACCTTAAAGTAAAGAAGATGAAGATCATGACAACTGGCATAATCAAAAGGTTCATTGTTGAAGGAGAAGAAATTGAAATCATGAACAACTTTAACCTACTTGGATCAACTATCAATAAAGAGCAATAAGCAGTCAAGAAATCAGACGACACATTGCTCTTGGCAGAATGGCTATGAAAGAACTAGATAAGATTCTCAAGAGCAGAGATGTCTCTCTCCATACAAAGATTTGACTTGTTCAAGCCATGGTATTTTCAATAACATTATATGGATGTGAAAGCTGGACAGTGCAAAAGATAGACAGGAAGAAAATTGATGTCTTTGAATTATGGTGCTGGCGGTGAATACTGTGTATACCATGGACTGCCCAAAGAACAAACCAGTTGGTACTAGAGTAGATCAAACGTAAGCTTTCTTTGGAAGCTCAGATGACAAGACTTCGACTTTCATACCTTGGACACATCATGCAAAGAGAGAGATCATTAGAGAAATTTATGTTGGCAAGATAGAAGGTCAACGCAAAAGAGGAAGGCCAGCAATGAGATGGATCGATACAATAACAGCAGCTATGGGTACCAGTCTGTCAACAATGAGCCACCTGACTGTAGACTGAACACAATTTAGGATAGCTATTCAGAGGGTCGCCATGAGTCGACTCCGACTCGACGGCACTTAAGAACAACAACAACCAGCCTCTTAAAGATCTGGAAAGGGGGGCGGAGCCCGATGTCCAGCGGGATGGTCGCATAACGCTGAGGCTCCCGAGAGGCCTACTTAGAATCCTGAATTAACACCGGACATCCTTGAATTTTCGCTCTGATCTTACCGGGGCTCACTGGTGAGATGGCGGGGACCAAACCTACGCGCCTGGAATTTGGATCTCCTGCGGCTTCTCACGGCAAACGCTCCAAAACTGAACCCCCGTCCCCGCAGAAGGGGCTGGCTCTGCGCGAGGGCCCCGAAATGCAGCAGGAAATCCTCGCAGAGATAAGAGGGGTTAAGGACCTCGTGCAGTCAAACGGGGAAGCACTCCGAGCGCTGCGGGAAGATCTTGGTATATTGCAAGGCAGGCTAGAGGGGCTCTCCTCGCGTCAGGACAAAATGGAGAGCATGTTAGACTCCCATGCGGTCCGGCTGTCCAAACTCGACAAAGTCGAACGCCAGGTGCGGGCCTTGCAGAAAGAAGTGGAAGATGGCAATAATAGAGCGCGCCGCAACAACCTACGACTAGTGGGCATACCGGAGGGAGCGGAATCGGGAGACATGAAGGAGTTTTTATACAAAATCCTCCCTTCCCTGCTCCAAATCACCTTTACCAAAGAATTGGAGATCGATCGCGCCCATCGTGTACCCACAAACATAACGCTCAACAGGAAGACCCCGCGGCCTATCATCTTTCGACTTTTGAGATATCAACATGTGGAGCAAATTCTCAGTGCCTCTCGTGCAAAGGGCCATATGGAGTTTGAGAGCCACAAGATCTCCTTCTATCCTGACTTGGCTAAACCCACGGTTGATCGTCGAAAGCGCTTTCTGGAATTCCGGCCGAGGCTTCAACAACTACAAGCACGCTATGGCCTGATGTACCCGGCCAAGCTCCGAGTCACGCTTCACAATCAGACAAGAACATTTGAGGACCCTGATCTACTAGCGGAGTTTTTGGATGCTAAAGAAGCCGACTTGATGCGCTGACTTCCAGAGTATTCCTACCAGTTTCTCATATCCGCTGTACCTGCCATCTTGGATTTGCCACGGTTCAGCACGGAGTCTGTCGAGGGCGGTTTGTTGCCTTATTTTGATGATATTTGTGACCCGACTCCGTCTATCCAGAGTAGCCTCGATGAATATCAGAGACAGTGTTAATTATGGACTCTGGTGTTTCTCTTCTTTTTTCATGTCTCTATCTTCCTCTCTAGGGCCTCCTCCCGCAGACATATGGTCGCCATATTCATTGGGGGTTTTGCTTCTTCTCTAAGTTACTTTGGTACATGCTTTTCAATATGGGGTGTATTAGCCAGCATACTCGGTGATTATGTCATTGTTGTACAGATTCTGCTTATGTTGTATGTTTTCAAGCGCCCTTACCTAAAATGTCTATTACCGATTGATGGCACCATGTAAGATTTTATCATTGAACGTAAAAGGCATCAATAATCCGATAAAACGGAAGAAAATCCTGAGCTATCTAAGTCATGAAGCTGCGGACCTGATTTTCCTCCAAGAAACGCATTTAAATTCGAAGGAAACTCTTAAACTCAATATTAAACCTTACATGGTGGCCGCCTATTCCCCAGCTGTTTCTAAGAAATGTGGGGTTGCCATACTGGTTAGGAAATCTCTGCATGCTACTATTATTGCGACTAGCTCAGATACAGCAGGTAGATGGTCCAGGGCTCACCTCAAGATAGGTAACCTTGAAGTTACATGTATATGCCTTTATGCTCCTAATGTAGATGACCCTGCCTTTTTTGCTACCATTGCTCAGGTTGCGCAGGCCTCTGCTAATACTTCATTGATAATTGGGGGGGATTTCAATTTAGTTCTTGATCCCCTGATTGACAAACAGCCGCCTAGGACAAGTGGTCCCCCCAAGAGTCACACTACACTTACCTCTGTGATTAAAGATCTTGCTTTAGTCGATCTATGGAGGTTACTACACCCCAATGAGATTGACTTTACCTTCTTCTCTTCCCCTCATAAATCCCAGTCTCGTATAGACTTCTTTCTAATATCAAAACTGTTAGTTCCTCAGGTGGACACTGCAAAGATTCACTCCCGACATATCTCAGATCACGCTGCTATTTCTTTTCAACTACACACCACTGCGCCCCAAGGGAATTCGGGGGCCTGGTTCTTTGATAGAGCCCTATTAACTCAACCAGAGTTCCAGTTAGAAATTCGAGCAGCCATACAAGATTACTTCCACTTTAATCTATCCCAGGATACTGCAAATTGGGCTTGGTGGGATGGTTTTAAAGCGGCCATTCGTGCAACAATCACTAGTTATCAAATTCGCCTGCGGAAACAACGCAAACAGCAGCTCCTTATACTAGACCAACAAATCAAAGCAGGCGAACGAGTTCTAACTTCACGTACTGATCCATGCGTTTTAGTTCGCTTACAGCGTCTCCGTTTCCAATATAATGCTATCCTCTCAACTGCAGCTTCTAAGAGTATTGCACTTCAACAAGGGACATACTACCGTGAAAACAACCGAGCTGGTCGACTTTTAGCCAACGCCTTGAAAGGTCAAAAGGAAGCCAAACGTGTAGCGGCCCTTCGAGCCCCACAGGGAGGGGGCATACTGACTACAGACTCCGATATCGTAGAACTCTTTCGGGATTTCTATACCCGTCTCTATCAATCTGAATGTGAGTTCTCATCAGAGACCTTCGAGCACTTGTTTTCTGGTATTCAGCGGCCAACCCTTTCTGAAGCTGATAGGGATGCGCTGGATGAACCCTTCTCTACTTCAGAGATCCAATCTGCCCTAAAACGAACAGCCTCGGGTCGAGCCGCCGGGCCTGATGGTCTCCCGACAGAATTCTACAGAACGTTCAGTGCAGATTTAGTTCCCTACTTAAAACTTTATTTTACTGCCCTTGCGGTTGATACATCCTCTTTGGGATCCTTTTCTGCAGCTAATGTGGTAGTTTTTGAGAAAGAAGGCAGGGATCCGCTGCTAACCGCCAACTACCGTCCAATCTCCCTACTTAATGCCGATTATAAGATCTTCGCAACGATCTTGGCCACCCGGCTATCTGACAGGATGGCCACCTTAATCCATCCCGACCAATGCGGTTTTATACCCGGCCGCTCCACCGCTGATAATGCTCGGACCTTGTGCCATGTGCTATCCAGTGCTGCCAATTTAGACCACCCATGGGTGGGTCTTTCCCTAGATGCTGAAAAAGCCTTTGATCGCCTAGAATGGCCCTTCTTATTTGCAGTTCTCCGATGGTATGGCTTTGGGGAGGGCTTCCTCCGATACCTCCAAGTCATGTATTCTCAACCCGTTGCCACTATTTGTGTAAATGCCATTAAGTCTCGGCCTTTTAATCTCCAAAGAGGCACGCGTCAAGGTTGCCCCCTATCACCAATACTCTTTGATCTAGCTCTTGAACCCCTCGCCCTCCTTATTAGACAGTCCGCACGTATTCGAGGTGTCCCCTTCAGTCACAGAGAGATCAAACTCTCTGCATATGCAGATGACCTTATGCTCTTCGTATCCCTTGACTCGGTCCCAGCCGTCTTGGACCTGATTGATGGATACTCGCAACTATCGGGCTATAAAATAAACTGGACCAAATCCGTAGCATTCCCACTGAACCGCTGGGTACATGAGGCTGACATGCAGGCCTTTCCTTTCCTTTGGCAATCCCGTATGGTGAAATACCTTGGGGTCCACTACTGTTCTCCTTTAGAAGACACTATTAGTTTTAATGCCAAGGAGGTAGTCTCCAAAGTCCGTGAGCTCACAAATCGTTGGTCTCCCTTATCCCTTACATGGTGGGGCCGCCTAGAAACCGTGAAAATGATGATAGTCCCCAAAGTGAACTATATTTTAGAAATGCTGCCCTGCTTACTTCCGCTACACACCTACAAAGACATTGAGGGCCTTCTCGTCCGTTATCTCTGGCAGGGCAAACCACCAAGGGTAGCTAAACAAAAACTACAGTCTGCGAAGGAACTAGGGGGTACCCGCTTTCCTGATTTTCTTAGATATCATCAAGCCTTCCTACTTAAACAAGGTGCCCGATGGCTAGCTGCCTCAACAGACAACAGACCAGTTTGGCTTGACATAGAAGAGGAGCTTAGTAGCCCAATTCCGTTGATCCATCTCCCCGGTATGTCCCATCAAGTAGACACCCGCCATCCCCCAATGATTGTCGATACTCTTGCGGCCTTTAACACTCTCATTCTGGCACTGAGCCCAAACGTATGTCCTCAGGACGGACTCCCGCTGTGGAATAACCCCAGAATTCAAGTCTTACATAAAACGATCGCATGGAAACCCTGGTACTCTAGGGGGATCTGGACACCCCAACAGCTCTTCTCTGCAGCTCGTTGGAAGACCTTTTCTGATTTACAAAAGGAATTTGCGTTACCAGCGAAACATTACTTTCAATTGATGCAGCTTCAACACTGCCTCAAAAGTGCTCAAATCCTGCCGCCCTCTGCCCCTACTGAGGACGGGCTATTAGAACTAATTCACTCTATCAGTAGTACACATGGGGTAGCCTCTAACTTTTATAAACTACTATGTCAGGGTACCGATACTGCTGCTTGTAGAGCTCAACAAGCCTGGGAACGCGAACTGCAAACCACTTTAACCCCTGTGCAATGGAGCGTTTTCTGGAGCAAAGTAGTGCGGGTTTCCCGATCTGCCTCTCTTACCCAAACTCTCTTCTTTTTTGCACATAGATGCTTCTATACTCCAGAAAAAATAGCCAAATGGGACCCAACTGCTAGGGACCAGTGTTGGTCTTGCCATACTGCTGTGGGAACCCTTGCTCATGTTATTTATGAATGTCCTCAACTACAGGTTTACTGGGGGCGGGTCTGGGGTCGTATTCAATCCATCTTACATCTCCACGAGCCTCTTTCTTGGACGATTGTGGGACTCCGCTCAGTGGCGGCGGTCCCCTCTCTTCCTAAGAAGGGTCGCTTTCTCTTTGATTTCATGCTGGGTATAGCCATATGTTTAATCACGAGGAATTGGAAGGATAGCTCTTGAATTACTGCTAATGAATGGTGGAACCTCGTCTGCTTATATAGTAAATATGAGCAGATACCTCGGAGAGCTATTCCCCATATCCAAACTCACTTTCGCTTGTCTAAATGGCAGATGCTCAATGATTATGTACAATCTGCTCATTGCTCTGACATATCTGTTTAATATATACTCATCATGTTTCGGATCACCGTTAGGTTTTGTACCATAATAATGTCAGTACACGCCCGTTTTCGGGAATGATTAGTTTCTAGAGAAGAAGCAGGGGGGAGGGGGACGGTAGGGGTTTACTTTGGTGTATGTATCACACTTTATGTATGTATTTGTCTTTTAGTCGTATGTCTTCCTTTCCTTTGTTGTTATAAAACGAAAATAAAGAATTTAAAAAAAAAAAAAAGATCTGGAAAAACTGGATGTGCAAACAAGAAAACTCTTCCGTGCCCATGAGGTAATTACAAGAATCAGTGTATGCCTAGAGCTGAAGTAGGGCTAGGCCTCATAGAGATTGATTACACATACAGAGCTACTATCATAGGCCTTCAGGCCTACCCAACAGCATCATCAGATTCAGATATACAAAAAGTGCTGAAATATGTAAGTAAGCATCCAGAATCTGTCTCTCTCATCAAACTTGGACAAGCATTTCAATGACTAGAAGGAATGAGTGAGAATCCACAAGCGCACACAGGAAAAGAAACAAGAGAAAACAACTCTTCAAAGAAATAGATCAACAAATGAGGAAAAATAAGTGGCAAATGCACACATACAGTGGGAAATACAAAGTGTTACTCCAAAGATCTTTTGTCATTTAAGAACAGATACATGAATGGTTAAGGAGAGGTGAACTGAAACCAAAGAATGAGAGATTGATAGTTGCAGCCCAGGGTAGCAGATTATGGATGAGGTGGTTTACAGCGAGTAATGAAAAAACTGACAAAACAGATATATGTCGATTCTGTAAGACCTTGAAATAGTAATTCATCTCATAAATGTTTGTGAACTTTTGATGGTGGAAAATTTCTATACAGAAAGGTACAACAAAGTAGCACGCCTCATACATTGGAAACTCTGTAAACACTACAACATCACTGTGCCTGAAAAGCACTGGGATCATGACCCTAAGAGAATTACAGAGAATGAAGAGGTTAGGATCACCGGTAACAGTCCCATTCTGAAACATAAGAAACTGGATGCAAGGAAACCTTACATAGTGGTAAAAGAGAAAAACACCAGAACAGCATTGATAATAGAAGTGTCTGTTCCAAGTGATTATTCTGTGAATCGCAGGGAGAGGAAGAAGATCCTGAAGTACCAAGGAATGCAGTCAGAGACAAAGAAAATGTGGCAGAAAAATACAGAAATATTTCTCATCATATTGGGAGCCACAGCATTGATAAAGAATTTCCAAGCACATCTTGACAAACTATCAATACATGTTACATCTTATGAACTATAGAAGGAAGCTCTCTTTATCAAGAAGCAAGTACTACACCGAGCATCAGCAGTAAATTTGAGAGACTGAGATTATATCCACATACCCTGGCTTAGAAATGAGATTCAAGGCTGTCATGGTATTCGCAAACTAACACATTTGGAGAAATTGCTCTTACACATAAAGAAAACATTGTTGGAATGAAGGAAGTTGAAGTAAAATTATGTAACCACCACCTAGAGCTCTGAAAGGGGTATTTTGGAAATGACTTCAGGTGCAATCTGGGACATCTGGGTCAAAATGTCTGAAAAAGTGACAGCAGCGTGCAAGTTCAGAGGCGATTTCAGAAACATATACTTGCCTGACATAGACGTCAGTCAAAACAACCCCAAAGATGTCCCTGCAATGATATTTCTGGATGGGGACACCTATCCCATGGCGAAGGCGCGTCCCTGTCTGCTATTTTGCAAGCAAAGATGTGCATTGATATGCTGACCTTAAGACAAGTGTCCTTGTTTCCCTTTAGTTTTCTTTATAGTAGAGAAAAGTAATGGGGATATTAGGGTACCTTCTGCTCTACTACCTCTATGTGTTTTGGTGGCAAAACGAGAACTTTTCTGATGTCTATTTGTGCTCTGAAGAAGATATGGCATGGACTTATGCTGCAGGGTACAGACATGCTCGCCAGTCCTGAAATCAGACACAGATGTGTATCTTCATGGAACACTCTGGGCATGCCTCCGCCACACTTCCATACAATATGAATGTTGTTGCACCAGGGACATCTCCATACCCAGCTTCTAAAATGGGTCCGCAGATGTCTCTGTGATTTGACCCGGTGAAAAGCGGAATATAAATATAGCTAAATAAATAAGCAAATAAATGTGCCCATTTTTGAATATCCAACTCACAAACAGGGCTTCTAAAATGGCCACTTTTGTTATTAAGCAGAATGCAAATACATACATAAAATAAATTAATAAAATTGCAGGATAGAGTTTTAAAGAGAGCCTTCAGATTTAGGCTGACGGCACTATAACATGGCCAAGCCCCTTCCAGAGTGGCCAATGTCATGCGAAGGGCAATAGGGAGGCAGGGGAGTCTTTAATTGGTGGTCAGGGAAGGGAGCAAGGGATTACTGGTGAAAATTTGGCAGACTAGGGGTAAATTCTGTAGGGCAGGGCAAACGCTTGTCCCTCCCACCCGTCCCTTTCTTTTCGGATTGGGGGATGCAGGTGCCAGAGTGCAGGGTGGTGGTTTGGTGTTTATGATCACAGCTGGGGTGAGGGTTGGGGGCAAAGTTTCCTCCCAGAATCAGCCAGAGATGAGGGAAAATAATGCTGAGTGGAGAGAAACCAGAAGGATTCAGAGACTAGTGAACTATACTGCTATGGCCCATGAGCTTAGCCAGACGTCATCAGGTTGGACTACCCAGAAAGTTCTTAAAGAACCTCACTATGGCTAACTCACCACAGACGATCCAAATCAATGAGTGCAGTTGTGGAAGCAGGAGAATGAGAAGAATTTGGGACGTGTTTACTAACCTGATAGCTTATGTTAGCTGGCCACAAATACA
The DNA here is from genome assembly GCA_033557465.1 of Ichthyophis bannanicus. NCBI lineage: Eukaryota > Metazoa > Chordata > Amphibia > Gymnophiona > Ichthyophiidae > Ichthyophis > Ichthyophis bannanicus. Next base: position 208,904,597 of record CM066040.1, read on the forward strand.
CGCAAAATGAAGATAAAACAGTGATTATCTGCAGCAAGCACATTGTACGCATGAGTAAGTGGCATCGGGGTGGAGAGTGAGCATGTCTACAACGTGCAGTTAATACGCATGGTAACCACTGGATTTGCAGACAGTGTGGGTGCAATGGGTGGTGTTGGCTGCATCCACAACGCTGTCCGACTGCATTCTCTGTAGTTTCAGTGCTTCATTTTTATTTATTTATTTATTTACATTCTCTTATATACCGTGCTATTCTGCATCAGTGCGGTTTACATTGAACAAACTGAAATTACATTGAACAGGGCATTATAACTTGGAGATAACTATTTTACAGGGAACATGGGCTATGGAGGGTTAAGTGGCTTGCCCAAGACCGCAAGGAGCACCTGTGGGACTAGAAACCCCAGTCCTTCTGGCCCAAGGTTGCTGTCCTCTAGTGGGATTTGAACCCCCGACCTTCCGGCCTGAAGTAACTTGCCCCAACCACTAGGCCACTCCACTCCACTCAACATCTGCTAGAGAAATGCTGTGCACACCCCCAACAAATAATGCTCAGCTTTTGCAGCTAATGTGGTGCTATTTGCACGTTTTTGTCACATTAGCTACAAAAGCCTAACATGCTGAAGGTGCGGTATATTAAGTATGATAATATAGACATAGATAGATATAGATGCTTTAGTAAACAGAATCCTGTGTGTGGTACAATAGTGAGAGATCTTGAAGAAAGCAAGAAGGCTAATCTGAGAGATAATGGGGGGGGGGGGGGTGGAACTAAGTACTGTTGCCTGTGCTGAATGTTGATTATTCTAAGTCGAATAAAGATGTGGCTACGGTTTTGCCATCATTATGGGTGTGAGGAAGGTGTGTAAATGTCTGCTAAGAGCAGATGTGCCATTGAATTGCTGAGGTAAATGAAAAGGAAATTAATAATTAAAAAGGAAGCTGCAAATTGCATTCTTGCTTACACCCTCACGCATATTAATTGAAACTTAAGTGAAAACTGGAATTTCCTTTGAAAATCTTATTAATAGCACATATTAGTACATGATATGACCGCCTCTGTTTTTTACCAGCATCTGGACACGATTTGGCATGGAGTCCACTAATTTTGAGCAGTCTGCAATGATTTTTGGGTCCCTGTACCAGGCTTGAGTCAGAACTTGAATAAGCTTCTCCTTTGTTCTACAGTCCATTCCACGAAGGCGAAGTTTGCAAATGGACCACAGATTCTCTATTGGCTTTAAATCTGGAGAGTTTCCTGGCCAATCCAGTACCTTTATTTGCTTCTTTTGAAAAAAACTTTTCACCAGTTTTGATGTGTGGAAGGGGACAAGATCCTGCTGAAAGATGCCAGATCCATCAGAAAATGTCTTTTCTAGCTCTTTGGAGAACATCGACGTATTGTTGTGAACGTATCATTCCCTTCACTGGATGCAAGCTGCCAACTCCATAACTGAAACATCCCAAGAACATCATCTTTTGGGGGTGTTTCACGTTCTGGTTGATGTGGGAATCACAAATCTTTTCTCCAGGTGAATACCGAACATGTTGGTTTCTTTGGGCCTGGATGAAGAAATGACTTTCATCACTGAATATTACTTTTTTCCAATCTTCTTTAGTCCACTCTTTATGTTTCAATCCCCATTTATAGCGCTTCTCTTTCATAACCTTTCTCAGAAGTTTTTTTTTGGGGGGGTCGTGCTTTTCAACCAACTTTCAAGTCGCCTGCGAATTGTGGAAGAACTGACCGTTATACCTTCCTCTTCTAAATCTCTTTTCAATGTGTCACTTATCTTCTGATGGTCTTTTCTACTTTCCCTGAGAATATAGTTGTCGTCTCTGGGTGTGGTTTTCCTCTTACGACCACAATTTCCCTTTCGTTTAGGTGTTTTTTAGATTTGATCACACAACTGACAGTTGTGAGACTGACACCAACTATACTTGTTATATCCCTGTAGGTCTTCCCTGTGTATTCGTGCAGGGTGATGATCTTTGTGCTTTTTCTAGGTGTCACATTCATCATGCACAACGGTAGGATTAACAACTAAGAATAAACTAAAAAAAACAATCTGATGTAATGTTCGCTGATATTATAGTCGCATACACAATAAGTCATTCCTTGCAACATCTATTATGTCATTTATCCCATAAACCTACAAATAATTATGAAACATCTCATATGTGATGATTTAACCCAGTTGATTAAAAAAAAGATCAAAATTAAATGCATATACAATTTGTAGGCCGAAAAGATTAAAAAATCTGGTTTGTTTCAATTCATTTGCACAAATGTGTATAATAAATAATAACATCGCGACTTCTGTTAAAATATTTTAACTAGGGCGCTGATGTTTCCTCAAAGGAAGGAGCTGGCCCCATGGGAAGCTGTTCTCACTGCGCCAGCTCATTTAAACTTTATACAAATCTCCATAATGGTATTTTTCTTGCAAAAAAATTTCATTTTAAATTACAAACATTGTCACAAAAAAACTTTACATCTCCATGAGGTGTGGTTAAAGACTCATGGAAAATTACATGTAAATCGTTTATCGTCATTTGTGGCATATTGAATTTGATATACCGCCCTCAGCTTCTAGCAGTGAGCTTTACAATAAGCAAGTAAAAAGAGACACAAATAAAAACATTGCAAACTCAGGAGGAGAGTAAAGGAGGAGTGAACTCCATTTAAAAGAGGAAAGCAGAGGAGAGGGAGCGGGGAAAGGAGCCGTCCTGCGACTGGATGAAAATTATCAGTGCAGTATAATAAGAGCTGTCCATGCCAAAAGCTTGCATGAAAAGGTACATCTTTAAAATGGATTTAGATTTGAGGAAGGATGCTTCCAAGCGAATCTGAAAGGGGAGACAGTTACAGAGGGATGGGGCTGTATAGAAAAAGGTTAAACAGCGGGTAGTTTTGTAGTTTGCATGGTTGTAGGGGGCGGGGGAAGGACTAACTGATTATCTTGAAAAGATTGTAAGCAATGCTGCGGAACCTAGGGGATGGTTAATGATGAAAGGTACTGCGGAGCCTGGTTGCTTATGAGCAAGAGTAAGGACTTTGAAATGAATGAGCTCATTTACCTATATTTTGAACTGAGCCAGTTTTGCATAGAACTTGCCAACGAGATCCTCTGTAAAAAAAAAAAAAAAAAAAAAAAAAAGCACACACTATTGGGCATTTTAGCAGGCTCTGTCGCATCTGCAATTGCATTCCCAGCTTCATCCATCAGCCCCTCTGTGACTGCTCATGATTCATCATCTCTAGTTTTTACTCTTTTTCTTTCCAAGTGTAGGTTGATTATATAATACAGACAATTGTTATTAACATAGTCTACTAATTAATTCTCATTTAGAAGCAATTTAGCCTTATAGTCAGATTCAATGCTTAGAGAAAAGGGTTTCTCTATTACATATTAGAAAACTGTTGCACCAAATTGTGAGGAAGAAAGTGGAAAATAATTACCTTAGTGGCTTTTGGTGTTTAATGTTTTTTCTTTCTATTAGTTTTGAGAACTCATGAATGCTAACTTTTTATGCTTGCACTGATTGACTGGATATAAAGGTTTGCCCAGTGTTGAGGATCTAATTAATAAAGGCATTAAGTACTAGCAAGTGCATATACAGTGCCGTGTTTAACCCAAATTAAAGCAGAGGGAGACCCTCGGGGAGTAATGAGTCTGCAGGGCGTGTCACTGATGATAATGCAGGTTTAATGTTTAGGAACTTATGTGCTTGCTTATGGCGTCTTCTGTCACAGTCATTGCTTTTAGGTAAGCGTGAAAGGTTAGCTGGGTTTGTGGCCCAACTGCAGGTTGTTTTTCTGGGAGAGGCCTGTAGAGTCGACTGGTTCTTAGCTGAGGGTGGTTAAGCACTAGAGATACAGTAATTCTCCAGACAAAACTGATGAGGTGCATCAGTCCAATTTAAAAGTGTAACATGGAACACTATAACAAGATTTGAGAACTTGGTGATCAATATGCTGATTTAAAAAGTTAGCCTTCCTTTCAGCAACTTTAATTGCACATTCAGAGGTCTATGCACTAACCAGCATTAAAACCCATATGATAACAGAAGTTACCTGCTGGTTTCAACCCCAGTGCTACATCAAGCTATCAAACTGATGAAATCTGGATGTGTTACCACTGCCATATTCAAATAATGCCAGCATATACGCAGCCCCGAGTTTCCTTATACTTAATGGACCAAAGAGAAAAGTCCAATTACTTCAGGGAAACCTTTTCCCCAACAATATAAGCCTCTAGGCCTTGTATCCCGAAACAACCTCCCCAACACCTCCACCACTCACTACCACCCTAGCCAAGTGAAATCAAACCCCTGGATTCCCATTTTAACTCTCCCCATCTTGGGGCCAACTACAGTTATGCCTTTGGGACCCACTGGAATACCTTTTCTTGCCCCTGGGCAATTTAAACTAACCCTCTGAGCCCATAGTCTCCTCCCCAACCCCCAATCGCTAGAAGGCCCACAATTCTATATCAGCAGGAATGAGCCAGTTTCCCCCTGCTGGTGACAAATCCAAAAATTATATTGCTGATAGTCTGATCTCCATAGCAAAGCACATGTAGGTCAGTTTAGCAGTATCATTTTGGATGTAGTGACATGGGAATCGGAGGAGGCATTCTGCTGCTGGAGATGGGTGGGTGATCATCTAACCAGAGGCTTCATTTCAGTTGGCCAGGGATAGGAGCTCATAGGCCTGGAGACTCTATTTCTCTACTTCAGTTGACTGAGAGACCAGAGACGCAAATTTCTGTTTACCATGGGACCAGTACCCACAGGGCAAAGGCCTTGAGTCCCAATATTGTGGTTGGGAGAGTATGGGGAGTTACCCTCGTGCTTAAGTTCCAAATTAAGACAGTCTACTGAGGCTGCCAAAGTTATATATATCTCTTGAGGCCTAGTTAACTTTTGCAATGTTAGTAAGCAACATGAAACCTATTAGTTATTATAATCTCCAGCATTTATACCTAAAGACATTATTAGAATATATTTCTTTTTTTAACTTTTGGGAATTTGTATGTACTTTTGTGTTATTGCCAGTTGAACTGACAGTAGTGCTAGCAGGCATACAAATAGCAGAGAAGCAGAGAGCAAACCACACCGAAGAGTGAGCTTGAAGGTCAAAGAATGAGATTTTTTCAGGTGGTGTGTCCATGGTAGAAATCTAGAAAGACGGGTCATATTGCTTTAGAAAGAAAAGAAGCAACGTAAACTATTTGCCTCGTTGGTGCCTCTGATAGGATGGAGGCAGTATGAAGACAATTTTTAAAGGAAGTTACCTGGGTAAATTCTGCAGGCTGAAGATATGTTCACAGGTTTCACAGCACATGGATGTTAGTTGCAGCAAAAAGGGACAGAGCCGAGGGGACAGGAAAGTGCGCAGGGGGATTGGATTTCAACATCCCTCTTTGTACTTTGTTGATGTTCTTTGCACCTGAAACAAAGCAGGAAAAAGACACAGGCAGACAGACCTTGACAGTAAGAAGGACGCCCAGATGGAGAGAGATAGAGGCAGACACACTCACACGCATACAGCAAGAGAGCGACACACCCACACATATATGCAGAGATAGAGAGAGACAGCTAGACAGATGTGGAAGGAGAGGGAGAGCCAAACACAAAGAAGAAGTTGAAGATAAACATGTGGGAGAGATGCAGGGCTGTTTATGCTGCTCGGCTCTCCTTCCTCATCTTCTATAGCAGCCACTCGGTTTCCAACTCTCAGGAGTGATTGCCTTACTTAGCACATGAGAGTTAATCAGTCACTGGAGGCAGGAAGGTTTACTTCCTACTGGTGGGGTCACTTAGCTTTTCTCTTCTTAGGCTTGCCTCTCATGAAAGTGAAGATCAGGATCTGTGCCCTGGCGCTAAGCCCCTGAGGCGTCAATGAAGGGGGTCAGACAATGAGCATGAATTGCACTCAGATGAAGGCTAACACATCCTAGTCAGTGATACTTAGGGACATGTTTACTAAAGGATAACTTTCATTAATGCATGTTAACACCCATTAAGTGCTATCACAGCCCATTCATTTCTATGGGCTATGGTAGCACTTAACACACTTTAATTTTCATTAAGGTGTGTTAACCTTTAGTAAGCATGCTCCTTAGCATATCTAAAATAGCACAGCTTAAGGACCCTTAAAGTCAACTTTTCATAGGTTATCTAAGAAGGAAACAGGACGTCCAAGTCAGGAAATGCACATATTCCAGCATATTTTACAACAGGCTCACTGAACACAGAGTCTCCTGTAAAATATATATAATGAAGCCAAGAAACAAATCATTTCTTGTGCTTTATTGATGTACTTAACATCTGCACACGTCCAACCAAGACCAGAACTGAACATTCGTAAGAACCACCACCACCAGGGTAGAGCGAAGTGTGAACTCAAACTACTTTTATTAATTGATCCACCCCTACAGGGACTGCAAGAGGCCACCCAGCACGGCTGTGTTTCAGCACTGCCTTCGTCAGGGGATGGGCCCATATAAAAGATAAACATGAAACCAAAATCATATTAAAAATCATTTCATAAAACATCTGACAAACTTGTAAATACATTGAAAGATATTAAAATAAATATATAGATCTATGGATGGCGTTCTGTTTTTTATATATTTTTATATAGATGTGTATTTATTGTTTTAATAATCTTTCCACATATTTACAAGTTTATCAGAATGTTTTTAAAAATGATTTTTAATATGATTTTGGTTTCATGCTTTCCAAACTGGCTGAAAATTACCCTCCTGTATATGCGCATTAGCAAGCACTCACACTAATACATGTCGATATGTGTTTACACAGGCATTAATGTCCATCAGTAGATAGAGCCGTCTGTATGTAAATCTACAGGTATACTAGAGTCCGATTGACCAAGCTTTTTTCCTTTAGACATGGAATGAGAAAAAAAGCCTTAAAAAATCTGGTCCTTAATATATTTGCCTGTGTGTAGCCTTTGCAGCATCTGCACCAGCTGCTTGGCAGACAATGGTCACAACCATCCAAGAGCAATGAAGTCTTTCAGTCTCTACTCTTGGGAAAATTCAGTGTGTTCTTTGAATGGGACCAGTGTATACAGGGAGACCTTGGCACTTAGAACTCCCCTCACGCCTCTTCCCTTCCCTGAGTCTAGAGCAGAATGTATGTTCTGAACGAAGGGTTTACTTAAAGAACTTTAGGGTCACTGTAACAATAGCAAGAATACAAATGACAGAGACAACAGAACAGAACTATACCCATATTACAAGCAATTAACTCCTTTTCCTTTCTCTCAAAATATGTTTCAAAGAGATTATTTCTTTTTCTTCTCACTCTGTTATATTACAATTAGTATTCCTTCCCTACTACTGGCATTTTACTTCAAGCTTCTTCACGCCTTCACCATTGTTACTTCTTGTGGTTACCTTGAGTGGGAACCCTCCTCCCACTCTAGTAATCTGTTAGTGTACCTTGAGCTGGTAAATATGCAGGTGCAGGTCTCTAATACTGCCCTGTGGCACGCCTGACTCTGGTGTTACAGGTCACTGATGGACTCCTGTGACTTCTTTCCTCCTTGAAGTAGAAAACTTACCAATGAAGTTGTCTTGTTCCTTTTCTTCTCGACCAGCTCTACTACTCTCCTCTTGAGCCAGCGGTGGTGGTTGGGGGTGGCGGCAGAGGAATGTTGGTGTAGGTTTGAGTCCAAAATACCTCCCAAGTCACTGCTTTTCCCTCCTGCAACTTTGACCCTGTAGCTCCCTTGAGATGGAATGAAGACTTTGGAAATAGCCACAGGCTCCTGCCCTTCCGAGGCAGACTTCTCTACTTCCTCCTGTTGCAGTGGCTTGCTGCCAAAGACAGAGTACCACCTTTGGGAGTGGTTTATATAGAAGTTGGCTTTTCCCTCCCAGAGAAGTCTCTTCCCAGCATGCTGTACCTGGGATAGAAGTAACGGCCCCTGTTCTAGAAAATGACCAGTTCATCTCGAGGTTACAGCGTAATCATTTAGTATGACTACTAGAGATCTCTACGACTCACAGCAGTGACATCCAAGAGATTTCTACCTGTGTGCATGCAAATACAAAACACATGCCTTGTAATTAACTAGAATTTAATATGTATTAATTTCTATAGCCAATGCAGAGTTAATGATAATATTACCTTGAAGCCTTATTTATTACTGTACATTAATGTGTTAACATGCATTAAATACCACTACTATTTATTTGTATAGTGGTACAAGGTATACACAGCGCTGTACATATACAGGTACAGTAAGAGGCAGTCCCTGCTCTATAGAGCTTACAGTCTTTTAAAGAAAGAGATGTACAAGTAAACAGGAGAATAAGGAAGTCAAGATCCATAAACAGCCTCGAAGAGGTGTGCTTTTAGCCTGGAATCGATTGATGTATATATGTATTTAAAAACACTTCTATACCACCATATGCCTTCAAGGAAGTGTTCAAACCTATATTAAAATATACAAAGGCAACAGTAATACTAACAAATAGTGATAATAATCCTAATAATAAAATTTGAAAGAAGGAAAATTCTAGAAATGGTTATTATAGAAGAAAGGATTCAAATTCAAGCTAAGAAGATTAAAAACTGGAATGCCCCTGGAAAAGATGAAGTCCGTGGCTTTTGGCTCAAACATGTGACAAGCCTACACTCCAGGCTGGCAAAACAATTAAATGAGCTTTTACAAAGCAGAATAAATGAAGAATGGATGATAAATGGAAAATCATTCCTTATACAAAAGAACAAAGGAAATGATCCAAGTAATTATAGACCAATAACATGCCTGCCAACAACTTTCAAGTTGTTTACAGGAGTTATTGCAAACCTAATTTACTCCTATTTGAAAGAAAATTGTCTATTTCCAACAGTATAAAATCTCTTGTGGTACAAAGGACCAGTTACTGACTGACAAAATGGTTCTTAAAAATTCAAAAAGGAAAGCTAATGTATTTATGGTTTGGATTACTAAATGCTTAGAAATTTTTGGTATAAGCACAAATATTAGGAAATTTTTGGAAGTTATCAATGGCTTGTTGGAAGACAAACCTTGTAAATTCTGAAGAATTGGGAGATGTTAAAATCAAGCAAGGAATTTTCTAAAGGTGATTCATTATCACCTTTATTATTTTGGCAATGATTCTATTAACAATCATTCTAAATATAACAAATTGTAGATATCAATTTTCTAAATAAAATAAAAATTAGTCATTTATTATATATGAGTGACAAAATTATTTTGAAAAAAAAGCTGAAATTAATTCATTATTGAACATTGTGCACATCTTCACTGAAAATATAGGAATGGAATTTGGTTTTGACAAAAAAATAAAATATAAACAGCAGGGGGAACATGCTGGAACAATATATTCACATGTGCTGGAATGTATTGTATTTTATTTTTTGTATTTGAAGCATTTATATACCACCCATCTACGAAACTGCAATGTAGGTGGTTTACAATCAAGTACTGCATATATTCCCGCGTCCCCAAAGGGTTCACAATCTACATGCGTATCTGAGGCAATGGAGGTTAAGTGGCTTGCCCAAGGCCACAAGGAGTGCCTAAGAGGGACTAGAGACGCCAGTCTCTCTGGCCAGAGGTTGCTGTCCCTGAGTGGGAATCAAACCTCTTGCCCAAGGTAACTTGTCCCAACCACTCCTCCCTCTGTATGTGGCACATATGAGCAATCGTTCTGCTCAGAATAATATCGATGTTTAAAGGCACTGATATTATTCTGAGCAGAATGCTATAGCTCTTATGATCCACATAGCATTCCAGCACATGCACACAAGTGCCTTTTCATGCACAGAATAGAGGTGCTGCTAATGCAGACACCTGTACACATGTGTCTGGCTTGCTTTGCCGATTTAGCGCAGACTTTTTGTGCACAACTAATTTACATGCTGTTTGCTTACAACATTGCTGTGAAAAAAATTCTGCCCTAAACCTGCATTTGAAAACCCTGTTCTAGGGCTTTAACACTGAGCTCTGGTGCCAGGTTTCTGCACCAACCCCAAAGTTTGGAGTTGGCAGTAGAAGAGAAGGGCACAGATAAGTGATTTGCTCGATTAGCATAATTCCCCATGAGGGGAGGTGTAGGGAGAGAGAAGAAGACAGGAGAGGTAGTGAGGAACTGCAGAATAAATGCACTTGTAGGTCAGTAGGAAAAGTTTGAAATGGATGTGGAAACAGATAGGGAGCCAGTGAAGTGTCTTAAGAAGCAGGGTTACGTGGGCATAACAATACTGGCTAAAGATCAGCCATGTGGCTGAGTTTTGAACAGGTTGAAGGGATGTGAGATGATTCAGGGAGGTGACTAGGAGTCTTGGTAGTGGGTTCAGAAGGGAAGGAACACATATAGCTGATTATTATTATTATTACATTCTCTTATATACCGCGCTATTCTGCATCAGTGCGGTTTACATTGAACAAACTGAAATTACATTGAACAGGGCATTATAACTTGGAGATAACTATTTTACAGGGAACATGGGCTATGGAGGGTTAAGTGGCTTGCCCAAGACCACAAGGAGCACCTGTGGGACTAGAAACCCCAGTCCTTCCGGCCCAAGGTTGCTGTCCTCTAGTGGGATTTGAACCCCGACCTTCTGGCCTGAAGTACCTTGCCCCAACCACTAGGCCACTCCTCCACTCCACTGATGTTATAGAAAAAGAAATTACAGGTTTTGGCTATTTGTTGGATGTGTGTAGAGAGAGAGGAGAGTCAATGATGACCTCAAGATTGTGAGCTGAGGAAACAGGAAGGACGATACTATCCCCAGAAAGAAAGAAAGGAAGGAGGAGGGTTTAGGAATTAATATGTGTTAAGTGCAATTAATTAATGCACATTAATATGTGTTAATGAAATTTAACACACATTAGATAACACAAGCCAATTATTCTCAGTGGGGGCTATTTACTTATCATGCAGTTATCTCAAATGAATGCATTTTAACGTGCGTTAACACAAGCTGGTAAAGGTACCTTTTGTTAGTACACTACTGTTAAACACATAACTCAGTAATCTCAGACCCAGGCTCTATGCAATAATTCTCTATCTCTTTGACATTGCTTCTTTTTTTGTGCACAGATAGCTCCTTGGCATTATAAGGGTCAATTGTTGGGAGCAGTGGTAACTGTATTAATTTCAACTAAATCGTATATTTCTACACCACTATACAGTACATATCGTCAGTGGAGTTGAATATGCATTGAGCACAGCTGCCACTCTACCTGTTTAGGCCCACCATCTGGACCATTTTCACAGCCCACCCCGCCCTTTACTTTGCAGATAGTATTGGGCCATTTAGATGGATTTCCTGCCATACAGCAGCCCAAACTCCACATAACTCGAGTGAGAGGAGTGGCCTAGTGGTTAGGACAAGGTACTTCAGGCCGGAGGGCCGGGGGTTTAAGTCCCACCTGGGGACAGCAATCTCAGGCCGGAGGGACTGGGATTTCTAGTCCTATAGGCGCTCCTTGTGGTCTTGGGCAAGCCACTTAACCCTCCATTGCCCATGTTCCCTGTAAGTATTTAGCGTATGTGTGTCATATCCCCTCGTGTTAAATGTATCTCCCAATTGACCACTTTGACCCGGTGAAAAGCGGGATATAAATACAGCTAAATAAATAAATATAGGTAATAAGGCATTATCAGCCCCCCGGTGAACGTACTACTTGGCTTAGATATCAGCCCCTCTAGTTACAGCACTCACACAGCTTGGACCCAGATGGGTAAATACAGTAAAAGGAAGTACCTGCATCTTTTCACTGTATTTATATGTACTTTAGGGCACTTAACATGAAGCTTTAACAACGCAGGCTGTTTAAGGGTAAATTATTAACACTTGAAAATGTCCCCTTGGGAAATACTGTACACCACGCATGGTTAAGTGCACAGCAATAGAGATGATAGAACCAAAACGACGAGTTTCTTATTCCATTTTTAAGGATCATTTGCCTCTATGATCATTTTCAAAGCAACGCCAGTCTTCCTAAAGCAGAGCAGCTGAACGGCAGCTATCAATCTGCTGCTGGATGATGTGGAGTCGCCTTGCCTGGGCTGCTCTGCGATTATACTGTACTACAGGACAAACAACAATTGGCAGACCTAGAGGGGGAAGTATACGCCATTTATATTCATTGTAACTAAAGAGTTTAATTGAAATTTGTTTCAAAATGCAGCATAGTTAGTGAGGTAATTTTGGAATGAGGTGCTAGAAACAGCTGGCTGAAGGAGAGCAGTTTGAGATCCCAAAAACTAGTGAAAAAGGAGGTTGCTTCAGAACCCTTGTGTGGCATCTACAGAGGCATTTCTCCCTCTCTCCCTTGCTCTACCCCCATGCCTCTCTCCCTTGTTCTACCCCCATGCCTCTCTCCCTTGTTCTACCCCCATGCCTCTCTCCCTTGTTCTACCCCTGCCTACACCCTCCGTGTTTCGTGTGTTATGTCTTGACTAGATTGTAAGCTCTAATGAGCAGGGACTGTCTCCTACGTGTCTATATTGTATAGCGCTGCGTAGACTGGTAGCGCTATATAAATGCTGAATAGTAGTAATAGTAGATGTTAATGGAACAGATGTGTAAATACCGATTTTCCAGTGCGGCTATTTGCTTGTGCAGACTCCACAGGCTGCACAGGGGGGTATATTCTGGATACGATTTAGGGGCTTGAAAAACTATACGTGCATTTCCCATTTTACAATAGTAATACCCATATGTTTTTAAATCTTTTGGGATTTACACTTGTTCCAATGCACATGTTCTTTCATTTAGACCTGTGGTTTCCCTTAGTGACTGAGGGGGCAATGGTGCTAACCTCAGTGGTGTCTAAAACCATCTGAAAAATTTCCAAGAAGAGTTATTTCACTCAGCTCCTCTTCTGCGTGATTATGAAATCCAGCACTTACATGCGTAAGTGGTAGCAAATACACATGTTAGATTAGCAATTATCCTGCTAGATTAGCAATTATGTGTGTGCTTGTGGAAAGCCCCAAATGATGTAGCTCTTTTGAGTGTGATTTTTGTGAAATTGATGTTCCTGCTGTACGTGCCAGGAAATATACATGTATTTAATAGCATCCATGTATGTATTTTACAAAAGGCTCCAATTCAGCAGAGCCTTTTGCAAACTATTCAGGCAATTGCAAATGCCCCAAATGGGATAGCCCAGTTCCTACCTAGGATGTCCTATAGAACATGAGGCTTCACAGGTATTAAGTTATTCCAAGAAAACGCTATCAGCTTGCATTCAACTTTTTATTTTACTTTTATTTATTAGCCTTTATTTCTCCGCTAAAATTCTTGCACCATAAAAGCCCCAGATCTGATCATTGTAAACAGAATCATAAATACTATTTTGCTGGAAGCTAATTTAGTTAATTTTCTGTTTCACAGATTCTGCTGTAAGCCTGGCTGACTGGCACAGAAACAGGAATCAGAAATCAGAGGACATAATAGAGGAGGTGGAAGCCCACACTAATTGTGCCTGCAGTACTGAGTGTACTGGAGTATAACACTTACTAATTAGTGTAAATTGTATAGTTACAATATGGAGAATGCCTTCCTTGCAAGCAACGTTTTATGAAATACGATTCATGCATTGACAAATCCTAAATACATCTGTGTGACTCCAACTGTACTGCCAAATTCTGTATTCAAATTCATTTTAATAGACTTTTTTAACAATAAATAATCATGTTAAGCATTATATTGTCCTAAAATTGTGGTTGGTACAAATCATTTATATTAGGTGCAACAGAACTATCCCTTTTCTCTCCTAAATCTGATTATAAAATTGTAAAAGGTTCACCTTAGGGGGAAAAAAACACCTATGTTATAGAATGAACAGAAAAGTATTAACATTTTTAATACTGTAAGGAAACAGGATTTCTCTAGCCAGTTTAATCCTCTATAAAGTTGCAGATTTTTGTGAGGAAGTTGCAGATAATCTACAGGAGTCCATAGCACATGGACTTACTTTAACCCGTTTTGGACAGCTTGCATATTCTTTCTCTGTTCTGTTCTGTTAAATTCAAACAACTATGAAATACCGGCAATAATAAAAAATATTAAAACTTTGCAGAAAATAGAAGTTTCACATAGTGTATGTTTTTCATACACTGGTCCAATATAGTATATTGTCCGTCTTCAGAAAAGATAGGATTCAGTTCCAACATTCATTGACATAAACATACTATATGATACTATTGAAACTGCAGTTTTCATTTAAAACACTTTATTATCATATAATATAGTTTGTCAACAGTCCATTCTGATGGCGGAATATGATACACGTGAAAACACTTCTGATGCAGTGCATCAATATTGCACCATTGAAACACCTAGAACAGAATGCTTGACAGCAATTAGTTTCAACAACATATTAGCCCAGCGTATGAAAAACATACAAGGCCGATATATGCACCAATAACTCTGACACTAAGTAACTTACAGTTATCTAAACCTATTTTCTAAAGTCTACAAATACTTTTATTTGCAAAATAGTAGCTATTACAGCATTATAAGCTACTTACTATTTTTGTGATCTTTTTATGTTGAGCCGCCAGTACCGTCAAATCAGCAAACTTCGAATACCTATTAAACTAACTAGATCTCAGATAAAAAATCTGTATATAATACTTTTTGACATAACAATAATAGCTAAACATAGTTCCATTGAATTTATAACCATTAATTAGTAAACAGTTGAGTAGTAAGTATGGAAACCTTATGTATGTAAAACATACGCTGGCCCAAAATGGGTTAACCAGTTTGACGGAAATAAATACCTTGTCCCAACATTTTTTATCATCATCATTGCTATTATTCATATTTGTACATGGCTGCAAGGTGCACACAGAACTTTGCAAGTACACATAGGTGATGGCAGTTGCAGATGGATAGAAAATGGTGGGGGGGGGAGTCTTGGAGATAAAACAGCTGGGCCAGCTGCAAGGAGTGAAGCCTCCCGAACGTATCAGAGCTAGAATAGTGGGCAGAGTCCAAATGAAGACAGGGACCACCCTACCCTAAAGCAAGCAAATTTTTCCATAGATATAATGTGATTGAGATTCAGTGGCTGTAGCCACTGCATGAATTTCAATGTAAATTTTACGTATAGTCTGCAGCACTGAATACACGTGTGAAGCAGCATTTTAGAAAGGACATCTAGGAAGAGTTTGAGACATCCAAAATACCGGGGGAGTGGTGGCAGTGAAGGGAGGTACGTGTAAATATCATCTGAAATCACTCCATCTCCACCCTCAAAGATGCACATACACACAACTGCTTATGGAAACAGGCCTGTTCAAATGGCATGGCTGGGTATGTGCTCTTTTGCAGGCCAATTTAGAACCGTAGATGCCCCCAAAATGCACACCTGCAGAAACGGATACATAGATGAGGTAGTTCAGAATGGGAGAGTTGTTGCTATGATGCCTGTACGTCCCAGCTCGCCATGTAGATCTGCGAGTGTGCAGCAGTGAATATGAAAGGACTGGTAATTAACATGCAGGTTTTGTTGACCTGGCAAAAGTGCTGTGGCGGTGAGAGGCCCATTTAGCTGTTTTCCCTGCAAGTGTTACTTTCACAATACCAGCACATTTCTGCAGCTTATTCGTGGTCAGCAGCTAGGGCCAGATGTGCATAGGCCTCTCTGAAATCTTGTGACAACATGCATCTCTGTAGGACTGCCCAGGCCTACTACGCCTCCGTGCAAGGTGGACATGATCATGCTGGGGATGTCTATATACCTGACTTCCTAAAATGGCTCTAGGGATGTCTTTGTGATTCGCATGTCTGAATGCCCGTTTTCAGACAACGAAATTACGAATTGAACTTCTAAAATGACCCAATAGGGTGGTGATTGCTGCCACTGCTATCCACAGGTCTTGGGAGGGAGGAGTAGCTCAGTGGTTGGGACAGGTTACCTCAGGCCAGAAGGCCAGGGGTTCAATTCCCACATGGGTACAAGCAACTTCAGGCCGGAGGGACTGGGGTCTCTAGTCCAATGACAACTCCTTGTGGCCTTGGGCAAGCCACTTAACCCTCCATTGCCTCAGGTACCCTTAGATTGTGAGCCCTTCAGGGACAAGGGAATAAAAAGTACCTGTTAGTATACATGTAAACCGCACTGATTCTAAAGAGCACAGTATAACAAAGAAATAAATAAATGAAACAGAGAGTTTATCCAAAAGTGGCTGAATATCATTTTAATCCGCCTAATTTCTCAGCACAGCCCTCATTCTCTCCCTCTACTGTAACGATGGAGGGTAATTTTATAAATCACACCTAAATTTAAGCATATTTTTATGTGCATACAGTATTTCATGCCTATTTTATAAAATACATTAAGAACATAAGATATGCCATACTGGGTCAGACCAAGGTCCATCAAGCCCAATATTCTGTTTCCAACAGTGGCCAATCCAGGTCATATGTACCTAGCAGTTTCCCCAAAAGACACAGGTTCTGCAGTGCTTGTACTAGGTCAAGCATTGATATCCTGGGTCCCTTCTTAATAATGGTTTATGGACCTTTCTTCCAGGAACTTGTCCAAACCTTTTTTAAACCCAGCTACACTAACAGCCTTTACTACATCCTCCGGTAACAAATTCCAGAGTTTGATTACACGTTGAGTGAAAAAATATTTTCTTTTATTAGTCTTAAATAGTTTACCCTGTCGCTTCATTGCATGTCCCCTAGTCTTTCTATATTCTGATAACGTAAACAATCGATCTACGTTTACCCGTTCCACTCCATTCATTAATTTATAGACTTCTATCATATCTCCCCTCAGCCGTCTCTTTTCCAGGTTAAAGAGCCCTAACCTTTTTAGCCTTTCTTCATAGGAGTATCCTTCCATCCCCCTTACCATTTTGATGGCTCTTCTCTGAACCTTTTCTAATAACGCTATATCCTTTTTAAGATATGGCGACCAGAATTGCACACAATATTCAAGGTGCGGTCTCACCATGGAACGATATAGAGGCATTATAATATCTTTTGTTTTATTTTCCATTCCTTTCCTTATCATACCTAGCATTCTATTTGCTCTCTTGGCCGCCGCTGCACACTGGGCCGAGGGTTTTAACATGTTATCCACGATGACGCCTAAATCTTTTTCCTGGGTGGTGGTTCCTAATGCGGAACCTTGCATCGTGTAACCATAGTTCGGGTTGTTCTTCCCAAGGTGCATAACTTTTCACTTGTCCACATTAAATTTCATCTGCCATTTTGATGCCCAGTCTTCCAATTTATCAAGATCCTCTTGCAATTTTCCACAATCCTCTTGGGTTTTAACAACTTTAAATAGTTTTGTGTCATCTGCAAATTTGATAACCTCACTCGTTATTCCACTTTCCAGATCATTTATGAATATGTCAAAAAGCAGTGGACCCAGCATAGATCCCTGGGGTACACCACTATTCACTTTCTCCATTGGGAAAATTGGCCATTTAGCCCTACCCTCTGCTTTCTATCTTTTAACCAGTTCCTGATCCACAATAGTACACTGCCTCCTATCCTGTGACTCTCTAGTTTTGCCAAAAGTCTCTGATGAGGGACCTTGTCAAAGACTTTCTGAAAGTCCAGATACACTATATCAACCGACTCACCTTTGTCCACCTGTTTATTCACACCTTCAAAAAAGCATAACAGATTAGTAAGACAAGATCTTCCTTGTCTAAAGCCATGTTGGCTGTCTCCCATTAGGCCATGACTATCTACATGCTGAGTAATTTTATTCTTTATGATGGTTTCTACCATTTTTCCCGGTACTGACATCAGGCTCACCAGTCTGTAGTTTCCTGGATCACCCCTGGAACCCTTTTTAAAAATTGGTGTTACATTGACGATCCTCCAATCTTCAGGTATTAGAGATGATTTTAATGACAGTTCACAGATTATTAATAGCAGGTCTGCAATCTCATATTTCAGTTCTTTCAACACCCTTGGATGTATACCATCTGGCCCAGGTGATTTGCTACTCTTCAGTTTATCTAATAGTTGTAATACATCTTCCCGATGTATCAATATTTCCTTCAATTCTTCCGCACCTTTAAATACCACTTCAGTCATGGATAACATCCCTACATCTTCCTCAGTAAAGACCGAAGCAAAGAATTCATTCAATCTCTGAGCTATCGCCTTGTCGCCTCTTAGTGCCCCTTTAACCCCTCTATCATCTAAATTACCAACTGACTCTTTCACAGGTTGTTTGCTACGAATGTACTTGAAAAAGTCTTTATTTCGCGTTTTTGCTTCCACAGCAAGCTTCTTCTCAAATTCTCCCTTTGCCTGCCTTATCAATGCCTTGCATTTGACTTGCCAGTGCTTGTGCTGTTTCCACGTTTCGTCTTTTGGCTTTTTTTTCCATTTCCTGAAAGATGCTTTTTTGGCAACAGCCTCTCTGACCTCACCTTTAAACCATGATGGCAGTTTTTTGGACTTCCTTCCACTTTTCTTAAAGTGTGGAATACAGCTGGTCTGGGCTTCCAAGATAGTATTTTTCAACAACACCCAAGCTTGATGTAAGTCTTTAACCTTTGCAACTGCTCCTTTTAGTTTTTTCTTAACTATTTTCCTCATTTTATCATAGTCTCCCTTTTGAACGTTAAAAGGTAGCACTGTGGATTTCCTTACTATCCCTCCTCCACTAATTAAATCAAAGGCGATCATGCTATGATCACTATTGCCAAGTGGCCCCAACACCCTCATCTCTTGCATTAGATCTGGTGTTCCACTAAGGACTAGGTCTAATATGGCTTCCCCTCTGGTCAGTTCATGAACCAGCTGCTCCAAGAAGCAGTCATTTATGTCATCTAGGAACTTTATCTCCCTAGCATGTCCTGCCGTGACACTTACCCAGTCGATACCGGGGAATTGAAATCACCCATTATTATTACTGCGCTGTAACGTTTGTTAGCTTCCTTGATTTCTTTGAGCATTTCATCATCCATTTGTTCATTCTGGCCAGGCGGTCAATAGTACACCCCCACTGCCATCGCCTTCCCCATTTTACATGGAATTTCAATCCATAGAGATTCTACAGAAAATTTTGTTTCCTGCAAAACTTTAATCCTTTCTGACTCAATGCCCTCTCTAACATAGAGCGTAACCCCTCCACCAATTTGATCAGCTCTATCATTACGATATAGTTTGTACCCATGTATCACAGTGTCCCACTGGTTGTCCTCCTTCCACCATGTCTCTGATATTCCAATCATATCTAACCTCTCATTTAGTGCTATATATTCTAACTCTCCCATCTTATTTTTTAGACTTCTAGCATTTGCATACAAGCATTTTAGAGATTGTATTTTATTCATATTAATTTGGCTATTGGTAGACATGGGTAATTTGGGATCTTTAAGCTCTGTCTTCTCCATACTCGAGGGCATTTGGGCTACTTTACTCTCTTTTGGAACCTCTCTGCTTTTGGTAGCATCCTGCAAGGATACATTCTTCCGAACCATCCGCTCTTGGGTGACTGTCGGCTTTCCCCCATTATCTAGTTTAAAAGCGGCTCTATCTCCTTTTCAAAGGTTAATGCCAGCAGCCTGGTTCCATCCCGGTTAAGGTGAAGCCCATCCCTTCGGAAGAGCCCCTCCTTTCCCCAGAATGTTCCCCAGTTCCTAACAAATCCAAACCCCTCATCTCTGCACCATTGTCTCATCCACGCATTGAGACTCCGGAGCTCTGCCTGCCTTTTCGGTCCTGCGCTTGGAACGGGAAGCATTTTGTAGAATGCTACCCTGGAAGTTCTGGATTTCAACTTCCTACCTAAAAGCCTAAATTTAGCCTCCAGAACCTCCCTACCACATTTTCCTATGCCATTGGTACCGACATGTACCAAGACAGCACTCCCCAAGACTATCTAAGACCTTGTCTAGGTGGCACGTGAGGTCCGCTACCTTCACACCAGGCAGGCATGTTACCAGGCGATCCTCATGTCCACCAGCCACCCAGCTATCTACATGCCTAATGATCGAATCACCAACTATAACGGCTATCCTAATCTTTCCCTCATTGGCACATGGCCCTGGAGAAACTTCCTCAGTACGAGAGGGTTTTACATCACCTGGAGGACAGGTCCTAGCTACAGGATCACTTCCTGCCACACCAGGGTGATGCTCTCCTGTCACGTGGCCTCTCTCCTCCATGGCAACAGGGATGCTGCCAGATTGGAGGTGGGACTTCAGGACTATATCCCTGTAGGTCTCGTCTATGTATCTCTCTGTCTTTCTTATGTTTTCCAAGTCTGCGCCTCTAGAGAACAGACTCTTTCCCTGAGAACAAAGAGCTCCTTGCACCTAGTGCACACATAAGACCGCTCACCAATTGGGAGAACATCATACATGTGATTTGTATTGTATAAAATCGAGCTTAGAAGAAAGATCACTTACACCAGCCCCATAGCTGGTGCGAATGATCGTGCCTAGATTTCTACCAAATACGGGTAAATTACAGCATTTATTACGCGCCATCCTCACTCCACCCAGTTAAGGTAGATGCAATGAGATCTGTGTGTATACTTAGAAAATAGCGCTTAGCATGTATGTGGCCTCTTATGTGCATATAACTAAAATACCTAGATTTACTCTGCTCTTTATAAAATTACCCCAATAGTATCTGGTCAGTTAGAGGGATTTTCGGCCCTACAGTATAGCTGCTGAAAGATAGTGGCATTATATGTTCACTGGCCATCAGCAAACATATAAATTTGTTTGCATATCAGCCTGAATCTATATAAGAAATGCAGAGCAAGGGGTGAGTTGGACAATAATAAACATTTGTGCCCAAAACAGCATAACTATGACCAGAGGCAGCGGAATGCATATTTGTTTAGGAGGCTCCAAGCTCTGCCCGAACTCTGCCCCAGCCCCTCCTAGCCAGACAATCTGCATCAATGTTCTTCCTCCGAGGATCAATCACCCGCAGGCAGAAAGCAGGGTCTTTGCCGCTATCACGGCTTTCTTCTGCTTGCTGAGGATGGAATCCCCACAGACAGTCTGCTGCCTTCCTGGCCATGGTCAATGCAAAGACCCCTCCTGGTCTGCCCACAGGGATCCGATCTCCTGTGGGCAGACAGAAGAAGTCTTTGTAGCAACTGCAAAAGAGAAATATTGGAAGGACCAGGGTCCATGAGGCTCATTCTGTTCCAATGACTATGACTGTCTTTAAAACCTCCTTATCTACACATGCTGTCCCATCTGAAAGGCAGACTCCAGTGTGATTCAGAAATAGAAAAACATGTTACAATCAGGTTCCATTAATTATCTACAAATTAACTGTACACAAGGGCTCCTCATGTTCTAAGCATTTCTTGTAGGGTTATTACCTTGTATTACAATATAGATAATGGTTAGTTAAAGCTTTGATGCATTTTTCCCCCTTACCTGTATGTCAGATATTGCTGTGATAATGTGCGCTTGTGTGTGTGTGTGTAGAAAATATATGGTGTGTGTACATGCATAGATTCATGTACTTAGCTTAACTAATCTGAATTTTGTCTCTGGAGGGTAAAAAGGGGAACTACCCAATTATCAACTTTTTAAAAAGCAGAACTTCAGAAGAAATTTGGCAAATAAAGATATTCATTGTGCCCTAAGAAGCATAGTTCGCATTAGACGACAACATTTCAAAGACATGTCTGAAATATTGAGAAATTTCTATAACTTAATGCCCCTAGACAAAGCGATGAGACCGGATGGGATACATCCCAGAGTATTAAAGGAACTTGATGGAAGTTCTAGCAGCTTCACTGTCCAACTTTTTTAAAGCTTCTGTAGAACTGGGAGTGGTCTCAGAGAACTGGAGAAAGGCACATGTGTGCCCTTTACAGAAAAGCGGAAGTAAGGATGAAGTTCAGAATGACAGGCCGGTTATTCTAATCTCTTTGGTGAGTAAATTAATGGAACTGCTGCTAAAACAGAGGATAGTGAAGTTTTTGGAGTCCAGTGGATTGCAGGATCTGAGGAAGAGGCAGGTCTTGTCAGACAAATCTAATTAATTTCTTTGACTGAGCAACCAAAGAGTTGGACCAAGGGAGAGCCCTACATGTGGTGTACTTAGATTTCAGTAAAGCCTTTGATGCGGTTCCACACAGACAACTTATAAATTGAGCATCCTAGGAATAGACCCTAAAGTGATTGACTGGGTTAGAAACTGGTCGAGTGGGAGGCAACAAAGAGCACAGGTAAATGGAGCTTACTCCGAGAAGAAGGATATAACCAGTGGTGTGCCGCAGGAATCTGTCCTTGGTCCGATTCTTTTTAAAATAAAATAAATATCACTAACAAAAATCTTATTTATTTAACAATTCTTTTATACCACCGTATCTACTAGTCACGGTGGTTTACATGGAACTATTTGAAAGGAAAACTTGGATTTTACATGGAACACATTTAAAATTAAAACCATGCAAATTAAAATTAAACAATGTAAACTCTAACATTCAAACAGCGTAACTGTACAATGTAAATTATAGGAAACTATATATATTGCAGAAGGACTGTTGGGTAAGGTTTGCCTCTTTGCAGATCATACCAAAATCTGCAATAGAGTATTCACCCAGGAAGGGGTAGACAACATGAGGAGCAATCTAGCCAAGCTTGAAGAATGCTCAAGAATCTAGCAGCTGAGATTTAATGCTAAACAATGTAGGGTCATGCATTTGGGCTGCAAAAATCCAAGGGAGTGGTACTTCTGTTCACAAAAGAAGTTTGGTTCCTGGACTTGATTTTTTTCTGATGATCTTAAGGTGGATAAGTGAGTAGAAAAGGCAACAGCAAAAGCCAGAAGGATGCTTGGGTGCATAGGGAGAGGAATGGCCAGCAGGAAGGAGAAGGCGATAGTGCCTCTGCATAAGTCTTTGGTGAGACCTTATTTGGAGTATTGTGTGCAGTTCTGGAGACCGCACCTTCAAAAGGATATAAACAGGATGGAGTCGGTGCAGAGGGTGGCTACCAAAATGGTCAGTGGACTTGGTCATAAGGGGATGGATTCAGGAATAATATGCAGAAACATGGTAGATGCATGGAACAGTCTCCAGGGTTCTCCCAAGCAGTTAACAATTAACAGAGTATGGAATTGGGGGGGGAGGGGGATTTGCCTTACATGGAGATCCCACATTGCCCTGAAAACTAGATCTAGATAGTCTCTCCTATGCCCAGGGCCGGATTTACCTTGAGTGAGGCCCTACGCCAACAAAAATTGTGGGCCCCCAGAAAAAATAAAAACGAGATCAACTTACCAAAACAGAAATGGCAATAGATGTATAGAATTGCCTGACATAAAGAGGCAATAGGGACAAAATCAGCATCGGAATTCAAAAAATACATTAAAAAAGACATATTCCAGTTAATAAATTCAAAATAAAAAGTATTTTTCTACCTTCTGTTTGGGCATTTTTTCAGTTGCAATTGCTCCAGTCACTTTCTTCTGGTTTCTTCGTGTCTTCTGCGAGCTATCCATTTGTTCTTCCTTCTCTTTTCCATTCTCTCTCTATTTCTGCTTTAACATACTGATTGTTTCCCTTTTGCTCTTTCCCCCAATTCTTTCCTTATTCCTTTATCATCCATTTAAATTTCACCCTTCCATTTTCAAGCCCCTCTTACTCTCCCAATACCCAGCCCATCATAGACTTTTCTTCCACACAAAATATTTTTCCCCTCTCCATTCTCATTCCCCATCCATTCTAGTCCTCCCCCAAAATCAGTTCCCTTATAGTTCTAGACCCACCCAGCATCTACTCCCTTCTAGTCCCATTCTCCCATGCCCCACATCAGCCCATTTCCAGTCCTATTCTAGCTCTTCATCAGCCCATTTCCAGTGCTAGCCTTCACATCACAGGCCATTTCCAGTCCTAGCTCCTCCCCCATCACAGCCCATTTCCAGTCCTAGCCCCCACCATCACATCCCATTTGCAGTCCGAGTCCCCCTGCACCATCACAGCCCATTTGCAGTCCTAGTTCCCCCCCCCCCCACCATCACAGCCCATTTGCAGTCCAAGTTACCCCCCCCCCCATAGCCCTTTTCCGGTCCAGGTCCCCCCCCATCACAACCCATTTCCAGTCCAAGTCCCCCCCCCCATATAGCCCTTTTCCGGTCCAGGTCCCCCCCCTTCACAACCCATTTCCAGTCCAGGTCCCCCCCCCCCTATCACAACCCATTTCCAGTCCATGTCCCCCCCCCATAGCCCTTTTACAGTTCAGGCCCCCCCCCCATCACAGCCCATTTCTTTCCTGTCCATGTCCCCACCCCCATAGCGCTTTTCTGGTCCAGGTGCCCCCCTTCCCAACCCATTTCCAGTCCAAGTCCCCCCCCCCATAGCCCTTTTACAGTTCAGGTCCCCCCCCCATCACAGCCCATTTCTTTCCAGTCCAAGTCCCCCCCCCCATAGCACTTTTCCAGTCCAGGTCCCCCCCCCCTTCACAACCCTTTTCCAGTCCAGGTCCCCCCCCCCCCTTCACAACCCATTTCCAGTCCAAGTCCTCCCCCCATAGCCCTTTTTCAGTTCTTGTCCCCCCCCCAACACATCACATTTCTTTCCCGTACAAGTCGCCCCCCCTATAGCCCTTTTCCGGTCCAGGTCCCCCCCCCCTTCACAACCCATTTCCAGTCCAAGTCCCCCCCCCTAGCCCTTTTACAGTTCAGGTTCCCCCCCCCCCCCGCCCTCACCCAGCCCATTTCTTTCCCTTCCAAGTCCCCCCCCCCCCTCCCCCTTTTCCGGTCCAGGTCCCCCCCCCCCCCAATCACAGCCCATTTCCAGTCCTTGGCCCCCCGACCAGCACCGCGGCTGTCTGAGAGGCTTCAGAGGGAGCCGGGTAAGCTCGCACGAGGCCCCGGCTCCCTCTGTACAGCCGCCAGCGTGAAGAGCCTTTTCCTTCACGCTGGCGGCTGTATCTGTGAAGCCGCGAATGCTGGGAAAGGTTAAAGGGCATTACCCTGCTCCCTCTGAAGCTCTGCGGTGTGTGGGCCGGCCTCAGGTGGGCCCTTGCCAGCTGTGGGCCCTACGCCATGGCGTATAGGTAAATCCGGCCCTGCCTATGCCTATGCCTATATCTAGAAACTTTATTAAATGAGGCGCAGTTGACACCACCTCGAGAGAGGTAGCTAACTGCATCTCATGTTTTGCCATTCGGTTAACTTGCCATAAAAAATGTTCTCTGCATGAACTGAATGGCAAAATGCTGGGAGTGCCTGCAACAGTTAACAGAGAAGTTCTGCAATTACTGCACATTAAATCTGCCCATTAACCCACAGAATAGCCAGATCTTACTACACTTTAGTAATAAGGTTCTAAGAGAGTAAGGAGCACGTTTACTAAATCACGTTAGTATGTGCTATCTGCTGCGTTAGCAGCTAGCGGGCCTCAGTAGCAGTTAACACAGGGCAACTGCAGAAAACGCAGCCAATTTCTGCATTACTTGCAGAAAGTGCATTATCTGCAGGAGTGGACGGGGTTAGCAACACACAGTTACCTCAATGGGTTGGCAGTACCTGCATCCATGATGCTGCCCGTCTGCGTTTTCTGCACGTTCAGTGCATTATCTCCTGGGGAACTGCTGCGTGCGCCCCCAACACATAAAGCACAGTTACTTACCTGTAACAGGTGATCTCTGGGAACAGCAGGAATTAGTCCTCACATATGGGTACGTCGGTACCGACGGAGCCCGTGCGGGAAAGCTCCCCAGCTTCTTAGAATAGAAGCTTTTGGGACCTCCCACTGCACATGCGCACTGCCTTCCCGCCTTCCTGAACAGCTCTCCTCAGTTTCGAGTTTATAGCTGAGTCAACAGAGAGAGGACAGGAAGATAGATAGATAAAAGATACAACTCCTAGGGGAGGTGGGTGGGTTGTGAGGACTAATTCCTGCTGTTCCCAGAGATCACCTGTTACAGGTAAGTAACTGTGCTATCTCCAGGAACAAGCAGGAATAAGTCCTCACATATGGGACTCCCTAGCTTAGATGCATGGGATCCCCTGTAAAGGTTCGCCATCTTCGTATGGATCTCAGGCATCCATTCTGGGAAGGTGGGCAGGAGTTGTTTAGGAATGGAACAGGTGCTTGAGGACAGCCTGGCCAAACAAGGCATCCCGGCGGGAGTCCTTGTCCAAACAGTAATGGGCTGTGAAGGTATGAACCGAGGCCCAGGTAGCGGCTCGACAGATCTGATCTATGGAAACAGAGTGCAGATGAGCCATAGAAGTTGCCATGGCCCTCACATTGTGAGCAGTGACATGGCCTTCCAGAGAAATGTTTTGCTCTGGTAAGCAAAAGAAATACACTGAGCAATCCAATTGGAAAGTGTACGCTTGGAGACTGGAAGTCCCAAATGGGAAGGATCAAAGGCCACAAAAAGTTGAGAAGACTTTCGATGTGGCTGAGTCCTATTAAGGTAAAAAGCGAGAGCTCTTTTACAATCCAGAGTATGAAGGTTCCTCTCTGCATTGGATGCATGAGGAGCTGGAAAAAAGACAGGTAGATATACCTCTTGATTAAGATGAAAAGGCGAGACCACTTTAGGCATAAAGTGGGGATTCGTCCTAAGGACCACCTTATCATGATGAAATCTTGTGTAAGGTGGATTAGCCACTAAAGCCTGCAGCTCACTGATGCGGCGAGCCGAAGTGACTGCAATGAGGAAGATGACCTTCCAGGAAAGAAATTTCAAGGAGGTGGAAAACATTGGCTCAAAAGGTGGCTTCATAAGTTGACCGAGCACTAGATTCAAATCCCATGCGACCGGGGGTGGTCTGATGGGAGGTTTAGTGAGAGTCAGGCCTCTCATGAATCTTGCAACAAGAGGATGAGAGGAGATAGGTTGTCCATTTATATGTTGCAAGGATGCTGCAATAGCACTTAAATGGACTCTTACCGAATTCGTCTTGAGGCCTGCATTGGATAGATGCAGGAGTTAATCAAGAAGAGCATTCTTTGGAAGTGCCAGAGGGTGTAGACCCTGCTGAGCACACCAAATGGAAAAACGTTTCCATTTGAAAGCATAGGAACGCCTGGTAGAGGGTTTCCTAGAGGCAGAAAGGATATCTTTCACTGGTTGGGAAAGATGAAAGTCTTGAAGGCTTAAGCCTTCAGTAACCAAGCACTGAGGTGAAGGGATTTGGGGTTTGGGTGCCACAAAGTCCCCTCCTCCTGAGACAGGAGGTCTGGCGCAGCTCCCAGATCCAAGTAGGATCCCTGGGAGAGCTGTAGAAGTAGAGGGAACCACACTTGGCGTGGCCAGCGTGGAGCTATGAGGATCATAGTTCCATGATCCCTCTGGAGTTTGAACAGAGTCTTGGGAATCAAAGGAATGGTGGAAAGGCATATAGGAATGCCTGACTCCAATTCAGGAGAAAGGCGTCCGTAGCCTGAGCTCCCTGACACGGAGTTCTGGAACAGAACCGGGAAGTTTGGCATTCCACGGACTTGCAAAGAGGTCTATGTCCGGGGTCCCCCATTCCTGAAAGATTCGGTTATTTGGTCCAAATGTAGGGACCATTCGTGTGGCAGCAGAACTCGACTGAGCCTGTCTGCCCGAGAGTTTTGAACTCCTGGGAGATACACTGCTAGCAGGTGAATCTGATGCTCTCTGGCGAAGGCCCATAGTCTTAGAGCTTCGTTGCAAGCGACAGAGAGCCCGTCCCTCCTTGTTTG